>LR738712.1:233179540-233216589 GCA_902687465.1 Secale cereale
CACGAAGTAAATAAACCAGCTGTGGCCTTGGATGCTCTGGGTGATCAGTGAGGGAGGAGTGAAGCTGGTAGATGGGTAGAATTTGGCTGTCCAGCAAGGTAACTTAGGGTTTTCACCCCTCAATCATGGAGCTCTGGTCCAGGGGAAGTTACTGGAGGTAGAATGTAACTAGGTGAAGCTGTGGTAGAAAGTTGAAGCAAAAGTAAATAGTAAAAGAGGTCAAGATGATGGTTTTGGTAAAATGGCAGAAGGTGTTTGATCATGTTTTGGATAAGCAAATGATCTCCACTAGCCATGACACTTAACATGATTGAATGTCATATGGAAATAGGGTGTTTCACCAAATTTGGGCTCATTTGAAGAAACTAGCCAAGTTAACTTTGGTGAACCCTAGAAATCAACAGAAATGACTTCATCATGTTTAAGTCAAGTTAATCATCTCCCCTTGATGCAGCACTTGGTGTAGTTTCATCATTTGGGGTTATGATCATTCCCACAAAGTTTGAAGCTCCAGGTAGAAAGTTGGTAATGTAAAGTTGTTCAAATTTGAATTTGAACAGAAAGGGTTTTGAGGTATTCCGATCAAGTTACCCTTCTCCAAAGCTTGTGCCATTTGGTCTAGATGCCTTATTAGGCCATTCTAGCATGTGCACCAAGTTTGAGAGCATTTGGGTAAGTTTGGCTATATAAAGTTGCTCAACCTTCAGATATGGACAGAATGGTTTTGAAGGGTTTTGATGATGTTTTCTTGCTTCCCAAGGCATGGGGCTTGGCAAGATCATCAAATATGTCATATATGACATGATAGAATTTCCCTGGAATTTTTAGAGAATATTTCCTTTGTAAATATTTCAAAAGCTTGAAATATCCAGAAAGGGTTTTAGAGGGATTAGCCCATTATTTTGAACATGACCAAGTGTTGAAACTCTTATATATGGACAATATATGTCCTATGAGTCTCCCTGAATTTTGGCAAATATTTTTGAAATACTTAAATAATTTTTCCCTATTAAAGACCATTTCTGGCCTTAAGAAAAATCTTTTAAATAAAATAGGAAAATAACTTTTAAAATTATACTTTTTGTGGTTTCTGGGAGTCCTATGACTACTAGGTCTCAAATATAATTTTTGAAATAATTTTCTCACCCTAAATCAAGCACTTGCAGTGCAAACCTCAATTCAGGGGGTTTTTGGAATACTAAATTTTGAAAATACATTTTGGCCAAATTAATTTTATGAGAAAATACTATACTGCTATAAACACTTGGTATGATCATTGGGCAGAAGTTTTGGGTATGGAGATGAATTCTACAAGAGGTAATAGTTGACTTTAATGAGCACATGAAAAACACATGAAGCAAAACTCAATTCAAATAAAAGCCAAATGTTGCCAAAAAAAATTGGTGGTCCAAATTTTCATGCTTCATTGATGCAAATGACATGTTACAAAATGCAGGGTGTGACACTTTTATAAAGGAAAGCGCTCCCGAGGACACATGGGAATTATCGTCAAGCTAGTTTTCATCATGCTCATATCGTCAAGCTATATTTTAGCTCTAGACAGATAATCACTCAAGAGTTCAATCATATAAGCATTGTGTTGTAATTGTCTACCAACATAAGCATTGAAGCTTTCTTGTTTCACAATAAAATTGTCAAACTCATCTAAGCATTGGCTAGCAGACTTATAACGAGGAATATCACCTTCATCAAATCTATAAAGAGAATTTACCTTTACTACCTGTGTCGGGTTATCAAGACCATGTATTTCTTCAATAGGTGGTAAATTCTTAACATATTCAGCTTTAATACCTTTTTCTTTCATAGATTTCTTTGCCTCTTGCATATCCTCGGGATTGAGAAATAGAACACCTCTTTTCTTCGGATTTGTCTTAGGGGCTGGTTCAGGAAGTGTCCAATTATTTTTAATGGCTAGCTATAGTAATTCAGCTTGTTCAACTGTCCTTTCCCTGAAAACACAACCAGCACAACTATCTAGGTGGTCTCTGGAAGCATCAGTTAGTCCATTATAAAAGACATCAAGTATATCATGCATCTCAAGAGGATGATCGGGCAAAGCATTAAGTAACTGGAGAAGCCTCCCCCAAGCTTGTGGGAGACTCTCTTATTCAATTTGCACAAAGTTATATATTTCCCGTAAGACAGCTTGTTTCTTACGAGCGGGAAAATATTTAGCAGAGAAGTAAGACATCATATCCTGGGGACTACGCACACAACCAGGATCAAGAGAATTAAACCAAGTCTTAGCATCACCCTTTAACAAGAAAGGAAATAGCTTTAGGATATAGTAATAACGAATCTTTTCATCGTTGGTAAACAGGGTGGCTATATCATTCAACTTAGTAAGATGTGCCACAACAGTTTCAGACTCATAGCCATGGAAAGGATCGGATTCAACCAAAGTAATTAACTCAGGATCAACAGAGAATTCATAATCCTTATCAGTAACACAGATAGGTGAAGTAGGAAAAGCAGGGTCATGTTTCATTCTAGCATTCAAGGACTTTTCTTTCAGCTTGGCTAATAATTTCTTAAGATCATATCTATCGTTGCAAGCAAGAAAGTCTCTAGCAGTTTCTTCATCCATAACATAAACCTCAGGCACAACAGGCAATTCATATCTATTGGGAGTAGCTTCATCATCACTTTCATAAATATCATTAGTTTCAATATTTGCATTCTCCCTAACCTTAGCAGTTTGTTCATCTAGAAATTCACCTAGTGACACAGTATCAGGCATAGAAGGAGTTTCATCATACATAGAAGAAGTAGCATCATCAAGAACATACGACATATCAGATTCAATAGCAGGAGTAGGTGTCACAAGTTTACTGATAACAGAAGGAAATCAAGTGCAGAGCTAGATGGCAGTTCCTTACCTCCCCTCGTAGTTGAGGGCAAGATCTTGGTTTTTGAGTCCTTCAAATTCTTCATAGTGATCAACAGATATAAATCCCAAGTGACTAAAAGAATAGAGCTATGCTCCCCGGCAACGGAGCGAGAAAATAGTCTTGACAACCCACAAGTGTAGGGGATCGCAACAGTTTTCGAGGGTAAGGTATTCAACCCAAATTTATTGATTCTACACAAGGGGAGCCAAAGAATACTCTTAAGTATTAGCAGCTGAGTTGTCAATTCAACCACACGTGGAAACTTAGTATCTGCAGCAAGATAGTTTAGTAGCAAATTAATATGATAGTGGCGGTAGCAGCAATAAAAGTAACGATAGTGTTTTTGTAGTTTTTGTAATAGTAGCAACGGAAAAGTAAATAAGCAACAAGCAATATAGGAAAAGCTCGTAGGCATTGGATCAGTGATGGGAAATTATGTCGGATGCAATTCATCATGTAGAAGTTATAACCTAGGGTGACACAGAACTAGCTACAGTTCATCAATGCAATGTAGGCATGTATTCCAAAAATAGTCATACGTGCTTATGGAAAAGAACTTGCATGACATCTTTTGTCCTAACCTCCCGTGGCGGCGGGGTCCTATTGGAAACTAAGAGATATTAAGGCATCCTTTTGATAGAGTATCGGACCAAAGCATTAACACATAGTGAATACATGAACTCCTCAAACTATGGTCATCACTGGGAGTGGTCCCGATTATTGTCACTTCGGGGTTGCCGGATCATAACACATAGTAGGTGACTATAGACTTGCAAAATAGGATCAAGAACACACCTATTTCATGAAAACATAATAGGTTCATATCTGAAATCATGGCACTCGGGCCCTAGTGACAAGCATTAAGCATAGCAAAGTCATAGCAACATCAATCTCCGAACATAGTGGATACTAGGGATCAAACCCTAACAAAACTAACTCGATTACATGATAGATCCCATCCAACCCATCACCGTCCAGCAATCCTACGATGGAATTACTCACGCACGGCGGTGAGCATCATGGAATTGGTAATGGAGGAAGGTTGATGATGACGATGGCGACGATCTCCACTCTCCGGAGCCCTGAACGGACTCCAGATCAGCCCTCCCGAGAGAGATTAGGGCTTGGCGGCGGCTCCGTCTTGTGAAACACGATAATTCTTTATCCCTAATTTTTTTTCTCCCCAAAAGTGAAGATATAGGATCTGGGGATATGTCGGTGGAGCACGAGGGGGCCCACGAGGCAGGGGGCACGCCCTGGCCAGGGGGCGCGCCCCCCATCCTCGTGGACAGGGTGTGGGCCCCCTGGTCTGGATCTTCTTGCAGATATTTTTATATTTTCCAAAATAAATCTCCGTGGAGTTTCAGGTCATTCCGATAACTTTTTATTTCTGCACAAAAACAACACCATGGCAATTCTGCTGAAAACAGCGTCAGTCCGGGTTAGTTCCATTCAAATCATGCAAGTTAGAGTCCATAACAAGGGCAAAAGTGTTTGGAAAAATAGATACATTGGAGACGTATCACCAAGGAGCAGAACCAAATTTTACATGTTACAAGTTCAAAAGGAAAATCCTTCCATGTTCGCGTCGCACCTCCACATAGTTGGTCCAGGACACCACTCAAGGGGGGATGCGTGATGTGTTGCATTTTCACTTACAAGTGGGACCGCAGTTCAGCAAATTGACTATCGGCAAACCCCCACCACTCCCACCGTGTGATGGGTGAGTTAGAGAAAACAGGAGGGAGAAGAGATAGGTGTAGCATGGATTCCAAGAAAATTGGTATCAGATGGGACTCGTGTTGGTGGCGTGTGATGTACTACTAGACGTGAATGCTAGTTATGGCCTATACCACCCCACTATATCGATGTGCTGGTTACGTACAGCGAACACATTATCTCTCCAGGAGTACGGTACACCACTAGTAGTACTCACATTGTCGCGAAATGTCCTGCAGTCCATGCTCAACCCTCCTCTCTCTTCTCAGCCAGCCAGCAGATGCACAGAGTGTGCCCATCGTCTGTTTTCTCACATTCGGTCCCACATGTCAGTGAAAACGCAAGACGACCCACTGAACCTGCACATCTTTCACCTCAAGCGTAAGATTCTATTTAGAGTTTAACGCAAGATGCACATCGCGTGCCTTCAACTAGCACCAAATCTCCTTGCATGACATGACATGCTGGATGTCCCATGTGTCGGCAAAATGAGGAAGAACTCGACCAAATCTTCTCCACATTTAGAATGGAGGAGTAGGAAACACAGCAAGCCATGTGCCTACATCATACGTATGTACTGTACAAGCCCACCTCATGCTATTACCATATTTATCGGCCTCCATGCGACACCTAGCTCTTGTTGATTGTATACTACTACTACTAGGACAAACTATTGTACTAGCATACTACTACTGGCTCTACGTGATGTGGCAACTTCATATAACAGGATGTTGGCTTTACTACTATGGTACTCACACTCCAAGAAGTGACTCGCAAACCATTCATAAATTGATTTTATCACATGCTTACGCAAATGTACCATTCATTACATACAACAAGTCATCAACATACAACAACAACAATACATTGTTGGATTATATATTATTTCCAACAAAAAGTTCTAGTAGTAAATACTAAAGTTTTTATCACACAACAAATAAAAATCAATGAAATGAACTTCAGCTTAACCAATCATCGGCGTTGGAAACGCTTGCTTTGAACCGTAGATAAGCATCTTCGAAGGGCCAGCTACTGTCAATATCGAGACCAATGCAGGACTCATCATCCAGGTTGAAGTGGCCTATAGTAGGACGCATATTGTCATAGCCAGGGTAGGGAGCCATAGCAATGTCTGAGGTATAGATATAGATACAATTGCTTCTCATAAATGGTAGTAACGTTGTGGCAACAGCATCTGGATCGCCTTTCACCATCACTGGATGGTTTTGTCCAAGGAAGAGCGAGTTTCGTCCAAGACTATCAATACGGAACCAGGCAGAAGGTCTTGGCACTAGCACACTAGTATCGACCCCGAATACCCTGCAACAGATGTTGGGATATGTCCGAAGAGTGCGACCATGGGAGACAACACCTGGCTCCTTAGTAACCTCAGCAGTGCCCTATATATAGACAAGAAGAGGTGATCCATCGTAATAAGTTGAAAGGCGCCACTGAGTAAGTAGGCCCTGCTCGTCCTCATGCTCGTGATCATCACCATCGTCATCTCCCCCTTGGTTATAAAAATTTTCAAGTATAGGTGCTGGAATGTTCACAGGACCTTGGAAACACAAGAAGGTTAATTAGTACAGGGATACTAACTAGCATGCATGTGGATGAAAATTTCTAATTATGGTGGAAGACAAACGTAGAGAAACCATAAGGATTCCATGCAAAAACAGTGCCATGAGTGGTGGAAGCAAACACAAGACCCTAATATTGAATTGCAGCACATTACTCATTCGTGTACATAAATTGATATTTGAGCAATATCCATCGATCCCTAGAAGCAGAGACGGCAACAAGCTTGTCGAAGATAGCAACAACATCATAGTTCTTGTAATCCCAAGAGCGGTTGGGAACTTGACAAATTACTATCTTCCGTAGACAACAATCATCATGATCGTATTTGAACGTACGTAGACTATCTATGTGCTGAACCTCAGGGCAGTCTGAGATTTTTGGAAGTAGAACCCGGTGACATGTGTACACATTCACAAGTTCCCACTCGCAGTTGTTCCCAATATAAACAACCGAATCTCCATTTGCGCCTATCCAGGCCTTACCCATTAGTGATGGCATCTTGAAATCACACGTATCATTATCAAGCGGCGTCAACTTGCACAAGGCGAGGCTTCCGTCGTCCTCGCGACGGAAAGCATGGTCATGGCAAAGAAGATAGGGGAGATCAAACCGCTCCTGAACCCTTGGGTTCTTTGTAATGATCATATTTGTTGAGTCAAGAATGGTCTTGTACGAACCTCCCATGCTAGCCAAGATGATGGCATCGCACCGATCTATGAATTCCTCCACCACGTCATCTTTCAGATCGGGGCAAGAATAACGGGGTCGTTTCCGGCTTGTTCCCTCCATGGACAAGACGATCAAACAATGTCAGAAGGGAGGGTGAAGGCAAATGGAGGGAGGAAGAGCGTGCGATAGCAGTTCCAAATCGAGAGGGAAAGGCGAATAGGCGGTGGACGGTTGCCATGGTACAGGAAGAGGTGTCGTCGTCTCACTGACATGTTGGAACGGGACAACATGTTGTGGGGACCCCGACTTGCAAGTCGAGATCACCGAATGCACGTGTATAGTGATCCCAGAGATCAATGCTCACTGAACACACAGAAGCTGAATAACAAGAGTCTTACATCCAAACATACTGTCTTACACAAATTATGACCGTTATGGTCAAGTCTTACATAGATAAAGCCTCAAGGGCTAAACAGCAAATAAAATCGAATAGCGGAAGTCTTCGCAGATAAGTAGAACCCATGCCGTCTGCCTTAACCCTACAGGTATTCTGACTAGCAAAGCGTCCTAGTTCGCATGTTCGCCTCCAAAGAACTCTTCTTCAAATTCCTGCTCTTCCATGCCTGGCCAATTAAATAACCAGTGGCAAGCCAATGAGTACTTTGAATGTACTCGCAAGCAACCCATGTTTTTGGAACAAGTATGACAAGGTATGATATAGCAATAAATAGGGTATGTTTGCAGAAAGCAAATTTGTGAGTGCAATGTCATGAACTACCTTTTTAGTGAAGCATGCATCATAAGAGAATAGGTTACAGATATCAACATAGCCAAGTTTTGATCTCTTCCATCTTGTCAAGTCTTTCGACTTGATTCAAACGGTGCCTCCCACACACACACACACATACACACACGAAGTTTCGCAAACATTGGACGTAGCCCAAGAGCGGTTACCCAACTGTCCTTGACCGTGGACACGGCTATTCGAATAGTTTTACACTCTGTAGAGGTTGCACAGTTTACCCACAAGATCCGTGGAACTTCCGTGTCATCCATGACCCGTGGTACCTCAAGTACCCGGTGTAAGCACCCGATCACTATCTTTCCCTAGACAACACTCACATGGAGTCCACTCGATTGGTAGCAACCCCCATGCCCAACATTTCACTTCTTAATACTGTGGAGCCTCGCTCCCATATTCATCACATACCAGAAGCATGGGGTACCAATGGTGTGTCTGGTGCCCAGTAAAAACAGTCATGGCCACCTATCGAAGCACGACCCCGTCCTGAGAGTGACCTCGTGTCACCCCTGTCACTAGTAATGCGGGCACCATGCTAGTATCGGCCTAGGTAATCAATAATGCCCTTTCCCACATAAGGGTAGAGTGGTTGCACATGTAAGGTTGGAATAACGGTCGCAACTTAAACCAATCCATTTTGAAAACAACACACACACTTGCCTCGGTACACCACTTCGTCATCAAGTGGTTACCCAACTCATCATCTCCCCCGGGCATAAGTGGCACCCGACGGGGTTTTTGAAAAGTATTTTGAACGTACTATGCCTCCACCATCATGCATATTCCCATCCCACTTGCATAGCCACTACGATAGCAACCTATCTATTCCCACTCGCATAAACCTCATAGGAAGGTAGGGTCATGCTTGATGCAAGTTTCAATAGGAAAGAAACAAGGTGACCTACACAAGTGGTCATTACCTCAACATGATTCTGGTGCATTGACAATAAGTGCTATATGACATGCGTAAAAATGGGGTTTCTTAGACATGGTCAAAGGGTTGCTTGCGTTGGTTGGCTTGGTCTTCAAAGCCTTCAAGTCCTTCTCCTTCTTCTTCTTCGGCAACTTCGTCAAACACGGTATCTAGTCGTCGCAAGAAAATAACGGAGAAATAAGACAATAATAAAAACAGAAAAGTCAAAGTGCTCAGAAAAATGGCAACTTATTTTTATAAAATAATATGGGAAAACTAAGAAGGGGAAAATTCTTAGTTTTGGATTTGGAGTGATAGAAAAGGATGAAGGGGTTTTTTGAATAAAGGTTTCATTGTTCAAATTTGAATTTAATTTGAACAGTACAGAAAAGGTTCATATATATGTGTGAAAGCTACATCATTAAATAGATTGGAATATTACAAAATTTTAGGAGTTGGAATAAATTAATTTGGATAATTATTTTATCCTGTGGATTTATTTGAAAAATCCACAGAAAAGAAAAATAAAAAGGCCATTGTGTAACTGGGCCAGAACGGCCTCAGTGCACAGGCCCAGAGGGGTTTCGGCCCGGGCGAGCCGAGCGGCGCGCGCGCGGCAGGTTTAAACCTGACGGGAGAGGCCCAGCTGCAAGTGGGAGAGAGGGGAGGCGAGAGCGAAGGGAGGCTGACAGGCGGGGCTTGCCTGTCATCCCTAACCCGCGTCCAGATGGCCGGCGAGCTCACCGACGACGATGCAGGGCATGGCGAGGCGAGCGGAGGGCAGGTCTAGACTCAGCGCAGAGTCGCCGTTCGGGTGGTGGTGGAGATGATCACCGGAGCCGTCGGGTTCGCCGGCGATGAGGATGTACGATGGAGGGGTGTTGGGCGGTGGTTGTTCTGGCCGTTCCCGACTGCAATAGAGAGGGAAAGGAGAGGGGAAAGGGTCAGTGGAGTGCAGGGGTTCCAGATCAGGGCTCAGGAGCAGTGGGGACGGCTTGTACCGAGCGGACGACGGCGAGCCGCCGCGGCGGAGCTCGAGCTCGAGAGCTTCTGGGAGAGCGCTAGGAGTGCAGGTGGGTGTTTGGGTGTGTCCAGAGGCGAGTGGTAGAGAGGAGAAGGCTCGGGGACGCCTTTATATAGGCGGGCGGCAGTCCACCGAGCAGGTGTGCGCCTGCGAGCTTGATGCGGTCGACACAGGTCACGGGGCTCATCGGGGCGTGTCCGGGGTGCTCGTGAGCTTAGTCTAGGGCGGTGGGGAAAGAAGAGAGAGAGCAAAGGGCGCCAGAGGAGCTGCGCATGTGAGCACACTCAATGGTGCGTTCGGGCGGTCGCCGCGCGTGCGAGCTGGGGCGAGAGGAGGGAGAAGGAGGAGGGGGACACGGCCGTGGTGTGTCGTGGACGTCGAGGCGCCTCGGCTGGCGCGAGGGGGAGGGCCGACGTGGCCGGAGGCGCTTGGCCAGGAGCGGCTACAGTGCCAGAGCGCACTATAGCGTGCTCCAGAGCGCGGTATGGCTGGCACCGGCATTGTTTATACCCTGTGGGCGTGGCCACTAGTGTCTGGAAGGTAAGGGAGGCAATCAACAATAGGTGAATGGCATTGGATGCTCTGGGGAGCTTCTAGAATGAGAGGGGGTTGAGAGAGAAGAGTGCAAGGAGCTGTCCAGAGAGGTAAAAGAGGTGGTTTCAACCCTCAATCATTAAGCTGAGGCGCAGCCATGGTTACTGGAGGTAGAAGAGGTCTTGGTGGTGTTGTGGTAAAAAATTGAGCCTGTTTGGATTAGTGGAAGAAGCTAAAGTTGTTGTTTTGGTAATTGGCCAGAAGGTGTTTGTAGCTTGCTTGGGCAAACAAATGGGTTTCATTTGGCATCAGACTCCACAGGATGAAATGGCACATATAATTTGGCCCTTCCACCAAATTAGAGCTCATTTGGGCAAAGTTGCCAATGCAATTTTTGTAAACCCTAGAAATCAACAGAAAAGCATTTAGCAAGATCTAGTCATGCAAATACATTCCCCTTGATGCACCACTTGGTGTAGTGTCATCATTTGCGGTTGTGAACATGTCCACAAAGTTTGGGGGCATTTGGAACAAGGTTGTTATGTAAAGATTTTCAAATTTGAATCTGAACAGAAATGGTTTGGGGGCACTTTTGTGAACCAAAACAATTTGGATTGAGCTTAAACTTTGCAAGGTCATCATATTTTGAGTATGTGACTTGCTAGAATTTTCCTAGAATTTTTAGAGAATATATCCTTTGTAAATATTTCAAAAGCTTGAAATATCCAGAAAGGGTTTTTGAGGGATTTGCCCAATATTTTGAACATGACAATGTGTTGAAACTCTTATATATGGACAATATATGTCCTATGAGTCTTTCTGAATTTTCACAAATATTTTTGAAACATTAAAATAAGTTTTACTTATTAAAGACCATTTTTGGCCAAAAGAAAAAGCCTTTTAAAATTATACTTTTGTGGTTTATGGGAGTCCTATATCTAATAGGATTCAAAGATACCTTTTCAAAGATTTTTATCACCCTAAATCTAGTACTTGCAGTGCAAATCTCAATTCAGGGGTTTTTGGAAAACTAATTTTTGAAAATACTATTTGGCCAAAATATTTTTGTAAGAATATACTATAATGTTCTATACACATGGTATGATCATTGGGCAGATGTTTGGGGCAAGGAGATGAAGTATAAAAGGTGAGGCTATGTGGACTTTTAAAGAGCACTTGAAATCAGAGAGAGAGAAATTCAACTCCAAATAAAAGCCAAATGATGCAAAAAGTTTTTGTTGGAAAAATTTTCATGTTTTATTAATGCAATAACCATGTTACAAAATGCATGGTGTGACAGACCTACACCCCTTACAAGAATCTCGTCCCCGAGATTCCTAAACTAGGCTTTAAAAGAGATCGGGAAACTCGGATCTAAGGTAGTCTTCACGTTCCCAGGTTGCTTCTACTTCCGTGTGGTTGCTCCACTGGACCTTGAAGTACTTGATGGTGCGGCTTCGCGTACGTCGTTCTGCTTCATCTAAAATGCAAATGGGCCTCTCGCGGTAGGTCAAATCAGGCTGAAGGTCAATGGCTTGGTGATCGACATCCTTGTAGATATCAGGCTTGTTCAGAACTTGGAGACACTTCCAGAGTTGTGACACGTGGAATACGTTGTGCACATTGGATAGTTCAGGTGGTAGTTCCAACTAGTAAGCCACTTCTCCTCGTCGGTCGGTGATCTTGAAGGGGCCAATAAATCTTGGTGCAAGTTTCCCCTTAACGTGGAAACGCTTGGTTCCCTTCAAAGGAGTTACTCGCAGGTACACATGGTCTCCAACACGGAAACTCATGTCTCGGCGACATGAATCGGCATAGCTCTTCTGCCTCGACTTGGCAGCCTTCAAATGTTCTCTGACTAGTTGGACTTGCTCTTCTGCTTCGCGGAGAACATCTGGTCCAAAGACTAGCCCTTCTCCGGTTTCTGACCAGTTGAGGGGTGTGCGACACTTGCGTCTGTACAACACCTCAAATGGTGCCATCTGAAGGCTTGACTGATAACTATTGTTATAGTAGACCTCGGCAAAAGGGAGGCAATCTTCCCACTTGGCTCCATATGCTAAGACATAGGCTCGGAGCATGTGATTTACTCGTTCCGTCTGACCTCCGGTTTGTGGGTGAAAAGCGGTGTTGAATGACAACTTGGTTCCCAAGGCTTCTTGGAATCATTTCCAAATCCAGTAAACTCGGTGCCTTGATCTGACACAATCTCTTTAGGAACACCATGGAGGCTCACGATTCAATCGATGTAGAGGCTGGCCAGCTGGTTCCCACTGTAGGTCGTTTTGACAGGAATGAAATGGGCTACTTTGGTCAAATGGTCGACTATGACCCAGATGGAGTCATGTCCTTTATTCGACCTTGGTAATCCAGTGATGAAATCCATTCTGACTTTATCCCATTTCCACTCAGGAACCTTGAGTGGTTGGAGCAATCCAGCAGGTCGCTGATATTCAGCCTTGACCCTTTGGCACACATCACACTTTGCAATATATGTGGCAATATCTCTTTTCATCCCGTGCCACCAAAATCATTCCTTCAAGTCTTGATACATCTTGGTTCCTCCGGGGTGGATGGAAGACGGAGTGTCGTGGGATTCTTGCAGGATCATATTCTTCAGCTCCATCTTGTTTGGTACGCATATGTGGCCTTTGTACCAAATAATCTCGTGCTCGTCCTCGGAGAATCCTGGGGCATTGCCTAGCTTCATCTTCTTCTTGACGCCTTCAATGCTTGCGTGCCCATTTTATGCTTCCTTGACTTCGTCCATCAGGTTTGGTAGATGGTCTAGAAATCCATGGGTAACCAATTCCAGGCCAAACTATTCCAGTTCTTCAAACAAGCTTGGTTGCTTTCCTTTAATTATGGTATTCAGGGAGCAAGCCTTTCTGCTTAAGCCATCGGCTACTACTTTAGCCTTCCCGGGATGATATTGAACACTGAGGTCATAATCCTTGATCAGTTCCAACCATCTTCGCTGCCTCATGTTCAATTCCTTTTGGGTGAAAATATACTTCAGACTTTTGTCGTGTGTGTATATCTCACAACGCTTCCCTAGGAGGTAATGTCACCCTGTCTTTCGAGCATGAACTACTGCTGCTAACTCAAGATCATGAGTAGCGTACTTCTCTTCATGAGGTCGTAGTTGCCTTGAAAGGTAAGCTATGACTCGTCCTTCTTGCATCAGAACGCTCCCCAATCCGGTTCGAGAGGCATCACAATTTATCACGAACTCCTTGTGAATGTCAGGTGTTGCCAGAACTGGGGCGGTGGTCAATCTCTTCTTGAGTTCTTGGAAGATTTCTTTGCATTTCAGCGTCCATTCGAACTTCTTATCCTTCTTCAGGAGCTGAGTCATTGGCCGGGCAATGCTGGAGAATCCTTCCACGAATTTGCGGTAATAGCCCGCAAGTCTGAGGAAGCTTCTGACTTCTTTGACGGTTGTTGGGGACTGCCATTGGGTCACAGCTTTGATCTTCACGGGGTCTACCGATAATCCTTCCTCGGTTAAGACATGACCCAAGAATCCAACTTTATGCAGCCAAAACTCACATTTGCTGAATTTGGCGTATAGTTGGTGCTCTCGAAGATTGTCTAGGATCATCCTCAAATGTTGCCCGTGTTCTTCTTCCATCTTCGAGAAGACAAGAATGTCATCAATGAAGACAACAACAAACTTGTCCAAATATTCCATGAACACCTTATTCATGAGATACATGAAGTAAGGTGGGGCATTGGTTAATCCAAAGGACATGATCGTGCACTCATACAGGCCATATCTGGTTACAAATGCCATCTTCGGGATATCTTGGGGTCTGATTTTCAGCTGGTAGTACCCAGATCTGAGGTCGATCTTGGAGAACACCTTGGCTCCGCTGAGTTGATCAAACATATCTTCAATCTTGGGAAGTGGATACTTGTTCTTGATTGTAACTTCATGGAGGGAACGGTAGTCAATTCATAAGCGGATGGTACTCTCCCTTTTTGCCACAAACAGAACAGGTGATCCCCAAGGGGAGGCACTAGGGCGGATAAATCCCTTTCTCAACTACTCTTCCAGTTGCTTCTTCAACTCGGCTAATTCTTCCGTCCCCATTCTATAAGGCTTCTTATAGATGGGTCCTGCCCCGGGCATGAGCTCGATGATGAACTCAATGTCACAGTCAGGAGGCATTCCCGGTAGCTCATCCGGAAAGACATCGGGATACTCACATACTACTGGCACTTGCTCGAGTCCAGCTTCAGACAAACAGTAGACTTGAGCGGTTTGAGCAGAAGAGGAGTTGCAGGCAAACTTAACTTCGACTCCTTGGTCATTGGTCATAGTGACAGTCCGATTGGCACAGTCTAACAAGCCTTGGTGCTTGCTGAGCAAATTCATGCCTAAGATCACATCCAAGCCTTGTGATCTCAGGATGATAAGGTCTGCTAGGAAATCTACTCCGTTAATGACGATACCGACTCCCTTACATCCTATCTTGGCTCTCATCTCTGCTACGGGGGTTTGTACCACCATGGGGTTATTCAGGGGTGTAGGGATCATGCCACTTTTTAATGCAAATCTTTGAGTGTCAAAAGAATGTGTGGCTCCAGAATCAAACAAGACAGTTGCAGGTGCTGAGTTGACAAGGAACGTACCTAGCACGACGTCCGGGTCTTCATGGGCTTCTTCTGCAGTGACGTGATTCACACGCCCCTTTCCATTGTTGGGTGGGTTGCGAGGAGCTTGGTTCCTTGGCGGCATCCCGCGGCCTTGTCCTGGGTTCTGCGCATTGGGGCGTGGGGCATCGAGCTTCTTGTTGGGGCACACCTTAGAGATGTGTCCAGACTGGCCACATCCAAAGCAAGTGACTTGGCTTGGGTTGTTGATCTTGTTGCCACCATTGTTATTGGGGTTGTTGAAAGCTGGCCTCGGGTTGGCATACTGCTGATGATGATAGTTGGTGCGAGGTGCAGGAGCTCTTTGATGCTGATAGGTTGGCCTGACCGGGGCTGGCTGCCACGGGCGAGGCTTCTAGATACTAGAACTTCCCTTGTTGATCATCTTGCACTTGCGAGTGTCTTCCAAAGCATGCCACTTTTCTTCAAGCATGAGTGCTTTGTTCACCAGGTCAGGAAAGGTTTGGCAGTCACACATGACAAGCGAGTACTGAAGAGTCTGATTGAGGCCTTCCATGAAGTGCTCCCTTTTTGCAGCATCCGTGCTGACATCTTCAGGGACATACCTTGACAGAACACTAAACTTCTGCATGCACTCCTTGACAGTGCCACTTCCTTGCTGCAGGGCTCGAAACTCACGCTTCTTGATAGCCATGATTCCAGAAGGTATATGGCCTTGCGGAATTCTGCCTTGATGTTATTCCATGTGATGTCTTGCCCAGCATGCATGACCTTGAATCCATCCCACCAAGCTCTAGCAGTTCCCCCGAGGCAGTGGGCGGCATAGGCCACCTTCTCGTGGTCTTCAGTGTAGCCGACTAGTTCCAGGTAGTCCTCAATGGTGCGGACCCAGTCGTCTACATCCAGGGGTTCAGCAGTCTCGATGAAGATTGGTGGTGCATGCTTCTTGAACTCCACCAACGTGGAACGTCCATTGCCATTCCCCGCCGGTTGGCGGTTGTTGGTGACGGCTTGAGCAATCATCTGGAGGGCTGCGGTGTTGGCTCGGCGTTCCTCTCGGAAGGCTTGGAGAAGTTGAGCCATGTCCATGTTTGGGGGAGGTGGTGGTGGAGCTTGGTCGTGGGTTTCGTCTTGGTCGGCCTCTGCTTGGGCGGATGCTCTGGCTTCGGGCTACTGGGTAGAGGTACCAGTACGAGTTACAACAGGCATCCTGTTGGAGCAGTCAAGGTCTTATGATTTGGAATGATGAGGTAAAGCAATAAAGATGGGTGCCTATTAATGGGGTGGGTGTGACACTAATTATTTTCATGCAAGGGCCAAAAGGGCCAAACACATTCATTAAAATTCCAAATGGGTGATGTAGTCGTTTACATGTTCCCAAAGGGAAGCTACGACTTACATCCAAACACAACAAAAGCAAACACTAAATGGCTTCATATGAACCATACAAGGACTCGACTTCGCATAGGGGTTACACGACCTATCCTACCGTAGAGATCACGAACTGGCATATCCGAGTTGCGAATAATGCCTAAGTGGCGGAATGCTCGGTCGCGTATTCTGGATCTTCTGGGTCTTCCTCCTTGTCTTCATCTGTCTGGGCTCCCCTATCACTTGAGGGTGTGGGGGAGTGGAGGAGTTGGACACGGCGTTGTTTTGTTGGTGGTACGGGAAAAGCTTGCGGAATTCCCTCGCCGTCATACGACGTCGCTGGGGTGGTTCTTCATCCTTGGAAGATACATGTCCTGAGGGCCTTCAGCCTCGATACGCGATAGCGGGTTGCCCAGGAGGTGCACCTTCCTTCTTGATCCTATCCGTCTTCTCTTGTGCTCATCAAAGAAGTGCCTTGGTCTTGTGGAGCTCTTCTCGGAGCTTCTTCGATTCCGAGGCCAACTCTTGTGCCAAGCTGTCGGCACAAAGGCTGAAGTAGGTCTGGAATCAAAGTGGAAGTCCTTCCTTTAGTGGAGGGGATCGTGCGCTGCTCTCATCTTCACCTTCCTTCCGGTAAGGCAAGAAGCGGGTTGTCATCTTGGCTGCCATCTCCGGAAGAAGTTCTCAGAGGTGGGTTAGTGCCTTGAGTGCGGCTGCCTCAACGGCAAGGAGTAGTGTTGCCATCTGGGGTCCCTCGAAGAACCAACTTGTGGGAGGATCATTTGCCTTTACGATCACTTCCACATGGTACTCTGCCTCGGTGTCGCTAACCCAATGCTAGTGGTAGGTGAGGATGGGTGCTCGGTGAAACTGGCACTCCTGGAGGCTATCCTCGAGAAGCAAGGGGAACCCAGTGGTTAGGAGCTCTTCAGGTACAGCGGCCATCTACAAAGGTTGAATGGGAGAGGTTAATAAGATGATTATATCTCAAGTTTGGCAAGGTTTAGAAAAGAAGAGAGGTTCAGAACATTTATGAAAATGGTCTCATCTTAACTAACGCCCATGCTAAATAAGGCTTCCTACAGTCAGGATGGCTCTGATACCAGGTCTGGCGGGACCCCGACTTGCAAGTCGAGATCACCGAATGCACGTGTACAGTGATCCCAGAGAACAATGCTCATTGAACACAGAAGCTAAATAACAAGAGTCTTACATCCATACATACCGACTTACACAAATTATGACCGTTTTGGTCAAGTTTTACATAGACAAAGCCTCAAGGGCTAAACAGCAAATAAACACGAATAGCGGAAGTCTTCGCAGATAAGTAGAACCCATGCCATCTGCCTTAACCCTACAGGCATTCTGACTAGGAAAGCGTCCTAGTTCGCATGTTCGCCTCCAAAGAACTCGTCTTCAAATTCCTGCTCTTCCATGCCTGGCCAATTAAATAACAAGTGGCAAGCCAATGAATACTTTGAATGTACTCGCAAGCAACCAATGTTTTTGGAACAAGTATGACAAGGTATGATATAGCACTAAATAGGGTATGTTTGCAGAAAGCAAATTTGTGAGTGCAATGTCATGAACTACCTTTTTAGTGAATCATGCATCATAAGAGAATAGGTTACAGATATCAACATAGCCAAGTTTTGATCTCTTCCATCTTCTCAAGTCTTTCGACTTGATTCAAATGGTGCCTCCCACACACACACACACACACACATGAGGCTTCGCAAACATTGGACGTAGCCCAAGAGCGGTTACCCAACTGTCCTTGACCGTGGACACGACTATTCGAATTGTTTTACACTCTGCAGAGGTTGCACACTTTACCCACAAGATCCGGGGAACTTCCATGTCATCCACGACCCGCGGTACCTCAAGTACCCGGGGTAAGCACCCGATCACTATCTTTGCCTAGACGACACTATCATGGAGTCCACTCGATTGGTAGCAACCCCCGTGCCCAACATTTCACTTCTTAAGATTATGGAGCCTCGCTCCCATATTCATCACATACCACAATCACGGGGTACCAACGGTGTGTCCGGTGCCTTGTGTAAACAGTCATGGCCGCCTATCCAAGCACGACCCCGTCCCGAGAGTGACCTCGTGTCACCCACATCACTAGTAATGTGGGCACTATGCTAGTATCGGCCTAGGTAATCAATAATGCCCTTTCCCATATAAGGGTAGAGTGGTTGCGCATGTAAAGTTGGAATAACGGTCGCAACTTAAACCAATCCATTTTGAAAACAACACACACACTTGCCTCGGTACACCACTTCATCTTCAAGTGGTTACCCAACTCATTGTCTCCCCCGGGCATAACTGGCACTTGGCGGGGTTTTTGAAAAGTCTTTTGAAAGTACTATGCCTCCACCATCATGCATATTCCCGTCCCATTGTATAGCCACTACCATAGCAACCTATCTATTCCCACCTGCATAACCCTCATAGGAAGGCAGGGTCATGCTTGATGCAAGTTTCAATAGGAAAGAAACAAGGTGACCCACTGAAGTGGTCATTACCTCAACATGATTCCGGTGCATTGACAATAAGTGCTATATGACATGCGTAAAAATGGGGTTTCTTAGACATGGTCAAACAGTTGCTTGCCTTGGTTGGCTTGGTCTTCAAAGCCTTCAAGTCCTTCACCTTCTTCTTCTTTAGCAACTTCGGCAAACACGGTATCTAATCATCACAAGAAAATAACGGAGAAATAAGACAATAATAAAAACAGAAAAGTCAAAGTGCTCAGAAAAATGTCAACTTATTTTACAAAATAATATGGGAAAAACTAAGAAGGGGGACATTCTTAGTTTTGGATTTGGAGTGACATAATAGGATGAAGGGATTTTTTAAAAAGAGGTTTGATTGTTCAAATTTGAATTTAATTTGAACAGTACATAAAAGGTTCATGAATATGTGTGAAAGTTACATCATTAAAAGGTTGGAATATCACAAGAATTTAGGAGTTCGAATAAATTAATTTGGATAATTATTTTATCCTGTGGATTTATTTGAAAAATCCACAGAAAAGAAAAAGGAAAAGGCCATTGTGCAACTGGGCCAGAACAGCCTCACTGCACAGGCTAGAGGGGTTTCGACCCGGGCGAGCCATGCAGCGCGCGCGCGCCAGGTTTAAACCTAACGGGCGAGGCCTAGCTACCAGTGGGAGAGAGGAGAGGCGAGAGGGAAGGGAGGCTGATAGGAGGGCCCGCCTGTCATCCCTAACTCGCGTCCAGATTGCCGGCGAGCTCACCGGCGGTGATAAAGGGCACGGCGGGGCGAGCGGAGGGCAGGTCTGGACTCAGCGCAGAGTCGCCGTTCGGGTGGTGGTGGAGATGGTCGCCGGAGCCATTGGATTCGCCGGTAACAAGGATGTACGGCGGAGGGGCGTCAACGGTGGTTGTTCAGGCCATTCCCGACTGCAACATAGAGGGAAAGGAGAGGGGAAAGGGTCAGTGGAGTGCGGGGGTTCCAGATCAGGGCTCAGGAGCAGCGGGGACGGCTCGTATCGAGGGGACGACGGCGAGCCGCCGCGGCGGAGCTCGAGCTCGATCTCGAGCTCGAGAGCTTCTGGGAGAGAGCTGGGAGTGCATGTGGGTGTTTGGGTGTGTCCAGAGGCGAGTGGTGGAGAGGAGAAGGCTCGGGTACGCCTTTATATAGGCGGGCGGCGGTCCATCGAGGAGGTGTGCACCGACGAGCTTGTTGCGGTCGACACAGGTCACGGGGCTTGTCGGGGCGTATCTGGGATGCTCGTGGGCTTAGTCTAGGGCAGTGGGCAAAGAAGAGAGAGAGCAGAGGGTGCCTGAGGAGCTGCGGGTGTGAGTGCGCTCACTGGTGCACTCAGGTAGTCGCCGTGCGTGTGAGCTGGGGCGAGAGGAGGGAGAAGCTGGAGGGGACACGGCCGTGGCATATCGTGGACGTCGAGGCGCCTCAGGTGGCGCGAGGGGAGGGCCGAGGTGGCCGGAGGCGCTTGGCCACGAGCGGCTACAGTGCCAGAGCGCACTGTAGTGTGCTCCAGAGCGCGCGTATGGCTGGCACCGGAATTGTTTATGACATGTGGGTGTGGCCACTAGTGTCTGGAAGGTAAGGGAGGCAATAAACAATAGGTGAATGGCATTGGATGCTCTGGGGTGCTTCTAGACTGAGAGGGGGTTGAGAGAGAAGAGTGCAAGGAGCTGTCTAGAGAGGTAAAAGAGGTGGTTTCACCCCTGAATCATTGAGCTGTGGCGCAGCCATGGTTACTGGAGGTAGAAGAGGTCTTGGTGGTGCTGTGGTACAAAATTGATCCTGTTTGGATTAGTGGAAGAAGCTAAAGTTGTTGTTTTGGAAATTGGCCAGAAGGTGTTTGTAGCTTGTTTGGGCAAGCAAATGGGTTTCATTTGGCATGAGACTCCATAGGATGAAATGGCACATATAATTAGGCCCTTCCACCAAATTAGAGCTCATTTGGGCAAAGTTGCCAATGCAACTTTTGTAAACCCTAGAAATCAACAGAAAAGCATTTAGCAAGATCTAGTCATGCAAATACATTCCCCTTGATGCACCACTTGGTATAGTGTCATCATTTGGGGTTGTGAACATGTACACAAAGTTTGGGGGCATTTGGAACAAGTTGGTAATGTAAAGATGTTCAAATTTCAATCTGAACAAAAATGGTTTTGGGGCACTTTTGTGAACGAAAACAATTTGGATTGAGCTGAAACTTTTCAAGGTCATCATATTATGAGTATGTGACTTGCTAGAATTTTCCTGGAATTTGCAGAGAATATTTCCTTTGTAAATATTTCAAAAGCTTAAAATATCCAGAAATGGTTTTTGAGGGATTTTCCCAATATTTTGAACATGACCATGTGTTGAAACTCTTATATATGGACGATATATGTCCTATGAGTCTCCCTGAATTTTCACAAATATTTTTGAAACATTAAAATAATATTTACCTATTAAAGACCATTTCTGGCCTAAAGAAAAATCCTTTAAATAAAATAGGAAAATAACTTTTAAAATTATACTTTTGTGGTTTATGGGAGTCCCATACCTAATAGGATTCAAACATACCTTTTCAAAGATTTTTATCACCCTAAATCAAGTACTTGAAGTGCAAATCTCAATTCAAGGGTTTTTGGAAAACTAATTTTTGAAAATACTATTTGGCCAAAATATTTTTGTAAGAATATACTATACTGTTTTATACACATGGTATGATCATTAGGCAGATGTTTGGGGCAAGGAGATGAAGTATAGAAGGTGAGGCTATGTTGACTTTTAAAGAGCACTTCAAATCAGAGAGACAGAAATTCAACTCCAAATAAAAGCCAAATGATGCAAAAAGTTTTTGTTGGACCAAATTTTCATGCTTTATTAATGCAATAACCATGTTACAAAATGCAGGGTGTGACACATGTCAACGAAACATGGTGTGAAATTTCTCGTGCAAAATGCGATCTGGCCGCGTTGCCCGAGGTGCCACATTATTTCTCAACTTTATATTTTTAATGGTGTGTAGTTCGGTTGTTAAGCACCACTAATTGGTACTGCATGCAGAGAAAATATTAAACTACTCTACCACAGTACCACTACTCCACCTCGTACTAGTATCAAAAAAGATATATAGGCTGGAGCTTCAGCGCTTGCTTGCTAAGGGTTGCCCACTTGCTTCTCACACTATCACCCTCTCTCCAAATCTAAAAAGGACGGCGGTGGTCCCTCTCTCCCCCTCCTCACCCTCTCTCCCCCTACATTGGAGGTGCAGGACATGACTCAATGATCGGATGCTCAATTATTGTTGTACTAATTTCAGCTCTTCCATCACTACGAACATGGATGTCCTTGGTCTGATGAAGAATAGGCGCTATATTTCTGCTCTGTACGAGCAAATCAATTTAGTACGAAATTGTCCAGGGCAAAACATGACAGTGTCAAATTGTCCAGTGTAAAACATGACAGATGCTAAGCGGAAACGACTAGCACAAGCATGTTTAGACCGAAAATACAAGGTGGGGTATATGTTAACTAGCTGGTTGATATTTGTGCAAACGAATGTCTGCCCGTTGCTATTTGGCGAACAAACAAAGTGAGTTCAATTTGTGGAACTGCATAAGAGAATAGTATAGTCACTGCATGAAGTGCCATTTGAAAATAGACACGAAAAGATTGGATAGTCCCTTCATGGACTGCACAAAAGTAGTACCTACTATTTATTGGCCAACACGAGGTGCTTCATTGCTTTGTTCTAATTGTCCAACGGGCATCATTTTGCCAATGTTAAAGTTGTAGTCCGAAAATAGTCTCGTCGTGTGATTGATAGATGACCAACTCATATTTCAGTGGATGTTCCTCCATCATGTGTGGTTCACTCTTATGGTTCCATCTGTTGGTGAAACCACTTACGTTTGCAAGTGGAAATGTAAACTTCACGATCAGATTTGTCTTTCACTTTGTACTGAATGTTGGCCCAGAGAAGCATCCATGTCACTAGCAAGAACAAATGTTTTCTCTTGCTCTTTGCTTTAGGTGCTACATAGTGTATATGATCTGTGAATCATTGATATGCATTAACATGTTGATCTTATGGATGGGAATGGTAATAGTGGTTGTGAATTTGGGCTATTAATGGGAACATAATACAAAGTCGGGCCTGTGAATCTTGCATGAACATTTCGAACGAATCGGCTCTTTTAGTGTGCACAACATGATCCTTATTTCTGTGTGCTTAGTGTTTAAAAGTTACTAGAAGTTCCTTATTTATGTTCTCTCATTGTTTACAAGTTACCGATCGATAACTAGCTAGCCTACCAATACGCTGCTGGCAGTTTTAGTTGCGACGCAAGATCCAAAGGTGGCAGTTTTTTGAATAAAAATGCCTACCTCTGAAGGAACTGACAAGCTGTTCTGAAGAAAATGCCATGAATCTGAAGATACTTCCAGCAAAAACATTCGCAAATGCCTTATCTCCCAGCGAACGTTCATCAGCTAATGTGATCCTACACGTACACTATCTGACCTACTCGATCCTACACGAATAAATAGCGGATCATGCATATACTACCTCCTTTCTGGTTTGTAGGGCTCAATTCAAAAATCTCACCAACCAAGGTAGATGATGAGTGGTGGATTAATTTTTGACAAGTAGGGGGTACCTCATCTGGAGGAATTGAGTGCACTCGTTCGACCGTCATGCCGATGTGCGACCCAGCACGGACAGGACGCACCACTGACGGGACGGGACGACAAAGTCATAGTTTCAGTTTTTCTAGTTTTCCACGGTAAGCTGGCTCGCTAAGCCATGCCTGCTTATGCATTGAATTGCGATGACCGTCCCATTTCCCAAGACACGCTACTTCACCTACCTTCCGCCTATAATTAGCGGTTCTCGGCCTTCTTTGGTAGCATCGTCACCCAACTAACCCTATCGGCTCCCCTCACAACCCCCACTGGCCGACGTCGCTCGCCACTTGCCCTCGCTCTCGCCACGTCCGTCATGCACCCGACCGTCCGCAATAGGCGATGCCAGAGGCGCTCACCACCAGAGCTAGTGTTCGGTTATTCATCGGAAGGAAGACAGACAGAGGAGGCATTCTATCGGTCTTTAGATGGCAATGCGAAGTACGAGGACTTGTTGGAGCACGACCGCCTGGCGGAGGAGCAACATATCGCCGATTTGCGCTGCCAGCGGGGCATGGAGCAGCAGCGCACCGCCGCTCTGAGTCACGAGTAGAGCACCCGCAACTGGGCCGACTACGTGGAGGCCGGCGCCCTATCGGGCACGCACACGTGCGCGACGCCAAATTTTACTACCAGCTCATCAAGTGGGTTTCCCGCTTAGAAGCCGAAGCTTCGGTGGAGCACGTCGGCATGGAAATGGCCAACACACAAGAAACGCGCCCTATCGCACCTTCGGCAATTCTGGGGCGAGGAGGAGGACGTCGGTGCCGGCATTTAGCATGTACTGCAGATGGCGGCCGGCATCGTCTAGTTAGCTAGGAGTAAGTAAGTACTTGCACACTAGAGTATTAGTGGGAGTAGATAGTTAACTTGGCTATTATGGTTGTCAACGTGGAAGTTCAGTACTCCATATCTGATCAGACCTGCTACTTTGCTCTGAATTTTGAACTTTCCATGTGAACGTATGGAATGGGCTAATATTATTTTAAATGGGGTGTATTTATCCGCCACGGGTTTAGAGGCTGACTTGTGGGCCTACTAGGTTGAGGCGTACACAATCAGGAGATGATTGTACGTCAAGAGGATGATAGCAGGGACCCACTTGGGTCATGGCACTACGCAAGCAAGTGCCTCCTTATCTCAAGCCAAAAAAATTTGTTCCTCCAAATGGATTTTTGACATTTGGGTCCTATGCCATTGTCTACGTAGTGAATAAACGAGAAAATTGCACAACGAGCGGCTGACACGAGGGACCCAGCAGCTTGCCCATATATTTATTTTTTTGAGATGGAAGCAGGGTGTCAACTAGGCTATGCAGGGCACTCTAGCCTGTCTGGCCAGCCTTTTCTTTTATGTTTACCACAAGACCTGCCCAGTACTTTTTCTTTGTTTCTGAAAATGGCTAGCCCGGTGTTTTTGTTCTTTTGCAGGATACCCAACCGAGGCCTACTTGCTTTGTCCGCCCTGCTGGGCTGCAAATCTTTCAACATGGAGAGCTTCATTCGGCTTGCCCGGAAAATGGGCTATCAGTAACGAGAAATGGGATGTACATTTTTAAAACACATCAAACCGGCAATTAGTTTCAAATTTCTATTTTTACATTTCGAGATTTTAAATTCCTCTGATTTTTATGCGTGGACAATTATTTGGATTTTATATTGATATGAATTTATTTTTCAAATTAGTTTGAATGTGACTCGAAATTTCGGGATTAAAAACAGTTCCAACGGCACCGAAATATGCACAATTTCGTATAATGTATTAACCGTGGCCACAATATGGGTTGAAATGCTAAAAAAGGAATATGGACTCCAAAAAATCCTTCAGAATTAGCAAATGGGCTGTAAATTATTAGAAAAAATGGCAGATGGGTTGTATGCTATTTTCCACAGATTTGAGGCTGACTTGTGTGACTACTATAGGTGGACGTGTACGCTTTCCTAAAAAAAGGTTGACGCGCAAGCAACGCCGTGTCAACTTAGTCAACACACGAGAGCAGTTACTGTTGGATGTCCATCCAACGGCCGTCGTGCTTCTTCAATCTCTGCTCTTCCTGCTCGAGTTGCTCAAACAAGTGCCGGTGGGATTGCCTGCTCCCTCCTCCCATGGCCGGCTGTGGTGCCGCGCGGGCCTAACCGCCCCATCATACTCCCATCGCTGGCATAGCCATCCCTCTACTCACCCAGACCTCCTATTATTCTCCGGCGATGGCAGCCACACACTGCAGCTGAAGCAGTAAACCCTCGTACTCCCCTCCGCGTGGGAAACAACTGCCGAGTCTTCCCCGGTTCTTGTTCATTCCC
Source organism: Secale cereale (assembly GCA_902687465.1). Taxonomy (NCBI): domain Eukaryota; kingdom Viridiplantae; phylum Streptophyta; class Magnoliopsida; order Poales; family Poaceae; genus Secale; species Secale cereale. The sequence continues at coordinate 233,205,168 of LR738712.1, forward strand.
TTCCTAGGCCTCGGCATCGTCCACCGCCCTGGTGCTCTCGGCGCGGCATGGTCAACATGGTCAACGAAGGACATCCATCGGAAGAGGACTATATGTGGAGAGGCTGATAGCTGGGTCCACGGCCCCCACGAAAGGAAGTGCCTCCTTATTACGTGCAAAATAATGATTCCTCTACCTAACAGTAGGGACCCACTGGAAGGGCCTCTGTATTTTGCAAAAAAAACATCCGTCCCTCTGACAGCTCGGACCCACCCGCTATATCTTCCCACGCAAGGAACTTCCTCCTTATTACGCACAAAAAAATGAATACTGCCCTTGCTAACTGGGGCCCACCGTAGTTGGAGGTTAACCTGTGGCCTACTAAGTTAACACGGACGGAGGGCTTTGTCAACTCAGTCAATATGAATGATTCTAGCTCCAGAGAGCGTAGGATGTCCATCCAACAGCCGTAGTGCTTCTTCGACCTCAGGTCTTCTTGCTCCAACCGCCCAAACCAGCACTGGACGTGTCGCCTGCTCCTGCATCTTATTGTCGGCTCTGCTGCCGTCCATGCCTCACCACCCCACCCTACTCCCATCCATGGCCCGGCCATCCCTGCACTCACCCAGACCTGCTTTTATTCTCCGGTGACGGTAGCCTCACACTGCAGCTCAACCAGTAAACCGTCGTACGCCCCTCCGTGTGGGATACAACTGCCGAGTATTCCCCGGCTCCGGGTCATTCTCTTCCTAGGCCTTGTCGTCTTCCACCTCCTTGGTGCTTTCGGCGCGGCGTGGTCAACATGGTCAAGGAACGACTTACATCGAAGAGGAGTGTACGTGGAGAGGTTGACAGCTAGGTCCACGACCGCAGCAAGGAAGTGTCTCCTTATTACGCGCAAAATATGATTCCTCCACCTGACAGCGGGGCCTACCTAAAGGCCTCTGTATTTGTAACGCCCGGATAATTAAGCTACAGTAATCCTCTGCTAATGATGCCATGTCATCGTTTTTACTGTTGCTAGAAATCACTTTGGTTCAGACCGGTTCGAATTCAAATTAAAATAAAGTCAAACAAATAAAGGTTTCTAATGACAAAACTAAAATGTTCAAAGTATGGCAAATATTCCATAACTAATTAGGGTGATGACCCAACACTTTTGTAAGGTAATTAAATGCCCCTTTTGTGAATATAACATTGACTAAAACAACCACATTAGACTTGTTACTTTTATTCAAAATTCAAATGAATTCAATTAGCCCCCGAACTTTTTGTGGCAGTCCAAAATATTGCCAAGTAATTTTGTGGCAATTCTCACATTTAACAAAACTCATTTACTATTAAAATAAAGTGCAAAACAGTAAAGCCAATACAAGACAGAAAGAAATGCTAATAAGAAAAGGGCCTAAACTAGTACTGCCCAACTGGGCCTCTGGTGTGCACAGCCCACCCCACACATCCCCTACCTCGCTACAGTAGATGCAGATGGCGAGGAGGCCATCCGCCGGCTGACCGACGCCGTGGAGGCCATCCCCGGCCTCCCCCTCACCTATATCTCCCTCCCTCTCGAACCCTAGCTGGCCCCTCCTTTTTTCCCTCGGCCACTCCTCTTCCCACTCGCCTCCGCTCCTGGATCTGGACGTCGACGGCGGCGCCACCGCACTGAAGGCCGCTTCCGTGGTCGCCGGAGCGCATCACCGTGGCGACTGGCTCCCCCGCGCTCCTCCGTCAAGTCCACTCGCTTCGCCTCGCACGACTACGCCTCCGTGTCGCGCCGCAGGACGCCGAACGGAACGGCATGCAACACCACCTTGACCTCTTCATCTTCTCGGCCCCGACGAGGTCCACCTCCGATTCCGGCCAACTGCTCCTGTCGCTCACCGGGCCTTCGTGCGCCTCCACTGTGAGCTCTTCTTCCTTCCCCTCGTTTTCTAGCTCGATTTCGCGCCCGTAGCCGCCCCTGCCGTAGCTCACCTCTGCCGCACTACTCGTCGTCCTGCCGCTGCGCTCATCGCCACGTCGCCTGACCGCGCCAAGCCACGCCGCGCATCAACCGTGCGTGCGCTCGCCTTCCCCTGACTGCGGCCCGCGCGCCTAGCCCCGCCTCCGCTCCAACCGCGCCACGCCGCAGCCGCACCTGGCCCGTCCTTCCCCTCGCCGGCGCACATCCGGCTGCGCCGGCGCCCCTGCGCCTGCTCGCGCCGCTCCGCCCTCCCCGGCTTTGCCCGCTGCTGACGCAGCCCCTGGGCGGCCCCTCCTCCGCGCCGCTGCCGCCGGCGGCCGCCCCGGCCACCCCGCGGTTCGCCGCCGCCGCCACCATCTGCGGCCCGACCGGCCGGCGGCCTTGGGCCCCGCCCGCCGTGGCCGGCAGCCACGCCCAGCGCTCAGGCGCTCGTTCGGGCGTGCGTCTGCCCCGGTGTCGTCGAGCGCCCAGCGACCAGCGCCCGTTACGCCCGTCACCCGTTAAGGCCCAAGTGGGCCAATGACCATTGGGGCCCACTGCCCCTTTTAAAAAAACAAGAATTAAAAAAAATGTTGTAAAAAAATATATTAATTAACTTAATTAATTAGGTTTAACTAAACTAATTAATTAGATTAGTTAACTAAACTGTAGTTAGTTAAAATGTGCCTATGACAGGGGGGCCCACCCCCTGTTGACCAGTCAAACGTTAACTGGTCAACTGGGACCCCCTGGCCCACATGTCAGCATCTGGTACACTTCTGTGTACACAGAGCTGGGTACCCGTAGCAATTTATTATTTAATTTCGAATTAATAATAATTTCAGAATATTAGTAAAACTTTGAAAAATCATATAAAATAATCCGTAACTCGGATGAAAAAGATTTATATATGAAAGTCGCTCAGAATTTCGAGACGAATCCGAATACGCGGTCCGTTTGTTTGTCACACATCCCTAGCATACCGAACATGGAACATTCCTCCTCCAGTTCGCCTGTCCGAAAATGCCTAACACCGGGAAAACATTCCCGGATGTTATCCCCCTCCGCTGGTATCATGTAGTACTGCGTTAGAACACGCCTAGTACCGCTTATTGTCATGTCATGCAACTGTGTGCTATGTATTTATTGTTTCTTCCCCCCTCTTCTCTCCGGTAGACCCCGAGACTGTCGCTGATGCTGTTGTGATCAACTACGTCGACAACGACCCCTTCTTCTTGTCTGAGCAACCAGGCAAGCCCCCCCCCCCCTTTGATCATCCCGATATCACCCATTCCATTCTCTCTTATGCTTGCATTAGAATTTTGCTACTGTTATTGTTTAATCCTATTCTGATGCATAGCCTGCTTTTGTACCTGCTATTGTTACCTACATGCTATGCTAAACTGCTTAGTATAGGTTGGCTAGTGATCCATCAGTGACCCCACCTTGTCCTTGTTGCCCCTGCTTCATCATCGACTACTCGAGCAACATGATCGAAGACCGAAGCCCGACTGTCCTTGTTGCCCCTGCTTCATCATCGACGACTCGAGCAACATGATCGAAGATCGGAGCCCGACACTTCACATCACATCACACCCCCTTTGTTGCTCGACTCTGCAGAGGTACTATCGGGTGCCGAGGGTGAAACCTCGTAACGCACTCATGATGATAACTCTGTAGTGTAGCTATTCGGTCATGGTCATCGAGAGTGATTCCTCTTTCTCCATTCCCGATACGACTCTGTCGTGCAACCCCTCAAGTGTGAACCTCGAGGGTGATTCCTCATGCTCGTCGTGACGGACACATCGAGTGGAATACGCCAAGGGTGATTCCTCGGGTTTTCCACCTTGATGTTTTGGACGCACAGTTACATGGACTTCACTTGATACCTTTGTGAAAGGCGGGCGGGCCCGGTGAGCACCCGCGGGAATTCTTACGGTGGCGGCTGGCTGTTTAGCGGTATCACCCAGGAGGGGTGATAGCTCCGGACTTGTCCCGACAGCCGTCACTTCTGTCAATAATGCACTAACAGATTTGGATATTTGTTCTGAGTTGGCCTCTGACCTTTACGCACTAACCGCCACGCGAGAATAGTTATGGGCCTCGGCGTCGTGGTATCAGCCGAAGCTTTGTCAGACGTCCAGTTCAGCATTGCGGCACGGCTGGGCCGGCGCCATCCAGTATAGAGGTGGTGCCTGGTCCGCCCTGCTCGCAACGACCCGGAGTGCAACGGGCGATGGCCCATGACCCCGGAGTGCTTAGGATGTAGACCGGCGGGGACCTCTCTGCTGAGCCTAGGTAGGGCTGCGACGTGTTGATCTTCCGAGGCCGGACATCGACCCAGAAAGGTGTGTCCGGCCAGAGATGATCGAGCGTGAGGGTAACATGGTGCACCCCTGCAGGGAAGTTATCTATTCGAATAGCCGTGTCCACGGTAATGGACGTTCAGTCTTATATCCTGATCTATTATAACTAGAAATGGATACTTGAGATATGTGATGGATATCTGGCTGCGAGATTACTTTCTCGCAGGGAGTCGAGGAAGGATCTCTAGGCCGTTAATACTACAACATGCTTGTTAATTATAAACTGCTATTCTGTATTTCTTTCTACTGCTGCAAGATGGTGCTTCCCAGAAGATGCTCGAAGATTCTAGTCTTCGATAGGCTAGGCTTTTCCCCTCCTCTTCTGGCATTCTGCAGTTCAGTCCACATATACAGCTTTTCCTTTGATACTGATGCATACTTAGTATAGATCTGATGCTTGCGAGTACTTTGGATGAGTACTCACGGTTGCTTTGCTCCCCCTTTTCCCCCTCTTTCTTCTTTCTGGTTGTTGCAACCAGATGGCGGATCCCAGGAGCCAGATGCCACCCAAGTCGGCTACTACTACTACCCCGACGGAGCCTACTACTACGTGGAGACAGCTGACGACCAGGAGTAGTTAGGAGGTCCCAGGTAGGAGGCCTTGCCTCTTCGATCGTTGATGTTTGTGCTAGCCTTCTTAAGGCAAAACTTGTTTAACTTATGTCTGTACTCAGATATTGTTGCTTCCGCTAACTCTGTTGCTTTCGGGCTTCTGTATTCGAGCCCTCGAGGCCCCTGGCTTGTAATATGAAGCTTGTATTATTTTAATTTATGTCTAGAGTTGTGTTGTGATATCTTCCCGTGAGTCCCTGATCTTGGTCGTACACATTTGCGTGCATGATTAGTGTACGGACAAATCGGGGGCGTCACAGTATTTTGGCTTAGTTGTATTTTGCAAAAAAATTGTTTTCCCCCTGACAGCTGGGACCCACCAGCTATATCTTCGTACGCAAGGAAAGTGTCTCCATATTAGGCGTGGAAAAAAATGAATGCCCCCCTGAAAGCTCGGACCCACCATCAATAACTTCACACGCAAGGAACTTCCTCCTTATCTTCCTTGACAGCCGGGACCCGCCTGTGGCCGAGCAAGTAGTGGCATGTCTAGTAGTAGAGCCCTTGACGTAGCAGTTCAGGCAGTCCCTTCAAAACCGTGTACTTGTACGTACAGCCACATGGCAAAAACCATGGCTATGTACATACATACGGGCGAGTCTCGAACGGTGTACTCGCGCATACGTATGGCCAAGGCTGGTGTACATCGAGAGGTAGCGGACGGCAGCAACGGCGTCGTTTTCATTGGCAGCCAACCGGCGGGGTCGGAACGGAGAAACAGCATCGTGTTCACCGGGAGGCAACCGGCTTGGACGGAACAGCGGAAACCTGGTGTGGCTTACCGCAAAACGGAGGGAAACGGCCTTCTGCTGGAGCTGTTCATCGGGAAGGGCCTCGCATGCCACAAAATGGATGAAATGGCCTTCTGCTCGACCGGCTACGGCTGAAACAAGATCCTGTTCATCGGGAGGGGTCTGGCGTACCGCAAAACAGAGGAAACAAACTTGTGTTGGAGCGCTACGGTCGAAACGGGGGTCCTGTTCATCAGGAGGGGTGTGGCGTACCGCAAAACGGCACTCCACGGGCTGCTGTTCACCCACCGTCGACTTCCTCCGGTCTCCACCTGCACTGTTCATCCACCGCGCCTTCCTCTGCCTCCACTGGCTACTATTCATCCAGCCCTCCACGGGGTCCTGTTCATCCAGCCCTCCATGGGGTCCTGTTCATCCTACCTATCGTCCACCGGCTACTATTCAACCAACCCTTCACGGGGTCCTATTCATCCACCTCAACGCCTTGGCTGTGGCGGCCTTGTCTCGGGGTCGAGTTCATCCTGCGGCAACCGCAACGGCCTACTACCACGGGGTCCAGTTCATCCAACCCCTATGGGGTCCTGTTCATCCAACCCCAACGACACGTACGTCTCGACTCGTTCAACCAACCCCATGTTCATTGTTCATCAAGAGGCAGCAGGTTCGATCGGCTTCAGTAAGCAGCAGCAGCGATGCATCGAGTTCAATTGGCAGCGAAGGAGTCGGTCGGGTTCAGAAAGCAGCGAAGGGATCGATCGCTCGAGTTCAGTAATGTAGCTAGTGCAATCGCTCGGGTTCAGTAAGAGAACGTCTCCCCCAACGCCTCGCACATACACACGACATGTATGAGAGAAATGTGCAAACCTCCGTGCATTGCTCCGCCCTGATCACCCACCGTAACCAGGAACTCCACGAAATTTTCCTCGCCCTCGCTTCTACCATGATTATTTTCCATCATGGACGGCCCAAAGAATGTCATGCAGCTACGTCTCCGGCCCGCCCTTGACGAAAATCCAATTTTCTGTCATGATTTTTTGTCATAGAAGTAGGAGCCCAACACATCTATGATGATACAGGTTTTTGTCACATTTATCGGCATAGAAGTGTCATAAGCATGACAGAAAAAAATTCTTTCTGGCCAAAATGTCATGGATGTGTCTTTTTTGTAGTGTTGAAAGGTATTTTAGCGCCCACGGAGTATGAATCTGGAAATGGAGGGATAGAGGTAGGGGGAACCATGTCTTCAGGACACGCTTGTCTCAAATGCGGGGAAAGTTACCAACTTATGCCCCGTTTAAAGTTGTAGACAACACATGAATATTGGGTTGTTGGGGACACGACAGTAATATCGCATACATTGATTATTTGCCTAGGGAAATTTCGGACAGTGAGAGTTTGTTTTGGTGCCCATAGTGTATGTATCTGGGTGAGAGGAGGTTATGTCACGCTTGAGTGAAATTACTAACCTGACCATATCAAGACTTTTGGTTTCGGGCGGTTACTGCGAGTTTCGCCGCTTCATTCAAATTTTTGGATAAAAGCTTGAAAGTTTACCGTGCCAACTCAATTCGAATCCACTTTGCATTCTTTTTTTTTCTAAACAGCATCCATTTTCTATTTGAATAAAATTCTATATACATCATTCATATGTATATTTACTTTCAAAAGGACAACACCCTTTATACATAAATATGGTTTACAGAGGCCATTATGTCATATTCATAAGGCTGAATCCATCTTAAATTGAATTGAAATATTTGAAACCACTTTATGTTGAAATCCCATGTATGATTTCCTCGCTATCTAGATCCAATTAATTGTGTTTCATGCAGCTTTTTTTACTTATCAAACACTTATAATGTGTTTGACACATGCAACATGTAGTGTAGTCTCATTTCGATATGAATTGTCTCTAATTAAAAAAATATGGATCACTGATATTGATAAACTAAATAACATTACATATGTCCCCAAATTCAAAAAAATATGCATGTTTGAAAGTGCGTTATATCGACTAGAGGGGGGTGAATAGGCGATTTTTATAAATTCATCTCTGAGGAAATTCTAAGTGAGGAATTTCCTAAGTGACGAACTACTTAGTAGCGGAATAGATACTCAGGTGCAAGCATAACAAGATAGTAGAATGGTCATCATGATGAAATGAAAACAAGCACAGAGTATAAGTAGCGTGTAAACATGATAAGTAGGTTGAGGACTTAGGACTGAAGAAATAGGATAGAGGAAATTAAGAAAGTCTTTAGTTGAAGTCTTCAAACAGAACAGATCAAGTTCAACAACACAAGAATGACTAAATGGAAGAGTTGAGGAAATTGAACCAGTAAGCTTGATGAATACAATGATTTGGTAAACCAGTTCCAACTATTGTGACAGTTGTAGTCTGGTTGGAGCGGCTAGGTATTTAAACCTGAGGACACATAGTCCCGGATACCCAGTCTCGGACACACATTCCAGGACACCGAGTCATCACCGTATTCTCCTTGAGCTAAGTCCACATAGTCCTCGCCCAATCACTCATGGTAAGTCTTCACATGTGACTTCCAAACCTTCACAAACTCGGTCCCCCGACGATCCACAATTCCTCTTGGATGCTCTATACCATTGACGCCTAACCGTCTGGAAGATCACAGTATTCAAAGGAAACAAGCGTCGGTTCCACACAGGAACAATCTCTTCAGTGATGCTCAATCACTTTGGGGTTTTAGGTGTTTGGGCTTTGGGTTTTTCCTCACTTGATGATTTGCACTCAAAGTCCTCGGAGGATGGGTTGTTTCTCTCAGAGCAGCCAACCAGCTAGTGGTTGAGGGGGGCGGCTATTTATAGCCTAGGGAGCAGCTCGACATGATAAGACATAAATGCCCTTAAATGATATGACCATTAGGTCGGGATAGCAGGCGCATAGCACAGCAACGGTAGGAATGTTGAGTGTCAAATTCCTCAGCGCTATCATGTTCCTCACTAGTAGGAAATCCGCACTGGCGAATTCCTAACTCCTAAGTCAGAACAAATTCCTCAGATACCAGAAGAACTTCATCTCTGTCACTGAACAAATCAGATCGCCGATCATGGATGTGCATGCGGCATTTGGTCTACCTTGGAACCTTGTAGTTGACGACACTGAGTTGGAACGTACTATCTTAGAAGTCATTACCCATGGTACGATTGAAGGAAAACAAGGTGCCATGATCTATCACGATAAGACACTGATCATGTACCCAGGTAATCCATTCTCTCCGATCTAAGAGTAGTAGAACCAGAAGCTATAGTGTATATCTTATAATATTTCGGTGCATGTCTCTTTACACTCCAGGACCAGGAGTAGTTCCTTACTTCTTTTGACTGATGATTGATTCAGATAGTCATCTCACTACTGCAGGATGGTCCAAACGCGATAGTCCAATATGAGAACCTTCGACGAAACTATGTGTGATGCATTAATCACAAACGGTGATGTAAAATAACTGTTAAAAATGATATGAAATGTTTGTGATGGTGGAGACATCAAACATGATCCAGATTTCAGTTGCATGTGTGATATGTGGCATACGGTTAATCAAGAAGAACTATTTGCGATGAGCCAGAACAACAGAAATGGGCAGCCAATCAAGGTGTGTGCGATATACGGCATACATTTCACTCGGATGAACTGTTTGCTATTAGGGAATTCAATAGAAATGGCGAGTGGGATCAAGGTGTGTGTGTTATACAACATATAGTTCACTCGGATGAACTGTTTTTGATTAGGCAACACAACAGAAATGGTTCAACTTAACAAGATGTGTGTGATATGGCGCATACAACTCACATAGATGAACTATTTGAGATGAGCCAAAAGAACACTAATGAATCATGTAAACAGGATGTGTGTTGTACGTGGTAAACAGCCAACTTGGATGAACTATTTGCAATGAGAAAATATAACACAGATGGTTACTACAGTTAATTCATGTGCGATTCTTTGTGTAGAAAAAACTTTGAAAATCCAAACTAGTTGCTTGTGATGGCTATGAGTATCGCACACGGTGCACATGCGAGTACTCATATGCGATGATTAGTAAGTTGCACATACGTTTCCTTATGTTAACACGTATGATAACACATGACACAACATACGGTTGACGGCCCCAACCATTAGCAGAGAGTACGAAGAGGGATGCGACCCGAGCGCGCCTTGGCGACTAAACGGCGAGCAGAGCGTGCAGATGGATGTGAACTGAGTGCCGCCTTAGCGATGTCGAGGGTCACTTGAGGTCCTCAGGCCAGGCGGCCACATGCCTGCCCGCACACACACCTTTCCAAGGCCTTGGCATCTGAGTCCTCACGCGACACTTGTGCGGGCCAGCGGGTCCAAACGAGCCAACAGGCGCATGCGGCTTGAGGGCCATAATAAACATCCACCTCCTGGCCTTGGTCGGGCACCGCGACCCAGTGTGACGATAATGGTCTGTTCCTACTCAAGAGATGACAGAGCGTGAAAAGCAAAGGGAAGGCCGGCATAAAGGAGTACAACGCTACTAACTGCATCATAAAGAAGTTCCCTCTAAGTGCTTTCACATCCCCGGAGGGTGATGACCCTCAACCGTAAGGGATCTATTGCAGCGTTTTCGATAAGTAAGAGTGTCGAACCCAACGAGGAGCAGAAGGTATTGATAAGCGATTCTAAGCAAGAAATCACTGCAAGCACTGAAAGATAACTTTTTAGGGGTTTCTCGATATAAGTAACAGGAAAGTAAAAGCAAGCAATGTAAAAGGCACTGAGAGTAGCAAGTAGCCCAATCCTTTCTTAGCAAAGGAGAGGCCTAGCAGCTGAACTTATAAAGACGAAAGCGTTCCTGAGGACACACGGGAGAGGTAGTCATGTGCTTTCACCATATTCCATATCGATACTATGTTATGTGTTGATAAGTGTTGAGTGGGTGGATCTATGCTAGTACACTCTCTAGACTAAGATGAGTGCACTCTTATGATTAAACACCTTGCAAGCATCCGCAAATACAAGATAGAATTTAAGGCAAAAGCCTAACCATAGCAATACGATCGAGGATCCATTATTCCCTTATGCAAAAGCGTGCGAACTAGGGTTCAGGTTTCTGTCACTCCGGCAACCCACCATAAGCATTCTTTATACACAATGTATTCTCCTAGGTCCTTAATAAGGCGAAGTGTTGGGTGTTCGACTCACACAACACCACTAGTAGAATGACAACGCAACTTAAGTATCAAACAACACATATTACTTCAACAGCATATGACTACTAACAACAAGACTTTCCCCATGTCCTCAAAAACTAAGGTAACTACTCACGAGACATAAAGGAGATCATGATCAGTGGGGATAAATAGGTGATAAACAATCTGGACATAATTATATTTCTCCAACAAAACTCAATAGCATTCACCACAAAGTAGTAATCAACACCAATGGAGTAGAGAGGATAGGTAGTACGAGTTACAACACAAGTTGCGATTGTAAGATGAGATTTGGATGAAGATGGAGATGGTGCTGGTGTTGGGGATGATGTTGATGATGATCTCGATGATGCCCGTGACGATGGTGATGACGATGGCGACGATCTCCCCTTCCGGGAGGTGATCTCCCCGGCGGAATCTGCCCGCCGGAGATGGCTTTTTCTTCTCTGTAGGTTTCCGCCACGGAGCGGCGGCGGAACTCCGTAAAAATTCCCGTCTTTAGGGTTTTTGGATAACGGAGAGCATATATGCAAAAGGGGGCGGCCAGAGGTGGGCCAGGGGCT
>LR738712.1:233216648-233242551 GCA_902687465.1 Secale cereale
CCCCCCCCCCCCCCGGGCGCGGCCAGGGGGGCGCGCCACAAGGGCGCCTGGGCACCCTGTGGCCCCTCTCTGGTTGCCCTTTCGCGTGCCTTCATGATCCGTCTGAAAAATATCTCCCGTCAATTTTCAGGTAATTTGGAGGTATTCTTCTTCAGCAACTCAGCGTCCACTTTTTACTGCTGAATCCTGCGTCTGCTGCTTCGGCATCGGAAAGTTTGCAAACTGTGTAAAATAGACCAAAACAACATAAGAACATCACCGTAACGTGAAATATATCAATGAATAAGGATAAATTATGATACAAAATAGTGATGCATTTTGGACGTATCAACACCCCCAAGCTTAGACCTCGCTTGTCCCCAAGCGAATACTGAGCTCGGTAAACCTGTCCACAAGTTTAGAGACTGAAGTGTCGATAAACAGAATACGAACAAGAAGCATCACAGTTTCCTCACCAACTTAAATATCCTCAACAGCAATCTTCAACTCATAAGGCCTTTATAAAAGAGTGGTAACACTTATATTCGAAAGTAGGGCTAAGGAAACTTATTGAATCATGGCAAACATGTCCTTTGGTCAAAGAACAATTAATAGCTTTTACTTTTGCTCTTTCTTTATGTTTTGATGAGACTAATTGAAGCTTTTGAAAGAACATGTCATCAGGCAAGAAGTGAAAGTGTTAACACAAAGGAAGATATTTGCCTTAGCTGGGCTTGACAAACAACTTACTTATCAAATGATAATGTCAACAAGGATATGATATGACAAATCTTAATGCAACTTTATATGAATGAATCCTTATCAACATCAAATGTGTGCTCTCTTTAAGAATAGAAGGGAGTTGGAATAACTGACTCAACTTAAAATTAAAAGATGGGCCCTGCTCTAGGGTAGTAGGGAAAACTCATGTGCTATCCTTAAATCAAACAGAATGAAAACAAGTTTTGAGAGGTGCATGTTTTGTCAACGAATGCTAATAGATAACTCAACTACTTCTTGAGCTGGACAAGTTTCGAGGAACGGCTCCCGCACTAGGACGATCACATCCTCTTATTCTCCTTTGTTAATCACTGCCAAAGTTTTCTGATTTCTCATGAACAAAGCGTGAAGGAGGGTTTGTTTGTTATATTTTTTTCGAGCTGGGCGCACTCTTTGCCAGTTCCTTCTCGTATTATGGGTTTGCACATTAGACATGCAATCCCGGGGTGAAGCTTGTCCAACTCAAAAAGATCATGGATTAGCTATTACTTCCTCATGAGCTAAAACTGAGGCACAAAATAAAAGATTTTGAACATTTGAGGATAACACATAAATTATGTACTTTAGGAGGTGGTAGTGGAATACCACGAGTAGGAAGGTATGGTGGACTCATATGGAAGGTATTGGCTTAAGGGTATGGATGTACAAGCAGAATTCCGCTTAGTACAGAGTTAGGCTAGCAAAGGTTTTGAAAGAACAGACAATTGATGATGACTAAGATGCAAAGCAATATAAAGCATGAACATTGGAATAAGCATAACACATCAAGTTGTCTTCCTTGTCAGCATAACACTTCAAACATAATAACATAAAGGTTTTGGCTATGTTTATACTTTAAGAAAATCATGCTTGTTGTTATGACCAAAGCTATGTTTGCCAAGATTAAATAAAGTTTTCACAGCCATACCTGACATAAGGTCAATACTCCACATAAGAGTCATCATATAAGGTCGATTGCGTGAAGAGAATACCGAGTGCAGCAAAAGGAACCAATAAACTTCTCATTAATATTCCATCATAGACGACTCCACACTCACGGATACAATTCTTCACCGAAGGAGTGATAGACCTCAATGCACACACCTATCTCATATAACAACCTCCCTAGACATGATACGACTCTACTTGACTCTAAAAGATAAAAGGTAAAGATAATGATACCGGGCACTCCCCCAAGCTTGGAACAAGCCAAGGGAATGCCATTACCCCAGGAGATTTCACTCATCATCCTTGTTGGCGTTGATCACGTAGTCCTTGGCGAAATGCTTCCATGGAAGGGGTTCTCCAGTCTCATATGAGAAGCTCGTCTCCTGAATCCTGCATTCAGCACCCAAACTCATGCGCATAAACCTTAGTTCATACTCACAGTTCTGGTTATGTAGATCATTAATTTGCCCTTGGAGCTCTATAATTCTTTCTTCAGACGCGGTGATGCTTTTCCACATCTCCTTCAGGAAGTAGTTCTTCAGCTCGTTGATGATGTCAAAGTTAGCTTCAACACCACGCTCGATCATCTTCTTGTACTCGAAGACTTCTTGCTCCACTTCTTCCAGCCTGGCCTGGACGCTCCCCTCCTTGATAGGTCCCTTCAGATCTTCTTGATGAAGGACACCGTCCTCCATCCGAACAACCTGAGGGTGCTTCTTCACCTCAGCGAGGTAAGGGTTGATGACGTTGACGACGAACTCGTCCTTGGGATAGCTTGGAGAAGCCATGGCACCTAAATTCAGCTGAAAGATTCCCTCGCAAAAACAGATCGAAGAGAAAACACGCGAAATCGCAAGATACGTTGCTGGAATAATCCGGGAAAATATATAGGAAAAATTTATGCACAGAAAGGAAGGTAACGGACCAAAGCGGGGTCGGAGACGGACTCCCGGGTGTCTAGGCGGCCTCCCGGTGCGGCCAGGAGGTGGGGCGCGCCAGGGGGCGCCTGGACCCCCTGGAGGTCGTCTCCGGCTCCACTTAGGCTCAGAATTTTACTAATTTTGCAAAAACTCGTAATACGGAACTTTTATGGCGGTTTGCGATGTTTCCTTACCGTACTACATACCTTTTTCTTTATTCTGCATCTGCTGGCGTCTGAAACAGGGCTGCAACATGTTCTTCGTGAGTTGTTGTGTATATTATATTCACATCAACATTGACAGGGTCTCCTGCTATGTAATGTTTAAGTCTTTTCCCATTCACAACTTGAGGTTTGGTGCCTTCAAAATTATTAATCTTAATTGCACCAGACCGATAAACTTCTTCAATATGAAATGGTCCTTCCCACCTGGAAAGTAGTTTACCTGGAGAAAACCTGAAACGGGATCTAAACAACAAAAATTTATCACCAACATTAAATTCACGTTTCAGAATCTTCCTATCATGCCACTTTTTTTCCTTTTCCTTAAACATTTTAGCGCTCTCGTAAGCTTCACTTCTCCATTCATCTAGAGAAGTCAAGTTCATGAGACGTTTCTCACCATCTAATTTTGGTTCAGCATTAAGCTCTCTAACAGCCCAGAAAGCTTTGTGCTCTAACTCTAATGGCAAATGGCAAGCCTTGCCATACACCATCTTATAGGGGGACATGCCCATGGGGTTTTTGTAAGAAGTTCTATATGCCCACAAAGCATCTCCTAACTTATTTAACCAGTCCTTTCTATTTCTGTTTACTGTCTTCTGCAAGATCAACTTAATCTCTCTATTGGTGAGCTCAACTTGCCCACTAGTTTGAGGATGATATGGTGAAGCAATTCTATGATTAACATCGTATTTGGCCAAAGCTTTTCTAAAAGCTCCGTGCGTGAAGTGTGATCCTCCATCGGTCATGAGATACCTTGGTACACCAAACCTAGGAAAAATTACATCTTTAAGCATTTTCAAAGATGTCTTGTGATCAGCACTTTCAGTGGGGATTTCTTCAACCCACTTGGTCACATAATCAACAGCTACTAAAATGTGAGTGTACTTGTGCGTAGAAGGAAAAGGACCCATAAAATCAAAACCCCAACAATCGAAAGGTTCAATCACTAGTGAGTAATTCATAGGCATCTCATTCCTTCTACTAATGTTACCAACTCTCTGACATTTATCACAGGCTAAAACATAATTTCTAGCATCTTTAAAGAGAGTAGGCCAATAAAAACTTGATTGAAGAACCTTATGTGCAGTCCTCTCACCGGCATGATGTCCTCCATAGGGACTATCATGACACCGTCTGAGAATGTCCTTCTGCTCATGTTCCGGAATGCATCTCCTCACGATCCCGTCGGGACCTTCTTTGAAAAGATGTGGGTCATCCCAGAAGTAGTGCCTCAAATCATGAAAGAACTTCTTCCTTTGCTGAAGTGTTAAACCTGGATCTTCTCCTTTCCTATCAACAATCTGCAAATCAAATTCTTGAAGAAGGAGTACCCATCTGATAAGCCTTGGCTTGGCATCCTTCTTTGTCATAAGGTACTTAATGGCAGCATGATCAGTATGAATAATAACTTTGGAATCAACAATATACTGTCTAAATTTATCACAAGCAAAAACTACAGCTAAGAATTCCTTCTCAGTAGTAGCATAATTCCTTTGAGCACTATCAAGAGTTTTGCTAGCATAATGTATAACATTCAATTTCTTATCAACTCTTTGTCCTAAAACAGCTCCAACAGCAAAATCACTTGCATCACACATAATCCCAAAAGGTAAATTCCAGTCAGGTGGTTGTACTATAGGAGCGGTTATTAAAGCTTTCTTAAGGACTTCAAAAGCTTCCTTACAATTTTCATCAAATACAAAAGGAACGTCCTTCTGGAGAAGATTAGTGAGGGGTCTTGAGGTTTTAGAAAAGTCTTTAATAAATCTTCTATAAAAACCTGCATGACCGAGGAAACTGCGAATACCTTTGATGTCCCTTGGATAGGGCATCCTCTCAATAGCTTCGATCTTGGCTTTGTCCACTTCAATTCCCCTTTCGGAAATCTTGTGACCAAGAACGATTCCTTCATTAACCATGAAGTGGCACTTTTCCCAGTTGAGTACCAAATTTGTCTCCTCGCATCTCTGCACAACTTTATTAAGGTTGTGAAGACAATGGTCAAAAGAAGTTCCATAGACGGAGAAATCGTCCATGAAGACTTCCATAATATCCCCGCAGAAACCATGAAAGATAGCAGACATACACCTTTGAAAAGTAGCATGGGCATTACATAAACCAAAAGGCATACGCCTGTAAGCATAAGTACCAAAGGGACAAGTAAAAGTGGTCTTCTCTTGATCGGCAGTGTTAACATGAATTTGAGAGAAGCCAGAATAACCATCGAGATAACAAAAGTGGGTATTTTTGGATAACCTTTCAAGCATTTGGTCGATGAACGGCAACGGGTAGTGATCCTTCCTGGTTGCTTTGTTCAACTTCCTGTAATCAATACACATTCTATATCCAATAATAATTCTCTGAGGTATTAATTCATTTTTATCATTAGGAACCACAGTTGTACCTCCTTTCTTAGGAACACAATGTACCGGACTTACCCACTTACTATCAGCTATAGGGTAGATAATACCTGCGGCCAGAAGCTTGAGAATCTCAGTTCTCACAACATCCATCATCTTCGGGTTCAACCGTCATTGATTATCAACAACTGGTTTAGCATCAGGCTCAAGGTTGATAGTATGTTGACAGATAGATGGACTAATCCCCTTAAGGTCATCAAGGGTATAGCCTATTGCGCCTCGGTGTTTACGAAGTACTTCCAATAATCGCTCTTCTTCATATCCTGAAAGGTTAGAATTTATAATAACAGGATATACTTTCTTTTCATCTAAATAAGCATACTTGAGCGTATCGGGAAGAGGTTTAAGATCGAACACCGGGTCTTCCTTCGGTTTTGATAAAATTCCCAAAGGTTCAACCGGAAGGTTGTGCTTCAGGATAGCAGGCTGCCTCACAAATATTTCATCTAGTTCATTTCTTTCCTGCATATGCAAATCATTCTCGTGGTCCTCCATGTATTGCTGCAAAGGATCATTAGGGGGAATAGCAATAGAGGCAATACATTCAATAATTTTATCATCACTAGGTAAATCAGTACCACGAGGCTGCTTAGAGAACTTAGAAAAATTAAATTCATATGGCTCACCATCGAATTCAACAGAAACTTTACCTTTCTTGCAATCTATTATAGCTCCACAAGTTCTAAGAAAAGGTCTACCACTAATAATTGGAGAAAAATTGTCCCTCTCTGAACCAAGTACTAGAAAGTCGGTAGGGTATTTTACCTTTCCACATAGGACTTCAACGTCCCTCAGAATCCCGATAGGAGAGATAGTTGTTCTGTTTGCAAGATGAATGGTAACATCAACTTCTTCAAGTTCACAAGGGGAAATCTCACTGATGATTTCTTCATAAAGTGAATAGGGGATAGCGCTTGCGCTCGATCCCAAATCGCATAGCCCATAATAATTGTGATCTCCTATTTTAACAGATACCACTGGAGTACCTGAAATTGGGCCTTTATTCTTGGCTGTGACAAGGTTAGTGGAAACAGCACAAAAATTTATATTGGAATCCAAAACATCATTAGTAGCAAGGTCTTTAATCAATACAACTTGAGGATCGACCCTGATCTGGTCCTCAGGCTCATCAACTCTTCTCTCACTTTTATTTATTATGCATGTCACAAGAGAGTGCCCCTTATCCTCGTGGGAAAAGGAGGATGTTCATATATAACTGCAGGCAAAATAGGGTCAGCAACATAAGTATCAATAGGTGGCTCTTTAAAAGGTTCATGGTGCTGGTCTCTCTTCTTTTTAAAAGAATCAACATGAGAGGCAAAATTCTTACAGAAATCAATCACTAGATGGGAATCAAGACCAATCTTAGAGCAAAAAGTATTGAAGTAATCAGTTTTCACATAGCTCTCAATATAATCATGTTCATAATTTATAGCGGGTTCAATACCTTTATCAATTTCCCAATCTTGGGTATTCCTCTGGATCCTTTCAATGAGATCCCACCTTTCTTCAACACTCTTCTTCTGAAATACCCCACTAGAGGAGGCATCTAGCATCTCCTTATCCTGACGAGAAAGCCTGGCATAAAAATTTGTAAGTATAATTTCCTTGGGAAGCTTATGAATAGGGCATTTGAGCATTAGGGACTTCAATCTCCCCCAAGCTTGAGCAATGCTTTCTCCGTGACGAGACCTAAAGTTATAGATATAGTTCCCGTCTCGATGAATTTCATGAAGAGGATAAAACTTAGTATAAAAGAGAGACATAAGCTCCTGCCAGTCAAGCAAGTGTGAGTTATCGAGAAGCCTATACCAATCCGAAGCTTTATCTATAAGTGATACGGCAAACAATTTTCTCATGACAAACTCCCTCGATACACCTACAAGCTTAAATAATGAACTTAGTTGTGACAGATATAGCAAGTGTTCACTGGGATGTCTGTCTCCTGCATAACGATTAGCCAAAACATAATCGATAATGCCAGTTGGTATTTTATAAGGCACAATTTTAGTAGGGGGAGGATCAACCACCACAGGTGTGGGGCGTCTTCCCGCAAGCAACGCTCCAATAACAGGGTTATCCATAAGGACAAAGAGCAGCAATAGCAAAAACAAAAACAGAATTATAAAAACTTCCTTACCAGTTTCACTTTACCAATAGCGCTACGCTCCCCGGCAACGGCGCCAGAAAACGGTACTTGATGACCCTCAACCGTAAGGGATCTATTGCAGCGTTTTCGATAAGTAAGAGTGTCGAACCCAACGAGGAGCAGAAGGTATTGATAAGCGATTCTGAGCAAGAAATCACTGCAAGCACTGAAAGATAACTTTTAGGGGTTTTCTCGATATAAGCAACAAGAATGTAATGGCGAGCAATGTAAAAGGTACTGAAAGTAGCAAGTGGCCCAATCCTTTCTTAGCAAAGGAGAGGCCTAGCAGCTGAACTTATAAAGACTAAAGCGTTCCTGAGGACACACGGGAGAGGTATTCATGCGCTTTCACCATATTCCGTATCGATACTATGTTATGTGTTGATAAGTGTTGAGTGGGTGGATCTATGCTAGTACACTCTCTAGATTAAGATGAGTGCACTCTTATGATTAAACACCTTGCAAGCATCCGCAAATACAAGATAGAATTTAAGGCAAAAGCCTAACCATAGCAATACGATCGAGGATCCATTATTCCCTTATGCAAAAGCGTGCGAACTGGGGTTCATGTTTCTGTCACTCCGGCAACCCACCATAAGCATTCTTTATACACAATGTATTCTCCTAGGTCCTTAATAAGGCGAAGTGTTGGGTGTTCGACTCACACAACACCACTAGTAGAATGACAACGCAACTTAAGTATCAAACAACACATATTACTTCAACATCATATGACTACTAACAACAAGACTTTCCCCATGTCCTCAAGAACTAAGGTAACTACTCACGAGACATAAAGGAGATCATGATCAGTGGGGATAAATAGGTGATAAACAATCTGGACATAATAATATTTCTCCAACAAAACTCAATAGCATTCACCACAAAGTAGTAATCAACACCGATGGAGTAGAGAGGATAGGTAGTACGAGTTACAACACAAGTTGCGATTGTAAGATGAGATTTGGATGAAGATGGAGATGGTGCTGGTGTTGGGGATGATGTTGATGATGATCTCGATGATGCCCGTGACGATGGTGATGACGATGGCGACGATCTCCCCTTCCGGGAGGTGATCTCCCCGGCGGAATCTGCCCGCCGGAGATGGCTTTTTCTTCTCTGTAGGTTTCCGCCACGGAGCGGCGGCGGAACTCCGTAAAAAATCCCGTCCTTAGGGTTTTTGGATAACGGAGAGCATATATGCAAAAGGGGGCGGCCAGAGGTGGGCCAGGGGCTCCAGGCGCCCCCCTGGCGCGGCCAAGAGGGGGGGCGCACCCAGGGCGCCTAGGCACCCTGTGGCCCCCCTCTGGTTGCCCTTTCGCGTGCCTTCGTGATCCATCTGAAAAATATCTCCCGTCAATTTTCAGGTAATTTGGAGGTATTCTTCTTCAGCAACTCAGCGTCCACTTTTTACTGCTGAATCCTGCGTCTGCTGCTTCGGCATCGGAAAGTTTGCAAACTGTGTAAAATAGACCAAAACAACATAAGAACATCACCGTAACGTGAAATATATCAATGAATAAGGATAAATTATGATACAAAATAGTGATGCATTTTGGACGTATCAGAGGGTCACATTCAAATCTTAACAGGAAAACAGGGAAAAAGATAGCCTAGGGAGATGCGCCAACACCATCTGTCGGGGATATACCCTGCGGTATGACCCAGCTGGATGTATGACCCGGCCGGATTGGGCAACTCAATGGTGACCCGACAGGCGGGTCGGATGAACAACAAGACCCAACAACCCAAAAGCCGGCTCATGGGAAGAACACTCATGTTATAGTGGGCTAGCTTAGAGGAAAGGCATAAGGAATATTTCCCTTACAAGGGAAGCAGGACTAGGATTCCACTGGTAATAAAATAGTCCTAATACTATTAGGACTCGACATTTAACCCACCCCTTCAATTTATATAAAGAGGGGCAGGGCATCCGAAGGGGGACAAGTTTTAGACAGACAAACAAGTCTTAGACAAGATCAAAGTAGATGATCTTGAGATAGAGGTAGCGAAACATCGCCATTGTAACCGAGATCGTCAGCATCATCAATATCAATCAAGCAAGATGTAGGCTTTTACCTCCATCGTCAGTTGCCGAACCTGGGTAAAATCTCGTGTCTCTCATCCAGCTCAACCCCATTCAAGCTACCACTTAGATGTGTTGGCCCCACGACCAAGTCCTCACATTAGGACATCTTTCCGTGACAAAACCACGACAGTTGGCACCCACCGCGGGGCCGCACATGGTGGTATTATGTTTTTGAAGGGGTGTCATCCAGGGTTTGAGAAGTTTGCAACTATTTGGATGAAGGAAAGAGTGGGTTTGGACGGATCTACATCAACTTTGAGTTCTGTTGATCAAGATCAGAAATTATTTATGGCCAGTGCACATCAGTTCTATTGACAAAGATCATCAGAGAAAATCCTGAACATTTAGCATCAGTCTACCGCTTTCATTAACAGGATCAATCTTCCGTCATCAAAAAAACTAGACCAAAAATAAAGACTTGGAAGAAGACTCAGATGTGGGCAAGTCGAAAATCGAAACTGCCACGACCCAGAAAATCGGTGATGACCCGTGACTGGCGTTGTTCTTGCCTCCGACTCGGATCCGTCAATTGCCAAGGAGCCGTTTCCAGCGTTCGTGTTGAGCCGCCAACACGTTTAGAGCCGGCTGCGGCCACTGTGTCCACAAGCTCCGTCTTGAGCCGCCCGCCGCTGGTGTTTCGAGCTACCGTCGTCACGGCCTGCCTGAGTCGACGCAGTTTGGGCCGTCTGTCGGTGTACTAAAGTAGGGGTACCTTAGTATCCTGACTTGTGCACGGGCAGTAGCAGCGTCCCGTGGTCTAGCTCACCACGCGCCCGCCAAAGCCCACTCTAGACCCTTTTAAGCCATTCAAGAACAAAGTATTCAAGTTAAGAGACAAGACCCCGGCAAGAGGAGCTTGCCGGGAAGGCCGCGTCAGGCTCAAAGTTATCATTCCAGCACGAGACCCTGGCAAGAGGAGCTTGCCAGGAAGGCCAAAAGAGCAGCACCTCAAGAAGGTGTATAGTGGCTCATCATGCGCCCCGGCAGGACCCGGAGAGCGACAAGCTTCCGGGCCAGGCAAGGTTGCGACCCCGGCAAGGTGCTTGCCGGGGAAGCCTATGTTGTGTGCCTGCGCTCCAGCTCATCTGGCCACGCGTCGCCCTGGGGCCCTTCCAGGGGCACGTGGCAGAGGGCTGTGCAGCCTGGGGTACACGGTGGCAAGCCGCGGTGACAAGGATATCGCCGTGGCGAACGGAGACGCATGGATGGGCGCTTTTTGGGGCGACGGCGACGGGCATTCAATGCCTTTGTCCCCCACCGTCAAAGTTAGGTGAAGACCACTATTTATACACTGTTCATGCACTGTTACAACCAACACCATTTTTACATTTTTACCCTCCTCTACGTTGGCACCTGTCGGTGACCCCTTTGAGCTATAAAAGGAGGCCCATGCACTACGTAGAGGGGGTTCGATCCCAGAAACTCGATCACCACTACGCTCGGTGTAGCTGGTACTGTAGATCTTCAAGCTCCCGAGCTCCAGAAACTCAATACAACCAAGGCAGGAGTAGGGTTTTACGCGTATGCGCGGCCCGAACCGGGGTAAACTGCCCGCGTGTGCTCCTTGATCTGCTCTCCGTGCTCCCTCCGCTCCCTTACCGTGTGTGCTCCTTGGCCCGCTGGTACTGTAGAAGGGGCTTCGGTCCCATAGGTGTTCGTGGGCGTCCAGTTTCCCCGACACCGTCGCTGCTATCCTTGAACCCGGTCGCCGCTGCCCTTCAAGTGTTGCTGCTCTTTCTTTTTCCGAGCCATCATTGCCGCTATTATTACCATCAAAATCGATCAAGTCCTTGGCGTATGTCATATCTCTCTGGCCTAAAAGAAATTGGGATGTTGTGTTTTGTACGTATAAAGGAATTGTATGGCTAGCCAAAATCGGTCAATCAAGTTGATCAACGCACTACTAGCTAGCTTTGAAGTGCAGATGGATTGAGCTAGTTTTGCTTGATTATCGTGTGAGATGCTACAGTTTCCATGGAGGTAGCCTCTGAGCCGCGGCTGCATCCGTCATGGAGACCCGCCGGCTACACCTTCCAAGCCATCCGAGCTACTGGTCCTGTCAAGTCACCGCCGGGGCCTCTCTTCTACAGCCGCAACCACCATCGCGGTTTTGGCACGGCCGCCCTGCCCCGCCAGGGTGCCGCTATTGCTGCCTCCGCATGGCCGGTTCAGAGTTGCCTCAGCCGCCGTGGCCTGCCAGAGCAGCCTCGCCTCCAAGCTGCTGAAGACCGCCACCGTTTTTTTTTGTTGCCAGGGGCTCATCTCTGCCACAGAGCCGGCCCTACCGTGTCAATAGTGATATGTTGACCCGGACGGCCGTCTGTGCCTCGGTTTGCTGCGAGCCGCTTCTACTAGTTTGGCCCCACCTCTGTCAAACCGGCTATGCTACTACAACTTTGCCTCCTCGAACGCGGGTGTTGGGGATATAACTATTTGATATGACCCACTCAAGAGGGGTCGAGTTACCCAATGGCGGTTCATGGGCCAAGCCCAGAAGCATGTTAAAGATGGCGGTTCAATTAGAGTAATATATAAAGGGCCCAGAGCCCAGACCGGCTTAAGGCATGTAAGTATAAACCATCATGTATGTTTAACTTATACTGTAAGGCATGTAACAATGAGTCACCGAGCCGGACACGGTTGTATGAGCCGGCCGGGACTCCGTAGGCCGCAGGGTGTCAACCCGTGTATATAAGGGGACTACCCGGCAGCGGCTTAGGGCAAGAAACAACAGATCGAGAGCCAGGCAAGCGTATTCGCGCCCTAGCAATCGACACCCCAGCAATTCCACGTCAAACTGGATTAGGTTTTACCCTCACCACAAGGGGCCGAACCAGTATAAACTTCACGTATCTCTTGTCTCGTTTTAACCCCTTGAAGCTAACCACGTCTCTATGGCTCCATAATTAAGTCCTTTCCTTAGGACATCTGTCGTGACAACTCCACGATAGTTGGCGCCCACCGTGGGGCTTGCTCACGGTGGTTTCGAGTTCTAGAATGGCAACTTCGAGGGCCTCAAGGGATACGTTGTGGGCCGGATGACCAAGAGTCATTGCGGCAAACTCTACATCAACGATGCAGGCTGGGGTCCTGAGGCCGGCTCAATTGAGTACGGGTACCGGGTTCCCTTCGGCGGAATCCACGTCTTCATTGGCAAGATCGGTGAGCCGGGCCCTGAGCCGGACACCTGCACCGACATCATCGAGACGGCTCAGCGTGCGCGGCCCGCCCGGGTTCAGCCCGCCATGAAGCGTGCCTTTGTTGGATACATCCAGGGCGCTGGAGTTCAGGATCTCACGGTGAGACGGCCGAGCTATCTGATGGTGAGTCATCCACGGGCGAGACTAATTCAATGTATCAGATGTAGAGCGGACGGCTTGGGGGCTAGTCCGATGGTAATAGCATTCTGGACCCCCGTGAGCCGCCGACCAGGGCGTCGATCTTTATGACTAGCACCCAGCCGGCTATCGGCTCGACAGTCACTAGGGCCATAACACCCGGAGCAACAGCAACTGCGGCAGGCATGGGTGGACCAACACGCCCTCTGGCTCAAGTCTTGACAGATCTGTTGGAGGCTCTAGCGACTCTGATGGGAATGGAGGTAACCCCGAAGAACCAGGAGCAGCACAAGGCAGATGTGGATAAGTTGCGACAGGAGATAGCGCAAGCAAAAGTAGACTTGGTGGTGGAGAATGCCGGGATGACTGCAGAACAGTCTGTTTTGGACGCCCAGGCTCAGCGGATTCAAGCAGATTCGTACCGGCTCTCGTTGGATCAGAACGCAGCTAACGAAGTCATGAGGAGATAGCAACGGAGTCGTGTACCTTTCGTTTACAAGCCGACGAATCTTTTCAACACAGTTGGAGTAGGGGGCAGTAACCCGCCGCGGATAGACCAAACGGCTGAAGTGCCTAGGGCCGGAGCGTCGGTTCAACCGCGCATGATAGGTCCTCTATATGTGAACCAAAAGCTCCCCACACCTCGTTACCCGGCGACACCGGCGGGTCATTATTCCAACCCTCTGGACAACATGATACCAGCAGCAACGAGATTGGCGGCTCTGCCTGTTGAGGGTGAAATTCCAATAGCAGTGGAAACCCGGAGGGCCCAGGAACTTCTTTAGATAGCGCTGGCACAGCAACAGGCCTATACTTATAGTCGTGACTGGATTCATTAATTCAACCCCCCGTCCAAGTGTCAGCTATAGCAGGCACGTTGACTCGCCAGAGGTTTCAAGCACAGAGCGGCACCGTGACCAGCCTCGTGGGCATGACCCGGCGCGACATGGTACCAATGCACAGGACCTAGTGGATCAGGGTAGGATGCGCCGAGAGGCCGAGCTGGCAACTCAGGCGGCAGATCATCAGCCGGCACCGTTTTACCCTGCAGCTTCAGTACAGACAGGTAGAACTTCTCGAGCATGGGGCGTACCGTGCTTAACGGCGGCTATACAGAACGAGCGTTTACCCAAGGACTTCAAGGGCCCTCGTAAGGTGCCTAACTACACAGCAGATCAACCCCCCGAGGCTAGGGTGGAAAGTTACGAGATGGCTATGGAGATGTTGGATGTTAGCGAGGCCGCATGTGCTAAGTATTTCACCATGATGCTAGAAGGTATAGCCCGTAACTGGTTTAAGGATTGCCCATCAATTCCATTGGGTCGTGGGTAGAGTTGAAGGCCAAGTTTATCAAGCATTTCAAGGATACATGTAAGCAGCCGATGTCAATTGTGGATTTAGCTTCTTGTGTTCAGAACGAGGGCGAGTCAACAACCAGCAGGGTGCGCCGGGTCTCAAACATTATAAATTCCTCAGACAAGATCAATGTCGGGCTAGTAGTGTTAATGTTGGAAAAGAATTGCCATTTTCTTCCACTCAAACAGAAGTTAGGGCGGCTTACGTGTCATTGTGATGACATGGGGGAGCTTATGGCGGCTCTCGTCAAATATGCCGACTCTGATAGTACCAAGGACCCCGAATCTGAGGCTGAAAGACTAGGAAAGGTAAAGAAGAGTAATGACACGGGAGGACAGCAGTTTAACCCGACCAATCAAAGAGTGGAAATAAGCGCAAAGCTGATACTTTTGTAGTTAATACTGGGACACGGAATTTTAATCAGCATCGCAAGGGGAAGCCGCCTCCCAGATATAACCTTGATGAGGTGATGAATCAGCCATGTCCAAAGCATGGAACTAACGAAAGACCGGATACCCATCTATGGAAGGATTGCAGCATTATGAGACACTACAGGGAGTCTATCCGGAACAACCATGGACCAAACGGCGGGTCAGGTTCCGACTCACACGCTCCGGGTTATGGAGGCGGCGACTCAAATTCTGGGTTTCAAGGCCAAGGAAATCAAGGTGGCAACAACCAGCAGAACAATCAAGGGAATCAGCAGCAGTCCGGTTATCAGAGTAACCCAAAGCAGCTGAGCAGTGAGCAGTACCACGTATTTACCACAAGTTTGTGCACGCGGGCTTAGAAACTTCATAAAAGGGCGGTGAATGGTGTTGAGCCGGCAGTTCCCCATTTCTTACGATGGTCTAAGCAGCCCATTGTGTGGAGCCACGAGGATCACCCGCCCCGAGTTGATAATCCGGGCGAGCTGGCTTTGGTGGTGGCACCTCAGGTTGGAGGATATAAATTCACTAAGGTACTCATGGATGGAGGCAGCAGTATCAATATCCTTTAATATAATACTTTCCAACGTATGGGTTTAATTGACAAGAATCTTAGACCATCCAACATTGTTTTCCATGGAGTGGTGCCTGGTAAGTCGGCTTACCCGGTGGGCAAAATTGATTTGAAGGTAACCCTTGGGAATGAATATGATGCCAGAACGGAGACTCTAAGATTAGAGGTCGTTAGGATCCACAACCCTTATCATGCTCTATTTGGGAGGCCGGCTTACACTAAATTCATGGCAAGGCCGTGTTATGTTTATCTGCAGCTTAAGATGCCAGGTCACAAGGGGACCATTACAGTGCATGGGAGTCGCAAAATAGCCTTGGAGTGTGAAGAAGGAGATGCGGCTTACGCAGAGTCAGTTTGTGCCACATAGGAGCTCAAATTCTACAAGGATAATGCTGACCCGGCAGATATGACATCTTTGAAGAAGCCAACCACAGAGCATGACACGTTGCTGAAGTTTAAATCAGCGGACGACACCAAGATAGTTGACTTTGTTCCTGGCGACTCATCTAAGCAGTTCAGTACCAGTGCTAATCTGGATCCGAAATAGGAAAGCGCGCTCATCGAGTTCATCCATGAGAACCGGGACATCTTTTCATGGAAACCTTCAGACATGCCGGGTGTACCGAGGGAACTCGTTGAGCACACTCTCAATATTGATCCGAAGTATAAGCCGGTCAGACAGTTTCTTCGGCGTTTTAACGAGGAGAGACGGAAGGCTATTGGTCAAGAGGTGGCCCGGCTCTTGGCGGCCGGGTTCATCGTTGAAGTGTTTCATCCTGAGTGGTTGGCTAACCTAATTTTAGTGCTTAAGAAGAACGGCACTTGGCGAATGTGTGTGGATTACACGGAATTAAACAAGGATTACCCGGCTGACCCGTTCGCCCTCCCTCGCATTGACCATATCATTGATGCTACGGAGGGTTGTGAGCGTTTGAGTTTTTTGGATGCTTATTCTGGATATCATCAGATCAAGATGGCAGTTAAGGACCAGGAAAAGACGGATTTCATCACTCCGTTTGGAGCCTTCTGCTATGTGTCTATGCCTCTTGGGCTCAAGAGTGCTCAGGCGACTTACCAGCGGTGTGTACAGAATTGCCTTCACGGCCAGATTGGGCGTAAAGTTCATGCTTATGTTGATGATATTGTTGTTAAATCCAAAAATAAGGAGACCCTGATCGACGATTTGAAGGAAACGTTTGACAATCTCCGGGTGTACAAGATGATGCTTAACCCGGCCAAGTGTGTTTTTGGTGTTCCAGCAGGCAAGCTTTTGTGGTTTTTGGTTTCTGAGCGAGGCATCGAGGCTAACACGGAGAAAATCAAGGCTATCACCTCCTTGGCGAGGCCAAAGTGTGTCAATGATGTCCAGCATTTGGCAGGACGGATAGCGGCTTTGATCCGGTTCATAAGCCGCCTAGGTGAAAACGCTATCCCTCTGTATCAGATGATGAAGACAGATGACTTTGTTTGGAGTGAAGCTGCTGATGAGGCGTTTGAGGCACTCAAGAAGCAATTGGTTGAGCCGCTGGTTCTTGCGGCTCCAATTGTTAAGGAGCCTTTGTTGTTATACGTTGATGCAAATAGCAGGGCTGTCAGTGTGGCCATTGTTGTGGAAAGGAAAGAGGCCGGCAAGGAGTATTCGGTTCAAAGGCCGGTTTATTATATCAGTGAGGTGCTTATTGAGTCCAAGCAGAGGTATCCGCATTGGCAGAAGCTGGTGTATGGGGTCTTCATGGCAAGCCGGAAGCTCAAGCAATATTTCCTAGGTCGTCCTATTACGGCGGTGAGTTCTGCTCCCTTAGGGGATATCATCCAAAACAGAGAAGCCACAGGTCGTGGTCCATTGAGCTTGGGCCTCACAGTTTAAAATATGTGCCTCGAACGACCATCAAATCACAAGCGCTCGTGGATTTTATCAATGACTGGACAAAATTGCAAACGCCTGAGGAAAAGCCGGATAACTCATATTGGACAATTCACTTTGATGGGTCCAGGCAGTTGGAAGGCTCGGGGGCTGGAGTTGTCTTGACTTCCCCATGAGGTGATAAATTTTCTTATGTTCTCCGGTTAATGTTCCCTTGTACTAATAATACAGCTGAGTACGAAGCCTTGCTCCACAGTCTTCGGATGGCCAACGAGATGAACTTAAGCCAGGTAAGATGCTTTGGCGATTCAGATCTGGTAGCCCAGCAGGTTTCTGGTACTTGGGATTCCAAGGATCCGCTCATGGCGGCCTATCGATGAGAGGTTGATGCTATTGCGGCTCAGTTCAAGGGTTACCAAGTTGAGGATATTGATCTGAGGAAGAATGAGGTGGCTGATATCTTAAGTTGGTTAGGATCTCAACGTAAGCCGTTACCGCCAAACACTTTCTTGGATGTTTTGGTTAACTCGTCTGTCAAGTTGCCTACATAGGAGGACCTTGCTATTTCTGACCCGGAGGCACAGTTGGTGGCGGCTCTTCATGTTATACCTGACTGGACGGTTCCGTATTTGGCTTACATGACCCGGGGTGAGTTACCTGAGGATGAAATCTTGGCCAGATAAATTACCCAGCAGTCTAAGTCAATGACGATTGTCAACGGGGAATTGCACCATCGCAGTGTTACAGGGGCGTTCAAACGTTGCGTCTCTCCTGGGGAAGGCTGTGAAACCCTGCGAGAGATCCATGAACGAGATTGTGGTCATCACGCCGGCTCTAAATCTCTTGTGGCCAAAGCTTTTCGTCACGGATTCTATTGGTTGACGGCTCATGTTGATGCTAAAGACTTGGTCAGCAGATGTGACGGTTGTGAGAAGTTTTCGCGGCGTGCTCATGTTCCAGCTCAAGAGTTGAGGATAATCCCAATAACCTGGCCGTTTGTGACTTGGGGGCTAGATATGGTTGCGCCCTTCAAGAGGTCCAAGGATAAGAAGACCCACCTTTTTGGTGGCAGTGGACAAGCTTACCAAGTGGATTGAGGCAGAGCCAGTTAGCAAGTGTGATGCAGAAACAACGGTTCAATTCATCAAGAAGGTGATCTTCCATTTTGGTTTTCCCCACAGTATCATAACAGATAATGGCACTAATCTGTCCAAGGGTGCCATGAGGGAATTTTGTCAACGTCAGCTTCGACTTGATGTTTCTTCTGTGGCTCACCCCCAGTCTAATGGTCAAGCGGAATGAGCTAATCAAGAGATTCTGCGAGGGATCAAGCCCCGGCTTATAATTCCTTTGAAGAGAACACCGGGTTGTTGGGTGGAGGAGTTACCTTCTATGTTATGGAGCATCAATACAACACCCAAAAGATCTACGGGTTACACACCCTTCTTCCTAGTGAAATCCGTCATGACTCTCCTCGAGTGGCGGCTTACGTTGAAACTGATAATGAGAAGGCACGTCAGGATGCATTGGATTTGTTGGATGAAGAGCGTCATCTCACGGCGGCTCGTTCACCGATCTATCAATAGGATTTACGACGATATCACAGTTGCCGGGTCAAAACCAAAACCTTTCAAGAAGGCGATTTAGTGCTCCGGCTCATCCAAGATCAAACTAATATGTATAAGCTTTCACTGCCTTGGGAGGAACCTTTTGTCGTCAGAAAGAATCTGCACAACGGGTCATACTATCTAATTGATGTTCGAGAGGACAAGGATTCATGCACATCAGAGGAGGAGACTAATCGGCCGTGGAATATTTCTCATCTCCGGCATTACTATACTTAAGCCTTCGGCTCTCATGATGTATATAGTTCGATGATGTAAATATTAGAACAATATAATAAAGCCGACATCCCTGATAATTCGGGGCCTCTGTCGTTTTCACTTCTTCCAAGATGAGTCCTTGTCATCACCCTACATGTTTACTCAACAGGCTTGACGCCCAAATTGCAGGAACCAAAGAGAGTTGGATACATAGTACAACTCAAACATAGGCCCTTGATGAGAATAATTCATAAGTATGTCACCTGGGGGCTTCCTGTTCAAACATAGGTGTATTCAACCAAACAGAATACATCGTTACTACCCATTTGACCGGGTTATGTTCAAACATAGGCGTATTCGACCAAAGAGTACATAACTTGTGGGTCATCCTACCTGTACCCAGCTGCTTCAACTCCATCAGGTCATCCTGATTGACCCGGCGAACTCTTGGCAATCAGTCTTATATGGCGTATTCGACCAAGACCTGTAATGCAAGATGCAACTCTGACCCCGCGTACTCTAGACAAGTCTATCTTTAAAACAAAGACATGCACTTGTCTAGGTTCAAATGTCGATTGGGTACTGTGAGAGCCGGCTCACAGCACACACGTACCTTCTAGTGGCCAACAGGCTAGGTTCATTGAAGAAGAACCTTTGGCTTGGCGGCCTGCAAAAGCCTCGGATGTTTTTAATCTCCTTTTTCTTCGATTCTTTTGTTATTTGCGGTTTTTTTTATTTTGAGTTGCGTTCCTTGCAAATTGGCCAAGCTGCCTCTACTTATGGCTCATATTTGAAGCCTCTCCGGGTCTCTGCAACCCAACTTAATGAACGGCTCTAAGCCGCTAGAAAGTAACAGACTTACTTCTGGAGCGATAGCTCTACAAGACTTTAACTGCATGAAGACTGATAAAGCCGATAGTTTTGACATATCTTGCAGGTATGATTATATTCCATGATAATTAAGCTGGCCTAGGTTATAGGACATATGTCCCCAGTGGAACCGATTGGACATAATGACCCGCCCGACGGTAAGACGCCAGGGCATTTGTTCTCTGTTTATGTGCATGATAAGGTTTAAATTGATCTACACAAGTCAATACTATGATAGGCATAAAGTGTTGTTTCGGCAACTGGTAGATCAATAATATTATGCATAGGCAGATCTGTGCACGATGGCACGATAGATTCAAGTTCTACTACTCTATTACAAGACTCTGAGAGCCAATTAAAATAGTGTTTCTCTATGGGATCAAGTATGTAAACCGCCAAGATGATTCACTTTTCTTGGCCTTGTTGAGTTGAAGTATCTGGATTACCCTTCTCCGGTTCTTCATCCTCCCATGTCTGGAAGTTTTGAGCCAACCAGTTGAAGCCAGCCAAAGCTTCAAATTCAGCCTCTTCATCAATAAGTTCACATGGATCAATTTCAGGGGCGAAAGTATGCTTACTGATTGAAGGGATTAGCTCCATCACTTTGTAAGACAGAGTGGGCATCTTCTGGTTTTCAATACTGTAAGCCGGCTGATATTTAGATAGGTCCGTTTCATTAACAATCAGGCTGGCCAGAGGGCGGATATTCTTGACGCAGGAAGCAAAGTCCTTTTGATCAGAAGCCGTGTCGTCTTCCTTTAGGCTTGGATGACCAGTGGCTAAGTCGGCTGGGTCTAACTCTAGAAGCCACGCCTTAGCCCGGCTCAAAGTTGTTACGGCACCGGCTCTCGCAGACGATCGCTTCATTTCATCAATTCTGGCAGGCAATATAGAAAGTCTTCTTAATATATCCACAAAAAGAGTTGGTGCCTGGTTGGACGGAGAAACGGTAGCCAATGCACGCTGAGCTCATGTGTATAACTGTTCTACAAGTGTGTAAATAGCTTTAAGTTTCACAAGTGGCTCTTTGGCAAGATTACTGCTCCTACTACCTGCATGATTCATAAATTGGTCAGTGGCGGTTTATGTTACTTAAGGAAAGATTCAAGTTGCAACATGCCGGTTTACCAAAGATAGCTGAAGTCATTTGAGACACACGATGCTTTAATCCAGTGAGTTCAGCTTTCACCATTTCAAGGGTTGCTTCTGCTTTTTTGGCTCTCTACATCAAGGTGGTTCTCTCTTTAGCCCAAGCAGACTTCTCCGTTTCAAAGTCAGCCTTCAGTTTCTCTGTTTCAGTCAGACTAAATTGAAATTTCGATTCAGCCTTCTAAGTCTCAGATTCTTGAAACTTAAGTCGGCGCTTTGTGTCATCTAATTGCGATTGCAATTCAGCAGTGGTATCCTGTATCAACAAAGGGATTATGAAGCAAATTATTATCTGAGTTACAAGAATTGAAGTCCCAAGCCTTTTGCAAGTAAGAGTACTTGGCCCTTGGGGGCTAATGGATGCTGAAGTGTTTTTTAAGTGACAGTTCATATCAATAAAGTCCCAAGCACTTTGCAAACAAGAGTACTTGGAACTTGGGGGCTAATGTGTATTACTTCTTTCTTATCATTCATTTATGCCAATCCGGTGGCATTATAATCATTGGCCGCCGGCTTATGAGGGGTACAGGCAAGTTCTACACAATGAAGAATAGGACCGACTCATTCATGCTGAATAAGCCGGCCCTTGGGGGATACACATGCAATATTCATCAAAGTTAGATTTCCTATCAAGATGTGTGCCGACTCATAAAGGAGGCAATTATTATGCATATTATTCTAAGTCTACTTCATATTCACTTCTATCATACCAATAGACTTGGGGGCTGGAAGGATGTATGTAATCTGGTCAAGAGTTTTACCTTAACCTTCTTATGCATCTACTTCACCATATCAATTTAAAGCTCACGGCTGCTGTGGACTTGACTGAGATATCCAGAAAGCACTTCACTGCTGCTGAGTTGTGCATATTGAGACATATCGAACCTTACTCTCCGTTTCTCAACAAGTTCTTATTTGGCGGTGTGTTTGGCCAGAACAGTTGGATTGCCCGGCTCTCGAAAGCCGGTGCGAGTGATTGTGACATCTTCAGTTTGTTTCTCTACTAGTTCAGACGAGGCTGGCGGTTCAGCAGTTGTAGAGATGACATTGGCATGATCAAGAGAGGCGTCAGGAATTTCAGGAGGAGCATCATGAGTAGATTCCTCTGTTGGCATCTGAACATCTGTTACTAAGATTGGCTGTGTCGGTTAAATGGTTCTTGGATCAGTCGGCGGCTTAGTTGTTTTTGCCCTCTTACTGGTTTTGGCTTGGCCACTACACAAGATAAGTAAAGTTAGTACGAATTTATAAAAAGACAAGGAAGAGCAGAGCAAGGAACAGTCATTACCT
This sequence comes from Secale cereale, assembly GCA_902687465.1. NCBI lineage: Eukaryota > Viridiplantae > Streptophyta > Magnoliopsida > Poales > Poaceae > Secale > Secale cereale. The sequence continues at coordinate 233,238,829 of LR738712.1, forward strand.
AGGGGCAGTCTTGAAAGCCGATAGCTGAGTTTGAGATGAATCGCCAGACGAAGATCGAGAAGCCTCTTGATAGTTTGAATCGGAAGAGTTCAGTGGTTGACGAATAAGACCCGCCAGTGGATAAAGAGAGTTTGAGTACGGAAAGACCTCATTTCGACGTTTTTTACGAACCGGAGTGTTCGGTAAGCTCGAGGACAGTTCATCGTCTCCGGTGTTCCGAGGCTGACGTCGTTTCTCGTGTTGCTGTTGCTTCAAAAGAAAGTGAGGATCCAAATAAGCTAAAGGATGTGTAAATCTTACTTTCCAGGTTACTCATCAAATTTTCTGTCTCGTCAAAGATTCTGAGCCGGAGGAAATAGTAATTACCTCTTCATCAATAGCCTGGCTGGCCTCCGTGTCGTCCTGGCAATAATCAGTGTCAATAAGATAGTTGAAATAGGAGCCAAGAGAGTCAAGGGCTACCTTCGCTCAGAACTGTAGTTCATTTCCAACAATTCAGAAGTGCTGGTCTTCTTCTTTGTCTTTTTCACTACCTTATTGGCTGCTTTCTTGACAATTTTGGCCTTTTTAGCAGCTTTGTGGTGTAGGTTTTCTTCTAGAAAGCCGACTTAGCCTGTGAGGGGCAGCAAGTTTGAGTTGGCAGGAGAATCAGAACGATCAAGTAAGGACAGTTAAAGTTAAGACTCGCCTCTCGTGCCGGGTTAAGTTTGCAGAAAGGGCTCAGACCCACTTTGCTGCAGTCTCCCAGGCTTTCATCTAAGAGGGTCTTGGTCATGTGTGTGATTACATCCTCAGTCAAGTCCTCAGGGCTGTGACGTAATGGATCTGTGGTCTCACCAGTATAATTGCACATTAAGCTGGTCCTATGGCTCAAGGGAATGATTCGCCAGGCGATTCAGCACGAGACCAAGTCAATTCCGGTTAGCCCATTTCCCAGTAGGGCCCTAACCTTTGCAAGAGTGGGAGCAAGTTTTTTGCGTTTTGTGCATTAAGTTTCTCAGCAAGAGGATGATTTGTGTCTAAACGCTGGACACGATAACCTGGCAAAGGACTCTCATCAGCCGGGAGGTGTCTTTGCAATAAAACCAGGTTTGATTCCATTCTTTGGGGTGACTCGGCAGACAGGTATAAGGGAAGATAGAATCTCTCCTTCTTTGAATTGAGACGGCTCCAAGTTCTAAGCTGGGTCCGTTTGTGAACTCATTCTGGCGGTTTAAGTAAAAATACTCTTTGAAGAGCTCGAGGTTGGGCTCCTCTAGAAGATACACCTAACAGAACACCTGGAAGTTGCAGATATTTGACATGGAATTGGGTTAAATGTCTTGTGGATGGAGCTGAAAGGAATGCAGAACATCCCGGAAGAACTTAGAGCCGGGAGGTGAAAAACCCCGGTTCATGTGATCAGAAAAGACAATAACTTCATTGTCCTTTGGATGAGGTCTCTCTTCGCCCAGCTTAGGGGCGCGGTAATGCATAACTGATTTTCTTGGCAGATACCCAATTTTGACAAAGTCAGCAAGCGTAGCCTCGGTGACAACAGAAGGGACCCAGTTGCACATGGTGACTGTCTTCGACGGCATTGTGAACAAAGAAGCCTAAAAGAAAGAAAAAAATTGCCGATTCAAAATTGATTCATTAAACCGGAAGTCAGATTACAGTATGTGTTCAACATGGCGGCTTAAATGGGGCCTAATGGCATAAGAGTAGTGATAAACCAGAGAGTTATGGCGCCATGACAAGCGCGGATATTCAGGAAAGAAGATTTTTACTAGGTGTTGGGACAAACAACTTTCATAGATTGAAGCTGTGTCACACCCTGCATTTTGTAACATGTTATTTGCATCAATGAAGCATGAAAATTTGGACCAACAAATTTTTTTAGCATCATTTGGCTTTTATTTGGAATTGAGTTTTTCTCCATGTGCTTTTTCATGTGCTCATTAAAGTCAACTATTACCTCTTGTAGAATTCATCTCCATACCCAAAACTTCTGCCCAATGATCATGCCAAGTGTTATGTAACAGTATAGTATTTCCTTACAAAATTAATTTGGCCAAAATGTATTTTATAAATTTAGTTTTCCAAAAACCCCTGAATTGAGATTTGACCTGCAAGTGCTTGATTTAGGGTGAGAAAATTATTTCAAAAGGTATATTTGAGACCTAGTAGTCATAGGACTCCCAGAAACCACAAAGGTATAATTTTAAAAGTTATTTTTCTATTTTATTTAAAATCTTTTTCTTAAGGCCAGAAATGGTCTTTAATAGGGAAAAATTATTTAACTATTTCAAAAATATTTGCCAAAATTCAGGGAGACTCAGAGGACATATATTGTCCATATATAAGAGTTTCAACACTTGGTCATGTTCAAAATAATGGGCTAATCCCTCTAAAACCCTTTCTGGATATTTCAAGCTTTTGAAATATTTACAAAGGAAATATTCTCCAAAAATTCTAGGGAAATTCTATCATGTCACATATGACATATATGATGATCTTGCCAAGTCCCATGCCTTGGGAAGCAAGAAAACATTCTCAAAACCCTTCATAACCATTCTGTCCATATTTGAAGTTTGAGCAACTTTACATTGCCAAACTTGTCCAAATGCTCTCAAATTTGGTGCACATGCTAGAAATGACTAATAAGGCATCTAGACCAAATGGCACAAGATTTGGAATAGAGCAACTTGATCAGAACACGCCAAAACTCTTTCTGTTCAAATGCAAATTTGAACAACTTTACATTACCAACTTTTTACCTGGAGCTTCAAACTTTGTGGGCATGATCAATACCCCAAATGATGAAACTACACCAAGTGGTGCATCAAGGGGAGATGATTAGCTTGACTCAAACAAGATGAAGCCATTTCTGTTGATTTTTAGGGTTCACCAAAGTTACATTGGCTAGTTTCTTCAAATGAGCCCAAATTTGGTGAAACACCCTATTTTCACATGTCATTCAATCCTGTTAAGTGTCATGGCAAGTGGAGATCATTTGCTTGACCAAACACTGATCAAACACCTTCTGGGTTTTTACTAAAACCCTCTTCTTGATCACTTTCACCTTTTACCTTGGCCTCAACTTTCTACCACACGTTCATCTAGTTACTAGCTACCTCCAGTAACTTCCCCAAGTCCCCAGCTCCATGATTGAGGGGTAAAAACCCTAGTTCACCCTGCTGGACATCCAATTTCTACCAAGTCACCAGCCTCTCTTCTCTCTCTCAGCATCTCCAGAGCATCCAAGGCTTCAACCGTAGTGCTTGCATCACCCTGGACCCCCCAGACACGATGGACGCGTCCAGAGGCCCAATGGCATGCTGTGGCATGCGATAAGGGCGCTCCAGAGCGCACTACAGTGCGCCCACGCACTGTAGCTTCGGCCAATCGTCTGCCCCCGACAGCCTCGGGCTCCCCCCTCGCGCCTCTCAACGTGCCTCGACGTCCGCAGCCTCCACCGGTGCTGTCCCCCTCCTCCTGCGCCCTCCAGTGGCCGTCGCCACACGCGCACCGGCCGCCCGCGACGGCCACTCCTCGGGCTCGCACACGCGCATGGTCTGGAAGCTTCCCCGCTCCTCCTCTCCCCTCAACTGGACGTGGAACACGTCCACGATCCTCCCCAGCTTGATCACAGGCACCAGAACCCTTTCTAGCCTCGCCTTCAACCTCGCCAGCGCACGAGTCCACGGTGGACCGTGGGCGCGGCTATATAAGCCCCCCCCC
>LR738712.1:233242658-233254072 GCA_902687465.1 Secale cereale
CCCCCGAGCCTCTCCCACGGCACCAGCAGCCTCCACACTCTCACAGCAACACGCCAGCACCACTCGCTCGTCCCCAGAAGGCTCCAGTGCTCGGGATCGACCGGAGCTCCACCGCGTCGGGCCGCCGGTGATCTCGCAGTACAGGCCCCCTCCGCCCTTCCTTTTGCCCGATCTAGAACCACCATGCGCCACTGATACTTTCCCCTCGCTTTCCCATCTATGTGGCAGTCGGAATCGGCCAGAGCGACGACCTCCTGAAGCTCCTCCGCCGTCCCACCTCGCTGCCGACGAACCCGACCTCCCCGGCGTGCCGCACTGTAATGCCCAGGATGGGACTATACCTCCTACGTGTCGAGGCACGACTTAAAGGTATAAGCCCATCCTAGAATGATCTCAAGTTTGGTATCTTTGCACGACTCATGTAAAAGAAGGATTAAAATGCAAAAGAGGATAGTTGGCTTACACTCGCCACTTCACACAATACATTACATAAGCAATACATCATTCAGAACATCACAACCCGACTACGGGTGAAGATCCAAAAGAAAGATACCAAAACAACATAAAGCCACAGGTCAGGATCGAATCCTAGTAGAAACCACTACTGAACATCGAAACGTCACAAGCAAACAGCCACGATCTTCATCGGACTCCCGGGTGAAGAACTGATCCAACTCCTGCATCAAACTCGGCTGAACCTGCATCTGGTGTGGTGAAGTAACTGTGAGCCACAGAGGACTCAGCAATCCCGTTCCCGGGTAACAAGACTATTTAAGCCTTGGGTGAGGACAAGGCTGAAGAAACAAATGAGGTGAAGGAACAACAAGAGTCTGCAGCAGCAACTAGCACTAACTTACGTAAAAGAGAGCGAGAAGAGAAGGCGCATCGGTCGAAAGATGATCACGAAGTGATCCTAACTAAAGCCGGTCAAACATAACCCCACCGTGTTCAACTCCCGAATTCCTATTCAGAAATTGACAGTCACGGTACACACGCTGGTAGTGTATTAGAAACATTGTGTCAAGTTATCTACAACCGGAATTAACAAGCTCCCATCTGCCACATAACCGCGGGCACGGCTTTCGAAAGTTCAAACCCTGCAGGGGTGTTCCAACTTGGCCCATCACAAGCCCACGATCCGCGAAGTCGCAACTCCATAGGTGGGAAGACCCGAGTATTCTCGGAATCCCGTGCTCAAGTTAAACCGAACTAAGGTAAGGCTAATCCAGCAAATCCTCCCGGCGTGTCGACATCCTGATAGGTAGCCGCGCGTATCTAGTCTCAGGACACGACCGGATGGGCGAAGCTACGGGTTTTTACCAGACCTTGAGTTTCCTCGAGGTGGCCCCGCAGGCTCCCCGTTTCGGACCAACACTCATGTGGAGCACTGGCCCGGGGTTGTTGAATTAAGAATAAAAGGGATAGCTAGTCCACATGCAAGTTTTTATTAGTTATTATTAGGCAAATAGTACCAAAGGTTGGGACTTGCTGGAAAAGACTTAGCACTTAGCGGTTTATCAAGGGGGTCCCATACACCCCAACCGTGTTAGGAACACATAATCAAGGAACATAACACCGGTTTATACGGTTCCTAACGGCATGAGTGGAACAAAACACCAAGCAAAAGGCTTAGCCTTCCACCCTGCCAGTATATAGATGATTTCATTTTTAAGCATTTATATAGTGTGATATAACCCAACCAAACTTCAACATGAAGCAAGCATCTTCAATCTTCACCTGCAACTAACAATGCTATAAGAGGGGCTGAGCGAAGCCTACGTATAGCCAAGCAACGGTTTGCATAGGTAGGGTGGATAAACATGGCAATTGGTTACAAGTAGGAGGCTGACAAAAAGAACATGGGCATCGAGGCAAAACTATAGAGCGATACTCTAGCAAGAGGCAAAAATAGTAATGGTATCCGGGTTCGGTCATCTTGCCTGGGATTCCACAAGGAAGAAGAACGGGTCCAAGAAGAAGACGGAGCAACACAGTCGAGCGAAACCTCACAACTCCGGAACGAAACCGAAGCTAACAAGAGAAGCAACCGGAAAGAAAGAAACAACACGGTGAACACACACATCATAAACATGGCATACGATGCACATACAAGTATGATGCATGTCTGGTTTAAATATGCAAGACATGGCAAAGTGCACAAAAAAATACTACAAGTTAAGTGGAGATCAATATGCAACGAGTTGCATATTGACGAAACACCACATATTAATTATTTAGTTGACTCTCATTATTAACAAGACAAGTTTAATTGTTTTTAGCATGGCAAGAGGTGAAGCATAAAGAAACTACACTATTTAGGCAAGTTTAAATGGGGCCGGAAAATAACAACAACATATCCGGAAAATCCCCATGAGCATGTTTAATGATTATAAGCAAACAACAATTAAGCATATATAATGTTGTTAAATGATGCGGATGACATGAGCAAGTTTATGCAAGTTTTATTAAAAGTTAACATAAGAGATAAGAAGCATTTGTCACCGTGGTGGAAGAAAGGGGTGCCACGGCAACGATCCGAAAATGATGCAACGCATCATATCGGTTCCGGTAACTCGGTGAGAGACCGGTGCAAAAAGGAAAGATGGCGGAGTGAGTCAAACGAGATGATGGGGTGATCCCGTTGCCGGGTTCCCACGAGTCGGCGACGAGGCAACCGAGGAACATGACAAAAGGTGGAACGGGCACGAAGCGCACAACGGAGACATTCCATACAACACAAGCAAGCATGCATCTCACGGGTCATCCACGGGGTCGTTTCGGTATACCTTCGAAGCGTGCGTTTCGGGGCGGTTCGAGACGTCGAGGGACGTAGTGGAAGTAGAGGAAGTAGAGGAAGTAGCCGTTCCGTAGAGGGAAGTAGTTGTACTCGGGCGACGGTAGATGTACTCGTTCCGTTCGTTCTTGCCGGTTCCACGACGGCGGTAGTTGTTCACGGTCATCGGTAGTCGTTCGGGTCGTCGTGGACGTAGTGGAACTTGGTCGTTTTCCGGGCGTCGGTAGTCGTACACGGGGCGTTTTGTAGATGTTCACGGAGCTCGTTCGTAGATGTACTCATCAGGTTTCCAGTAGTCGTTCGGTCATCTGTCAAATTAACAGAACATGGCAGCACACAAAACAAAACAAAACTGCTCGGGAGCAACAAAAGGGGCAGCACGGCGACGAGGTTGCAGCAGCTCCTCGGAGGGGCTGGGGTCGGAGTACTCAGCGCGGAGGAGGAGGCCTCTGGCCGGCGCTGGACGGGGCGCTGCGGAAGCTCCTGGCTGGAGTTGGCGCCTCGGGGTCGTGGCTCGGAAGCCGGCGGAGGGAGGATGGGGGCGCGGCAGGCTCGCGCTGCAGGGAACGAGGATGGGGGCGCGGCGCTGGAGGAAGGACGTCGGGGGCCGAGGCCGCTGCGCCTGACGAAGAAGGAAGCCAGGGAGGCGGCTTCCTGGCGGGCGCGCGCGAGAGGAGGGCGAGAAGAGGTGGGAGCCTGGCGAGGCGGGGTGCTCTGGCCCTCCGGTGCGCGGGATGACTGGCGATGGAGGCTCGAGGGCGAGCTGGAACGGAGGGAGGCTCTGTCGCGGGGGGGGAACCTGGCGAGGCGACCGAGGGGAAGGAGAGGCGGACCTGGCCGCTGGCGGCTTGAGGAAGGAGGGAGCCAGGGTCGAGGGGAAGAGAGCGAGGGAGATCGAGAGAAGCTGCGGCGGGGAGGAAAACGGAGGGAGAGAGCGATGGCTGCGGTCGGCCTGACTGGAGGCTAGGGTTCGGTGGAGATCGGGCCAGTGGGCTGGAGGAGAGAGAGAGAGATGGGCCTGGGAGGAAGGAGGCTGACTTGGGCCTAGCTAAAAGGAGGAGGCCCAGATGGCTGGAATCTGCTCTTCTTATTATTTCTTAAACAGAAATAAAAGAGAGAGAGAGCAAAATAAAAAGAAAAGAGGCAAAGAACGGAAAATAAAATATGGAACATTTTTATAAGGCTTTACGGGGTATTACCAACCCAACAAAAATAGTTCCAACACAAAGGAAGTGCAAACTAAAACATTTAGCTTGCAAATAAAAGGAGTTTAGATTTTTGGAGGAGCCTCGAAACAATGGAAAGAAATAAGACAAGGTTTAGAAGTAGAAACTCGAAGTGGAATAAACATGGGGAATTTGCAAGTGTGTTGGGGTAATTCCGAAGCAATGGAATATTTATTAATATAGCTCCATAATAATAATGAGAGACTTTTATATGTTATAAAGAGAAGACATCTTCCCTCGATTTAAATGGACCGAAGGCCCACACGAATTATTTAAGTTGAGATGCAAAAAAATAAAATATGACATGATGGCATGATGACATGATGCAATGCAAAAATTAAATAACACAAGCAAAAAAGGACACACGGGCAACCCGGAACATCTGGAATCTTCTGGGATCTTCTGGGATCTTCTGGGACGTCGGTCTCGGGCGTCACAACTCTCCCACACTAACAGAGGATCTCGACCCGAGATCCTAGAGATATCACCGGGTAAAAAAAACGGAAGAGGAAGAGGTAAAACAAAGTTGCTTCTTTGACAGACGAGTGAAACCAAAGAACCTTGAGAGGTTGAACAAAATGAAAGAAGAATGCAACGGAGATGAACGGATATGAAAACTCCGTTAGAAAAGAGGAACAAGGAGCATTACAAGAGCCTTGCAGGTTGAAAGACATGAAACAAGAGCTTAAGAACCAAAAGAATATGAAACTGCAACGGTATAGCCAAGGAATAAGAATGACAGAATTTGGATAGCACTCCGTCTGAAAATGGAAGGAATTAACAAGAACTTGAGGAGATGGAATGATACTTGATGAAAAACAACAACACACAGCCTCTGAAACAATTAAAAGAATGGCACAAGGGGTGAGAAGGATTCAGACAGCACTCCGGTTAAAAGATAGGCAAAACTAGATAAAATGACGGAAGTAGAATGGAGAATACAACACTCCGGTTAAAAGATAAAAGAGAAAGAACATGATCTCGATAAAACGATAAGATGGTTAAAGAGATGAACATCACAAAACCTCCGGAACGAAAGGATAGCATATAATTCAATGAAGGAAATGAGGAAGAAGAAAAATGACAACTTCTCCCACAATTGAATTTGAAAGAGCATCCTTACAAGGAAGGGTTGAACGGAATTGATTGAAAAATCAACAACGAAACGAATAAGCTTGATGTGGGCTTATGGAAAACATCTCAAAATTAAGAGGTGACAACCAGCCACAGACGAAACATTTGAATGGATTGAGATCAACAAGGAGACGAAAACTTATTCACCGGAATGAAAAATGAAGAACTTGGGTAATTTATAAGCACCATAATAGCGACAATCCTTAGGGAAAGCTTTTTAGGTGAATACAACCCAAGATATCTCCAAGAGATACAATGAGGGGTTGAAGGATTCCTAAAGAGAAAGAAATGATGGTTTTAATTATCTCATTCCTGACAACTTGTGAATCATGAAACATGAAGGAATTCTCAATAATGACATAACACCATCTGAAAAAAAAATAAGTTAGAAAGAATTGCATTTCAAAATGCAAGAAGAAGAATGCTTGAGCTCCAACAAGAATGTTGATGAAGACTTCCAGGATGAATTAAAAACATGATGAACCACCATGACAACTCCGGTAATGAAAGCATGAGAAGTGAAAGATGAAAAGAAAAAGATTCAAGGCCTGCGATGAATTAGATGGAGGTTTGAAATGATATAATTGAATAACTTGGAGCTCCGGAAAAGAAGATGAAAAACTTAGAACCGAGAATATGATAAGATGAACAAGCTCCAGACAAAAGAATTAAATCACCTTGAAGGAATAAGAATAAGAATTATGTCATGCATCTCCTTCAGCAATTTAAATTGATGACAACCAAAGGATTTGGCATACTACTTATTCTCGTTGGAAAGGATTAAAGAGAGATCTCGCACAAGCTCGGATAAATCTTCAACGACCCACCGGTAGGATTGTGAAAAGAACAAGTGAATTAAAACGATAACAGCGGAAGGGTAATCTTGAATGAACCACCGTAAGAATAGGGAGACGAACGAGAGACATCAAAGAAGAATATTGGGAGGGCGAAGTTGAAAACTGAGAACGAAGAAATATTCTGAAATGATGGCCTTCGGAGGATCACAAAGAAAAGAATTCATGAAAAGCTTCGGATGGGTAAGAAAAGAATTCCTCACAATCAAAACGATAATGAGGATGGCATGAAGCTAGAACCACGAATCTCCAAGAGAACGGGCCAAGATTTAAGAGAAACTCTTCTCCGGTCTCCAAATGTTGAGAATGAAGACGAGAAATGTCATAAGAATTGTTGAGCACTCCGGAATGAAGAATTAAAAAGGTTGAACCAACGATGGAAAGAATTTGAAAGCGATCTTGGAGAAGGCATGTGACTGATGGGATTCATTCTTACGTCACACTTTGAAAAGAATTCTCCGGAAAAAGAAGAGTCAGGTAAGATCCTGGGAAAAGACCTGTGGGTTAGGGCCCACTCAAAATAAATCACGGTTGAAAAGATTGCTTAAGAGATATTGCACCGGTTGAATTAAAAAGGCTTGAGTAAGAAGACAATGCTCAAAATAATTTGAACGGATTAAGAATGGAATTAGGAATCTTGAGCACTCCGGATATGACTAGCAAGAGGAGAATGATTAACTGGTGCACCGGAATAAGAAAGCATTATGAAAATACGAAAAGGATAAGATCAACACCGAAATCTTGAATTACATCCACCGCAGAAGAAACGAGAACGGAGAATGATGAACTAGAAGCTCTTGAGCATCTTCACGATAATCACCGGATAAGAACATTGAAGCAAAAGAATGAAGAAACCTCACATGAATAACATGGATACTTCATTTGAGAATTCCAGCTCCGGGAAGAAAAGGGGTGGGAGGGCGGGAAAAACAAAGACAACTTGAGATGAATGAAACAGACAAATCGTCAGATTTCTCAACGGCGTCCGTATGGAATAACTTGAAGAGAAGGCACACCGGTTGAAAAGGATAAACATGAATATCTCGATGGTCAAGAAGAATTAGCACTCCCATAGAAATATGAGAACACCGATAAGGAAAGGTATGGAATCAACATTAGACATCGAAGCAACTCGAATACCAGAATCAAAACAAAAACAAGGATAGATGTGTAGCAGCAGGTCTTCACAATATCATCCGAACAGAGGATTGAACGAATGAGTTCTGCAGGTACATCAACTCGTCGAGAAGCCACTTGGAGAACAAAAAGTAAATAAAAAGGAACAAGGATCAGATAGAACAAATACAAGATAGAAGTTTCGTCCGACATCTTCGTGCTGAAAGCTCATGGAACGTGTTACAAAAGGGTTTTGCAATCCCCGGATCAGCATAGCCAAGGACCCTTTAAGATGCAACTCCCGATCAGAACAAGTCCATAAAACCACTTCACTCAATGTAGAACCCCGAACTTCATATCGAGCATCCGTTGGAAGAATGCCTAGAACTACTTGATGAACCCACCTATAGATTTCCGAAAGATTCCAGTTATGCAATCAGGTGTTGGGGATACACGGGAAGCACCGCGCAATCAACTCTAAACCTACATCCAGGTGTATCCATCCTTCAACACATAACCAGTCTTTCTCGGAAACTGTTTACCTCGGACCTTCGAAAAGCATCCACTATAACAAGCTATGGCAATACTCTCGAACTACCTCCCCAGTACTGGGTGATGTCGGGGTTATCTTGCCACTGGCCGTATAGGAGAGATTTTCGATGTCGGCCGTCTTAAATATTTAGTACTGCCGCGATATGCTTGTTACAATGATACCCCGAAGCTCAACTCCTCGGGAACAGGAGGCATCGGGAACAATATCCTTGTCACAAGAACATCGAAACAATCCCAGAATACTCGCGGGATCCTAAAAAAAATTTGGTGCAATTTTTGAAAGTAGAAGAGAAAAGAGTAATCGTCAGGAGTCCTCACCAGAGAGAAAGGGGATGAGAAGCAAAGAAATCCTACTCTCCGATATAATATAGGACTCAAAAAGTTTCAGTGTGTGCCTAGACTCAACCGTCAACGATTCGATCAAACAGTGGGGGCTTCTAGGTCGGAGAAGGCTCTGATTACCAACTTGTAATGCCCAGGATGGGACTATACCTCCTACGTGTCGAGGCACGACTTAAAGGTATAAGCCCATCCTAGAATGATCTCAAGTTTGGTATCTTTGCACGACTCATGTAAAAGGGGGATTAAAATGCAAAAGAGGATAGTTGGCTTACACTCGCCACTTCACACAATACATTACATAAGCAATACATCATTCAGAACATCACAACCCGACTACGGGTGAAGAGCCAAAAGAAAGATACCAAAACAACATAAAGCCACAGGTCAGGATCGAATCCTAGTAGAAACCACTACTGAACATCGAAACGTCACAAGCAAACAGCCACGATCTTCATCGGACTCCCGGGTGAAGAACTGATCCAACTCCTGCATCAAACTCGGCTGAACCTGCATCTGGTGTGGTGAAGTAACTGTGAGCCACAGAGGACTCAGCAATCCCGTTCCCGGGTAACAAGACTATTTAAGCCTTGGGTGAGGACAAGGCTGAAGAAACAAATGAGGTGAAGGAACAACAAGAGTCTGCAGCAGCAACTAGCACTAACTTACGTAAAAGAGAGCGAGAAGAGAAGGCGCATCGGTCAAAAGATGATCACGAAGTGATCCTAACTAAAGCCGGTCAAACATAACCCCACCGTGTTCAACTCCCGAATTCCTATTCGGAAATTGGCAGTCACGGTACACACGCTGGTAGTGTATTAGAAACATTGTGTCAAGTTATCTACAACCGGAATTAACAAGCTCCCATCTGCCACATAACCGCGGGCACGGCTTTCGAAAGTTCAAACCCTGCAGGGGTGTTCCAACTTGGCCCATCACAAGCCCACGATCCGCGAAGTCGCAACTCCATAGGTGGGAAGACCCGAGTATTCTTGGAATCCCGTGCTCAAGTTAAACCGAACTAAGGTAAGGCTAATCCAGAAAATCCTCCCGGCGTGTCGACACCCTGATAGGTAGCCGCGCGTATCTAGTCTCAGGACACGACCGGATGGGCGAAGCTACGGGTTTTTACCAGACCTTGAGTTTCCTCGAGGTGGCCCCGCAGGCTCCCCGTTTCGGACCAACACTCATGTGGAGCACTGGCCCGGGGTTGTTGAATTAAGAATAAAAGGGATAGCTAGTCCACATGCAAGTTTTTATTAGTTATTATTAGGCAAATAGTACCAAAGGTTGGGACTTGCTGGAAAAGACTTAGCACTTAGCGGTTTATCAAGGGGGTCCCATACACCCCAACCGTGTTAGGAACGCATAATCAAGGAACATAACACCGGTTTATACGGTTCCTAACGGCATGAGTGGAACAAAACACCAAGCAAAAGGCTTAGCCTTCCACCCTGCCAGTATATAGATGATTTCATTTTTAAGCATTTATATAGTGTGATATAACCCAACCAAACTTCAACATGAAGCAAGCATCTTCAATCTTCGCCTGCAACTAACAATGCTATAAGAGGGGCTGAGCGAAGCCTATGTATAGCCAAGCAACGGTTTGCATAGGTAGGGTGGATAAACATGGCAATTGGTTACAAGTAGGAGGCTGACAAGAAGAACATGGGCATCGAGGCAAAACTATAGAGCGATACTCTAGCAAGAGGCAAAAATAGTAATGGTATCCGGGTTCGGTCATCTTGCCTGGGATTCCACAAGGAAGAAGAACGGGTCCAAGAAGAAGACGGAGCAACACAGTCGAGCGAAACCTCACAACTCCGGAACGAAACCGAAGCTAACAAGAGAAGCAACCGGAAAGAAAGAAACAACACGGTGAACACACACATCATAAACATGGCATACGATGCACATCCAAGTATGATGCATGTCCGATTTAAATATGCAAGACATGGCAAAGTGCACAAACAAATACTACAAGTTAAGTGGAGATCAATATGCAACGAGTTGCATATTGACGAAACACCACATATTAATTATTTAGTTGACTCTCATTATTAACAAGACAAGTTTAATTGTTTTTAGCATGGCAAGAGGTGAAGCATAAAGAAACTACACTATTTAGGCAAGTTTAAATGGGGCCGGAAAATAACAACAACATATCCGGAAAATCCCCATGAGCATGTTTAATGATTATAAGCAAACAACAATTAAGCATATATAATGTTGTTAAATGATGCGGATGACATGAGCAAGTTTATGCAAGTTTTATTAAAAGTTAATATAAGAGATAAGAAGCATTTGTCACCGTGGTGGAAGAAAGGGGTGCCACGGCAACGATCCGAAAATGATGCAACGCATCATATCGGTTCCGGTAACTCGGTGAGAGACCGGTGCAAAAAGGAAAGATGGCGGAGTGAGTCAAACGAGATGATGGGGTGATCCCATTGCCGGGTTCCCACGAGTCGGCGACGAGGCAACCGAGGAACATGACAAAAGGTGGAACGGGCACGAAGCGCACAACGGAGACATTCCATACAACACAAGCAAGCATGCATCTCACGGGTCATCCACGGGGTCGTTTCGGTATACCTTCGAAGCGTGCGTTTCGGGGCGGTTCGAGACGTCGAGGGACGTAGTGGAAGTAGAGGAAGTAGAGGAAGTAGCCGTTCCGTAGAGGGAAGTAGTTGTACTCGGGCGACGGTAGATGTACTCGTTCCGTTCGTTCTTGCCGGTTCCACGACGGCGGTAGTTGTTCACGGTCATCGGTAGTCGTTCGGGTCGTCGTGGACGTAGTGGAACTTGGTCGTTTTCCGGGCGTCGGTAGTCGTACACGGGGCGTTTTGTAGATGTTCACGGAGCTCGTTCGTAGATGTACTCATCAGGTTGCCGGTAGTCGTTCGGTCATCTGTCAAATTAACAGAACATGGCAGCACACAAAACAAAACAAAACTGCTCGGGAGCAACAAAAGGGGCAGCACGGCGACGAGGTTGCAGCAGCTCCTCGGAGGGGCTGGGGTCGGAGTACTCAGCGCGGAGGAGGAGGCCTCTGGCCGGCGCTGGACGGGGCGCTGCGGAAGCTCCTGGCTGGAGTTGGCGCCTCGGGGTCGTGGCTTGGAAGCCGGCGGAGGGAGGATGGGGGCGCGGCAGGCTCGCGCTGCAGGGAACGAGGATGGGGGCGCGGCGCTGGAGGAAGGACGTCGGGGGCCGAGGCCGCTGCGCCTGATGAAGAAGGAAGCCAGGGAGGCGGCTTCCTGGCGGGCGCGCGCGAGAGGAGGGCGAGAAGAGGCGGGAGCCTGGCGAGGCGGGGTGCTCTGGCCCTCCGGTGCGCGGGATGACTAGCGATGGAGGCTCGAGGGCGAGCTGGAACGGAGGGAGGCTCTGTCGCGGGGG
>LR738712.1:233254153-233282516 GCA_902687465.1 Secale cereale
GGGGGGGAACCTGGCGAGGCGACCGAGGGGAAGGAGAGGCGGACCTGGCCGCTGGCGGCTTGAGGAAGGAGGGAGCCAGGGTCGAGGGGAAGAGAGCGAGGGAGATCGAGAGAAGCTGCGGCGGGGAGGAAAACGGAGGGAGAGAGCGATGGCTGCGGTCGGCCTGACTGGAGGCTAGGGTTCGGTGGAGATCGGGCCAGTGGGCTGGAGGAGAGAGAGAGAGATGGGCCTGGGAGGAAGGAGGCTGACTTGGGCCTGGCTAAAAGGAGGAGGCCCAGATGGCTGGAATCTGCTCTTCTTATTATTTCTTAAACAGAAATAAAAGAGAGAGAGAGAGCAAAATAAAAAGAAAAGAGGCAAAGAACGGAAAATAAAATATGGAACATTTTTATAAGGCTTTACGGGATATTACCAACCCAACAAAAATAGTTCCAACACAAAGGAAGTGCAAACTAAAACATTTAGCTTGCAAATAAAAGGAGTTTAGATTTTTGGAGGAGCCTCGAAACAACGGAAAGAAATAAGACAAGGTTTAGAAGTAGAAACTCGAAGTGGAATAAACATGGGGAATTTGCAAGTGTGTTGGGGTAATTCCGAAGCAATGGAATATTTATTAATATAGCTCCATAATAATAATGAGAGACTTTTATATGTTATAAAGAGAAGACATCTTCCCTCGATTTAAATGGACCGAAGGCCCACACGAATTATTTAAGTTGAGATGCAAAAAAATAAAATATGACATGATGGCATGATGACATGATGCAATGCAAAAATTAAATAACACAAGCACAAAAGGACACACGGGCAACCCGGAACATCTGGAATCTTCTGGGATCTTCTGGGATCTTCTGGGACGTCGGTCTCGGGCGTCACACGCACCACCACCACTGCCTCCGCAACTCGACGATGAACCCGTCCCTGCCCTCCGTTGCCGTCGCCGTGGCCGGAATCAACGCCGGTGAGCTCGCCGTCGCCGTGGCCGTGAGGTTGGAGATGACAGGCGGGCCCCACCTGTCATCCTCACCCCTCTCTCCCTCTCCTCACAGCCGCTGACCGCCAGGCCCCGCCCGTCAGGTTTGAAAACCTGACGTGCGCGCGCTGGCGCCCGTGCGGCTGGGCTGGATGCCCTGGGCCGTGCACTGTGGCCACTCTGGCCCAGTTGCACAGGGCTTTTTCTCCTTTTTCTTTTCTGTAATTATTTCAAACATTTTTACAGAAATGAATATTGGTCCAAATTAAATAATTCCAACTCCTAAATTCTTGTAATATTCCAACCTATTTAATGGTGTCACTTTCACACACATCCATGAAACTTTTCTGTTCTGTTCAAATTTAAATTCAAATTTGAGCAATAAAACTCCTGTTCTAAAATCATTAGATTCCATTCGGTTACTCCAAAACTCCAACTAAGAATTTTCCCCATCTTAGATATCCCTCTAGTATTTAACAAAAATAAGTTGACATTTTTCTGAGCACTTTGATTTTTCTGTTTTAGTTGTGGTCTTATTTTTCCGTTGTTATTATGCGACGTATAGATACCGTATTTGACGAAGTTGCTGAAGAAGGAGAAGGAGAAGGATTTGAAGACTTTGAAGACCAAGCCAATCCAGGCAAGCAGCCCTTTGACCATGATACACTTGTTCTTCGGAACCCGTTTGTTTCCGATGCATGATGATAGCATTACAATGGTGACCTAGTTGAACCACCACATGATGCATGCCATGATCTTGATCTTGCTATGTGCTAGATAACATGCAAATAGTTAGTAGTGATGGCTAGTGATGCATGTGTGACATGAACCTTTGTGGTTGAAATATTTGCATGATCCCATCGGGTGCCCCTAATGCCCGAGGGTGATGTTGAGTTAAGTCATCACTTGAGGAAGAAGTGATGTGCCGGTAAATCTTTTGCATGGGTGAAATAATGGATTAGATTTATGTGTGACTACCGTCCCAACCAAACATGTGCAACCACACTACCCCTTATGGGACGGGGCTTTATTGATTACTTAGGTCGATACTAGCATGGTGCCCGCATTACTAGTGACGGGAAGACTTGAGGTCTTTCCCGGGACGGGGTCGTGCTTGGATAGACGGCCATGACTGTTTTTACAGGGCACCGGACACATCGTTGGTCCCTTCGGGTACGCGTGACATTGAAATTAGGGCAAGTCCCGTGATCTATTGTTTGTACTCGAGGGCCGTGTACCAACGAGTGGACTCTATGTTAGTGTCGTCTAAGGAAAGATAATGACCGGGTGCTTACCCCGGGTACTTGAGGTACCGCGGGTCGTGGATGACACGGAAGTTCCCCGGATCTTGTGGGTAAAGTGCGCAACCTCTGCAGAGTGTAAAACTATTCGAATAGCCGTGTCCACGGTCATGGACAGTTGGGTGGTGCTACTTAAACTATTTCCAGAATTTTACTTCATCGGTGAAAGTATGTGTGTGAGAGTCAAGGTGGAGACTTGACTCGAGGAGTTGAATCATATCCATGTTGACATCGGTAACCTGTCTTCGAGGTTACGCGAGTTTATTGATGCATAAACTTGATGGTAGAATATTTATTCTAGCCCACTGCTAGATTGCTCATTATTGTTCAAATTGCATTGTTACTTTGAACCACATCATGGGTTGCTTGCGAGTACATTCAAAGTACTCATTGGCTTGCCACTGGTTATTTAATTGGCCAGGCATGGAGGAACAGGGATTTGATGAAGAGTTCTTTGGAGACGAACATGCGAACTAGGACGCCATCCCAGTCAGAATGCCTGTAGGGTTAAGGCAGATGGCATGGGTTCTACCTATTATCGAAGACTTCCGCTATTTGAGTTATTTTCTATTCAGCCCTTAAGGCTTTATCTATGTAAGACTTGGCCATAATGGCCTTAATTTGTGTAAGACGATATGTATGGATGTAAGACTCTTGTTATTCAGCTTCTGTGTGTTCAGTGAGCATTGATCTCTGGGATCACTGTACACGTGCATTCGGTGATCTCAACTTATAAGTCGGGGTCCCCACAGAGCTGGTATCAGAGCCATCCTGACTGTAGGAAGCCTTAGTTAGCATGGGCGTTAGTTAGATGAGACCTTTTTTCAAAAACCTTCTGAACCTCTCTTCTTTTCTAAACCTAAGATTGCATCAGCTTATTAACCCCTCCTATTCCACCTTTGTAGATGGCCGCTGTACCCGAAGAGCACCTGACCACTGGGTTTCCCTTGCTTCTCGAGGATAGCCTCCAGGAGTGTCAGTTCCACCGAGCGTCCATCCTCACCTACCTTGAGCATTGGGTTAGCAACACTGAGGTGGAGTACCATGTGGAAGTGATCGTGAAGGCAAACGATCCTCCCACAAGTTGGTTCTTCAAGGGACCCCAGATGGCAACACTACCTCTCGCTGTCGAGGCTGCTGCACTCAAGGCACTAACCCGTCTCCGCGAGCTTCTTCTGGAGATGGCAGCCAAAAAGACAACTCGCTTCTTACCTTACCGGAAGGAAGGTGAAGAAGAAAGCAGCGCATTAGCCCCTCCACTGAAGGAAGGACTCTCGCTTCGGTTCCAGACCTACTTCAGTCTATGTGCCGACAGCTTGGCACAAGACTTGGCCTCGGAATCAATGAATCTTCGAGAAGAACTTCACAAGACCAAGGCACTTCTTCGTCGAGCTCAAGAGAAGACTAATAGGATCAAGAAGGAAGGAGCACCTTCTGGACAGTCCTCTATCGCATACCGAGGCGGAAGGCCCTCCGAGGATGTATCTTCCAAGAATGAAGAACCACCTCGGCGACGCCGGATGACAGCAAGGGAATATCGCAAGCTTTTCCCTGCACCACTGACGATGCACCGTCGTATCCAACTCCTCCACTCCCCCACACCCTCAAGTGACAAGGGGGCCCAGACAGATGAAGATAAGGAGGAAGACCCAGAAGAGCCGGAATACGCGACCGAGCATTCTGCCGCTTAGGCATTATTCGCTACTCGGATATGCCAGTTGTGACCCCTATGGTAGGATAGGTCGTGTAACCCCTATGCGCAGTCGAGTCCTTGTATGGTTCATATGAAACCATCTAGCGTTTGCTTTTGTTGTGTCTGGATGTATGTCGTATTCTTCCTTCGGGAATGTGTAAACGACTACATCACCCATTTGGATTTTAATGAATGTGTTTTGGCCTTTCGGCCCTTGCATGATTTGATTAGTGTCACACCCACCCCCTTACTAGGCACCCATCTATCTTTATTTCCCTATTCCGAGTCATGAGACCTTTACCGCTCCAACAGGATGCCTGTTGTAACTCGTACTGGTACCTCTACCCAGCAGCCTGAAGCCGGAGCATCCGCTCAGTCAGAGGCAGGCCACGACCAAACCAACGACCAAGCTCCACCACCACCACCTCCTCCGAACATGGACATGGCTCAGCTTCTCCAAGCCTTCCGAGAGGAATGCCAAGCCAACACTGCAGCCCTCCAGCTGATTGCTCAAGCTGTCACCAACAACCGCCAGCCGGCGGGGAATGGCAATGGACGTTCCACGTTGGCAGAGTTCAAGAAGCATGCACCGCCAACCTTTATCGAGACTGCTGAACCCCTGGATGCAGACGACTGGATCCGCTCCATTGAGGAAATACTGGAACTAGTCCGATGCACCAAAGACCGCGAGAAGGTGGCTTATGCAGCCCACTGCCTCGGGGGGGGGGGACTGCTAGAGCTTGGTGGGATGGATTCAAGTTCATGCATGCTGAACAAGACATCACTTGGGTCAACTTCAAGGCAGAATTCCGCAAGGCCCACATTCCTTCCGGAATCATGGCTATCAAAAAGCGTGAGTTCCGAGCCCTAAAGCAAGGAAGTGGCACTGTCAAGGAGTACATGCAGAAGTTCAGTGTTCTGTCAAGGTATGCCCCTGAAGATGTCAGCACCGATGCTGCAAAAAGGGAGCGCTTCATGGAAGGCCTCAATCAGACTCTGCAATACTCGCTTGTCGTGTGCGACTGCCCATCCTTCCCTGACCTGGTGAACAAAGCACTTATGCTTGAAGACAAGCGGCGTGCTTTGGAAGACACTCGCAAGCGCAAGATGGTCAGTAAGGGAAGTTCCAGCAACCAGAAGGCTCGTCCGTGGCAGTCAGCCCCGGCCAAGCCAACCTATCAGCAACCAAGAGCTCCTGCACCTCGCACCAACTTTCAGCCTCAGCAATATGCCAACCCAAGGCCAGCTTTCAACCCCAATACCAGTGGTTGCAACAAGATCAACAATCCAAACCAAGTCACTTGCTTTGGATGTGGTCAGTCCGGACACATCTCAAGGGTGTGCCCCCAACAAGAAGCCTGATGCACCGCGCCCCAATGCGCAGAACCAGGGACAAGGCCGCGGGATGCCACCAAGGAACCCAGCTCCTCGCAATCCACCTAACCATGGGAAGGGGCGTGTGAATCACGTCACTGCTGAAGAAGCCCAGGAAGACCCGGACGTCGTGCTGGGTACGTTCCTTGTCAACTCAGCACCTGCAACTGTCTTGTTTGATTCTGGAGCAACGCATTCATTTGTCACTCAAAGATTTGCATTAAAAAGTGGCATGAACCCTACACCCCTGAATAACCCTATGGTGGTACAAACCCCCGGAGCAGAGATGAGAGCCAAGATAGGCTGTAAGGGAGTCAGTATTACCATTAACGTTGTAGATTTCCTAGCAGACCTCATCGTCCTGAGATCACAAGGCTTGGATGTGATCCTAGGCATGAATTGGCTCAGCAAGCACCAAGGCTTGTTAGACTGTGCCAATCGGACAGTCACTGTGACCAATGACCAAGGAGTCGAAGTCAAGTTTGCTTCCAACTCCTCTTCCGCTCAAGCCGCTCAAGTCAACTGTCTGTCTGAAGTTGGGCTAGAGCAAGTACCGGTGGTATGTGAGTATCCTGATGTCTTTCCGGATGAGCTACCGGGAATGCCCCCTGACCGTGACACTGAGTTCATCATCGAGCTCGTGCCTGGAGCAGGACCCATCTATAAGAAGCCTTATAGAATGGGGACGGAAGAATTAGCTGAGTTGAAGAAGCAGCTGGAAGAGCAGCTGAGGAAGGGATTTATCCGCCCAAGTGCCTCCCCTTGGGGATCTCCTGTTCTGTTTGTGGCAAAGAGGGACGATACCATCCGCTTATGCATTGACTATTGTTCCCTCAATGAAGTTACAATCAAGAACAAATATCCACTTCCCAAGATCGAAGATCTGTTTGATCAGCTCAGCGGAGCCAAGGTGTTCTCCAAGATCGACCTCAGATCTGGGTACTACCAGCTGAAGATCAGACCCCAAGATAATCCGAAGACGACATTCGTAACCAGATATGGCATGTACGAGTGCACGGTCATGTCCTTTGGGTTAACCAATGCCCCAGCTTACTTCATGTATCTCATGAATAAAGTCTTCATGGAATATTTGGACAAGTTTGTTGTTGTCTTTATCGACGACATTCTTGTCTTCTCGAAGTCGGAGGAAGAGCACGAGCAACATCTGAGGATGGCCCTAGACAAGCTTCGGGAGCACCAACTGTATGCCAAATTCAGCAAGTGTGAGTTCTGGCTGCATAAAGTTGGATTCTTAGGTCATGTCTTGACCGAGGAAGGATTATCAGTTGATCCCGCAAAGATCGAAGCCGTGACCCAATGGCAATCTCCAACGACCGTCAAGGAAGTCAGAAGCTTCCTTGGACTTGCGGGCTATTACCGCAAATTCGTGGAAGGATTCCCTAGCATTGCACGGCCAATGACTCAGCTCCTCAAGAACGACAAGAAGTTTGAGTGGACGCCAAAATGCGAAGAAAGCTTCCAAGAACTCAAGAAGAGATTGACCACCGCCCCAGTTCTGGCAACACCTGATATTCACAAGGAGTTCGTGATATATTGTGATGCCTCTCGAACCGGATTGGGAAGTGTTCTAATGCAAGAAGGCCGAGTCATAGCCTATCTCTCCAGGCAGCTACGACCTCATGAGGAGAACTACGCTACTCACGATCTTGAGTTAGCGGCAGTAGTTCATGCCTTGAAGACATGGCGGCATTACCTCCTAGGGAAACGGTGTGAGATCTACATAGACCACAAAAGTCTGAAGTACATTTTCACCCAAAAGGAATTGAACATGAGGTAGCGGAGATGGTTGGAACTCATCAAAGACTATGACCTCAGTGTTCAACATCACCCCGGGAAGGCTAACGTGGTGGCCGACGCCTTAAGCAGGAAGGCTTGCTCCTTGAATGTCGTTATTCAAGAAAGGCAGCCAGCCTTGTTTAAGGAACTCGAACAATTCAGTTTCGAATTGGTCACCCCTGGATTTCTGGATCATTTGGAAGTCAGACCGACCCTGATGGACGAAGTCAAGAAGGCACAAGATGGACACGCAAGCATTGAAGGCATCAAGAAGAAGACGAAGCTAGGCAAGGCCCCAGGATTCTCTGAAGACGAGCACGGGATTGTTTGGTACAAAGGCCGCATCTGCGTACCAAACAACACAGAGCTGAAGAACCTGATTCTGCAAGAAGCCCACGACGCTCCGTATTCCATCCACCCCAGAGGAACCAAGATGTATCAAGACTTGAAGGCACGATTCTGGTGGCACGGGATGAAAAGAGAGATTGCAACCTATGTTGCAAAGTGTGATGTGTGCCAAAGGGTCAAGGCTGAATATCAGCGACCTGCTGGATTGCTTCAACCACTCAAAGTTCCTGAGTGGAAGTGGGATAAAGTCGGAATGGACTTCATCACTGGATTACCAAGGTCGAATAGAGGACATGACTCTATCTGGGTCATAGTCGATCATTTGACCAAGGTGGCCCATTTCATTCCTGTCAAGACCACTTATGATGGCAACCGGCTGGCAGCTCTCTACATCGACAGAATCGTAAGTCTTCACGGTGTTCCCAAGGAGATTGTGTCAGATCGAGGAACCTAGTTCACCTCAAGGTTCTGGAAGAAGTTCTAAGAAGCCTTGGGAACCAAGTTATCTTTCAGCACGGCTTTCCACCCACAAACCGGAGGTCAGACAGAACGAGTCAATCAGATTCTCGAAGACATGCTCCGAGCCTGTGTCTTGGCATATGGAGCCAAGTGGGAAGATTGTCTCCCTTTTGCCGAGTTCTCCTATAACAACAGTTACCAGTCGAGCCTTCAGATGGCACCATTTGAGGTGTTGTACGGACGCCGATACGTCCAAAACGTATCTATAATTTATGCTTGCTCCATGCCACTTTTGGGTGATATTGCTATGATATTTATACACTTCCATACACTTTTGATCATATTTGGACTAACCTACTAATCCAGTGCACCCCAGTGCCAGTTTATGTTTTCGGCTATTTTTGTATTTCAGGTTTCACATTACGAGAACTGTCAGGAAAAATCCAGAAAAATTATATAAAAAAATCAGCGTTCCAGAACCTACCTTGCGCCCGAAGTACAGCCGGGGGGGCCACCAGGGCCCCAGGCGCCCTGGCGGCGCCCTCCCCCCTGGGCCGCGCCGGGGGGGCGCCTGGGCCCCCCGAGCCCCATCTGGTGCCCCCCTTTGGCATATATTTAGAGCGTCCTTCGAAACCCTCGGGACGGCAACTCTTTTTCGCGATCTCATCTCTGTTCCACCGCCGCCGCCGCTTCCAAGATCGGGAGCACTAGGAGAACTCTTCCCGGCACCCTGCCGGAGGGGAGGTTCACCATCGGGAGCTTCTCCACCACCATGGACGCCTCCCGGATGAGTTGTGAGTAGTCTCCCTGGGACCATGAGTCCATGACCAGTAGCTATGTGATGTTCTCCTCCCGTTCTTGTGCTTCACTAATTAGTCCTCGTGAGCTGCCCTACATGATCGAGGCACATATGTAATCCTTATGCTGTTGCTATGATGAGTTTGTGGGGATCCGATGGATTATGAGATTATGTTCAGATTGTGATTGAGTAATATATTTGATCTACCTCTTTTATATTTATGTTCGTAAGTAATTCTTGCATGTTCTCCGTTGTTATTTATTGCTTTGGCGAAGTAATACGTAGTGACTCTAAGAGGGAACGTTATGCTTGATTGTGGGTTCATGCCCCTCGATGACTAGCTTGAGTGACAGAAACATGAGTCTAGGGGATGTGCTGTTGCCACAAGGTGGAAAACAACGGTGCTTGTGCCCGCAGGTGCAAGGATTGTTTACTTTACGCAAAGTTCTTTTAATGCAGTTGTCTGTTGCATTGAGATTACACTATGGGTGGGGCTCGCAACTTAATACCAGCGAGATGTTCTGGATAGATATCTCAAGGTGGATGATTAGTAGTAGATATTGATGGATTTCGGTCTACTTACTTTGGCGTACCGCCCATGCTTTGAACCTCAACCTTTCTTGCAATGTAGTCAGCATTGGTTTGCGTTCGTGGTCCTGTCAATTGCCCTGCTGTAATTCGTTTACCTCACATAGCTGTTTTATCGTCTTTTGGGAGAGAGACATCACTAGTGAACATCATGAGACTCCGGTCCATATTACCATCATTGATCACATCCGCTATTTACTTTTCGCTTGTACTTACTATTGCAAACATTATCTATCACTACTATCATTTGCGTTTCATCCTTTGTGAACTACAAGGCCGGAGGGATTGACAACCTCTCTGTACTCGTTGGGAGCAAAGTTATTTGTATCTGTGTGCAGGTCCACGTTGATTGCTAATATCTGGCGCCGTTAGCAGTTGACACCTACTTGTTGAACCTAGGAGTCTCTGGGGATTCGATCCTTGGCATCTTTGCTAAGGGAAAAACTTCCACAACACTGCATCTCACACCTTCCACTTGGGGTAACCAACGAGGGGTTAGAGGCCCATCAAGGAGTTTTTCTGGCGCCGTTGCCGGGGACTCCACTCTTCAGGATAGGGGAGTTGCACGCTATCTTTTACCTTTGCTTTTTAGTCTTGTTAGTTTACCTTTCAGTTTTTGCTTTAGTACCTTTTATCGAAAATCACAAAAATAGTTATCTTGCTTGCTTGCTACTATGGGTTCCACCGAGAACACCAAGTTGTGTGACTTCACTAGTCACAACAACGATGATTTTATCAGCACACCTATCACTACACCTGCCACTTCAGCACCTTCATATAAAATTAAACCTGCTTTACTGAACTTAGTCATGAAAGATCAATTCTCCGGTGCTGGAGATGATGCTGCTTTACACTTAAATAACTTTGTTGAACTTTGTGATATGCAAAAGTACCAAGAAATAGATGGTAATATTGTTAAGCTTAAGCTTTTTCCTTTCTCCTTGAGAGGAGGAGCTAAAATTTGGTTTCAGTCTTTGCCTAGAAATAGCATAGATTCATGGGACAAGTGCAAAGATGCTTTTATCGGAAAATACTATCCACCTGCTAAAATTATCCAACTTAGAAGTAACATAATGAATTTTAAACAATTGGATAATGAACACGTTGCCCAAGCTTGGGAACGTATGAAATCTCTTATCAAGAACTGCCCTACTCATGGTTTGACTACTTGGATGGTTATCCAAACTTTTTATGCAGGCTTGAACTTTACCTCGCGGAACTTGTTAGATTCGGCCGCGGGAGGAACTTTTATGTCAACTACACTTGGTGCTGCCACAAAGCTTCTCGATGAGATGATGACCAACTATTCCCAATGGCACACCAAACGCGCTGCAACAGGTAGGAAGGTAAACTCTGTCGAGGAGATTTCCTCCTTAAATGAAAAAGTTGACTTGATCATGTCTCTACTTTCGAAGCAATCTTCTGTTGATCCTCGCGATGTTCCTTTAAATTCTTTGATTGCTCAAGAACAAGTAGATGTGAACTTTATCTCTAGAAACAATTTTAACAACAATGCTTATAGGAGTAACTTTGGTAACAATCCTAGACCATTCCCCTCTAATTCTTATGGGAACAACAATGCTTATCCTATCACCAAGAACTCCACTACTGAACTAGAGACTATGCTTAAAGATTTCATCACTACCCAAAAAGCCTTTAATAAGAGTGTAGAAGAAAAACTACATAAACTAGATGATCTTTCTTTTAAGGTAGACCATTTAGCCAATGAGGTAAAATTGCTAAAAATTAAAACTTCTCCTCTTGAGGAGAGGGAAGTCACTCCTATAAATGCTATTCAAGTGCAAATTAATGAAAACATTAGGATGATGGCTAAACTTAAAGAAAGATGGGCTAGAGAAAGGGAGGAAGAAGATAGAATTAAGAGCCTTCCTACCCACCACACTGTTGCTACTATACAAGTTGTTGAGGATATCCAAACTCTTAGCACCCAATGTACTCCTGGTCCCAATGGACCTATTAATGGTGATGCTATGACTATAGAAACTACCAAACAAGTGAACCTAAAGGACACCACTACCACTTTACTTGATGCTCGTGACCTTGATTTTGATGATTGCACTCTTACCGAAGTTATTGATTTCCTTCACAAGATGTCTAGAGACCCCCGTACTAGCACGCTTAACCTTGCCTTCACAGAGCATATCACTAATGCTCTCATCAAAGCTAGGGAGGAGAAACTTAGAGTAGAAGCCTCCATACCTAGAAAGCTAGAAGATGGTTGGGATCCTATGATAAAAATTAAATTGAATGACTTCTCTTGCTATGCATTATGTGATGTTGGAGCTAGTACCTCTGTTATGCCCAAAAGAATATATGATATGCTTAAATTGAAACCTTATGATTCTTGTTCTTTTGGTGATCGTCTCGTTGATTCTTCCATAAAGAAACCTTTGGGGAGGATCGACGATGTTCTTATCGTTGTTAATGATAATTATGTTCCCGTTGATTTCACTATTATGGATATTGAATGTGATCCTTCATGTCCAATTATTTTGGGACGTCCCTTTTTACGCACCGTTGGTGCTATCATTGACATGAAAGAGGGTAATATAAAATTTCAGTTTCCTCTCAAGAAAGGGATGGAACACTTCCCTCGAAAGAAGATCAAGTTACCTTTTGAGTCCGTTGTACGGGCTAGCTATTCTTTTACTCTTGGTAAAACTTGATCTCTATGCATTATGCCTAGCTTAAAGGCATAAAAGAAAGCGCTTTTGGGAGGCAGCCCACATCAATAAATTTTTATATTTTTCTTTTGTTGTGTCTTGATGTTGTTTACTACAGTAGCATCATCATTGTATCTTTGCTTTTCATATTTGTGCCAAGTATAGCCTCTGATTGCTAGAAAGTTCAAAAGTTGTGAGGTGCTGTCCAGAAAACAGATTCTGTCCTTGGATAGAAAAATTCGTATAAAATCACCAGATCATCTTTTTGGTCTGAATTTTTTCGACAGCGTTCTCTATATAATTCTCTTTCGTTCGTCTATTCTAAGTTTTTTGATTTGAGTTGCATAAGTACCCCGAACAAATCAAGTACTACCTGCTGTTCTGTTTTTCACAGATTCTGTCCTGTTTTGCCTTTTCTTCATTTTGCAAACCAAGAGCTTGCTTTTTCTATGCAAAAACCTTTCGGCAATCTTGAGAAACAGCAGAACTTCAAGAATATCTTTATTTCCAGCAAGGTACAATTATTTTATTATGGGTACTAACCTCGCTAATCAGATTATGATGAGTTATGTATGAAGGGAGTTTTCAAGTGTGCGAGGGAAGATGATAAAAAGATTCAGGAGTGTCAACCGCTCAAGCTTGGGGATGCCCCCATGCACCCCCAAGAAATATTCAAGGAGACTCAAGCGTCTAAGCTTGGGGATGCCCCCATGCATCCCCTTCTCCATCAACATTATCAGTTCGTCTTTCGTTCCGCTATATTTTTATCACTTCATGTGTTAAGTGCTATGCTTGGAGCGTCTTGCTTTTAGTTTTCTTTTTAGTTTTTCATAACGAGTCGGAACTCAGCGTTCTTTATGTGGGAGAGAAACACGCTCCACTTCTACCTAGAACATAACATAGAATTTTCATGTCTATCTTTGCTGTGTGTGTTCTTTGTCTTTTAATAGCTACTATCATGCTCTGCTCTTAGTATTCATGCTTATCTTTTCAAAGAGCTTTTGTTTGGTTGGTTGCTTGAACTCTCTTTAATTATCATGCTTATCTTATTAAGAGAGTTTGCTTCCGTTGCATTGGTTAATATGTCTATGATAAAGATGCTACGTGCATAATGGCGCTTAGTAGTTCAGGTTTTCTTATGGTTAGTCTCAAATAGCTGGGGGATTCCCAATGTGTTATTGGAGTACCAACTTGATTTGTTTGCCGATGATGTGGTATTGTTTAGTAATATCTTCCTTCGAGAATTTATTTTGATTGACTTGGCGTATGCTCACGCATATTTAAGACTGTAAAGAAAGTCTGTCAAGCCTTGATGATCTTTTATTTCTGAGTAGCGATATAACTACCATGCATGATTCAATGTTTCTTTGTCGCTCTGCATGATTATGACCGTCATTGCTCTCTTAGTTGGTCGCTCCCAGTCTTTTGCTAACCTCCACCTGTACTAAGCAGACTAACTTTGCAATACATAGCTCATGGGAAAGTAGCTTAAAAACTATTGTGGTAAAGAATATGTTGCTTATGTATCTTATTTCTTATAAGTTGCTTGCTGAGCGGTAACCATGTTTCTGGGGACGCCATCAACTGTCACACTTTTGTTGAATATCATGTGAGTTGCTATGCATGTTCGTCTTGTCTGAAGTAAGGGTGATTTGCCATGGGTTGAATGAGTATGCATATTGTTAGAGAAGAACATTGGGCCGCCAACCAAAGCCATGCATCATGGTGGAAGTTTTAGCTTGGACATTAATCCTCAATCTCCTATGAGAATATGCTTATGCATTGAAGAGGAGTCCATTATCTATTTTCTATGTTGTCCCGGTATGGATATCCTCAAGTTGAGATCTATCAAAAACGAGAAATCAAATGCGATTTATCTCCTTGGACCTTTGTACATGTGGCATAGAGGTGCCCCTTTGTGACACTTGGTTGAAACATATGTAATGCAATGATAACCCATGGAAATCCGAGCTAATTAGGACAAGGTGCGAGCACTATTGGTATTCGATGCATGAGGCTTGCAACTTATAGGATGTCTTATGCATGACACATATGACGTACTACTACCGTTGACAAAATTGTTTCTATGTTTTCAAAATAAAAAGCTCTAGCACATAACCATTCTTTTACTTTTATGTTGAGTCTCCACCTTCTTTCTTCAAGCACCAACTACTGAGAGCATGATTGTCATTCTAAGTGTAATGTGCATTGTTCCAAAGTAGCATTGTCTTTTGCATGATTGTGATATCGTTTATTTTGAAATCATTGTATCTAGTCATCACTTAAACCTTGAAGGTGCCCCTGCATTTATGTTTTGCTTCACTAAAGGCGGCAAGCTAGATATCACTTTATCATATTTGCACATTATGTTCATTGCAAATCTTTTTGATGCTTCAATGTCATGTTGTAAAACTTTCAGTCATTTGTGATTTTCTCATTAGGCAACTTAATTACTACAGATTCATTGTCTCAGTAAGCTTTTGTCATATGACTATGAAAAATCCTTATATGGTTAATAGCATGTCACCACAGAAATTATTCTTGTTATCATTTACCTACTCGAGGACGAGCAGGAATTAAGCTTGGGGATGTTGATACGTCCAAAACGTATCTATAATTTCTGCTTGCTCCATGCCACTTTTGGGTGATATTGCTATGATATTTATACACTTCCATACACTTTTGATCATATTTGGACTAACCTACTAATCCAGTGCACCCCAGTGCCAGTTTCTGTTTTCGGCTGTTTTTGTATTTCAGGTTTTCACATTACGAGAACTGTCAGGAAAAATCCAGAAAACTTATATAAAAAATCAGCGTTCCAGAACCTACCTTGCGCCCGAAGTATAGCCGGGGGGGCCACCAGGGCCCCAGGCGCCCTAGCGGCGCCCCCCCCCCCCCGGGCTGCGCCGGGGGGGCGCCTGGGCCCCCCGAGCCCCGTCTGGTGCCCCCCTTTGGCATATATTTAGAGCGTCCTTCGAAACCCTCGGGACGGGAACTCTTTTTCGCGATCTCATCTCCGTTCCGCCGCCGCTTCCCAGATCGGGAGCACCAGGAGAACTCTTCCCCGCACCCTACCGGAGGGGAGGATCACCATCGGGAGCTTCTCCACCACCATGGACGCCTCCGGATGAGTTGTGAGTAGTCTCCCTTGGACCATGAGTCCATGACCAGTAGCTATGTGATGTTCTCCTCCCGTTCTTGTGCTTCACTAATTAGTCCTCGTGAGCTGCCCTACATGATCAAAGCACATATGTAATCCTTATGCTGTTGCTATGATGAGTTTGCTGGGATCCGATGGATTATGAGATTATGTTCAGATTGTGATTGAGTAATATATTTGATCTACCTCTTTTATATTTATGTTCATAAGTAATTCTTGCATGTTCTCCGTTGTTATTTATTGCTTTGGCCAAGTAATACATAGTGACTCCAAGAGGGAACGTTATGCTTGATTGTGGGTTCATGCCCCTCGATGACTAGCTTGAGTGACAGAAACATGAGTCTAGGGGATGTGCTGTTGCCACAAGGGGGAAAACAACGGTGCTTGTGCCCGCGGGTGCAAGGATTGTTTACTTTACGCAAAGTTCTTTTAATGCAGTTGTCTGTTGCATTGAGTTTACACTATGGGTGGGGCTCGCAACTTAATACCAGCGAGATGTTCTGGATAGATATCTCAAGGTGGATGATTAGTAGTATATATTGATGGATTTCGGTCTACTTACTTTGGCGTACCGCCCATGCTTTGAACCTCAACCTTTCTTGCAATGTAGTCAGCATTGGTTTGCGTTCGTGGTCCTGTCAATTGCCCAGCTGTAATTCGTTTACCTCACATAGTTGTTTTATCGTCTTTTGGGAGAGAGACATCACTAGTGAACATCATGAGACTCCGGTCCATATTACCATCATTGATCACATCCGCTATTTACTTTTCGCTTTTACTTACTATTGCAAACATTATCTATCACTACTATCATTTGCGTTTAATCCTTTGTGAACTAAAAGGCCGGAGGGATTGACAACCTCTCTGTACTCGTTGGGAGCAAAGTTATTTGTATCTGTGTGCAGGTCCACGTTGATTGCTAATATCTGGCGCCGTTAGCAGTTGACACCTACTTGTTGAACCTAGGAGTCTCTGGGGATTCGATCCTTGGCATCTTTGCTAAGGGAAAAACTTCCACAACACTGCATCTCACACCTTCCACTTGGGGTAACCAACGAGGGGTTAGAGGTCCATCAGACGCAGATGCCGCACACCCCTCAACTGGTCAGAGACTGGAGAAGGACTAGTCTTTGGACCGGATATTCTCCGCGCAGCAGAAGAGCAAGTCCAACTAGTCAGAGAACGTTTGAAGGCAGCCAAGTCAAGGCAGAAGAGTTATGCTGACAATCGACGCCGAGACATGAGTTTCCATGTCGAGGACCATGTGTACCTGCGGGTAACTCCTCTGAAGGGAACCAAGCGTTTCCACGTCAAGGGGAAGCTCGCACTAAGGTTCATTGGACCCTTTGAGATCACTGCACGACGAGGAGAAGTGGCTTACCAGTTGGAACTACCACCTGAGCTATCCGATGTGCACAATGTATTCCATGTGTCACAACTCCGGAAATGTCTCCAAGTTCCAGACAAGCCCAATCTCTATAAGGATGTTGATCACCAAGCCATTGATCTGCAGCCTGATTTGACCTACCACGAGAAGCCCATTCGCATTCTGGATGAAGCAGAACGACGGACGCGAAGCCGTACCATCAAATACTTCAAGGTCCAGTGGAGCAACCACACCGAAGCAGAAGCAACCTGGGAACGTGAAGACTATCTTAGATCCGAATTTCCCGATCTCTTTTAAGACCTAGTTTACGAATCTCGGGGACGAGATTCTTGTAAGGGGGGTAGGTCTGTCACACCCTGCATTTTGTAACATGTTATTTGCATCAATGAAGCATGAAAATTTGGACCAACAAAAATTTTTAGCATCATTTGGCTTTTATTTGGAATTGAATTTTTCTCCATGTGCTTTTTCATGTGCTCATTAAAGTCAACTATTACCTCTTGTAGAATTCATCTCCATACCCAAAACTTCTGCCCAATGATCATGCCAAGTGTTATGTAACAGTATAGTATTTCCTTACAAAATTAATTTGGCCAAAATGTATTTTATAAATTTAGTTTTCCAAAAACCCCTGAATTGAGATTTGCACTGCAAGTGCTTGATTTCGGGTGAGAAAATTATTTCAAAAGGTATATTTGAGACCTAGTAGTCATAGGACTCCCAGAAACCACAAAGGTATAATTTTAAAAGTTATTTTCCTATTTTATTTAAAAGCTTTTTCTTAAGGCCAGAAATGGTCTTTAATAGGGAAAAATTATTTAACTATTTCAAAAATATTTGCCAAAATTCAGGGAGACTCAGAGGACATATATTGTCCATATTTAAGAGCTTCAACACTTGGTCATGTTCAAAATAATGGGCTAATCCCTCTAAAACCCTTTCTGGATATTTCAAGCTTTTGAAGTATTTACAAAGGAAAAATTCTCCAAAAATTCCAGGGAAATTCTATCATGTCACATATGACATATATGATGATCTT
Source organism: Secale cereale (assembly GCA_902687465.1). Taxonomy (NCBI): domain Eukaryota; kingdom Viridiplantae; phylum Streptophyta; class Magnoliopsida; order Poales; family Poaceae; genus Secale; species Secale cereale. The sequence continues at coordinate 233,271,759 of LR738712.1, forward strand.
GCCAAGTCCCATGCCTTGGGAAGCAAGAAAACATTCTCAAAACCCTTCATAACCATTCTGTCCATATTTGAAGTTTGAACAACTTTACATTGCCAAACTTGTCCAAATGCTCTCAAATTTGGTGCACATGCAAGAAATGACTAATAAGGCATCTCCAAATGGCACAAGATTTGGAATAGAGCAACTTGATCAGAACACCCCAAAACCCTTTATGTTCAAATGCAAATTTGAACAACTTTACATTACCAACTTTTTACCTGGAGCTTCAAACTTTGTGGGCATGATCAATACCCCAAATGATGAAACTACACCAAGTGGTGCATCAAGGGGAGATGATTAGCTTGACTCAAACAAGATGAAGCCATTTTTGTTGATTTCTAGGGTTCACCAAAGTTACATTGGCTAGTTTCTTCAAATGAGCCCAAATTTGGTGAAACACCCTATTTTCCCATGTCATTCAATCCTGTTAAGTGTCATGGCAAGTGGAGATCATTTGCTTGACCAAACACTGATCAAACACCTTCTGGGTTTTTACTAAAACCCTCTTCTTGATCACTTTCACCTTTTACCTTGGCCTCAACTTTCTACCACACGTTCATCTAGTTACTAGCTACCTCCAGTAACTTCCCCAAGTCCCAGCTCCATGATTGAGGGGTAAAAACCCTAGTTCACCCTGCTGGACATCCAATTTCTACCAAGTCACCAGCCTCTCTTCTCTCTCTCAGCATCTCAAGAGCATCCAAGGCTTCAACCGTAGTGCTTGCATCACCCTGGACCCCCCAGACACGATGGACGCGTCCAGAGGCCCAATGGCATGCCGTGGCATGCGATAAGGGTGCTCCAGAGCGCGCTAAAGTGCGCCCACGCACTGTAGCTTCGGCCAATCGTCTGGCCCCAACAGCCTCGGGCTCCCCCCTCACGCCTCTCAACGTGCCTCGACGTCCCCAGCCTCCACCGGTGTTGTCCCCCTCCTCCTGCGCCCTCCAGTGGCCGTCGCCACACGCGCACCGGCCGCCCGCGACGGCCACTCTTCGGGCTCGCACACGCGCATGGTCTGGAAGCTTCCCCGCTCCTCCTCTCCCCTCAACTGGACGTGGAACACGTCCACGATCCTCCCCGGCTTGATCACAGGCACCAGAACCCTTTCTAGCCTCGCCTGCAACCTCGCCGGCGCACGAGTCCATGGTGGACCGTGGGCGCGGCTATATAAGCCCCCCCCCCCCGAGCCTCTCCAACGGCACCAGCTGCCTCCACACTCTCACAGCAACACGCCAGCACCACTCGCTCGTCCCCAGAAGGCTCCAGTGCTCGAGATCGACCGGAGCTCCTCCGCGTCGGGCCGCCGGTGATCTCGCAGTACAGGCCCCCTCCGCCCTTCCTTTTGCCCGATCTAGAACCACCATCCGCCACTGATACTTTCCCCTCGCTTTCGCCTCTCTGTGGCAGTCGGAATCGGCCGGAGCGACGACCTCCCGAAGCTCCTCCGCCGTCCCACCTCACCGCCGACGAACCCGACCTCCCCGGCGTGCCGCACCACCACCACTGCCTCCGCAACTCGACGCTGAACCCGTCCCTGCCCTCCGTTGCCGTCGCCGTGGCCGGAATCAACGCCGGTGAGCTCGCCGTCGCAGTGGCCGTGAGGTTGGAGATCATAGGCGGGCCCCACCTATCATCCTCACCCCTCTCTCCCTCTCCTCACAGCCGCTGACCGCCGGGCCTCGCCCGTCAGGTTTGAAAACCTGACGTGCGCGCGCTGGCGCCCGTGCGGCTGGGCTGGATGCCCTGGGCCGTGCACTGTGGCCACTCTGGCCCAGTTGCATAGGGCTTTTTCTCCTTTTTCTTTTCTGTAATTATTTCAAACTTTTTTACAGAAATGAATATTGGTCCAAATGAAATAATTCCAACTCCTAAATTCTTGTAATATTCCAACCTATTTAATGGTGTCACTTGCACACACATCCATGAAACTTTTCTGTTCTGTTCAAATTTAAATTCAAATTTGAGCAATAAAACTCCTGTTCTAAAATCATTAGATTCCATTCTATTACTCCAAAACTCCAACTAAGAATTTTCCCCATCTTAGATATCCCTCTAGTATTTAACAAAAATAAGTTGAAATTTTTCTGAGCACTTTGATTTTTCTGTTTTAGTTGTGGTCTTATGTTTCCGTTGTTATTATGCGACGTATAGATACCGTATTTGACGAAGTTGCTGAAGAAGGAGAAGGACAAGGATTTGAAGACTTTGAAGACCAAGCCAATCCAGGCAAGCAACCCTTTGACCATGATACACTTGTTCTTCGGAACCCGTTTGTTTCCGATGCATGATGATAGCATTACAATGGTGACCTAGTTGAACCACCACATGATGCATGCCATGATCTTGATCTTGCTATGTGCTAGATAACATGCAAATAGTTAGCAGTGATGGTTAGTGATGCATGTGTGACATGAACCTTCGTGGTTGGAATCTTTGCATGATCCCATCGGGTGCCCCTAATGCCCGAGGGTGATGTTGAGTTAGGTCATCACTTGAGGAAGAAGTGATGTGCCGGTAAATCTTGTGGCACACAGCACACACGTACCTTCTAGTGGCCAACAGGCTAGTTTCTTTGAAGAAGAACCTTTGGCTTGGCGGCCTGCAAAAGCCTCGGATGTTTTTAATCTCCTTTTTCTTTGATTCTTTTGTTATTTGTGGTTTTTTTTTATTTTGAGTTGCGTTCCTTGCAAATTGGCCAAGCTGCCTCTACTTATGGCTCATATTTGAAACCTCTCCGGGTCTCTGCAACCCAACTTAATGAACGGCTCTAAGCCGCTAGAAAGTAACAGACTTACTTCTGGAGCGATAGCTCTACAAGACTTTAACTGCATGAAGACTGATAAAGCCGACAGTTTTCACATATCTTGCAGGTATGATTATATTCCATGATAATTAAGCTGGCCCAGGTTATAGGACATATGTCCCCAGTGGAACCGGTTGGACATAATGACCCGCCCGGCGGTAAGATGCCAGGGCATTTGTTCTCTGTTTATGTGCATGATAAGGTTTGAATTGATCTACACAAGTCAATACTATCACAAGCATAAAGTGCTGTTTCGGCAACTGGTAGATCAATAATATTATGCATAGGCAGATTTGTGCACGATGGCACGATAGATTCAAGTTCTGCTACTCTATTACAAGACTTTGAGAGCCAATTAAAATAGTGTTTCTCTATGGGATCAAGTATGTAAACCGCCAAGACGATTCACTTTTCTTGGCCTTGTTGAGTTGAAGTATCTGGATTACCCTTCTCCGGTTCTTCATCCTCCCCTGTCTGGAAGTTTTGAGCCAACCAGTTGAAGCCAGCCAAAGCTTCAAATTCAGCCTCTTCATCAATAAGTTCACATGGATCAATTTCAGGGGCGAAAGTATGCTTACTGATTGAAGGGATTAGCTCCATCACTTTGTAAGACGGAGTGGGCATCTTCTGGTTTTCAATACTGTAAGCCGGCTGATATTTAGATAGGTCCGTTTCATTAACAATCAGGCTGGCCAGAGGGCGGATATTCTTGACGCAGGCAGCAAAGTCCTTTTGATCAAAAGTTGTGTCGTCTTCCTTTAGGCTTGGATGACCAGTGGCTAAGTCGGCTGGGTCTAACTCTAAAAGCCACGCCTTAGCCCGGCTCAAAGTTGTTACGGCACCGGCTCTCGCAGACGACCGCTTCATTTCATCAATTCTGGCAGGCAATACAGAAAGTCTTCTTAATATATCCACAAAAAGAGTTGGTGCCTGGTTGGACGGAGAAACGGTAGCCAATGCACGCTGAGCTCATGTGTATAACTGTTCTACAAGTGTGTAAATAGCTTTAAGTTTCACAAGTGGCTCTTTGGCAAGATTACTGCTCCTACTACATGCATGATTCATAAATTGGTCAGTGGCGGTTTATGTTACTTAAGGAAAGATTCAAGTTGCAACATGCCAGCTTACCAAAGATAGCTGAAGTCATTTGAGACACACGATGCTTTAATCCAGTGAGTTCAGCTTTCACCATTTCAAGGGTTGCTTCTGCTTTTTTGGCTCTCTACATCAAGGTGGTTCTCTATTCAGCCCAAGCAGACTTCTCCGTTTCAAAGTCAGCCTTCAGTTTCTCCGTTTCAGTCAGACTAAATTGAAATTTCGATTCAGCCTTCTAAGTCTCAGATTCTTTAAACTTAAGTCGGCCCTTTGTGTCATCTAATTGCGCTTGCAATTCAGCAGTGGTATCCTGTATCAACAAAGGGATTATGAAGCAAATTATTATCCGAGTTACAAGAATTGAAGTCCCAAGCCTTTTGCAAGTAAGAGTACTTGGCCCTTGGGGGCTAATGGATGCTGAAGTGTTTTTTAAGTGACAGTTCATATCAATAAAGTCCCAAGCACTTTGCAAACAAGAGTACATGGAACTTGGGGGCTAATGCGTATTACTTCTTTCTTATCATTCATTTATGCTAATCCGGTGGCATTATAATCATTGGCCGCCGGCTTATGAGGGGTACAGGCAAGTTCTACACAATGAAGAATAGGACCGACTCATTCATGCTGAATAAGCCAGCCCTTGGGGGATACACATGCAACATTTATCAAAGTCAGATTTCCTATCAAGATGTGTCCCGACTCATAAAGGAGGCAATTATTATGTTGGAAATATGCCCTAGAGGCAATAATAAATTGGTTATTATTATATTTCCTTGTTCATGATAATCGTTTATTATCCATGCTAGAATTGTATTGATAGGAAACTAAGATACATGTGTGGATACATAGACAACACCGTGTCCCTAGTGAGCCTCTACTAGACTAGCTCGTTGATCAAAGATGGCTGCGGTTTCCTAGCCATAGACATGAGTTGTCATTTGATAACGGGATCACATCATTAGGAGAATGATGTGATGGACAAGACCCAAACGATAAACGTAGCATATGATCGTGTCAGTCTATTGCTATTGTTTTCTGCATGTCAAGTATATGTTCCTACGACCATGAGATCATGCAACTCACTGACACCAGAAGAGTACCTTGTGTGTACCCAACATCACAACGTAACTGGGTGACTATAAAGGTGCTCTACAGGTATCTCCGAGGGTGTCTGTTTAGTTGGCATGGATCAAGACTGGGATTTGTCACTCCGTATGACGGAGAGGTATCTCAGGGCCCACTCGGTAATACAACATCACAATGAGCTTGCAAGCAATGTGACCAATGAGTTGATCACGGGATCTTGTATTACGGAACGAGTAAAGAGACTTGCCGGTAACGAGATTGAACTAGGTATAGAGATACCGACGATCGAATCTCGGGCAAGTAACATACCGACAGACAAAGGGAACTATATACGGGATTGTCTGAATCCTTGACATCGAGGTTCAATCGATAAGATCTTCGTAGAATATGTGGGAACCAATATGGGCATCCAGGTCCCGCTATTGGTTATTGACCGTAGAGGTGTCTCGGTCATGTCTGCATAGTTCTCGAACCCGCAGGGTCTACACACTTAACGTTTGGTGATGATATAAGTATAGTCGAGTCATTATGTTGGTAACCGAAGGTTGTTCGGAGTCCCGGATGAGATCCCGGACGTGACGAGGAACTCCGGAATGGTCCGGGGATGAAGATTGATATATTGGATGATGGGAATCGGAGTCCAGAAGTGTTCCGGGGAGCACCGGGGAGTCGTCGGATGACCGAAAGGAGTTTCGGGGGGTCCCGGCAAGTGTTGCGGGCCTCATGGGCCAAAAGGGGGGAGGCACATCAGCCCACACAGGGGCTGTGCGCCCCCCCACAGCCCTCCCACGCAGCTAGGAGGGTGGGGGCGCCCCTAGGGCAGCCGGCCCCCTCTGGCTTGGGGGGCAAGGCACCTAGGGGGGGCCACCCAAACCCTAGCCGCCCCCCCTCTCCCTTGTGGCCGCCACCCCCCTAGGGGAAACCCTAGGGGCGCCTCCACTTCTCCCCTCCCCCTATATATAGAGAGGTAGAGAGAGGGCAGCCAGACCCCTACGTGCCTTGGCGCTGCCCCTCCTCTCCCTCGAAGCATATCTTCTTCTCCGCAGTGCTTGGCGAAGCCCTGCTGAGTTTTCTCCATTACCACCTCCACCATGCCGTCGTGCTGCCGGAGGACTCAAGTTGCTACTTCACCATCGCTCGCTGGATCGAGGAGGTGAAGGCGTCATCAAGCCGTACGTGTGTTGAACGCGGAGGCGCCGTCCGTTCGGCGCTAGATCGGATCTTCCGCGATTTGAATCGCCGCGAGTACGACTCCATCAACCGCGTTCTAGCAACGCTTCCGCTTAGCGATCTACAAGGGTATGTGGATCCTACTCTTCCCTCGTAGATGCATCTCCTTAGATTGATCTTGGTGAGCGTAGGAAAATTTTTGTTTCCCATGCAACGTTCCCCAGCATATTATTCTAAGTCTACTTCATATTCACTTCTATCATACCAATAGACTTGGGGGCTGGAAGGATGTATGTAATCTCGTCAAGAGTTTTACCTTAACCTTCTTATGCATCTACTTCACCATATCAATTTAAAGCTCACGGCTGCTGTGGACTTGACTGAGATATCCAGAAAGCACTTCACTGCTGCTGAGCTATGCATATTGAGACATATCGAACCTTACTCTCCGTTTCTCAACAAGTTCTTATTTGGCGGTGTGTTTGGCCAGAACTGTTGGATTGCCCGACTCTCGAAAGCCGGTGCGAGTGATTGTGACATCTTCAGTTTGTTTCTCTACTAGTTCAGACGAGGCTGGCGGTTCAGCAGTTGTAGAGATGACATTGGCAGGATCAAGAGAGGCGTCAGGAATTTCAGGAGGAGCATCATGAGTAGATTCCTCTGTTGGCATCTGAACATCTGTTACTAAGATTGGCTGTGTCGGTTAAATGGTTCTTGGATCAGTCGGCGGCTTAGTTGTTTTTGCCCTCTTACTAGTTTTGGCTTGGCCACTACACAAGATAAGTAAAGTTAGTACGAATTTATAAAAAGACAAGGAAGAGCAGAGCAAGGAACAGTCATTACCTAGGGGCAGTCTTGAAAGCCGATAGCTGAGTTTGAGATGAATCGCCAGACGAAGATCGAGAAGACTCTTGATAGTTTGAATCGGAAGAGTTCAGTGGTTGACGAATAAGACCTGCCAGTGGATAAAGAGAGTTTGAGTACGGAAAGACCTCATTTCGACGTTTTTTACGAACCGGAGTGTTCGGTAAGCTGGAGGACAGTTCATCGTCTCCGGTGTTCCGAGGCTGACGTCGTTTCTCGTGTTGCTGTTGCTTCAAAAGAAAGTGAGGATCCAAATAAGCTAAAGGGTGTGTAAATCTTACTTTCCAGGTTACTCATCAATTTTTCTGTCTCGTCAAAGATTCTGAGCCGGAGGAAATAGTAATTACCTCTTCATCAATAGCCTGGCTGGCCTCCGTGTCGTCCTGGCAATAATCAGTGTCAATAAGATAGTTGAAATAGGAGCCAAGAGAGTCAAGGGCTACCTCCGACTCAGAACTGTAGTTCATTTCCAACAATTCAGAAGTGCTGGTCTTCTTTTTTGTCTTTTGCACTACCTTCTTGGCTGCTTTCTTGACAATTTTGGCCTTTTTAGCAGCTTCGTGGTGTAGGTTTTCTTCTAGAAAGCCGACTTAGCCTGTGAGGGGCAGCAAGTTTAAGTTGGCAGGAGAATCAGAACGATCAAGTAAGGACAGTTAAAGTTAAGACTCGCCTCTCGTGCCGGATTAAGTTTGCAGAAAGGGCTCATACCCACTTTGATGCAGTCTCCCAGGCTTTCATTTAAGAGGGTCTTGGTCATGTGTGTGATTACATCCTTAGTCAAATCCTTAGGGCTGTGACGTAATGGATCTGTGGTCTCACCAGTATAGTTGCACATTAAGCTGGTCCTATGGCTCAAGGGAATGATTCGCCAGGCGATTCAGCACGAGACCAAGTCAATTCCGGTTAGCCCATTTCCCAGTAGGGCCCTAACCTTTGCAAGAGTGGGAGCAAGTTTTTTGCGTTTTGTGCATTAAGTTTCTCGGCAAGAGGATGCTTTGTGTCTAAACGCTCGACACGATAACGTGGCAAAGAACTCTCATCAGCCGGGAGGTGTCTTTGCAATAAAACCAGGTTTGATTCCAGTCTTTGGGGTGACTCGGCAGACAGGCATGAGGGAAGATAGAATATCTCCTTCTTTGAATTGAGACGGCTCCAAGTTCTAAGCTGGGTCCGTTTGTGAACTCATTCTGGCGGTTTAAGTAAAAATACTCTTTGAAGAGCTCGAGGTTGGGCTCCTCTAGAAGATACACCTAACAGAACACCTGGAAGTTGCAGATATTTGACATGGAATTGGGTTAAATGTCTTGTGGATGGAGCTGAAAGGAATGCAGAACATCCCGGAAGAACTTAGAGTCGGGAGGTGAAAAACCCCGGTTCATGTGATCAGAAAAGACAATAACTTCATTGTCCTTTGGATGAGGTCTCTCTTCGCCCAGCTTAGGGGCGCGGTAATGCATAACTGATTTTCTTGGCAGATACCCAATTTTGACAAAGTCAGCAAGCGTAGCCTCGGTGACAACAGAAGGGACCCAGTTGCACATGGTGACTGTCTTCGACGGCATTGTGAACAAAGAAGCCTAAAAGAAAGAAAAAAATTGCCGATTCAAAATTGATTCATTAAACCGGAAGTCAGATTACAGTATGTGTTCAACATGGCGGCTTAAATGGGGCCTAATGGCATAAGAGTAGTGATAAACCAGAGAGTTATGGCGCCATGACAAGCGCGGATATTCAGGAAAGAAGATTTTTACTAGGTGTTGGGACAAACAACTTTCATAGATTGAAGCTGTGTCACACCCTGCATTTTTTAACATGTTATTTGCATCAATGAAGCATGAAAATTTGGACCAACAAATTTTTTTAGCATCATTTGGCTTTTATTTGGAATTGAGTTTTTCTCCATGTGCTTTTTCATGTGCTCATTAAAGTCAACTATTACCTCTTGTAGAATTCATCTCCATACCCAAAACTTCGGCCCAATGATCATGCCAAGTGTTATGTAACAGTATAGTATTTCCTTACAAAATTAATTTGGCCAAAATGTATTTTATAAATTTAGTTTTCCAAAAAACCCTGAATTGTGATTTGCACTGCAAGTGCTTGATTTAGGGTGAGAAAATTATTTCAAAAGGTATATTTGAGACCTAGTAGTCATAGGACTCCCAAAAACCACAAAGGTATAATTTTAAAAGTTATTTTCCTATTTTATTTAAAAGCTTTTTCTTAAGGCCAGAAATGGTCTTTAATAGGAAAAATTATTTAACTATCTCAAAAATATTTGCCAAAATTCAGGGAGACTCAGAGGACATATATTGTCCATATATAAGAGTTTCAACACTTGGTCATGTTAAAAATAATGGGCTAATCCCTCTAAAACCCTTTCTGGATATTTCAAGCTTTTGAAATATTTACAAAGGAAATATTCTCCAAAAATTCCAGGGAAATTCTATCATGTCACATATGACATATATGATGATCTTGCCAAGTCCCATGCCTTGGGAAGCAAGAAAACATTCTCAAAACCCTTCATAACCATTTTGTCCATATTTGAAGTTTGAGCAACTTTACATTGCCAAACTTGTCCAAATGCTCTCAAATTTGGTGCACATGCTAGAAATGACTAATAAGGCATCTAGACCAAATGGCACAAGATTTGGCATAGAGCAACTTGATCAGAACACCCCAAAACCCTTTCTGTTCAAATGCAAATTTGAACAACTTTACATTACCAACTTTTTACCTGGAGCTTCAAACTTTGTGGGCATGGTCAATACCCCAAATGATGAAACTACACCAAGTGGTGCATCAAGGGGAGATGATTAGCTTGACTCAAACAAGATGAAGCCATTTCTGTTGATTTCTAGGGTTCACCAAACTTACATTGGCTAGTTTCTTCAAATGAGCCCAAATTTGGTGAAACACCCTATTTTCACATGTCATTCAGTCCTGTTAAGTGTCATGGCAAGTGGAGATCATTTGCTTGACCAAACACTGATCAAACACCTTCTGGGTTTTTACTAAAACCCTCTTCTTGATCACTTTCACCTTTTACCTTGGCCTCAACTTTCTACCACACGTTCATCTAGTTACTAGCTACCTCCAGTAACTTCCCCAAGTCCCCAGCTCCATGATTGAGGGGTAAAAACCCTAGTTCACCCTGCTGGACATCCAATTTCTACCAAGTCACCAGCCTCTCTTCTCTCTCTCAGCATCTCCAGAGCATCCAAGGCTTCAACCGTAGTGCTTGCATCACCCTGGACCCCCCAGACATGGTGGACGCGTCCAGAGGCCCAATGGCATGCCGTGGCATGCGATAAGGGCGCTCCAGAGCGCGCTACAGTGCACCCACGCACTGTAGTTTCGGCCAATCGTCTGCCCCCGACAGCCTCGGGCTCCCCCCTCGCGCCTCTCAACGTGCCTCGACGTCCGCAGCCTCCACCAGTGCTGTCCCCCTCCTCCTGCGCCCTCCAGTGGCCGTCGCCACACGCGCACCGGCCGCCCGCGACGGCCACCCCTCGAGCTCGCACGCGCGCACGGTCTGGAAGCTTCCCCGCTCCTCCTCTCCCCTCAACTGGACGTGGAACACGTCCACGATCCTCCCCGGCTTGATCACAGGCACCAGAACCCTTTCTAGCCTCGCCTGCAACCTCACCGGCGCACGAGTCCACGGTGGACCGTGGGCGCGGCTATATAAGCCCCCC
>LR738712.1:233282543-233328952 GCA_902687465.1 Secale cereale
CGAGCCTCTCCAACGGCACCAGCAGCCTCCACACTCTCACAGCAACACACCAGCACCACTCGCTCGTCCCCAGAAGGCTCCAGTGCTCGGGATCGATCGGAGCTCCGCCGCGCCGGGCCGCCGGTGATCTCGCAGTACAGGCCCCCTCCGCCCTTCCTTTTGCCCGATCTAGAACCACCATCCGCCACTGATACTTTCCCCTCGCTTTCCCCTCTCTGTGGCAGTCAGAATCGGCCGGAGCGACGACCTCCCGAAGGTCCTCCGTCGTCCCACCTCGCCGCCGACGAACCCGACCTCCCCGGCGTGCCGCACCACCACCACTGCCTTTGCAACTCGACGCTGAACCCATCCCTGCCCTCCTTTACCGTCGTCGTGGCCGGAATCAACGACGGTGAGCTCGCCGTCGCCGTGGCCGTGAGGTTGGAGATGACAGGCGGGCCCCACCTATCATCCTCACCCCTCTCTCCCTCTCCTCACAGCCGCTGACCGGCGGGCCCCGCCCGTCAGGTTTGAAAACCTGACGTGCGCGCGCTGGTGCCCATGCGGCTGGGCTGGATGCCCTGGGCCGTGCACTGTGGCCACTCTGGCCCAGTTGCACAGGGCTTTTTCTCCTTTTTCTTTTCTGTAATTATTTCAAACATTTTTACAGAAATGAATACTGGTCCAAATGAAATAATTCCAACTCCTAAATTCTTGTAATATTCCAACCTATTTAATGGTGTCACTTGCACACACATCCATGAAACTTTTCTGTTCTGTTCAAATTTAAATTCAAATTTGAGCAATAAAACTCATGTTCTAAAATCATTAGATCCCATTCTGTTACTCCAAAACTCCAACTAAGAATTTTCCCCATCTTAGATATCCCTCTAGTATTTAACAAAAATAAGTTGACATTTTTCTGAGCACTTTGATTTTTCTGTTTTAGTTGTGGTCTTATTTTTCCGTTGTTATTATGCGACGTATAGATACCGTATTTGACGAAGTTGCTGAGGAAGGAGAAGGAGAAGGATTTGAAGACTTTGAAGACCAAGCCAATCCAGGCAAGCAGCCCTTTGACCATGATACACTTGTTCTTCGGAACCCGTTTGTTTCCGATGCATGATGATAGCATTACAATGGTGACCTAGTTGAACCACCACATGATGCATGCCATGATCTTGATCTTGCTATGTGCTAGATAACATGCAAATAGTTAGCAGTGATGGTTAGTGATGCATGTGTGACATGAACCTTCGTGGTTGAAATCTTTGCATGATCCCATCGGGTGCCCCTAATGCCCGAGGGTGATGTCGAGTTAGGTCATCACTTGAGGAAGAAGTGATGTGCCGGTAAATCTTGTGCATGGGTGAAATAATGGATTAGATTTATGTGTGACTACCGTCCCAACCAAACATGTGCAACCACACTACCCCTTATGGGACGGGGCTTCATTGATTACTTAGGTCGATACTAGCATGGTGCCCGCATTACTAGTGACGGGAAGACTTGAGGTCTTTCCCGGGACGGGGTCGTGCTTGGATAGACGGCCATGACTGTTTTTACAGGGCACCGGACACACCGTTGGTCCCTTCGGGTGCGCGTGACATTGAAATTAGGGCAAGTCCTGTGATCTATTGTTTGTACTCGAGGGCCGTGTACCAACGAGTGGACTCTATGTTAGTGTCGTCTAAGGAAAGATAATGACCGGGTGCTTACCCCGGGTACTTGAGGTACCACGGGTCGTGGATGACACGGAAGTTCCCCGGATCTTGTGGGTAAAGTGCGCAACCTCTGCAGAGTGTAAAACTATTCGAATAGCCGTGTCCACGGTCATGGACAGTTGGGTGGTGCTACTTAAACTATGTCCAGAATTTTACTTCATCGGTGAAAGTATGTGTGTGAGAGTCAAGGTGGAGATTTGACTCGAGGAGTTGAATCATATTCATGTTGACATCGGTAACCTGTCTTCGAGGTTACGCGAGTTTACTGATGCATAAACTTGATGGTAGAATATTTATTCTAGCCCACTGCTAGATTGCTCATTATTGTTCAAATTGCATTGTTACTTTGAACCACATCATGGGTTGCTTGCGAGTACATTCGAAGTACTCATTGGCTTGCCACTGGTTATTTTATTGGCCAGGCATGGAGGAACAGGGATTTGATGAAGAGTTCTTTGGAGACTAACATGCGAACTAGGACGCTATCCCAGTCAGAATGCATGTAGGGTTAAGGCAGATGGCATGGGTTCTACCTATTATCGAAGACTTCCGCTATTTGAGTTATTTGCTATTCAGCCCTTGAGGCTTTATCTATGTAAGACTTGGCCATAATGGCCTTAATTTGTGTAAGACGATATGTATGGATGTAAGACTCTTGTTATTCAGCTTCTGTGTGTTCAGTGAGCATTGATCTCTGGGATCACTGTACACGTGCATTCGGTGATCTCGACTTCTAAGTCGGGGTCCCCACAACCTGCAACTTTGGATCTACAACAGTTTAGAAAATAAAGCTAAAACGATGAACACGCAGACCTAAGATCAGTATGACGCAGTTCTTGGAGATGAATCAATTTTTTCGCATAGACGAGACATTACAGTATTTGCAAAAGAGATACTATCAACACCATCGCGCAGAGGAATATCAAGTTCGAGGGGAAAATCATAACTGCAGAAGAAGAAGAAGATGAACTCCGGCGTGCTTTGTGGGAACCCTAATGGATCTAAGGGGGAGGAAAGAGAAGAACATACATGGGTGAGTGAACGGAGGCGGCGCATGGCAGAGATCTGGTCGCGTCAGGTTGATGCGGCGGCTGCTGTTGAGGACGAGGAAGAGGCTGGCGGCGCCGGCGGAGCTCGGGTGCGTGAGCATCGTGAGGAAGGAGATGAACAGGAAGAGGCAAAGGGAGAGAATGGAAAGGAACTCCTAGCCATATTTATAAGCTGAATGGATAAAGGTCACGCGCGAGAATCGAGGAGACGGAAAAACAAATAAGTAACAGTGCAGGCGCCGCGATTATCGGAGTCCCAATAAATGCGGAGATTTGTTAAGATCTGGGCAGTTCAAAAATAAGTAACAAGTGATGTCATGGCTGGTTACAACCATTTCAAGGGCTGATGTCATGGCGGGTTATGATCTCTCGTGAGAAGATGAAGAAAGATTGACATGAACAAGTTCAAATCAACGGCCTAATGTTGGGGATCTAACTATTTGATATGACCCGCCCAGGAGTGGCCGGGTTATCCAATGGCGGTTAATGGGCCAAGCCCAGAAGCATGTTAAAGATGGCGGTTCAATTAGAGTAATTTATAAAGGGCCCAGAGCGGCTTAAGGCATGTAAGTATAAACCGTCATGTATGTTTAACTTGTACTATATGGCATGTAACAATGAATCACCGAGCCGGACACGATTGTATGAGTCGGCCGGGACTCTGTAGGCCGCTGGGCGTCAACCCATGTATATAAGGGGATGACCCGGCAGCGGCTTAGGGCAAGAAACAACAGATCAAGAGCCAGGCAAGCGTATTCGCTCCCTAGCAATCGACACCCCAGCAATTCCACCTCAAACTGGATTAGGTTTTACCCTCACCTCAAGGGGCCAAACCAGTATAAACTTCCCGTGTCACTTGTCCTGTTTTAACCCCTTTAAGCTAACCACGTCGCTATGGCTCCACAATTAAGTCCTTTCCTTAGGACATCTGCCGTGACAACTCCACGACAGCGGGTCTGGCCTTGCGCCCTTCGCTTGCTGGCCTTTCGCACCACGGCACCTCTGCGCTCAATCATTGACCTGCCGCTCACTTCGGCCGCACGTGGCAACCGTCAAACTGCCGCATCCGTGGACAGTGATGGTCCCCAAGTGCAGGGAATCATCGTAGCAATTCCCAATGGTGGAAGTGATAAGTATGGAGTGTTGAACCCACAAGGAGCTAAAGGTAAGATCAATCCTATATGCCACTGATACGCCTCTACATACACCGAACGTTTGCTTCCAACTAGAAACGAGAAATAAAACTACGTTGTGGATATGAAGAGGATAACTTTGCACGATATCAGAGAGCTAAAATATAAAAGTAGGTGTTGTTATCATAAAGTTAGAATATATTGCAAAATATTATAAATAGCGTGTGTGGAATAATGATGGATTGGTGTGCGGAATTGTCCTAGGCAATTGTTAACAAAACTGGTAGTCGTCATTGCAATTTCATATGAGGGAGAGGCATAAGCTAACATACTTTATTTTCTTGGATCATATGCACTTATGATTGGAACTCTAGTAAGCATCCGCAACTACTAAAGATCATTAAGGTAAAACCCAACCATAGCATTGAAGCATCAAGTCCCCTTTATCCCATACGCAACAATCCCCTTACTCGGGTGTATGCTTCTGTCACTCAAGCAACCCACTATAAGAGAATCATGAACATATTGTAACACCCTACAGCGGGAATCCCTCACGCTTGCGCGACACGGAGGGCAACATAGGATAGCACCAAAATAAAACATACAACTCGTACCAATCTAGATCATCAATCAACCCAAAGACAAAGGATATCTTTTCAAAACATCATAGGATGGCAACACATCATTGGATCATAATATGTGGCATAAAGCACCATGTTCAAGTAGGGATTACAGCGGGGTGCGGGAGAGTCGACCGTGTAAAAGAGATGAGGATGGTGATGTTGATGAAGACGATCACCACGGCAATGATTCCCCTCCCGATGGCACTCCGGCGCCACTGAGAGAGAGGAGGAGAGGTTCTCCCCCTTGTGCTTCCTCCTCCATGGCCTCCCCCTAGATGGGGAGAGGTTCTCCCTCTAGTCATTAGCCTTCATGGCGATGATGGCCCCTCCGGGATCCTCCTCCATGGCCTCCGGTAATGATGGCCCCCCTCCGGCAGGATGCCAGAGAGGGCCTAGATTGATTTCTCGTGGTAACAGAGGCTTGCGGCGGCGGAACTTCCGATCTATTTTATTTTCTGGAGGTTTCCCTATTTATAGGAATGTTTGGCATCGGTCTCACATCCTGGGGTCTCCGAGTTGTCCACGAGATAGGGGCCCGCGCCCAGGGGGGTGGGCACGCCCCCCCACCCTCATGGACAGCTCGGGACTCTTCTGGCCCAACTCTTTTGCTCGAGGGGCTTCTTTTGGTCCATAAAAAATCATCAAAAATTGACACGCCAATTGGACTCCATTTGGTATTCCTTTCCTGTAAAAGTCAAAAACAAGGAAAAAACAGAAACTGGCACTAGGCTCTAGGTTAGTAGGTTAGTCCAAAAAATCATATAAAATAGCATATAAATGTATATAAAACATCTAAGATGGATAATATAATAGCATGGATACTTCATAAATTATAGATACGTTGGAGACGTATCAGCATCCCCAAGCTTAATTCCTGCTCGTCCTCGAGTAGGTAAATGATAAAAGAGATAATTTATGAAGTGTGAATGCTAGCAAATGCACAAGTTTGATCGATGATAATTTCAAACACCTTTTCTAGTATCATTATGTGTCATAACAGTAGCTCATCTCATAAAACTTTTCATGATCAAGTAACAAGCTATTCACATGTTAAAGTATAGATCATAAACTTTTTTGAAAACTAACAAATAGTGCTCTTAGTCATCAAACAATTGCAATTGATCTTAGTTTCGGGAAGGGTCTATGTAAGAGCTTTGATTCAGCAAACTCAACATACTCCACTATCGTTTAATCTTTCACAATTGCTAACACTCATGTGATATTTATGGCTTCAAAGTTTTAATCGGACACAGAGAAACATAGGAGCTTATAGTTTCGCCTCCAAACCTTTTACCTCAAGGGTAATGTCAACAATAATAATTTATGAAAACCTACATCCAAGTGGATATATATATCCGGATCACTCCAACACAAAGTGCTTGCCAAAGGAAAAACTGTAAAAATGAAAGGTGATGATCACCATGACTCTTGTATAAGGGTAGAAGATAAAAGTAAAAGATAGGCCCTTCGTAGAGGGAAGTAGAGGTTTTCATGCGCTTTTATGGTTGGATGCACAAAATCTTAATGCAAAAGAATGTCACTTTATATTGCCGCTTGTGATAAAGACCTTTATTGTGCAGGCCATCGCTTTTATTTCTTCCCTATCATAAGTTCATATAAAGCTTATTTTCTTCGCACTAATAGATCATACATTTTTAGAAAGCAATTTTTATTGCATGCACCGATGACAACATACTTGAAGGATCTTACTCAATCCTTAGGTAGGTATGATGGACTCTCATGGCAAAACTGGTTTAAGGGATGTTTGGAAGCACAAGTAGTATTTCTACTTGGTGCAAAGAATTTGGCTAGCATGAGAGGGAAAGGCAAGCCCAACATGTTGGATGATCCAAGGCAATATAACATTTTGAATATAGGAAAACATAACCCATTAAGTTGTCTTCCTTGTCCAACATCAACCTTTTAGCATGTAATATTTTAATGAGTGCTCACAATTACAAAAGATGTCCAAGATAGTATATTTATATGTGAAATCTCTCTTCCTTCAATATTCTTTCATGAATTGTTCAAGTGACCAATTCTGTGTTTGCTAACTTTCATTAAGTTTACTACCTATACTTATTATGTGTGAAGTCATTACTCCCCGTAGTATAAGCATATGAAACATATATAAATTCAGATTTATGATATTCAATTCATTCAACCATTTACTCATAGGATGTACGTGAAGCACGTGAGTAAATGACAAACTACTCCAAAAGATATAAGTGAAGGACATTGAGTATTCAAGTAATTAACTAGCCATGGGAGGATTCTTTTTCATTCAAGATTTCAGATCCAATGATTTTATTCAAACATCAAGTAAAATTGAAAATACGCTCCAAGCAAAACACATATCATGTGACGAATAAAAATATAGCTCCGAGTAAGGTATACCGATAGTTTTGAAGACGAAAGAGGGGATGCCTTCCGGGGCATCCCCAAGCTTAGGCGCTTGAGTCTTTCTTGAATATTACCTTGGGGTGCCTTGGGTACCCCAAGCTTAGGGTCTTTCAACTCCTTATTCTCGTCATATCGATATCTCACCCAAAGCTTGAAAACTTCAACCACACAAAACTTAACGTAACTTCGTGAGATAGGTTAGTATGATAAAGAGTAAACCGTTCACTTTGGTACTGTCAAAGACAAGGTTCATAATTGTTCTCACATAATGTCTACTGTACCATATAATTTCTACAATTTATATTGAGAAATATAAGCCATAGAAACTATAAAACAAGCAAACTATGCAATGAAAACAGAATTTGTTAGAAACAGAACAGTCTGTAATGATCTGAACAACAACCATACTTCTGCTACTCTAAAATTATTAAATATATTGGTGGACGTGAGGAATTTTTCTGTTAATCTTCTGAAAAAAGAATCAACTTAAAAGCACTCTTCTGTAAAAAATGGCAGCTAATCCCGTGAGCGCAAAGTTTCTATTTTTTTACAGCAAGATCACATTAACTTTCACCCAAGTCTTCCCAAAGGTCTTACTTGGCACTTTATTGAAACAAAAGCTATAAAACATGATTACTACATTATCTTAATCATGTAAACACACAAAAACAGTAAGGGTAAATATTGGGTTGTCTCCCAACAAGCGCTTTTCTTCAATGCCTTTTAGCTAGGCATGATGATTTCAATGATGCTCACATAAAAGATAAGAATTGAAACATAAAGATAGCATCATGAAGAATATGACTAGCATATTTAAATATAACCCACTTCCTATGCCTAGGGATTTTGTGAGCACATAATTTATAGGAACAAGAATCAACTAGCATAGGAAGGCAAGACAAGTATAACTTCACAACTTTAAGCACATAGAGAGGAAACTTGATATTATTGCAACTTCTATAGGGATGTATTCCTCCCTCATAAAAAAATTAGTAGCATCATGAATGGGTTCAACAATATAACCATCACATAAAGCATTCTTTTCATGATCTACAAGCATAGAAATTTTACTACTCACCACATAATCAAAATTCTTCTCATTCGGAATAGTGGGAGCAAACTCGAAATAGTGGAATCATTACTAACTAAAGTTGACACTCTTCCAAATCCACTTTAGATGATAGTATTATTCATACTCCAAAAGATATAAGTGAAGTTCATGGAGTATTCTAGTATTAATATCGTCTAGCAAATATCCAAGCTCAAAATATATAAGTGAAGCACACGAAGCATTCTACAAAACCGTACTCAAAAGATTTAAGTGAAGCACAAAGATCATTCTATAAGATCATACTCAAAAGATATAAGTGAAGCACATGAAGAATTCTATAAATCAAGGAAGGTTTATCTCATACTATCATGGTTCTTAAAGAAAAAAACACAAGGGACACAAATCATGTGAACAAAACAAAAACCGAGGTATACCGATAATTCTTGAAGAAGAAAGATGGGATGCCAACCGGGGCATCCCCAAGCTTAGATGCTTGAGTATACTTGAAATATTTACTTGTGGTGCCTTGGGCATCCCCAAGCTTGAACTCTTGCCAATCTTTATTCTTCTCATATTGATAGCTCCTCGATCTTCGAACACTTCATCCACACAAAACTTTAACAAAAACTTTCTGAGACCCGTTAGTATAATAAAGCAAATCACTACCTTTAGGTACTGTTGCAAACTTATTCCAATTCATATTAGCACTTTATCTACTGTATTCCAACTTCACCATGGTTCATAGCCCCCAATACTACCCATAGATTCATCAAAATAAGCGATCAATACATAGAAAACAGAATCTGTCAAAAACAGGATAGTCTGTAGTAATCTGGCAGTTTAGTAAACTTCTGTAACTCTAAAAAACTCTAAAAATATATGACAATTTGAAAAAATTTACATAAGTAATGTGCAAAAAGTTTCAGACCCATTTGGCCTTCCAGTAAAAAATGTAAAATCACGCGCTACAGCCAAAGTTTTTTTTTGTTCTGCACATAGAAAACAAGCAATCTAATCATCCTAAAAACAAAGCTTGGCACATTATTTTTATAATACAATGGATATATACAAGGGTATAATTCTTTACAGAGAAACTTCCAAGAATAATTCTACATTGTTTCGGTGAGCATGAACACAAGTGCTCAAGGTCGACATTCACTTCTTCAATGCATAACTTTCCAATCACTTATCTTTTTGAAAAACCTTTTAGGCATAAGAGGCAAGTAATTTTTTTTGTATTTTCAATCTTTAAAAAAATTGTATGTTTCACCCACAACTAAACAGAAACAAAAAGGGAAAACAAAATCCACTTCGTGAAGAAAGCAAGCAAACACACACGAGAATATCAACCCCACGCTATTGCTCCCCAGCAACGGCGCCAGAAAAGAGCTTGATGGTCCCCAAGTGCAGGGAATCATCGTAGCAATTCCCAATGGTGGAAGTGATAAGTATGGAGTGTCGAACCCACAAGGAACTAAAGGTAAGATCAATATTCTCTCAAGTCCTATCTGCCACTGATGCGACTCTACGTACACCGAACGTTTGCCTCCAACTAGAAATGAGAAATAAAACTACATTGTGGTATGAAGAGGATAACTTTGCATGATATTGGAGAGCTAAAATATAAAATTAGGTGATGTTATCATAAAGTTAGAATATATTACTAAATATTATAAATAGCGAGTGTGGAATAATGATGGATCGTTGTGCGGAATTGTCCTAGGCCATTGTTAACAAGACCGGTAGTCGTCATTGCAATTTCATATGAGGGAGAGGCATAAGCTAACATACTTTCTCTTCTTGGATCATATGCACTTATGATTGTAACTCTAGCAAGCATCCACAATTACTAAAGATCATTAAGGTAAAACCCAACCATAGCATTAAAGCATCAAGTCCCCTTTATCCCATACGCAACAATCCCCTTACTCGAGTTTATGCTTATGTCACTCAAGCAACCCACTATAAGCGAATCATGGACGTATTGAAACACCCTACAGTGGGAATCCCTCATGCTTGTGCGACACAGAGGGCACCACAGGACAGCACCAAAATAAAACATACAACTCGTACCAATCTAGATCATCAATCAACCCAAAGACAAAGGATATCTACTCAAAACATCATAGGATGGCAACACATCATTGGATCATAATATGTGGCATAAAGCACCATGTTCAAGTAGGGATTACAGCGGGGTGCGGGAGAGTGGACCGTGTAAAAGAGATGAGGATGGTGATGATGGTGGTGGTGTTGATGAAGACGATCACTGCGGTGATGATTCCCCTCCCGATGGCACTCCGGCACCACAGAGAGAGAGGAGGAGAGGTTCTCCCCCTTGTGCTTTCTCCTCCATGGCCTCCCCCTAGAGGGGGAGAAGTTCTCCCTCTGGTCCTTGGCCTTCATGGCGATGATAGCCACTCCGGGATCCTCCTCCATGGCCTCCGGTGATGATGGCCCCCTCCGACAGGGTGCCAGAGAGTGCCTAGATTGATTTCTCGTGGTTACAGAGGCTTGCGGCGGTGGAACTTCCGATCCAGGTTATTTTCTAGAGGTTTCTCTATTTATAGGAATTTTTGGCGTCGGTCTCACGTCCTGGGGGTCTCTGAGTCGTCCACGAGATAGAGGCCCACGCCCAGGGGGGTGGGCGCGCCCCCCACCCTCGTGGACAGCCCGGGACTCTTCTGGCCCAACTCTTTTACTCCAGAGGCTTATTTTGGTCCATAAAAAATCATCCAAAATTGGCACGTCAATTGGACTCCATTTGGTATTCCTTTTCTGTATAACTCAAAAACAAGGAAAAACAGAAACTGGCATTGGGCTCTAGGTTAACAGGTTAGTCCCAAAAATCATATAAAATAGTAGATAAATGTATATAAAACATATAAGATGGATAATATAATAGAATGAATACTTCATAAATTATATATATGTTGGAGATGTATCAGCCAGCTCTGCCATTCTCCTTTGCTGCAAGTCGCCGAGGCAGCTCTCTACTCGCGCATGCGGCCCCATCCATCGCGCCTCGGTCCCCGTGGCTTCTGTTGTTTGTCCCTACCGGCTGCACCGCCGCCTCCTCGCGCTGCCTCTACCTACCTCGTCTCTGCTAGGCGATGGGAGCGGCGGCTATGAAGTTCACTAGTGGTTGGGGCGCCACCTGGTGGCGCCTCTTGATGCGAAATTGTGCGCACTAATCAAGCTCGCGTATTTATTTGCGTGTTGACAATGAATTATATTAGATTATCTTTTCAACCATGTGAAAAATTTCAAATCTGAACCGAGCAAATAGTTGTAAAAGCAATAAAGCAACTCGTTACACCCTGGCTAACAGTAATACTATATGTCCACCGAGTTGATCCATGAAATCTCACAGACTCGTCTTCATAGACGAATAAAATATAAATCCACAAAAAGCTAATAGAAGGAGCAAGAAGGTAAGATCGGATGATAATAAGCTCTGGAAGAAACAAAATATCCTGCATGCATAAAAATAACTACCAATCTTAGAGGACAATGAAAGAGGCAATTTCAACACTTAAATACCAGTTTTAGCTTAACACGTCTACAAAGAATCAAATTTAAAATTGGTTGATTATAACTCTATAAATTTTTTCTTTAATCCGATACCCGTCTTAAGAAATCATTATTAATTTTGCTAACCATGAGTAAGAAGAGGCAATAGCCTCGTCGATTAATATTTTAGATAATAAACCATGAAATGGAAAAGATTAGTTGGCTCTCTCCAAGAAACATCATAGTTTAAACCATGTTCACACACACCATCCAAACCATAACTCTTGTTTCAGTTTTAATGAGGTGTGTATAGATAAGAAAATAGTGAAGGTTAACCTGGAAAGTGTCACATCCCTAGCTTTACCTTGCACTAGGCTAGCACTTGTCTATTACATCATGTTTAAATTTTACGTAAAGCTGAAATGGGGATTGATCAAACCCTAGCACCAGAAAGAATTCAAATAGGTTCAAATAAAATCTTTTTCAAAGAACCCAAAATGCCTTTGAAAATGTTCATTATTTCTGATAAAGGTGAAAACCTCTGCCAAAAATGATGAGCATATTCCTTGACCATTTATGGATTTGAGTTAAATCATATTGTATTTGAGTTGGAACATTTAATGCCTATAAATATTTAAATGCTTCAATACTTCTGAAAACAATTGGGGGCTGTTGGAAATAATTCAAATAGTGCCCACAATTTTTGTCAGGATTTTACAAAATGAGTTAGTATTTTTACTAATTCAAAATATACTAAAAGAAATAGAAAACTGGAAGAAAAAGAAAAGAGAGAGAGAAAGGAAAACTAACCTGGGCTTTTACCTGTAGCCAGAGCCGACTCGGCATTGTTGGCCCAGCCCACCTGGGCCTCCCCTGTCGTCTTCCTCCTCTGCCAGGAGGACGAGGACGTGTGGTCGCCGCACGCGCGCACGCGCCGGCCACCTCCACCCTGCCTGCTTCACCACCCGACAGCCTAGACGGCCCTGGAGACGGCCTCTCTCTCACTCTCCCCCGTGTCCATCCCCTCCTCCATCTCGCTCTTCTCCCACACCCAAGCACCGCCGTTCACCGTAGCCATGGCTACAGACCACCACTCGCCTAACCAATATGACCACGAGCTCCGCCACGAACCCGTGGATCTACACGCTGACGCACGTGAGCTCGGGAGCCTCACGGCGTCGTCCCCGACCTCATCTTCAACCTCCGGCCGCCAGCAACCTCACCGTCGATTCGTCGCCATCCGTGCTTCCCCGACCTCGCCGGCCTGCTCGTCTGAATTGCCGTGAGCCCCTCTCTATTTCCCCCTGTTTACCTTCTCGCCCTCAAGCCCTAGCTGACCTCCCCATCGCATCTGTGAGCTCCTACCGCCGGATTTGGCGCCGCTACGGCCACAGGTGTTGCCACCCGCGTCTGAGCCCATCAGCACGCTCAGTGCACCCCTAGGAGCATGTTGCACCCGCCAACTCTTCCCCTATCACACTGTAGCCTCGTTTCGGTCGACACCAGAGCTCTGGCTGCCACCTCGCTCCCCGCCGTTGCTGTTTCTGACCACCCCAGCACCGCCCGAGGCCACCGTTCGACGTGGCTCGGTCCCAGCTACTAGCAGAGCACACCCATGCATCGAGCAGCCATCTGTAGCTCAAGTACGTCGTGCGTCCGCCGCGGTTTTGGTCGCCGCCGGCAAAACTCCGGCGACTGCCAATGTGGTTGTCATTAGTGCTAACCCCGCCAGCTAAGCACCCCCTGACAGCCACTGACAGTGGGCCCTAGCCCAGGGTCAAACCTAGTCAATCCTGGCTTTGACCGGGATTAGTCCATGTGAAACTGACGTATGGACCCCACACGTCAGGTTTGACCTGGACCGGCCCTGTTGACTTGCTGACGTCACCCCAACGTCATGCTGGCGTAGTAAAGGAATTTCTGGATTAAAACTAATTCAGGAAATTCCAGAAAATGACTTAAACTTCAAAAATTCATAAAAAATAATCTATAACTCAGACTGAAAAGTTTATATATGAAAAATGATCATGAAAATCCGAAGAATCTGTTTATGGCATTTTCATGCATGTTTGAACAACTTACAACCACTGTTTAGGACAATTTGAATAAATGGTATTTTAAATGTCCCATGTGGAGTTTGAATATGAACCTAGCGTTCAAACCAACTCCATTTAAATCGTTGCGAGTTGCATTAGCTCAAATCATAGGATATTGCCATGTCATGATCATGCATCATATTGTTCGATTGCATTTATGGTGTTCCCTCTTGTTTGCCGGTGTTTGTTCCCTCTAAGTGGACGTAATTCCGACGATGAGTTTGATGACACCGATGAAGAGCTATACTATCTTCAGGAGTGACAGGCAAGCAAAACTTAATTGAGCATTCTGATACAATCCCACTTTCTCGCTCCTGCTCTCTTTTATTGCATTAGGACAACAACGATTCATCTGTTATTTGATGCGGTAGCTGAACCCCTTTCCTCTGCATGACCTGTCATTGCCACAGTAAATAGATGAAACCCACTAGCATGAGTAGGAGTTGTTTGAGCCATGTTGTGCCTACTCATTCATGCTTGTTTGTCATGCCTGCTACTGCTTAGAGTTGAGTCAAGTCCGATTCATCTGGGATGAATTGGAATGGTGATGAACATGTCCTGCTGTGTGTTAGCTCAGTGTATGAACATGATTTGGTAAAGATAGCGGTGAGAGGCCATGTAGGAGTACATGGTGGGTTGTCTCATTGAAACCGTCCTCGGGAACTGAGTTCTGTGTTTGTGATCCATGAACAGCTACTACCACGCTTTAGGCCCAAAACCAATGGACCCTCTCAACTTATTAACTGCCCCTGTCCTCTGTCCGGGAGTTGCAAGTAGTTTTTGGTGTTTGTAGCATACTACAGGCCGTGCGCAACGCTGACCCTAGGGGTGGGCTTTGATGCGGTAGGTACGTGGACCGATGTACCGAGTCGCCCGTTTGGTGACTCGGGAACCCTGTACACATTGTTCTGGGTCGTATGTGGAAACCTCGGCCGGACTCCCTGCGGATGGAACCTGAATAGGTGATAAACCTGGACTAGGTACTTGTGTGGTTAGTCAAGTCGTGGCCGACACCCTCGTTGGGCTTACGCTTGAAGGTTGCCGAGTACATGTCGTGTAAACGGCGATAAGTGGTAAGAGCGTGTGTGAATAAGTACACCCCTGCATGGTAATACGATCTATTCGAATAGCCGCATCCGTGGTAATGGAAACTGGGGTTTCCTATGCAGTTCATAGACAAGTGAAAGTGGATACTCTAAAATGAGCAAGATAAGCGTGAGTGCTATGGATGGCCTTCTCGTAGGGAGATGGGAGCGGGTCCATAGTGGTGTATTGATATGGTGAATATGTTGACTCGTGTGCGCCACCTCAAAAGAGTTATCAGTAGTCGTAGTAAAGGATAGCCACTGAGTCAAAGCTAGCTTACTGCAGTTAAACACCACTGCCCCTTTGTTGATATTGATGCATATGTAGCTAGTTGTGATGTAAGTCTTGCTGAGTACAATTGTACTCACGTTTGCTTAATTTATGTTTTGCAGAGAGACTTCAGTCTCACTAGTTGTTCCGCGTGGACTTTGACGTTTAGCTTGTAACCTCAGCTATGATCTTGTACCCTTGGGAGGGTCTGGTAGATAGTCAGGCTTGATAGCGTTCTTCCTTTTCAGATGTCTGTACTCAGACATGTTTATGCTTCCGTTGCCTGTATGCTCTGTATGTTGGGTCATGTTACGCCTGTTTGTAATAATGCTATGATGGCTCTTCTGGGCCTTTATCTATATGAGTGTTGAGTTATGTGATATGTCTCCAACGTATCTATAATTTTTTATTGTTCCATGCTATTATATTATCCTTGTAGGATGTTTTATGGGCTTTTATATACACTTTTATAGGATTTTTGGGACTAACCTATTTACCCAGAGACCAGTGTCAGTTTCTGTTTTTTTCCTTGTTTTTGAGTTTTACAGAAAAGGAATATCAAACGGAGTCCAATTGATGTGCCAATTTTTGATGATTTTTTATGGACCAAAAGAAGCCCCCGGAGTAAAAGAGTTGGGCCAGGAGAGTCACGGGCTGCCCACGAGGGTGGGGGAGCGCCCACACCCCCCCCCCCTTGGCGTGCCTCCCTATCTCGTGGACAACCCGGAGACCCCCTGACTTGTGCCCTACGCCAAAAAATCCTATAAATACAAAAACCTCCGGAAAATAACTTAGATCGGGAGTTCCGCCGCCGAAAGCCTCTGTTGCCACTAAAAACCAATCTAGACCCGTTCTGGCACCCTACCAGAGGGGGGAATCCCTCTCCGGTGCCCATCTTCATCATCCCGGCACTCTCCAAGACGAGGAGGGAGTATTCCACCCCTCGGGGCTGAGGGTATGTACTAGTAGCTATGTGTTTGATCTCTCTCTCTCTCGTGTTCTTGAGATGGCACGATCTTGATGTATCGCGAGCTTTGCTATTATAGTTGGATCTGATGATGTTTCTCCCCCTCTACTCTCTTTCGATGAATTGAGTTTTCCCTTTGAAATTATCTTATCGGATTGAGTCTTTAAGGATTTGAGAACACTTGATGTATGTCTTGCATGTGCTTACCTGTGGTGATAATGGGATATCACGTGATCTACTTGATGTATGTTTTGGTGATCAATTTGTGGGTTCAGTGACATTGGGAATCTATGCATAGGGGTTGGCACACGTTTTCGTCTTGACTCTCCGATAGAAACTTTGGGGCACTCTTTGAAGTACTTTGTGTTGGTTGAATAGATGAATCTGAGATTGTGTGATGCATATCGTATAATCATGCCCACGGATACTTGAGGTGACAATGGAGTATCTAGGTGACATTAGGGTTTTGGTAGATTTGTGTCTTAAGGTGTTATTCTAGTATGAACTCTATGATAGATTGAACGGAAATAATAGCTTCGTGTTATTTTACTACGGACTCTTGAATAGATCGATTAGAAACAATAACTTTGAGGTGGTTTCGTACCCTACCATAATCTCTTCGTTTGTTTCCGCTATTAGTGACTTTGGAGTGACTCTTTGTTGCATGTTGAGGGATAGTTATATGATCCAGTTATGTTATTATTGTTGAGAGAACTTGCACTAGTGAAAGTATGAACCCTAGGCCTTGTTTCCTATCATTGCAACACCGTTTATGCTGAATTTTACCACTTGCTACCTTGCTGTTTTTATATTTTCTTATTACAAAAACCTATATCTACCATCCATATTGCACTTGTATCACCATCTCTTCGCCGAACTAGTGCACCTATACAATTTACCATTGTATTGGGTGTGTTGGGGACACAAGAGACTCATTGTTGTTTGGTTGCAAGGTTGTTTGAGAGAGACCATCTTCATCCTAAGCCTCCCACGGATTGATAAACCTTAGGTCATCCACTTGAGGGAAATTTGCTACTGTCCTACAAACCTCTGCACTTGGAGGCCCAACAACGTCTACAAGAAGAAGGTTGCGTAGTAGACATCAAGCTCTTTTCTGGCGCCGTTGCCGGGGAGGTGAGTGCTTGAAGGTATATCTTTATATCTTGCAATCAAATATTTTAATTTCTTGTTTTATCACTAGTTTAGTTTATAAAAGAAAACTACAAAAATGGAATTAAGGTTACCTCATATGCTTCATCTTTTTAATATCTTTTGTGAAAATGATGGGAAGAAAATTGTGCTCAAGTACTAGAGGAGGAATTAGATAGAATGCTTGGCAATAAAACTTGAATGATGAGCATGATTCCAATGTTGTTAGTGTGAATTATTCAAATATCCATAGCACTAATGATGATTTCACTAGTCATGATGAAAATATCTCTAATAAGCATGTCGAATTTTGTGGAGTGCATAGAGTTTGCAAGTACGTACCAAATAGGGAAGATAGATTTTGGAAGCGGCATAAGTATTTGGAAACTAAATGGTTACAAGAAAGGCTAGATGATTGTGCTGAAAATTTAAAATTTCTTTGTCATCCTTGTGAACTTTAAAATTAACGTGATCATTTAAATATCCAATGAAAATTGTTTCATGATTTTATCATGTCCAAAAATTGTGATGACTTGATTTCCCTTGCGCATCATAATGAACTTAGTTTGCTTATGGATTATGAAGAAATGAAATGTTTAACTAAGGATCTTCCAGAATTTGTCCTTGATAAAGTTCTTGATTTTGATCTAGAGGAAATTTATATGTATTGTGCGGTGAATTGCATTGAAAATCCTTATATTTCCAATTACCTAAAGACAATAAAACAAATAGAAGATGAAGAGAATACTAATGAAAGGGAAGAGATTTCCCAATATCCTCCTATTCTTTCTTATGATGAATCAGGTAACGAGTAGGAGCCTTCTTTTCAACCAATCTCATTAATAAAGAGCTCCGAAAAGAAGATTAAACCCACACATATTGCGAAGAAGAAAAAGAAAAGACGAAGAAGCAAAGATAAAAAGGTATCCTTCCCAAATGATGTTGCTCCTATTACTCATTGTGATGATGATAATTGCTATACTATCGGTGCTATCCATACTATTAATGATGAGAGTGATTATGCTTATGATATGCAAAGGCCCAAGCTTGGGGATGCTATGTTTGATGAGAATGATATATTTGAGAATTTAGTTGCTGCAATTAATGTTTGTCCCAAGCTTGGGGAGGCTACGTTCGATGAAGATGATATTTTTAGCCTCCCAAGTTTTGATGAGCAAAGTTATTATGATGAAAGCATGCCTCCTATTTATGATGATTATTGTGATGACACTTATGCTATAAAAATTAGTGATGATTATATTTATCAAACTTGTCATGATTATGATTACCCCATTTCTGAACATTACTCTTTTAATGTGGAAACAATCTATAGTATTCAAGTCTCTTATGATAATACCACTATTCCGAATGAGAAGAATTTTGCTTACGTGGAGAGTAATAAAATTTATATGCTTGGGGATCATTACAAGAATGCTTTATGTCATAGTTATATTGTTGAATTCATTCATGATGCTACTAAAAATTATTATGAGAGATGATCATATGCTTGTAGGAATTGCAATAATATCAAGTCTCCTCTCTATGTGCTTGAAGTTTTGAAGCTATGCTTGTTTTGCTTTCCTATGCTAGTTGATTATTGTTCCCATAAGGTGTTTGCTCACAAAATCCCTATGCATAGGATGTGGGTTAGACTTAAATGTGCTAGTCATATTCTTCATGATTCTCTCTTTATGTTTCAATTCTTATCTTCTATGTGAGCATCATTGAAATCATCATGCCTAGCTAGGGGCGTTAAACGATAGCGCTTGCTGGGAGGCAACCCAACTTTATTTTTGTTCTTTGCTTTTTGCTTATGTTTAGGAATAAATATTGCATCTAGCTTCTATTTAGATGTGGTTTTGTGTTTTAATTAGTGTTTGTGCCAAGTAGAACCTTTGGGAAGACTTGTGTGAAGTTTATGCGATCATGCTGTAAAAAACAGAAACTTTAGCGCTCACGAGATTAGCTACCATTTTTTTACTAGAGAGTGCTTTTTAGTTGATTCATTTTGCAGATGATTAATAGACAAATTCCTCATGTCCACCAATTTCTTTCAGAATTTTTAGAGTTACAGAAGTATTCAGAAGTTACAGATTGATACAAACTGTTTTGTTTTTGACATATTCTGTTTTCTATGTGTTTTTTGCTTATTTTGATGAATCTATGAGTAGTATCGTAGGGTATGTACCATACAGAAGTGGGAATATAGTAGATATTACACCAATATGAATTTAGAATGTCTACATCACAGTACCTAAGTGGTGGTTTTATTTTCTTATACTAATGGAGCTCACGAGTCCTCTGTTGAGTTTTGTGTTGTGAAGTTTTCAAGTTTTGGGTAAAGATTCGATGGACTATGGAATAAGGAATGGCAAGAGCCTAAGCTTGGGGATGCCCAAGGCACCCGAAGGTAAAATTCGAGGACAACCAAGAGCCTAAGCTTGGGGATGCCCCGGGAAGGCATCCCCTCTTTCGTCTTCGTCTATCGGTAACTTTACTCGATGCTATATTTTTATTCACCACATGATATGTGTTTTGCTTGGAGCGTCAATTTGTTTTTTTCGCTTGCTGTTTGAATAATATCCCAAGATCTGAAATTCTTAGATGTTAGAGAGTCTTCACATAGTTACATAATTGTTCAACTACTCGTTGATCTTCACTTATATTATTTTGAGAGTCTTTTAGAACATCATGGTAATTTGCTTAGTGTATAAAATTAGTCCTAATATGATAGGCATCCAAGATGGGTATAGTAAAAACTTTCACATAAAGTGCATTGAATGATAGGAGAAGTTTGATGATTGTTTTGAGATATGAGGATGGTGATATTAGAGTTATGCTTGTGGGGTAATTATGAATTCAAGGAATACTTGTGTTAACGTTTGTGATTCCCGTAGCATGCACGTATGGTGAACCGCTATGTGACGAAGTTAGAGCATGAGGTATTTATTGATTGTCATCCTTTGTGTGGAGGTCGGGATCGCGCGATGGTTAACTCCTACCAACCCTTCCCCTAGTATCATGCGTTGAATACTTTGTTTTGATGACTCTTTGATTTTTGCAATAAGTATATGAGTTCTTTATGACTAATGTTGAGTCCATGGATTATACGCACTCTCACCCTTCCACCATTGCTAGCCTCTCTTGTACCGCGCAACTTTCGCTGGTACCATACACCCACCATATATCTTCCTCAAAACAGCCACCATACCTACCTATCATGGCATTTCCATAGCCATTCCGAGATATATTGCCATGCAACTTTCCATCGTTCCGTTCATATGACACACTTCATATTGTCATATTGCCATGCATGATCATGTAGTTGACATCGTATTTGGGGCAAGGCCACCATTCACAATTCCTTCATACATGTCACTCTTGATTCATTGCACATCCCGGTACACTGCCGGAGGCATTCACATAGAGTCATATTTTGTTCTAGCTCCTAGTTGTAATCTCTCAGTTGTAAGTAAATAAAAGTGTGATGATATTCATTATTAGAGCATTGTCCCGTGTGAGGAAATAAAAAAAGGGGAAAGGCCAAAAAAAAGAGATGGCCCCAAAAAAAGGGGGGCTAAAAAAAGCCCCCTCCCAAAAAAATGAGAGATAAGAGAGAAGGGACAATGCTACTATCCTTTTCCACACTTATGCTTCAAAGTAGCACCATAATCTTCATGATAGAGAGTCTCTCGTTTTGTCACTTTCATATACTAGTGGGGATTTTCATTATAGAACTTGGCTTGTATATTACAACGATGGGATTCCTCAAATGCCCTAGGTCTTCATGAGCAAGCAAGTTGGATGCACACCCACTTAGTTCTTTTGTTGAGCTTTTATACACTTATAGCTCTAGTGCATCTATTGCATGGCAATCCCTACTCACTCACGTTGATATCTATTGATAAGCATCTCCATAGCCCATTGATACGCCTAGTCGATGTGAGACTATCTTCTTCTTTTGTCTTCTCCACAACGACCATTCTATTCCACATAGTGCTATATCCATGGCTCACGCTCATGTATTGCGTGAAAGTTGGAAGGTTTGAAAGAATTAAAGTATGAAACAATTGCTTGGCTGAAACCGGGGTTGTGCATGATATGAAAATTTGTGTGATGAAGAGGGAGCATAGCAAGACTATATGATTTTGTAGGGATAACTTTCTTTGCCCATGTTATTTTGAGAAGACATGATTGCTTTGTTAGTATGCTTGAAGTATTATTATTCTTATGTCAATACAGACTTTTATCTTAAATCTTTCGGATCTGAACATTCATGCCACCATAAAGAGAATTACATTGAGAATTATGTTAGGTAGCATTCCACATCAAAAATTCTGTTTTTATCATTTACCTACTCGAGGACGAGCAGGAATTAAGCTTGGAGATGCTTGATACGTCTCAAACGTATCTATAATTTTTTTATTGTTCCATGCTATTGTATTATCCTTCTAGGATGTTTTATGGGCTTTTATATACACTTTTATATGATTTTTGGAACTAACCTATTAACCCAGAGCCCGGTGCCAGTTTATGTTATTTCCTTGTTTTTGAGTTTTACAGAAAAGGAATATCAAACGGAGTCCAATTGACGTGCCAATTTTTGATGATTTTTTATGTACCAAAAGAAGCCCCCGGAGTAAAAGAGTTTGGCCAAGAGAGTCACGGGCTGCCCACGAGGGTGGGGGCACACCCACCCCCCTTAGGCGTGCCCCCTATCTCGTGGACAGCCCGGAGACCCCCCCTGACATGTGCCCTACGCCAAAAAATCCTATAAATACAGAAACCTCCGGAAAATAACCTAGACCGGGAGTTCCGTCGCCGAAAGCTTCTATTGCCACCGAAAACCAATCTAGACCCATTCTGGCACCCTGTCAGAGGGGGGAATCCCTCTCCCGTGGCCATTTTCATCATCCCGACGCTTTTCATAACAAGGAGGGACTAGTCCACCCTTGGGGCTGAGGGTATGTACCAGTAGCTATGTGTTTGATCTCTCTCTCTCTCTCTCTCTCTCTCTCTCGTGTTCTTGAGATGGCACGATCTTGATGTATCGCGAGCTTTGCTATTATAGTTGGATGTTATGATGTTTCTCCCCCTGTACTCTCTTGTGATGAATTGAGTTTTCCCTTTGAAGTTATCTTATCGGATTGATCCTTTAAGGATTTGAGAACACTTGACGTATGTCTTGCATGTGCTTATCTGTGGTGACAATGGGATATCACGTCATCTACTTGATGTATGTTTTGGTGATCAATTTGCGGATTCTGTGACCTTGGGAATCTATGCATAGGGGTTGGCGCACGTTTTCATCTTGACTCTCCGGTAGAAACTCTGGGGCACTCTTTGAAGTACTTTGTGTTGGTTGAATAGATGAATCTGAGATTGTGTGATGCATATCGTATAATCATACCCACAGATACTTGACGTAACAATGTTGTATCTAGGTGACATTAGGGTTTTGGTTGACTTGTGTCTTAAGGTGCTATTCTAGTACGAACTCTATGATAGATTGAACGGAAAGAATAGCTTCTTGTTATTTTACTACGTACTCTTGAATAGATCGATCAGAAAGAATAACTTTGAGGTGGTATCGTACCCTACCATAATCTCTTCGTTTGTTCTCCGCTATTAGTGACTTTGGAGTGACTATTTGTTGCATGTTGAGGGATAGTTATATGATCCAGTTATGTTATTATTGTTGAGAGAACTTGCACTAGTGAAAGTATGAACCCTAGGCCTTGTTTCCTATCATTGCAATACCATTTATGCTCACTTTTACCACTTGCTACCTTGTTGTTTTTATATTTTCTTATTACAGAAACCTATATCTACCATCCATATTGCACTTGTATCACCATCTCTTCGCCGAACTAGTGCACCTATACAATTTAACATTGTATTGGGTGTGTTGGGGACACAAGAGACTCTTTGTTGTTTGGTTGCAGGGTTGTTTGAGAGAGACCATCTTTATCCTACACCTCCCACGGATTGATAAACCTTAGGTCATCCACTTGAGGGAAATTTGCTAATGTCCTACAAACCTCTGCACTTGGAGTCCCAACAACGTCTACAAGAAGAAGGTTGCATAGTAGACATCATTATGTTGTGATGCCATGTTGTACATCACATACTTGCATGTATTGGTATGTGTGGGATCCGACACCTAGTTGTTTACCCTTGGTAGCCTATCTTTTGGGGAAATGCCTCCTAGTGCTTCCACTGAGCCTTGGTAGCTTGCTACTGCTCCGAAACACATGGATTGACCCGCATGTGCCCTTCCTTGCTCTTGTGTCTGTCCCCTCCGGGGAAATGTCACGCGATGTATACCGGAGTCCTGTTAGCTTGCTACAGCCCGACAACACTTGCTGCTGACCAACATGTGCATTGTTGGGTCATGTATGCATGTCCCTATAATTTAGCGCCACTTTTGGTTTATAACTAGTCATGTCGGCCCGGGCTCTCTGTCATATGGATGGTAGCGACACTATCATATACGTGAGCCAAAATACGCAAACGGTCCCGGGCTAGGTAAGGTGGCACCCGTGGGGATACCGTGCGTGAGGCCGCAAAGTGATATGATGTGTTACATGCTAGGCAGATGTGACTTAGGATCGGGTCCCGACAGCTTTGGTATCAGAGCCTAACTTCCTATAGGATTACGAAGCCAAACTGGTCGAAGTTGAGTCTAGAAATTCTTTATTTATATAAGGGAATTGATTGTGGAAGGGAACGTAAGGCTCTTTTTAGTCCTTTACCTTATGTCCTTCTCATCTGAGTCACCTTCTTATTTTCTACGGGGATTAAGAACTAGGCTTCTCATCAATTTATCAGGATCACGTTAATGGTGGATTCAACTCTCATTTCAGTTTAAAGTACTTCAGTTGGTTAAACTAATGGTCTCAGAAACTTGACATTATGATGTTGAGTGGTTATGCTATCTTTGTGCACAAGTCTCAAAAGTGTTTTTGAGCATTTACAGCTGTTATGTTGTCCGGGTCATCCCAGGTTTCTAAACAATCTGATGCATTTGCAAATCTTTCATCCCCGTTCTTAATGTCCTTTTAGGCTAGATTAACCACACTAGTTGGTGTGTTGAGGTACTCCGTTGCCTCGACATATATGTTGGAGCTATTATTATGACCCTAGATGTCTTAGGGAATCACCTAGTAATCTAGTCATGTTTTGTGTTCCTAGTGTGATGATTTTGGCCATCATTCTCGAAAGCATCCCGTGATGCCATTTAGTTAGTAGACATTCTATTCTTGGGTTCTTGAACCCAAGACCCACTCTACTTACCCCGTGTTGATAGTGTTTGCTCGTTCCTTTAGGATATTAGTAACCTTGTGATAGTCCTCGAGATATGTGGTTATCGTTCTTCCAATACCATGAACCATCATGGCAGAAGTTCTTCTGAACCAAAAGATCACAACCAGAGTGCTCTTGATGAGTTCTCCATTCCACATTGTGA
Organism: Secale cereale; assembly: GCA_902687465.1. Classification (NCBI taxonomy): domain Eukaryota; kingdom Viridiplantae; phylum Streptophyta; class Magnoliopsida; order Poales; family Poaceae; genus Secale; species Secale cereale. The sequence goes on from LR738712.1 coordinate 233,307,055, forward strand.
ATCTGCCAATTCTTCCTTTCTGCATGGGTTATCCGGAAGAAATATGTTGAAAGTTCGACATGCTAATCTATTCATCCACAACTAAGAAAGTTATATGTTCCTTTGAGTTGTCCCTTTTAGTTGTATTATGACCCCCGTCTATCAGTTGATAGTCAGGAGTAGTTGTGCATTCGTGTTCATCGATGCCTTTTACTCTTGTGGTCCGTCAATCCATTCTATTCTGGAATGACTAGGAGAAACAAACTCCACTGCCTCTTCCATATCCAGGATTCGGTCAAAACAGATGTATTCCGCAGATCAAAATGCCAACCCGGCTTTTGCTCTGCTCTACCTTGGAGTGTTACCCTCTTTTATGTCAAGAATGTCATGCGAATTGCACCACCTCCCGTGAACTCTTGATACAGTGATACTTCTTGCCATAACTATCCATGCGTCGGTCCCCGTGTTATTGTAACTAGGATGCCAACAGATGAATTGTGATGTATGAAATCAATACTCCTAGCAACCTCGTTGCTTGGTAGTTAAAGGACAGTAATTTCATTCTTAGCGTGTTGGTTATTGAATCATCATTCTAAGACAAATTGTGCTACATAGTTCTTATTTCGGGTGCACTCTTCGATCAGTGAGTTAGGCTGGTGTCAAACCCTCGCTCTTTTGATCATATCTTCTTGCACTGAAAAGCAAGATTGTTCTCGAGCTTAGCAACATATCGGTGGTTCGTGATTTCTGAATATCTTCTCAGAAGTATCACCAGGTTATTCCCTGACCATTATGTTGAGCTCGTGATCAAGTTGGTTTTCTTATAAACCACCCCTTCTCCAAGAATCTGTGTTGGATACCCTGAGCTAGTTGGTTAAGCTAAACAACAACTTGGAGAGTTGTAAGATTAAAGCTTGATCTAACGTAGTTCATTTTGAAGGGATATCTTTTGTGTGTGTGTTGAAGAAAGATGATATTTTCATCAATTGATCTTCGTGTTCAGTTGTTGGACCTATCGTCTTATCCAAACTTTGATATGAGTGTGGGCTATCCTCAAATCAAATCAGAACCAACGATGTTCGTAATGTTGTCTTACTCATGGTTGATCCCTCGAGCATACACCATTACATCGTTTGGTCTGACCAATGATGTCACCGTGTTCACTTAATTGTGGAATTCCATCTATATGGAAGCCTGGATGGATTGTTGTTGAGCCCATTGACAGCATTTTCATCTTGTCCATGATTCATGTTGAACATCTAATATAGTGTTGGAAACTTTTGAAAGCATTTCCTTCGTGCTAGCTCATGAAGTTTATGTTCGATGGAAGAAGTGACTTCCTCCAATCCACGTGCATATGATGCAAGCTTCCGCCGTGAATTTGAGAAACTTTGTTTTGCCTCTTCTGGAATCATCCCAAGTCAGTCATGCATATGTGCGAGGTATTTTGTGGTCTGGTGACTTGCAACCTTCATTCTATATGTATCCCTAGCACACCAAGCCACTGATTGATTTGTTCAAGGAGAAGAATTTTCTTCTTAAGAGCTAGACTTACGCAACGACTTTGATATCCTCGATGATGGTTTCCCACCTGAACTCAGTAGTGTTTTATTATAAGACTACTACGTGGTCATGCTTGTCTTGGACAGTGTGTTCATAGGTTTGTAGCAGAACCAGCTCATGTTTTGGAGCTTGCTATCGTAGTTCATTTCCCGAGAATCTCGCAACGTCATCTCGTCGGTTTGTGTTGCAAACTTTCTTTTCCAAACAAGTTGTCTGAAATATCCTGTTACCAACCAGATCTGAATCTCAGGAAGATATGATGGTCGGAACTTTTCCAAAATCTATGATATAGGTCCCGACAAGGTTGATGTTCTGGCCAACACACCTAGCCAGAAGATCTGTCATTGTAGTATCTTTGACCATCTTTCCATGAGGATTTCACGTGACTTATTCTAGAAGTTGTTCCTTAGGGATCCTTGTGCTCTTAGTTTCTTCGATGATCCTATAAGCTTTCAAACATTAGAAACACTCTCGACTATTGAGTTTTTCCCCAGTTACCAGAATCATTCCCATCATTTGCATTTTTTTCCCAGCTTGCACCTCAGTAATTGTTGTCCAGGATCATATTCAAAAGTGGACTTACCATGGGTCCCATCCATCTCCGATGATAAGCAAAATCATCCATTACGTTGTCTTCAACAAGGTAGTCCACAACGTCCATCCTAGCCCAAGTATGTCATTCTTTCGAACTCTTTCAAACGATCTATTGTGAATTGCCTCAGGATGGTATGAAGAGTTTCAATGATCTATGGATCAAAATTAAATCTTTTTGCCACTTAAGGGAATAATTCGATGAGTCACCTCCCCTAAGATGCCCCATTATGGAATTGGCAATTATTTCATCGTTATCTTGAAATCATGCACCATCCTCTTCAGCGTGGGATTTTTGCATACCTAGTGGAACCTTGTCATCTACCTCTTTCCATCACTCCTAATTCGTGTTTCATGTCTTAGCTCAAGAGATGTTCTAACGTCTCACTCCATGAGTTGATCTTGAGTGCTCGATCTTCGAGGAGATCATTTCCTGTAGAGTTTCCTTTTGTCATCATCGTGTTGGATGAAGATCTCGAAAGCAAAGACGTCGAGGTCAATATGAAGCAATGAATCAACATCTTCGAAAAGGGAAGATGGATCATGAGATCGTGTTAGCTTTGTGTCCCTTCTTTCTACTTACCTCATGTCTTGAATCTCGAGACAAGATTCTTGTTTAGTGGGGGTGAGTTGTCACATCCCTAGCTTTACCTTGCACTAGGCTAGCACTTGTATGTTGCATCATGTTTAATTTTTATGTAAAGCTGAAATGGGGATTGATCAAACCCTAGCACCAGAAAGAATTCAAATAGGTTCAAATAAAATCTTTTTCAAAGAACCCAAAATGCCTTTGAAAATGTTCATGATTTCTGATAAAGGTGAAAACCTCTGCCAAAAATAATTAGCATATTTCTTGACCCTTTATGGATTTTTGAGTTAAATCATATTGTATTTGAATTGGAGCATTTAATGCCTATATATATTTAAATGCTTCAATACTTCTGAAAACAATTGGGGGTTGTTGGAAATAATTCAAATAGTGCCCACAAATTTTGTCAGGATTTTACAAAATGAGTTAGTATTTTTACTAATTCAAAACAGACTAAAGGAAATAGAAAAGTGAAACAAAAGAAAAGAGAGAGAGAAAGGAAACTAACCTGGGCTTTTACCTGTAGCCAGAGCCTGCTCGGCACTGTTGGCCCAGCCCACCTGGGCCTCCCCAGTCGTCCTCCTCCTCTGCCATGCACGCGCCGGCCACCTCCACCCTGCTTTCTTCACCACCCGACGGCCTAGACGGCCCTGGAGACGCCACGCACACGCCTGGCCTCTCTCTCACTCTCCCATGTGTCCATCCCCTCCTCCATCTCGCTCTTCTCCTGCACCCGAGTGCCGCTGTCGCCGCCGTTCACCGTAGACATGGATACAGACCACCACTCGCCTAACCAATATGACCACGAGCTCCACCACAAACCCGTGGATCTACACGCCGACGCACGCGAGCTCGGGAGCCTCACGACGTCATCCCCGACCTCATCTGCAACCTCCGGCCGCCGGCAACCTCACCGTCGATTTGTCGTCGTCCGTGCTTCCCCGACCTCGCCGGCCTGCTCGTCTGAATCACCGTGAGCCCCTCTCTCTTTCCCCATGTTTACCTTCTCGCCCTCGAGCCCTAACTGACCTCCCCGTCGCACCCGTGAGCTCATGCCGCCGCAGCCACAGCTACTGCCCCCCGTGTATGAGCCCATCAGCACGCTCAGTGCACCGCCAGGAGCATGTTGCACCCACCAGCTCTTCCCCAATCACATCGTAGCGTCGTATCGATCGACACCAGAGTTCCGGCCGTCGCCTCGCTCGCCGTCGTTGCTGTTTCCGACCACCCCAGCACCACCCGAGGCCACCGTTCCACGCGGCTCGGTCCCAGCTACCAGCAGAGCACACCCATGCATCCAGCCGCCGCCTGTAGCTCAAGTACGGCATGCTTCCTCCGCGGTTTTGGTCGCCGCTGGCAAAACTCCGGCCACTGTCGACGTGGCCGCCATTAGTGCTAACCCCGCCAGCTAAGCACCCCCTAACAGCCACTGGCAGTGGGCCCTAGCCCAGGGTCAAACCTAGTTACTCCTGGCTTTGACCGGGATTAGTCCCTGTGACACTGACGTATGGACCCCACACGTCAGGTTTGACCTGGACCGGCCCTGTTGATTTGCTGACATCACCCCAACGTTATGCTGACTCAGTAAAGGAATTTCTGGATTAAAACTAACTAGCGGGTCTAGAATTAATATTTTTGCATTTGCAATAAATGATTTGCCTTATGATATTTGGTTTAGGCACATGAACAATTTTTCAATTAACATTCTACGGATCTTTACATTATTGTATAGGAAATTTCGATATTTGCACATTTTTTATCGTGATATGGTTATTTTGTTTTGATTTGCATCTAACCATTTTAGCTTTTGGGGGCTTATTTCCCCCCTATGGTTCCACTACATGGTCTCATAATCCAATATAGCAATACCAAATAATGTAGCAAATAGACTCAAAGTTCTAATGAATCAAGTAAAATATAGTTATACATATTTTTACTTAGAGTATATATGATATGATTTTGGCTTGGCACCGATTGATATTTTTTTAATCGGTCTGAGATTCTTCTTTTTCTTAACACAATACATACGCAAGCGCTCATATAAACGCGAATACACTCATCGCTATGAAGGCACACACTCACATCCTACCCCTATGAGCACCTCCGAGCGATTGAGCCGACATATCATCTCAAAATTTTACAAAGTCACCATAGGCGCCTCGTAGTTCTCCTCCCACTAAATGTGCATCGCGGAAATCCTGAAATAAATCAAGCATAAATGCGAGCATCACGACTTCAATCATGGTGGGCTGGGAATAAGACATACTGTAACATTATTTGTCTTCGTGTGATTGAAGGTATTTAGAAAATGTGTACTATTTACTCTATAGAATAACAATTTTTTTTACGAACACTCTATGGAATAACAAACGTGAACTTAGCTTTGCATAGCCCACGTATCAAGTGGCCCATCAGTTTGCATGCAGGCCCAACAATCATTGAGATAAGGGAAACTTACCATTCGGTGTCATTTTTTCTTCCAAGTAAAAAGCCCGTACAACAATAAAAAAAGTAAAAAAGCCCGTACATATCATCTGCATAGAAAGCTCCTCTCATGTCGTGCAATCCCCACCAAGCTTCTCATCCACATGCGCCATTTCTTCTGATTCGATGCCAGTGACGGAAGATGCCACTTCTGGGCATCAGGGAACTAATCCCCAGTCTATGCGGCTATACATGGCGCTTCTCTTCTTCGAGTTTTGCCTCCTTGTGGCGGTGGCACTGGCACATGCGGCTGGGTGAGGGCGTGGATCTCGGCGACCTCGTAGATGGCGAGGGGGGATGCGGGATGCGCTGCTCAATTTGTCTCGCGGCGGTGGCGGAGGTTCTAGATCTTGGGGGCGTGGAGGAGGTGGTGAGGGAGCCCACATATGAGAGACTATCAGCAAGATATGATAAACATATGTGGGCAGCTGCTTGGTTGTTGCCCTCATTGCTGGTGATATTGGACTCCTACCAAATGTAAGTGTTTTCTGCAACAATATACGTTTTGGTGAAGGGGAATGATCTAGATTTCAGAATAAGTTTATCAATCCTTATTCTAATTGTTTATGTGGTTATTTTCTGCGTCTGTTTTAACACATCAACTTATATTTTTATCAACTAAAATCACAAGACTAATTTATTGATTTTTTTTATTTCTTGTCTCTCTTTACATGTTATATTTCATGTGTGATAGCTGAATTTTACATAATGAAAACTTATTTATGAATTTTAATTTATTATTTCACATTTCACATATAAATCGAGGTTTATTATTTGACTAACTAATAAGAGATGTGCTGATTTTTAGCTTTCGTTTTCCACATTTTCTCACCCCTCGACATTTATATTTCCACCCAATATATTTTAGGATTTCACCATATAAATATAGTCATTGATGACATGTAGTTGTACCTTGTTATATGTTACATCATCTGCCTAGGATTTCTACAATTCAAATGCGTCTTATATTTATATTATGTATTGTTTCCGCCGCTAGTATTTCCCCCTATGTATCAGGTGTTATTATTGTGAACAATCCGACTCAAAATCTTGATCAGTTTTGCATATATAAATATATAGATTTCAACTGTCATAAATTTTTTGATGGCTTCTTTGTTACGTATGAAATCGCATTCCTTGGTCAGGACGTTGCTGTAGGTAGTATGCATAGTAGTCCAACAACGTTATGTATTTTCTGTTTTTTTTTAGCTCCTTTTGTTTTCTTGTACAATATCTAAGTTTAAAACCATCTTCTCCGTATTGGAACAACAACGGATGTTGCATGGACATGGATTTCGGGTGGATGTCTGATATCCTTTGTGGCACCATATTTTTGTAGTCAACAACAATGTCACATCCTTCACTCTCTCTAGTTGGATCTCTTACTACCAATGCTGCAGCTTCAGATGCAGATGGATGGTTGTGTGTTCCATTCCTTTTGCTTAGTATCCTAAGTGTGTAATCATGGTAGTCTCCTTCCTGGAATCTATCTCCTGCTATTTTCAATTTTTTTGCGAGGATGTTGTTGTCGTCGAGCATTATTTGCAATTCGTTGACAGTGTTGGGGTCCACTGTTGATTTATTATAATTGCATCTTGATGCACTTATCATGTTTGCTACCTCATTTTTGGTATTATAAATGTACGACTGTGCAAACCGAGGTTTATCTGTACCTTCAGGTAAAAGAGTTCTGATGTGGTGGTAGTTCTGTCCATGCAAACGAAAAACATAAGGTTTTTTGCGAGTCTTTATTTCCCTTTCCACAACTCCTCCCATCGATGTGAATGAAAACATTGAGTTGCATGACCTTATATTTTCTTTGAAGTTTACCGAATCCCGCCCTTCACTTCTTAAGAGCTTAATGAGGTATGGTGGAGGCTCTCTTAGTGGTGGCACATCTATTTTTCCCTGTTCGCAGCATATTCCAAAAGGGGGTGCCATAGTTCCTTTGTTTGAATTTAATCTTTCTTCACACCAAATAAATGATTTGCAATACTGGCATTTGTATGTTGGCCTTCCGAAGTTCCATGCCTTTCTATTAGCACTTGTCGAGGTGTGGTTCTGTTGTTGTCTCCAACATTGATTCTAATGTTGTTTTTGTTGCTTTCGCTTCTTGCACGCTTCATTTCCTTATCCTCTGCAGCATTATCCTTTCTCAATCATTTAGGACCCTCCGTGTTCGTATTTTTTCTTCCCTCTGCAGTCCTTGTCCGTTTTGTGCCCCTTGAGTTTACAGGTTGTTCTTTTTTTCATTTTGTATCATGAGCTGCTGGGTTGATGTATGTTAGTGTCATCTCTGTAAATGCGATTTTGTCAGTGACTATAGAGTTTTCTTAATATAGTATCATGTAATATAATTTTTGTTGTACTTAATAGTGTTTTGCCATTGCAGACATGCAAGTGCATTTGGAGATATGAAGAGACTAATAATGGAGGTGTTACATACAGTACTATTGGAGATCATTAATGTTTATCTGGTATGGCACTATAGATCAATATTTGTTCAATAGGCGTCCTGCTAGTGTTAGGATGCATTAAAAAATGCTTTATAGTTCAGTATCAGAAGAGTTTTGACAAAGAAAATTAGAAGAAAGGTTGAGCTGAGATCAAAATGCTGACACACACATGAAGAATATCATGTGGATATTACCTGGGGTTGATTATGTTGATGCCGTGACCCGAAAAAAAAGATCATGTTGATGTCATGTCTTCAGTTTGTTGGTTTCTTTGTGCCTTCGTGGGCGTATATGGGATGCAAGTTGCTGGAGTTGTTACCATGCCTTCGATTTGTCCGCCGTCTCGTGTGTTCGATCATCTCGGCATCTTGAAAAAGGAGCTTTTGAGTTGCTGGAGTTGTTACCATGCCTTCGATTTGTCCGCCGTCTCGTGTGTTCGATCGTCTCGACATCTTGAAAAAGGAGCTTTTGAGAAAGTGCATCATGGGTCAGACCCAAGAGTTCTATCATGAACATCTTGTAAAATTATGGTTGAATGAAGATTGTGTGTTGTAAGTAGATGGGATGAAAGTGTGATCATACCTCTTGTTTGTTTACTGAGACTATGGCCCTGTTTGGTTCATAAGTCCTAGGACTTATTTTAGTCCCAACTTATAAGTCATAAGTCCCTAAAAAGTCCCTACCTGTTTGGTTCCTGGGACTTAACATGTACTAGTAGATCATATTACAACTATAAGTCCCTATAAGTCCCTCCTTGAGAGTCTTATTTGATAAGTCCCAAATGCCCACTTTAAGTCCCTATAAGTCCCTCCTGTTTGGTTTAGATGGGACTTATAGGGACTTATTTAAGTCCCTAGACCAATAAGTCCCTGGAAACAAACACCCTCTATGATCTAACAATTTGACTAATGTATTTTGAAGTAGGGATTAGTATTGTGTAGATTATCTGAGGACAAAAGTAGTCTTCTGGAAATATGTTAGATGTTAATGAAGTTAACTAAAATAATGTGCAGATTATAAAAAGAGGAAATATATAATACCCTGATGCCTTTGCCTGATTAGTCGTCAACAACATGTTGAATCGGCGAGTTGCTCTAGATTCGGGAAAATGAATCAGCGAGTTGTTTTGAATTTGAGAAGACGCATCAATCGGCGATGATGGTTGTTGTTTGCTAGTAGGACGTGTATGATTAGGAATCCTGTGGTGAATCCAAATCGGTCAGTACAATACTGTCAGACGTAATGCGACAGGAATCCAATGTGTGAGGTCCTCGGTTTGCACGTTGCCTAATATACGCCGTTGCTATTTTTTGACGTGTACTACTTTTTGAGTGAAAGACGTGTAGTACTTTCCTAATATAGACCTTACTAGCAAAAATGCCCGTGCGTTGCAACGAAAAAAAAATTAATATATAAACCAAGACATCCATCAACTGGCATGATAGCATCCAGATGATTCTTGGGGATGGCAAGGAGGCGCACGCCACGGCATGAAAGCAATGCATATTACTCGTGATTGCATGCCGCGTGTGCTGCATTAGAGACCCTTGATTGAAGTTGCGTGTTTTTCAGTATTTAAGAATATTTAGGTACTCCCACCGTTTTTATTTAGTCCGCATAGATATAACTGAAGTCAAACATTTCAAAGTTTGACCAAATTTAGAAAAAATAATATATACATTTACGCTAACAAATCTATATTATGCGGAAGTATTTTCAATAATGAATCTAATGTATTGATTTTTAATTGTGTATGTTAATATTTTTGTCTCAACTTTCTCAAAGTTTACATAGCATGACTTTGACCAAAACTCATATGTACAGTAAAGGAAAACGGAGGGAATATATACCACTAAAAGTATTACAGACGGGTCCATCAAAGGTTGCATCTGGCTATTCTAAAAAGAAAAGGTTGCGTGTACCTAGATTAATTTTTTTGTGTACGCACCACTAAAATTATAGCTGACTGATCCATCAAAGGTTGTATGCGGCTGGCTGCTCTACATGCATGAGCAACGTTTTGTTAGCACAGCATGGAGCCACCACCAGCCATCGCACGAGCCAATCATAATCCCGTTTAATTAGATCCAACCAATGCCTATAAATGGAATGCATTTCTTTCTTGCATATGTTTATATTTTTGTCTCAACTTTGTTAACGTTTACAAAACTTGACTTTAACCAAAACGAATGTGTAGAGTAAGTAAAAACGGAGGGAGTACATGCCACTAAAAGTATTGCGGACGGATCCATCAAAGGTTGCATCTAGCTATTCTAAAAAGAAAGGGTTGCATGTACCTAGGTTATAGATTTTTTTGCATGCACCACTAAAAATATTGCTGACTGATCCATCAAAGGTTACATGCGGCTGGCTGCTCTACATGCATGAGCAACGTTTTGTTAGCAAAACATGGAGCCAGCCATAGTCCCACGAGCCAATCATAATCCCGTTTAATTAGATCCAACCAATGCCGATAAATTAAATGCATTTCTTTCCTTTATTAGGTTTCTTATTTCTTATTTATAAGTGCATCCATCGCAATTAGGGTATTGGTCTCTTTATTTCTTATAGCAACCATGGCCATGCATTTTTTTTGGCGAGAAACTTTCAATCTATTTCATCTTCAATCATGCCAGTACAAAGAAACATGTGCGTGGACCACCTAGCGATGACTACAAGCACTGGAGCGAGCCGAAGGCACGCCGTTGTCATTGCCCCTCCCTCACCGAGGCCAGGTAAACCTTGTTGTAGTATACAATTGGAAAGTCGTCGTGCTAAGACTCTGTAGGACCAGCGCAGCTAAGTAGCAACCATCGCCGATAATGAAAGTCGTAGATTGGAATGTTCGAACCAGTAAACACCTAAACATGTCCATGCATTGCAATGGATGTAAAAAAATACCACATGTCCTAGCCTAGTAATTAAGCATTGCTGAAGGCTGTCTCCCCAAACATGTCCATGTACTCTATTGGATAAAGCACCATGTGTCGCCGTTTATCCCCTTATCTACGTGTGCTAATTCTTTAAATTAAACCATCCTGCATCAATGCATGGTTTTAATTTTTATGGATGGCCATTTTTTACACAACATCCACTAATATGTATCTGCTAGAAAATAGCACACGGTTTTGTTTCATGGATATTTTGTAAACTGAAGAAAATAAACAAAGTGAAGTAATTGTTCCATCCGTTTTTTTTTTTTTTTTTGCTCCACCCTGACCATGAGCGGTGTGTTTTTTGTTTGTTTGTTTGATCTCACAAGGGCCTGCAGAGCCACGCATGCAAGCAGCGGGTCATCAGAAAATTGCACCAATACTGACCGCTTGGCTAGCTAGTTGTTCTTTGCTCGAACAAGTGGGCACTATAGTATTTTCCAGCCAACAGTGGCTTGACTAATCGACTTGCTAATTCCTGTCATCATCGGAATACTAAGGAATACTAACCAACTCTCAGTCCAGTTGCGCGCACCCACACATCGGGCGCGAGTTCCAGTGGCACCGGTGACCGAAGAGCACGAGAGTGAGCTGTAGGCACAGATCGATCTAGCTAGCTCTACCTCCATGGCAGCATGCCACCGGCGCCACCGCGTCGAGGCACCGAAGTAAACATGGCTCGTCAGTATCAAGACTGCTCCGCCAACGACGGCGTGGGGCAACGCTGCCAACAAGCTCGACATGCCCGTTCGCTCGCCGATCTTCCTGTAGCCGCTGGTATGGCAGAAGGCGCACAACAGCAAGAAACACCATGGCCATCAGTCACGATGGAGACACCAGGGTCAAGCCGGCATCACTGAGGATCGGCTGCATGCGGCGTTCCAAGGGGGCACGGAGATGCACGAGGGCGCGCGGTCGGGACTCAAGTGGACCGGGGGGTCGGGCCTCCCATGCTGCAGCCGGACCGAGCTACTGATGGGTCTGTTCGGGTGGCGAACGGAGAGAAAGTCGATCGCATCGTGTGCATTCTACTCGAAGTTAAAGAACGTGCAAGCGACTCGTCATCATCAATGAGCACACTGGGTGCCCGTGCGCTGCGGCCGCTTGAGCATGAGTGCTTGATCGACCGCTGTCGGTGCCACCACCGGTGGTGAGACAACCCATCTGCCCTCAGCCACTCCTCGTGTTCGGTTGGCTGCACTCCAGGCCCAGCGGCAGGAGCGTCGCCCTGGTCAAACTTGTCCCTGGCTTGCCACGGATCGATGGCCTCTAGTATGCATCGCGTGCCGGCATTGTTACACGCGAGGCTCAGCAACAACAGTCGGTCTGCATGGCCCTTGTCAAGTTCGCCGGCGGCAAGCCTTTCGTCACTGCATCGAGGATTCATCCACTGGTTCTCCAGCAACTGACTGCACCAGATGGATCGCACGTTCATCGATTTATTTTGATTCGGTCCGATGTGAGAAGGAAACCGAGAGGACTACCTTATCTTTATAGTGTCTCGTCCTGACTTGTTTCTGAGTTGTATATGATTTTATTCTATGACTAATAAATATGCCCGTGCGTTGCAACAGGAGAAAAGACAAGACAACATTACTTACCCTTACCCAATAAGCATGGCTCAAGAAAAAAAATCATCATTTATCCTCTTTTTCATCCTCGGTAATGATGTTCGTGGTGTTCACCTGATCATGACGCCTTTGAATGTGCTCAATCCCAGAATAATTAGCTAGACCACCACATGGCACACTTTTGAAGTGCAGGTGGATGTTTAAAACTTCAAAATAATCTCGTCGAGCGGATGTGTGGGCATCCTCTGTGGGATACTCTTATCCTCTAAAAGAAAATTAAGCGGTTTATTCACTATCCCATGGAATAGTAATTCTAACCTTTTGTGATGCTTCGAATTAAGAAAGTGGCATCATCTCTCCTTCCTCCCCTTGCCATAAACCAAGAACAAATGACTACGTAATATGTGATGGTTCATCTTTCTATCTTTTGTGTACATCTTTTCTGGACTGTACATATTTTATATGATTCTGTTACAGCTCAAATACTCAAAAAGATATCATAGGAATGCCACCAACAAATTTCATTTATAGATTTCAGATTGCTTACGCTCCTAATTTTGTATGGATTTAATCGTCTAATTCATACACATAGGTGGAAGTTCTCCATGTTTCCTTTTTGTTGGTTATCATTGGATTGTCGAAATTTCCTATGACTTATTTAGGAATTAATCATCAAATAGATATTTTATAAATAACACAAATAAACTTCCATGGATATATTTCCTATGCTCCTAAATCTCTACAAATTTGACATCACATCATCTATGAAAATTAATTCATTAAAGCCAGAAGGTGCACAAGTAATTTTCTATTATATAGAGGATATCCATATGTAACATTGTTCTGTGACAGATACACTAAAACTGGATAATTGTTATGTAGAACAATCACTTATAGCTCGCCATATTAGAAATTGTAGAATTGTAGGCCATAATTATGAAGCTCCATGGAATCAAAGACATGAGCATGCCAACATCAGAAGGAATAATGCTAAAAAAAAACATCAGAAGGAATAGACATTGGCCTAGCCATTAATTAGACAACTTTCTCTCATCTTGCACCTGTGGAAAAAAAAATCTTCATATTACATGAACCATGATTCAATCTAACAAATGGTCAGGTATTACTTAATCGTGATGGAAGAAAATGGAAGAAGCTAATTATGGTTAATCTCGCGATTGTTGAATTCGTTTGATCGGTTATATGCATCAAATTCCTATTGTTTTCGAAGGAAAAAATAGCATCTTATATATGAGAAGAAATAGTTAGAGATTAGAGATCCTCTTCTGCCAGCAACCTCTTAGGTCTGACACTTTCTACCCAGTAGACCATGGTAAAAGGTAGCTTCAGACATGTTACACATATTCTATGATACATTTCTGACTAAACTTTTGCAAAATAGACTAAAAAAATCAATGATAGTGACATACTTCTGCACATAAATTCACAAGTTAGCTAGCAGCAGGAACAACGATATGCTAAATGAGCCGAACTTGCATTACCGAGCAGTTCAGAACTGAAGAGTGTACATTCCCTGATGCTTCTACCTTTTATCTTGTTCAACCATGTGTATTCCAATGTATGGAGGACTCAATGGACGTGCGTACATGGCAAAAGGAACTTCAGGGCGGTACTCAGGAGGCGCGTGGATCCCTCAATGGCAACATGTGGCGGCGACCAAGGCAAATTTATTGCTCTACATGGTGATAAAAACACACAACTGTTACTGGTCAGTATTCATATTTAGGTCCATTTCAGTTGGCAGACAGAACACAATTTGTATATAGAGATATATGTCAAAAAGTTTCAGTGTTTTATCTGAAAAGGGACAGGGACGAAAGGAAAATATAGATGTTGAGAAGATTTTAGAATCAGACAAGCACGAGCAATAAAATTGATGTCTAATGAAGACATTTAACAACCTTCATCAAAATCGCTCGCCCTGACTAAGAGTTACACTCTTTTTTTGCAGTCCATGGCGAGAGAATATCTGCCAGACCAAAAAATCCATACGAAGAAATGATCAAGAGAACATCCAGTAAAAAGATGGCTCGCACCTCTTGACAGGTTGGTGCAAAAGAAGAGCAAGGGGATGGGTATTGGGGAGCAACTGACCGCAGTATATCTACATTCCCGATTGGAGCAACTCAGGGAAGTATGTCAGCTTTAGAATCAACCCAATCGCTCCATCAGGCATACCTGCAGCATTGCCCCGATTCAGATGCAAGCTTGTCTGCTGTAACACAAATTTGAATAAATCAATGAATAGACTAAAAAGTTATACTCTTAATAAAAGATTTGTGTGATTTTTTAACCATACATATAAACCAACACATATTTATTTTAATGGAATTTATTGTAATGGAAGGCCACTCATCACAACATTCTTTTGTGCAAGTGATCCAGGAATATTTGGAAGACTATAATTTCCATGAATGTTGTGCAGACCTGAAAATGCAGAAAATGATAAGAGATCAAAAAGAGGTTTAATCAATGGAGATTGTACTATGTCAATGCGCTAACTGAGCTAGTCACCATATGATCACGAGAGTGATGGAAACCTTGAACTGGTCCGATTGACCAGAAATGGATGTTGCGAATGGTCGTCCGGATAAGGCTGGAAGGTTCGATGTGGAAATGTTAAGATTGGACTACCAAGGAATAAAGTATAAAATTATCAAGATAACTAATAACAAAAGATAGTAAACAAACATGATTGGAAAGTGTATGTATATATTGAATCAATGGTAGTCTAGTTACAAGAATAAGCATGTACATTCAGCAAGCCGGGCATTGTTGGCAATAGAAGAGCAAGCCTACGCTCAAGGTCAAATGAAGATTGTTCACCAAAAGTTCATGAAACGGTGATTGCCGCCAATCTGAAACAGAAAGGGATACATCCATTAATTAGTCACTTGTAAATTAAAAATCTTGAAAAGGAAAAATTGCGCGTAATAATTTAACTTGGTAGAAAGTTTACATCTGAGCCATCCTTCCAACATGAATCAGTAAGTAAGCTAGGACAGCAAAAAATGGGCAGATTTCAGTTAACAGCGAGGAAATGTCACCGTTCTAGGACCCACACCTGACACATACATATCTGAACTTGTGCTGCTAGTGCTTTAGTTTGAAAACAAAGGCAGGTTTAATTACCAACCAACTGGTTGTTGAGTAGCCAAAGCAAACACTTGAATAGTTATTGAGGACCGAGTGCTTGACGAGTGTATGGCAGAGGCTAGTCGCTGCAAACATGACACCGCATAACAACGTACAACCTGTCATTTTATGGATCTTTTAACCATGTGGCATATGTTCTTATGCTCTATTTCAGGGTTTTAGAAGAAGAAGAAAATCCACCAATGGCAGAGTAGTTTCAGATGCCAAATTCAGCTGTAGCAGTTCAGCTGTTGGGTTCATCATGTTTGATGCTAGAACCAAACCTTAGCAGCATACTCATAGATACTCCCATGTCAGGTGTTGCTTATACAAAGGGGTACATTCATCACTACATGTCCTGCTGCTGGATATGCACCTACTGTACTCCAAGCGATATTAGCAGATGATGGATGCAGTCAAATGGAACTAAAGTTACAAGCCAGTAAATTTTGCGCTAGCTATGTACAATATTGTTCCTATCAACGGAAGCAAGATCAATGCGCCCATCAACGGAATTCAGTAAATTCAACAGAGCACGGACGCATATTCAGGCATGATGTGGCGGTTTCCCATCAAATAATCTACAGAGCAAGCAGTTCTACTACCTTGGAGATCACAGAACTTCGAGCACGTTCTATCCCATTTCACCACTTGGGTCGGGTGACACCAGATCGGAGAATTGCACAGCGGGGAGAGGATGAGGGGATGAGTGAAGAGGGAGCACCTTGGAGAGGAGCCGCGGCAGACACGTCGACCCATCTGGCTCCGACCGCCTTCCTTCCAGATCCACCGCCTGCCCACCAATTCCCATCAGATCCGGTAGCCCCTTCAAGGTCGCCGCCGGTCTCGTCAGTGTCGTGGGCAACGCCCTGGCTCTCCCCGCTCGGCGGTCTCTCCTCCACACCTCTCCATTTTCTCCTCCTTCGTCCCCGCGCCCATGTCCCGCATCGCCGCCACCGCCTGATGCGGCTCCCGAGCGCAGCGCTGCCTGCCCTCCATGGCCGCCGCTCCGTGCAAGCCTGCGCTGCCGGGGTCCATGGCTTCGACGCCGGCTACCTCCTCGCCCCCAGCCGACTCCATTTTCTCCTCGCAAGCCTCCCGCCTCCCGCCTCGCTGTCGCCACCTGATGCGGCGCTCGAGCACACAACGGCCTACCTGCAATGGCCGCCCCCTGCAAAACGAAAAGAGGATTGTGGGTTGAATACACGTGAAGGAAGGGTCCTTTTTGTAATAATGAAACGTTTTCTCAGCTAATAGTCACTTAAAAGAGGACTGCGGGTTGATTACACGAAAGCAGAGGGACTTTTATGAAAAATTAGCGACAGACGACCAGAAACAGTACCTGCTTTATTAGTAGGTAAAAACTTGTAGTATTTGCCTAACTAGAGAGAATTCCTTATTTGACACTATTTCAAAATATGTTTCCTTATTTGACATTAGAATTTTTCTCTTCCCTATTTGACACTTGGTCTATTTTTTTTACCCAATATGACATTGCCGTCAATTCAGTTAGCCTCTTCCGTCAACTAGGACCGTAGTATCCTTTCATGAATCACTGTGTAACGTTGGAAAACAAGATGACCCAATTCTCGTGTCCACGTCTAGAGAAACCATATCATTCGTTTCCTCGACCCAGTACTAAGCTACAACGGCGGCGCGGCATGCTCAAAATTGGGTGTGGTTTATTTAGAATTGTCCACGACCCGTGCGCCCTTGCTTTCGGCAAGACGCGCGTACAACTAGCATTTTTTCTTGTCCTTCTGAGACAAAAGCGTACAACTAGCAAAACTCCGGTGCTCCGTTCTGGCGAGACGGGCGCATGATTCCATCCTGTCGGGCGAGTCCGTTTGGGGTAAAACGGACATACAAGACGGCCCAGCGGACGGGCACAAACGAACTTTCGTTCGTTTTTTGTCCGCTTTTGACTCATCCCCGGCCTAAGTTTGGGTCGTCTTTGAGGTGAAACGGACAGCGCGCGGACGGCCCGGACGCGCGCGCTTGTCCTTCCCTGGCTCGCCCGTCAGTGGCAGGGGCCACTCTTTTTCTACCCCACCCCACTCCCATCACCGAGCGCCCAAACCATAGCCTCCCTTCCTCCCTCGCCGCCGCAGCTGCGCCGCTCGGACGCGCGGCCCCAAGCGTACTAACTGGAATTTTTATTGTGTAGACCGGATGCAATTTTTGGTATTGGGAAAAAGAATACATTGATCTATTGATAGCACACAATTTAATAGTATTGTTTTTTTGTTTCAAAACTAGTAATGGCGCACTAACTGAAGATGCGCCATTAGTAACCTTGATTACTAATGGCGCATTTATAGTGGGTGCGCCATTAATAAGTGGGCAGCAACAAGATATTTTGGACAGCCTCTCCTACCCACACTAACTTTCTCCCCACTTCATTCTCTCCACCTCCTCCTTGTCTCGGGTCCCTCCTCTTTTTCACCTCATTTCCACCATAGATTCATTCAAATTAAGTGGTTAAATTACCTTATTTTGATAGGTAAGTAAGGGGGAAGCTATATTTATGTTGTTCTCCATACAACAATGTGCACATGCACTTTTCATGGCCTAGCTAGATCTATGTATGTTCGTGGTGTTGCATATGTTTGTTGTGTTGCATATGTGTTTGTGTTTGGAGGTGTACCAGTATTTGAAATGCGATAGTTGCCAATATTTTTCCGGAATGTTGATTCATTTCCGTTTCGGTGAGAATTTTGGCATTAAGCATTCTTTTTTGTCCTATTTTTAGAGAAAGTCATGGCAAATTTTTTCTTGGTTCTAAAATATCGTTTTGCTCTACCCCGCAGGCGACCATGGTGCGCATGATGACCGAAGGCATCGTGAATAGGTTTTGAGGTCCGCGAAGGCCAAGATGCTTCAAAAGAACAAGACGGAGATAAGATGTCCGTGTCGAAGATGCAAGCTGAAGAGCCTTATTGCGGACCCGGATTCCGGGAAGGTGCGGGACCACCTGCTCTTGCGTGGTTTCATGGATGGCTATCGGTGGCAAGGTGATGAAGATGACTACGGAGTCGTCCATGGGGGCCAGGCAAGAAATGAGGAAGGGCAGCAAGACAACCACCGCGGCTCGGGCGGGCGAAAAGACGAAGAATCCCCAGGAGATGATCACGACGGTGATGCTGTACACAGCCATCATGTAGAAGATGCAGGCCATGATGATGAGGAAGATGCCGGAGCAGACGACGGGCATGATCATGAAGATGATGATGCCGGGGGAGCAGACGACGCTGGACCATCGATGGGCTGGGTGCAGGACCCTCATATTCAAGAGCTGCTTCTCAAGCAGACCGATAATGCAAGAGCTGCCGCCCGAGAGAAAGCCAAGATGGATCAACTTGAGTTAGACGCTGTTACTCCATTGTATGAAGGATGCAGGCCCGAGGATACCCGCCTGAAAGTAACGCTCATGGCTCTGGAGATGAAGGTAAAACACAAAATGACCGACGCATGCTTCGACGAGAACATGTCATTCTGGCACGAACGTCTTCCCAAGGGGAACAAGTGCCCCACCAGTTTGGAGGAGGCGAAGAAAATCGTGTGTCCTCTGGATTTACCGCACGTGAAATACCATGTGTGCATGAACAATTGCATCATTTATCGGGATGAGCACGCGGAGTCTACCATATGTCCGGTGTGCGGCGTCACTCGATACAAGAAGAGGAAGAAAGCTCCTCGAAAAGTGGTGTGATACTTTCCGATCACTCCTCGTCTGCAGCGGTATTTAGCGGACCCTAAGGTAGCAAAGGTCCTGCGATGGCACGCGGATAGGGAGGAGAAGAAGCGAGAAGATGACGCAAATGATCCGGAGATAGATAAAAAAGACAAGATGTTGAGTCACCCTAAGGATGCGAGCCAGTGGCAAGCGTTGAACTTCGAAGACCTAGAATTTGGGAATGATCCAAGGAACATCGTGCTGGGCGCGAGCACCGATGGAGTCAATCCGTTTGGCAGCCAGAGAAGCACACATAGCACCTGGCCTGTGTTTGTGTGGATGTACAAGCTTCCCCCTGGTTGTGCATGAAGAGGAAGTACATTCACATGAGTATGCTAATTGAAGGATCGAAACAACCAGGGAACGACATCAATCTGTATCTGGGGCTGCTGAAAGAGGAGCTAGACACACTGTGGAAAACGCCAGCCAATACGTGGGACGCTGCAAAGAAAGAATATTTCCCTATGAGAGCCCCGCTGCTCACGACGGTGCACGACTATCTCGGTTACGGATATGTCGCGCGACAGGTGGTCCACGGATTTTCTGGATGCTTCAGGTGCATGGATGACACAACGTATCGCCAGCTAGATAGAGATCCCGGGTCTTCAAAAACCGTGTTCATGGGACATCGAAGGTGGCTTCGCGATGATGACCTGTGGAGAAAATGCAAGGATCTGTTCGATGGTGAAACCGAACCCCGAGGACGCCCGCGTACGAGGAGCGGCGAGGAAATAGACGAGCTGTTGAAAAATTGGAAAGATTGCCCACTGCCGGGAAAGAAGCAAAAGGCGCCAGAGCCGGGAAAGAAGCGAAAGGCGCCAGAGCCGCTGCTGAAGGTATGGAAAACGAGGTCTGTTTTCTGGGACTTGCCGTACTGGAAGATCCACCGTGTGCCTCACAGCCTTGATGTAATGCATATCACGAAGAACGTGTGCGAGAGTCTGCTTGGTACCCTGCTCAACATGCCAGAGAGGACCAAAGATGGGCCGAAAGCAAGGGCAGACTTGAAATCAATGGGCATCAGGCAGGAGCTTCACGCTATATATGATGATCATGATGATGATGATGATGATGACGCGAAGCAGGACACGGAAAGTCGTTGCAAAGGCAAAAAGGCCAAGAAGACCAGAAATGACTACCCTCCCGCGTGCTTCACTCTAAGTCAGGAGGAGATCGAGCAATTTTTCACCTGCCTCGTAGGAGTACAACTTCCTTACGGTTACGCGGGGAAGATAAGCAGATACCTAGACTGGGCGAAGCTGAAGTTCAGCGGGATGAAGTCTCACGACTGTCACGTGCTGATGACGCAGATACTTCCAGTTGCAATCCGTGGGATCATGGACGCGCACGTCCGTGAAACCCTATTTGGCCTATGCAACTTTTTCGACGTCATCTCTCGGAAGTCTGTTGGCGTGAGGCAACTCAGAAGGCTACAGGAAGAGATCGTGGTGATACTATGCGAGCTTGAGATGTACTTCCCGCCCGCATTCTTCGACGTTATGGTGCATCTGCTGGTCCATATCGTGGACGATATCATCCAACTTGGGCCGACGTTCCTGCACAGCATGATGCCGTTCGAAAGGATGAATGGTGTCATCAAAGGATACGTTCGCAACATGTCACGTCCAGAGGGAAGCATAGCCAGGGGCTTTCTGATCGAAGAGTGCATCTCCTACTGCACGAATTATCTAGGCATCGAGAACCCCGTTGGTCTGCCCGTCAACAGGCACCTCGGCAGGCTCGCTGGATGGGGTCACCGTGATGGTCGCCACGAAATGCATGTCGACTTCGAGGGTCGACTCGCCGACTTTGAAAGAGCAAACCTAGTTGCGCTACAACACATAGACGTGGTCGATCCTTGGGTGGTAGAGCACAAAACCTTTATTGAGAAGACGTACAATGACCGAGGCCAACAGAGGACGGACGGAGATATAATCAAAGAGAACAACTCATGTTTCACGCGTTGGTTCAAGCAGAAGCTTCTGTCGTACCCTTTACCTGAGGATTCTTCCGCGGAAGAACAACTCATATTCGCCTTATCACAGGGCGCCGAGCACAACCTGATGACCTATGAGGCGTACGATATCAACGGCTACACATTCTACACCGAGGCCAAGGACATGAAAAGCGATGGTTATCAGAACTCCGGGGTAACGATGGAATCCTACACCGGTAATGACAAGGACAGATACTACAGAAGGATCGAGGAGATCTGGGAGCTGAGCTACGCTGGAGAGAAGGTCCCGATGTTCCGTGTCAGATGGGCCAAGAGCGTCCTAAAAGAAGACCGATATTTCACCACCATGGTTATACCCGAAGCCAAATCCAAGACCGCGGGCGCAAACATCACCGCGAAAAATGAGCCATGGGTACTGGCTTCCCAAGTTGACCAATGCTTCTTCATTACCGACCCGTCAAAGCCCAGTCGTGTTGTCGTGAGGAGAGGCAAAAGGAAGATCATCGAAATGGATGGAGTAGCCAATGAGCAAGACTTCGACAAGTACGGCGACCCAAGGATCGAACATGACGACGATGATGAAGTAGCAGCATACACCAGAAGAAGAAGCAGGACCACCCTACCTAAAGGACGTCCGTTCCACAAAAGAACTCCATTTGCGAAAAAGAAGGGCAAGAAGATTGTGAACAGACAGCTAGCTAAGATCGATTGTATTTAAATCGTAGCCTTCATTTCGCGATTGTATTTCATGGGCACTTTTTGAACTATCATGAATATTTTTAAATTTCATGGACACTCGATCTCGACCCCCCCCTCCATCTCGATCGCTATCCCACCTCGCCAGATCCGGTCCCCCTCGCCGCCGAGCACCCCCCGGTCCACC
>LR738712.1:233328962-233369401 GCA_902687465.1 Secale cereale
GCCGACCCCCCGCACCCTCCCCCGCTCCACCGGCATTACCGTTTGATGATATTTTTTAAAAATTATTACTGTCTTATAAAAAAATATTACTGTTATGATTTAAAAAAGTTTGAACATATTTAAACACAAATAAGTATCAAACAACATTTTAAATGCATAAAAAAATTGTGGACCCTGGAGAATCGAACCCAGGACCTCCTGGTGTGAGAACTGGCTGCTGACCAGTCGAGCTAGTAGAGGACACTTGATGTGGATCACGCCAGGTGGAAGATAACCTGTTGGCTCGAGCAGAAAAAAAATATACTAATGGCGCACCGAGGAGTGGTGCGCCATTAGTATTGCGCCGCCCCCACCATCCATATCTCCTCCCCGGCCATCCCCAACCTAGCTATCCCCTCTCTCTCCCCGACTCCACCCACGCCGCCCCCGTGCCCCCGCGCCCCCGCGCCCCTCACCACCGCAGCTCCCCCGCGCCGCCGCCCCCACGCCCCCCCACCACCCGCCACGCGCCGCCCCCTCCACTATCTCCGCTCGCCGTCGTCGCCTTCGCGCGGGGAGGATATCCAGGAGGTCCGCGCCGGCCGGCTTCGTACGTCCACCAGGAGAGGAGGCCCGCGACCTCCCCGCCGTCTCCGCCCTCCGCCCTCCATCGTCTCCGCCCTCCGTCGTCTCCGCCGTCTCAGGTAACCCTCCTCCCTCTGCCTCTCTTCTCCTCTCTTCCTCCTCTCCTCCCTCCCGGCCATGCCCTCTTCTTCTCTCTTTTGCTAGGTTTAGTTCAAATCCCTCTCGAATTTAGGTCAAATTAGGTTCAAACTTGCTTGCTGGAGGTCAACTAGGTCAAATTAATTAACTGCTAGGGATTAATTAGGTTAACTAGGTCAAATCCCTCTCGAATTAATTAACTAGGTTAACTAGGTCAAATTAGCAGTTAATTTAGTCTGAAAATGATAGTCCATAGTTGCACTGCAAGGCCTTTGTAACCTCAAAACAAGAAGGACAATATTCATGCTAAAACGATATTCAAAGATCGTCCTTGACACTGATGTTCAGAAGTTTAGCCAGCTCGCCGCTTTCATATGCGTCAACAGTATCTTCAGTTGAAGCTCCTTAAACACAGCCTTCGCCCTTTTACAATACCTGCAAAAATTGAGTACTTAAACACACTGTTTCTTCTGAGAGTACGAAAACACTGAAATGTGGTAAGTTGACAGTAGTTGGGTTCTGCATCTATGGGCAGCAGCAGAGCCAGGAACAAAGTAGGTGCGAGGCTAAATTATGATAGGCGATTTTTTTACCAAATATTAAACAACACACACCATAGTAGGAGCACATTACCACTGACACTAACATAAATATCTAATCTCCAGATAAAACTCACCAATTGGTTTTCGAAGCCAGAGATTGGCAATAATTTCATCCATATTCACTATGTGCTCTTTTCTTTAACAGCACAATGTGTGTGCATCTTTGTGTTACAAACTTTTGCTAATGCCTGGCATCTTTTGGGTATTATCTATCCACCCTATGCAAATTATGAAATTACAAAAGACAGAACACAGTCTAATTAGAATTAAGCATGCATCCATTCAAACATACACTAGTTTTCTAGTTACAATATATTTGGGGTTTCACGAGATGGAATAAACAAGGATAAATTTACACACCACCCTAGGGTTGGCCTTTGCTGAACGGCTAAATTGGGGAACAACTTGTTGGGGAGTTGATCGTACTATCAGTACCGCTAGGTCAAATTAGGTCAAACTAGGTCAAACAACTTGAATGGCTAAATTAGGTTCAAACTTGCTTGCTGGAGGTTAACTAGGTCAAATTAATTAACTGCTAGGGATTAATTAGGTTAACTAGGTCAAATCCCTCTCGAATTAATTAACTAGGTTAACTAGGTCAAATTAGCAGTTAATTTAGTCTGAATCTGAACTTGTGTTGCTGCTGCATCTCTCTCGAATTAATTAACTAGGTCAAAGGGAGGGAAAGAGAAGTCAATCATGTGAAGGAAGGAAGGAAGGTGCCTGAGTTTTACTAGTTGGTTGAATTTTCTTCCTTCCTTGTAAAACTGGTTGAAAAAGAAAATGAAAGGTCCAACTCTCTCTAGCAAGAAACAAACTTGCTTGCTGGAGGTGGTGCCTGGCCTGGCATGCTAGTTGCTTAGCTTAATTGCTGTTAGAGTTAGTAGTTAATTGCTTAGCTTAATTGCTGTTAGAGTTGAGTTACAGCCGATGCATGATGGAGCTGTCAAATTAAGTTAAGTGTATATACACTAGCAGCTACCCTATATATGCGCGTGTCTTTTTTGGTTGATAAATAATAAGTCCATGCATACAACTTTATTTTTGGAAGGGAATGCAAATCTGGCTCGTTTTATTACAGCAAGTGTCTGTCTCTCTTATATATTTTGTTGTCTCTCTTATATTTCATAAATAATAAGGCCACACATACATTTATTTTTTGTTTGTTGAAGGGAATGCAAATCTGGCTCATTTTATTGAGATAATACATCAGGTGTTTCTCTTATATATGTGTTGTTATTAACAGTGGGTAATTAACCTAACTATTCATTTTTCCTTAGGTTAATATAAAAATGTCCAGTGGGCACATATAAATTCCTTTTACCTACTATCTTGTATATATATTTGAAAATAATTGCTGCTAGCTGTTAATTTTACCTGAAGAGAAAAACTACTGGTACTAGCTAGAATTTGGCACTGAAAAGCAAAAGCTACAATTAGCTGCTGGTATTAGACATGCTTGACATTATATATCAGTTTGTCTGGTTCTTGTTTTGGTAGTAGTAGTTTGCTTTGCTTATCCATGAGTATCAGTCAATTGGTGAACCTCGAGCAGCTTTTTGCTGGGTTTTGTCTCCGACCATCGTGTCGTGATGATTTTGCAGGTACCCCGAGAGGCCCTTGAGTTTGCTGGAATGTCGATTAACTTCCGTTCCGCCAAATTCGGGTACTCCATATGTCCTATTTTCAGCAAAGGTCATGCTAAAATTTTCCGTGAATTTTAGCATGACTTTACTAAAAATAGGACATATGGGGTACTTGTGACTAATGCATGGGCCGGGGTATCTTAGTAGTTAATTAAGTAGGATCAAGTGCCCCTTTATTCTAGCTGCATTAAACCATAGGCGGCAATAGAGCCAAGTGATTAGGCCCAACTTAGAATTCTCCTTCCCAGCTTAGATTTTAGGATGCCTCGGTGTCGACAAACCATAAATTATAAAACCTTGGCTTTTAGGGTGCCTCGGTGTCGATAAAAACCGAAATGATGAAAGCTTAGGCTTTTAGGGTGCCTCGGCGTCGAAATACCCTCAATTATAAAAGCTTAGCTTTTAGGATGCCTCGGTGTCGACAAACCCTAAATGATGAGACCATGATCTTGTTCCTTGACAATAACCAACTTTTTGACCAAACTTTGTTCCTATTTAGAGAGAAACATGGCCAACAACGATGAGGCCCGGGGTTCGGGCGGCAAGGCATTCTGGGAGCTGTCCCAGGAGATGGAGGAACAACCTCACTTGTATGAGGACGCCACCTTCCCCACCGATCCTGACACCACTGATGGTACCGCCGAGGATGACCCCACTGATGCCACCACTGATGGTGCCGCCGAGGATGCCACCACTGATGATGGCGGCGCACGCACAGATGGCAGCCAACCGAAGAGGCAACGGAAGGACCGGCGCCCGACCGTGCTCCGCACCCTCAAGGAGGAAGTTACAGAAGTGGACTCCGACGGGAATCCAACGACGCCCGAACAAATAGTCAAGGGGTACTCGCTTCAGCTCGGGTGCATTCTCCGGAGCACCGTCTCGATCAACACCGAGAACCTGAGGCATCCTGACCGAGGGAATTTGCGCAACCTCCTCTTCACGAAGGTCCACGAACGATACAAGTTCCCCGCTGAATTTGAAAACACAAGCCTCAAAGGGAATAAAGTGAACAATGCTGCCCTCACGAAGATGAGCAAGGCCCTGTCTACTTGGAAAAGCAATGTGAAGAGAATGATCGAGAAAGGTGAGAGTTATGACAAGATCAAGGAGAAAAATCCTTCGATCACCGAAGATGACTACAACGACTTCAAGATCAATTGCTCGAGCACCGCACACTCCGAATCAAGTCAGTGGGGGAAAAAAATGCGGGAGCTGAACTTAGGGGAACACACACTCAGTCCCGGCGGTTACAGAGTGGCGGAGCCTATATGGGACAAGGAGGAGGCGGACCGTGCCGAGCAAGGCCTACCGCCCCTCTTCGATAAATACGGTGACAAGCAGACCAGGAACTTTGTCAGGGCCCGGTAC
Organism: Secale cereale; assembly: GCA_902687465.1. Classification (NCBI taxonomy): domain Eukaryota; kingdom Viridiplantae; phylum Streptophyta; class Magnoliopsida; order Poales; family Poaceae; genus Secale; species Secale cereale. The sequence continues at coordinate 233,333,284 of LR738712.1, forward strand.
AAGAAGGACCCGAAAACAAAGGAGCTTACCACGGATCCGAAGACCAGGGCGCTTGAGCTTGTTCTGGTAAGGAATACACCCCCGCGTAATTAGCTCCATATGGTTGCATTCTCATTAATGAAGCCAAATTTCTAAATGGTTCACATTCCTTCTGCAGGCGACTGAAAGCAGTAGCGCGGGGTCGACTAAGAGCAACCCTTGGGACACGACTCTAAACAGGGCGTTGAATGTAATGAAGATCAAGGATAAGCTCAGTAAGCCGACGTCAGCTGGTCGTGTGGCCGGCAAAGGCTTGTCGACAAAATGGTCGTCATACTATAACGCTGGTGGGCGAAAGGAGAAAAAGACCAGCTCGGAAAGCCAAGCGCGCGAGGTTCAAGAACTCAAGGCACAGGTGGCGCGGATTCCGGAGATTGTCCAAGAGCAAGTGCAACAATAGCTCGGAGCGACGATCACCGCCATTGTGCCTACCTTGAACGAGGGGTTGAGTGCGTGGATTGCGGGCGGCCAATAGGGCCGCCCCCGATTCCTAGCTTCACGGCTAGCAACTCACAGAACGCGATGGCGGGGCCAGTGGTGTCTCCGGCGGAGGCGGCATTGGTGTCTCCGACGCCGGCACAGGAGCTTAATGCACCCGGGTGTACGCCGGCCGACACCTCTACAGCAAGCGGCCCCTCCGTCAATTGCAGGCCCGCCGTTGGCGATGCCTCGACATTAGCCGAGCTCGATGCCATCATCACGGTAACTAATTAAGCCTCTCTCGGCCGAGGACTTCATCTCCTTGCCTTTGACTGGGCATCCCTGACGCCCTACATGTTTTCGCAGGGCGCCGCCGACGTTCCGTGCACTCTCCTGCACTTCGTGAACAACGAGTTGGTCGATGTCGCCAAGGGCAAAATCGTTCAACCGGGCAACCCCTTGTTCCGCGATACCTAGATGCCACCCAACTTGTTTAGGGTTCAACTGGTTCGGGTGCTGCCAGGCTGCGACGAGGTGTTACCTCCGATTCGACCCGTCGGGGCCGACTATGATGACGTGATGACCCTCGGCGCCTGCCTGAGTTGGCCCCTGCTTTGACCGAAGAGCCAGATTCGTTTGGGGGCGGGGGACACCACCCCAAAGACACCACCGCCAGTCGTGCCGGCGCCAAGTCGGCCCCATGGCAAGACCACCGCAATGGTGCCGGACATACCTATGCCACTGGATCCAAACATGCATATGGCACAGGATCAGAACGACGACGACGATGATACATTTGGCAACGTCGATCAGTACTTTGCCGATCATGGGTACGGTGGCGACTTCATGGGGCCTCCTTCTCAAGAACCCAACCCAACAAAAGACGTGTGCGATCTAGCTGGTAGCGCGGAGAAGCCAAGTTGCAACAGGCGTCGTCTGCCGTTCAGCTCTCAGGAGACGCCTCCAGCTGCCGACTTCACCGAGCCTCAGATAGGCAAGGTGCGAAATATTATCAGCCCCAACACATTCAAGAAGGCGGTCTGTGAGCAGAACTCGGTCCCAATTCAGGAGAAGAAGAAGGCATGCAAAAGAAAAACTAACAAGGGTGCGAGCCAGCCGGCACCGAGTATGATCCGTGCTCAGGACGGGCCACCTTCACCTGAGGATCTAATGAGGAGGGTGCATGTGGCGGGTAGGCCGATGCTACCGAAAAATATGCTCGATGCTGCAACCGGTGCTATGCGGAGTCTGCATGACAGTGTTCTTTCTTTGGAGAAGCGGCGTCTCAGAGAGAAGGATGTGGCATACCCGGTTTTCGCGGCCAAGGTGCCAGAGGGAAAGGGCTTTGTGGATAACTCCATCGGGGGTACGATCGTCCTGCGGTTTGATGACATCCACGCTATGTTGAACCTTCATCCGCTGCACTACACCTTCGTTCGGCTATTTTCGCTGAGTATGGAGATGCGGATCATTCTCGACAAGACCCCGGACATCGTGATAGTCGACCCCTTCTACATGCGTGCCAAGATCTTGGGCAGCGCTGGGGACCGGCAAGTCGCGAGTTCTTACCTCGAAGGCGTCATTCTGGCAAACCGAGATAAGGATAACTTCCTCGTGCCTTACTTTCCCGAGTAAGTCCTCCCCCTCAACCGCCCCGTAACATATGAATTCTTAGATTTCGATCGTTTTTCTTTTAACATTCCGTGTTTTCTGCAGTGACACACATTGCACGCTAATCCTCCTAAGCCCCAAATATTCCATGGCCACGTATTTTGACCCGGACCGTCAGTCGAACGTAGACTACACAAATGTCAAGAAGGTTCTTGATGATGTTCTCCCCGGCTACGCCAAATCTGGAGGCACCTTCACTAGGACAGTTCGTAAGACCGGCAAGCACGTGTTCTCCCACAATACGATGTTCTGCTGCGTCAAGCAGCCGCCTGGCGGTCAGAAGGGTGCCTACTACGCCATCCATCACATGCGGGCGATCGTACGGGACCATCATGAACTTCTGCTATCGAGTAAACTCAAAGATTGGGACACGAGCGTGTCGGCAATCCAGGACGCGGACATCAGTCAAGAATTCTTTTGCATCCAGTCGGAGTTTGCGGAAATCATCCATCAAGATGTCCTTCATACCTCGGGGCAGTTCTTCCTCAGGAACCAACCGTCCAACAGTGACATCGACACAATGCTACAAATGCAGGCTGACAACGCCCGTGATTTCATGACTCCCACGATAGACGGCGGCTTCATCCACGCTCTGGTCCCTTGAGTCGAGTGGAAAGCAGTGATGCCGTGTCTAGTTCTGAAACATCGATTGGCTCATGTTGTAATTAAACTTTAATGAACTTGTAGTATGTGTCTTTGGTTTCGAGAGTCGTTCAACTTAGATGTAATCGATGCTATTAATGTCTTGCTTTTCTCTTTCGATCGTTCTATTGCATACTTATATATTGCTTATGTATTGTCTGTGAATTGGTACTAACGTTTCGTTTGGCTAGTGCATAGCGATGCCGTCGTATGTCGTGTACAATTGTAAGGTTCCCGGAGTCTACGACGACTGGGAGGAGTGTCGGAGACAGGTTCACCGATTCAGCGGTAACAGTTACAAAGGGTACACCACTAGGGCCGAGGCCGAATCTAGATACGCCCGCTATCTAGCGGGAGAGGGGAGAGAGCGTTGGAGGAACCAGATGAAGATGAGTTTCATCGTGATGATGCTCATCGTGATGACCGCAGCTCTCTTCTATGTGATGGTAGTTTAGATGATCGATATCGACTTGTAATGTGAAGACAAACTCGCTACTCGCGGTCTCGAGACTTGTAATATAATGTTCTATCTTTGTTCGGTCTTTTCAATTCGGAGACTAATATGATGAATTGTATTCGGAGACTAATATGATGAATTGTATTCAGAGACTAATCTTCTATTGTATTCGATGAATCTGTTGTTGATGTGTGCTGTCTATATTCTGTCCAATTATACATTTTGTAACCTGTGCAAAAAACAGAAAATAAAAAAATAAAAAACCTAATATTCATACTAATGGCGCATCACATCACAGTGCGCCATTAGTATGCCAAAGGATACTAATGGCGCATCATTAGACAGTGCGCCATTACTATGCCGAAGTTACTAATGGCGCATCTTGCTGGCGTGCACCATTAGTATGCCAAAGCACCTGGGTATACATGGCCCCCTGGGAGGCATACTAATGGCGCACTACTGTGCATACTAATGGCGTATCTGTGGTGCGCCATTAGTATACCAGATACTAATGGCGCACCAGAGGTGCGCCATTAGTAAAATATACTAATGGCGCACCAGAGGTGCGCCATTAGTAAAATATACTAATGGCGTGGCACTAATGGCGCACCACTAATGCGCCATTAATGGCCAAATTAGGTGCACCATTAGTAGGCCTTTTCCTAGTAGTGAAGCCCGACCTCGGCAAAAGATAGAGAAATAATGAAAGTCATTCCCTATGCCTCAGTCATAGGTTCTATAAAGTATGCCATGCTGTGTACCAAACTTGTCGTGTACCTTACCATGAGTTTGGCAAGAAGGTACAAAAGTGATCCAGGAGTAGATCAGTGGACAGCGGTCAAAATTATCCTTAGTTACTCGATGACTAAGGAAATGTTTCTCGATTATGGAGGTGATAAAGAGTTCGTCGTAAAGAGTTACGCCGATGCAAGCTTTACACTAATCTAGATGACTCTAAGTATCAATCTGGATGCGTATTAAAAGTGGGAGCAATTAGCTAGAGTAGCTCCATGCAGAGCATTGTAGACATAGAAATTTGCAAAATACATACGGATCTGAATGTAACAGACCCGCTGACTAAACTTCTCTCACGAAGCAAAACATGATCACACCTTAGTACCCTTTGGGTGTTAATCACATGAGGATGTGAACTAGATTGTTGACTCTAGTAAACCCTTTGGGTATTGGTCACATGGCGATGAGAACTATGGGTGTTAGTCACATGGCGATGTGAACTATTGGTGTTAATCACATGGTGATGTGATCTAGATTATTGACTCTAGTGCAAGTGGGAGACTGAAGGAAATATGCCCTAGAGGCAATAATAAAGTTATTATTTATTTCCTTATATCATGATAAATGTTTATTATTCATGCTAGAATTGTATTAACCGGAAACTTAGTACATGTGTGAATACATAGACAAAACAGAGTGTCCCTAGTGTGCCTCTACTAGACTAGCTCATTGATCAAAGATGGTTATGTTTCCTAGCCATAGACATGAGTTGTCATTTGATCAACGGGATCACATCATTAGGAGAATGATGTGATGGACAAGACCCATCCGTTAGCTTAGCACTATGATTGTTTAAGTTTTACTGCTATTGCTTTCTTCATGACTTATACATGTTCCTATGACTATGAGATTATGCAACTCCCGAATACTGGAGGAACACTTTGTGTGCTACCAAACGTCACAACATAACTGGGTGATTATAAAGGTACTCTACAGGTGTCTCCGAAGGTACTTGTTGGGTTGGCGTATTTCGAGATTAGGATTTGTCACTCCGATTGTCGGAGAGGTATCTCTGGGCCCACTCGGTAATGCACATCACTATAAGCCTTGCAAGCATTGCAGTTAATGAGTTAGTTGCGGGATGATGTATTACGGAACGAGTAAAGAGACTTGTCGGTAACGAGATTCAACTAGGTACTGAGATACCGACGATCGAATCTCGGGCAAGTAACATACCGATGACAAAGTGAACAACGTATGTTGTTATGCGGTTTGACCGATAAAGATATTCGTAGAATATGTGGGAGCCAATATGAGCATCTAGGTTTCGCTATTGGTTATTGACCGGAGACGTGTCTCGGTCATGTCTACATAGTTCTCGAACCCGTAGGGTCCGCACGCTTAAGGTTTCGATGACAGTTTTATTATGAGTTTATGAATTTTGATGTACCGAAGGAGTTCGGAGTCCCGGATGAGATCGGGGACATGACTAGGAGTCTCGAAATGGTCAAGACGTAAAAATCGATATATTGGACGACTATATTCGGACATCGGAAAGGTTCCGAGTGATTCGGGTATTTTCGGAGTACCGGGGAGTTACGTGAATAGAAGAGAGAGGCCAAAAGGAAGGAGGCGCGCGCCCCCCTTCTGGTCCGAATTGGACAAGGGGTGCAGCCCCCTTTTCCTTCTCGCTCTCCCCCTCTTTCCTTCTCTCCTACTCCGGAAAGGAAAGGGGAATCCTACTAGGACTTGGGAGTCCTAGTAGGACTCCCCACACTTGGCGCGCCCCCTCTAGGGCCGGCCTCTCCCTCCCTCCTTTATATACGGGGCAAGGGGGCACCTCTAGACACATCAATTGATCTCTTGATCTCTTAGCCGTGTGCGGTGCCCCCCTCCACCATAGTTCTCCTCGATAATATTAGAGCGGTGCTTAGGCGAAGCCCTGCGACGGTAGAACATCAAGATCGTCACCACGCCGTCTTACTGACGGAACTCTCCCTCGACACTCGGCTGGATCGGAGTTCGAGAGACGTCATCGAGCTGAACGTGTGCTAGAACTCGGAGGTGCCGTATTTTCGGTGCTTGATCGGTCGGGCCGTGAAGACGTACGACTACATCAACCGCGTTGTTCTAACGCTTCCGCTTTCGGTCTACGAGGGTACGTAGACACACTCTCCCCTCTCGTTGCTATGCATCTCGTAGATAGATCTTGCGTGATCGTAGGAAAATTTTAAAATACTACGTTCCCCAACATATCCATTGCCATGGGCAAGTCCTCCTATAATATGCTCGCTCTACTTGTGTTTTTCACTCAGTCAATTTTTTTTCCTGAGAATATCATATAGGCATCTTGTGGAGCTCATAAATTTATGCATGCTTATCGGTTTGGAGTGTATAATATGTCAAAATGTTCATCTCTAAGTGCTCTACATGTTGGTTGCATTTGCATACATAATAGGATGCATTTTGTTATGTTAATCTCTGTTGCAAGAGTGCATGTTGCTGTTAAAGTGCCGAAACTCTTATAACTTGCCCTTTTGTCTTTTTCGTGTGAATTAATGCATGTGTGATATGGGCATTGTGCCAACATGTCTTTGCTTCATATTTATGTCTTCTTGATGCGGTATTTATTTTATGCCATGACTTGCCATGATGTGAGGGAAACAAGCTTGCAAAGTGACCTACTCGTTGTTGCTGTTTTTGCACTTGTTGTAATTCTGCTAAGTCTGAACCTATTATATTATGATGCTATGTTTGCTTGATGATACCATGAAATATGTGCATAGTTGGAGATGTCTAGTGAGCATGTTTTGAAGACCATCTTTTTCTCTATCCATCCATGCCTTTGTTTGAAATTATAAGGTGCTGTAGCATGTCTGTTTCTTGCTCTCCAGTTGTCATCATGATAAATCTGTGAGCCTGTCAATAACGTGTTCCATTTGGCAAAGCTCATTGTAATTAATCTATGCATCATATGGAGTTGTTCCCATGGAGTTATTGGGAGTATGCCATGCCTACTACAAGTCCATGGCCTTTGAATGTTTATTAACATTGCTATGAGTGCTGTTATGTGCCTCCAAAGTCAGCATCATGATGTTGTTGTTTCGCATTCCCAGATTTTCACTAAGTCAGAGAATCTGCTATATCATGTTTGCACTTGTTTTGATGAATGCCATGAACCTGTTGCTCCCATGTATATGCCATGTTATGTTATTTGAGATCCACGTTATGTGCTAGCATGTCATGCTTTGGTTTTCCATGTGATTGTACTGTAGCTTAATTATTTCTTGCCTCCAACATGTCATCATATTAACTCTGCTCATGTATATGCCCTGTTTTTCACTAAGTCATAATCTGTGATATAAAGTTGCTTGTTGCATTGATCATGTTGACTTAATCTTGATGCCTATGAAACTGAACCTTATTGTTATTGGAAGCATGCAACCTATTCTTCAAGTGCATGTCATGCTTGTGCCAATCTTCTTCTTGTAGCATGTTGTCTTGATGCTTGCAATATGCCTAATCGCTGTTTTGGACAGCTTGTCCTTTAAACTTGTTTTATGTGGATGTGTTGAACCGTGGCCCCGTTTGAGCCTGCACTATATGAAACTTGCTTGGTTTTGCATGTAGATGCATCATGTCATGTTGCATCCATGTTTTGAGTGTTGTTCTTGATGTTTGAATGAATTTTGCATCAATGCCATGTTCAACTTGTTTTGCTCATATTTTCTAGGCCGTAGCTCCGAATTAAATGAAATTTATATGTAAATTGACTTAAAAGTCATGTAGATCATCATGGTGCATCTTAACTTGTTGTTTAAAAACTTTAACATAATGTGTTATTAAGATCTGGACCAAATTAGAAATTTGCATATGAGGACTTATCGGAATTGATATATCCGGTTTCTGGCCTCATTTAAACTTGATTCGTTGTGTTGATCTAGTATGCATCATATCTTGACATGAGTAGCATCATGTAGCCTTGTCATGCATCATACTTGGTTGAGCTTCATGTCTTGTTTAAGTGTTCTGTGTTTACAATGTTGTTTGCCCCTTCTCGTTAGTTCCTGTTTCGTTGCGATCGTTAGGATTCGTTCGACTACGCTTGGTTCGTCTTCGAGGCTTCATATTCTTCATGGATCCGATCTTCTTCATAGCGGGATTTCAGGCAAGATGACCGTCACCTTGGATCTCACTACTACCTTTGCTATGCTAGTTGTCTCAATGCTATCGCTATGTCGCACTTCCGACCACTTGTTTATCAACCCTCCCATTATGTCGTGAAACAACCTCTAACCTTTTTCACCATCACAGCAAACTGTTGTTTGGCTATGTTACCACTTTGCTCAGCCCCTCTTATAGCGTTGCTAGTTGCAGGTGTAGTTGCAATTTGTTACATGTTCGAACATGGATATCTTGGAATATCATATTATCTCTTATTTAATTAATGCACATATATACTTGGTATAGGGTGAGAGGCTCGACCTTTTTCCTGGTGTTTTGTTCCACTCTTGCCGCCCTACTTTCCGCTAAACTGGTGTTATGTTCCTTGAGTTTGCGTTCCTAATGCGGTTTGGGTTTATGGCCCCCCCTCGACAGATCGCTTTGAATAAAACTCCTCCAGCAAGGCCCAACTTTGGTTTTAATTGCCCAACATAATAAACATGATAATAAATTGACGCATAGGGAGTTAGCGCTACCTGAGGTTCGTTATTCAATTTAATATGGGGGGGGGGCAGTGCTGATGGTGTTGGTCCCAAACTAGAGCACTGTGCGGGGCCGCCTCGGGGAAACTTGAGGTAGCTGGTTTTACATGTATGCATCGCTTATCCGGTCGTGGCCTGAGACGAGATACACGCAACTACTATTAGGGTGTCAACACACCGGGAGGTCTTGCTAGACTTATTTTAACATTGTCGAAATGTCTTGTGCACCACGATTTCGAGTCTGATCGGGTTGTCCCCAGGATGGAGGTTTTACCTCAGTTGGTCATGAGAGCTTGTGATGGGCTAAGTTGGGACAGCCCTGCAGGGTTTGATCTTTTGAAAGCTATGCCTGTGGTTATGTGGCAGATTCGAACTTTCCTGTGGCCCAAAGAGGACGTCGGTTCTTCTGAGTGGGGGTGTATGTCATAGCCTGGCTTCTTAGGGATGATAGACTACTCGTATAAATAAGGAATTCCTTCTTTTTCGGAAGCCCATTCGGGCAAAACTCCAATGTTCAGTGTGCTCAGCTTGGAGTAATTTCAGGATGGGTGACCGACCGGGAAGTTGGTCCAAGGTGCGCACGAGCGAGGACAAAGTGCGCAGGAAAGACTAGTATTGATCTGTGAGGCCAGTCTATATCGCGCCAGGAGTAACGACCACTGGCGGGTGTGTTTGGGGCATTACAAGGGTATAAGCACTTGGCCTGAAGAACTCAAGAAGACAAATTATGTGACCCGGCATTCGTAGCAATCATGACCCGGTATGATCAGTTTCTATAACCCGACAACTTCGGCGATCACAACTTGGCAAGCTCTACATACTCAAGCTGGCTGAACATCAGATGAATATCTCAAGACCAATAGTTTTTTCAAGCCAAAGCATTGGAGGCCGACTCAAATGGATTATTTTTTCCCAATATTTTCTACAAGAAACCAAGATACAGGATATGGAATAGCTCAATAATTGCATGACCCGACAAATATTTACTCGGTCAAGTGTTTTCATAGAAAGAATTAACAAGGATTTAAGGATGAGCAGATGCCGGCTCAGAAGAACCTTTGACCCGGTGTACAACCTGTCAAAGTTGTCCTGCTAAACTAGGGGCTAATATCGTGCATATACCCCACGGTATGACCCGACCTGATGTATGACCCGACCAGACTGGGTGACTCACTGGTGACTCGGCACGCGGGTCAGATGAAGAACAAGACCCAACGACCCAGAAGGTGGCTCGAGAAGGCCGACCCATGTTATAGTGGGCCGGCTTAGAGGAAAGGCATACGGAATATTTCCCTTACAAGGGAAGCAGGACTAGGATTCCACTTGTAATAGAATAGTCCTAATCCTATTAGGACTCCACATGTTACCCGCCCCTTCAACTTATATAAGGAGGGGCAGGGCACCCGAAGGGGGACAAGTTTTAGATAGACAGACAAGTCTTAGATAAGATCAAAGTTGATGCTTTCGAGATAGAGGTAGCGAAACATTGTCCTTGTAGTCGAGATCGTCATCATCATCAATATCCATCAAACATGATGTATGCTTTTACCTCCACTATGAGGGGCCGAACCTGGGTAAATCTCGCGTCTCTCATCCCGGTCAACCCAGTTCAAGCTACCACTTAGATGTGTTGGCCTCACGACTAAGTCCTCACATTAGGACATCTTGCCATGACAAAACCACGAAATCGTCGTTGTCGCCGCGACCCTCATCATTAGCCCCGCGCCCCTCGACCATAGGTTGGCCCTTGCCTCGGGCGGGGGTAAGCTATGTGATCAGGTCATCCATGTGATCCTCTACCCAGTCCGCTAGGGCGCCATAGATCGCCTGGGGCACGGGGGCTATCACGGTGTCAAAGTCAAAGTCACGATCAAGGCGGAGAAGATGGCTGAAGACGCGTGACGATGCATGCGCAAGGAGGATGCGACTCTTCTCTTTGGCGAGGTGGCGCACCTTCTGAGCTCCACCTTCAAGACGTTCCACGACCCTGGTGAGGAAGCCAAGGTAGTTGGCGTCATCGGCAACAAGTGGGCTAGAGACGCTCTCATCATAGATACTGTCCAGGGCTCGGTTGGCCCTATGCTCGAGGGCCTGGAACATCTGGGAGCGCATGTGTTGCAGTCCCCGAGCTCGGTTCGCCTCTTCTGAAGCCTTCCCTACAAGGGAGGTGACATCCTCCACATGCTTGTAGAGGAAGGAAAAATCGGCCTCAACCGCAGCCTGGGCATGCATCGCGGCTCTCTCACGACGCTCCACTGCAGCCAGTTTCTTCTTGAGGTCGTCGGCTTCGCCCTTCAGCTCGCATCGCCGCGTGCAGAAATGAGACTCCCAAAGCTTCAGCCTCTGGTGGTAGTCCTCGGCTAGATCCCTGCGGACCCCGCCACCTTCTCGTCGACCTCCCCCTGGATCCTCGCCACCCGAGAGGCAAGGGAATCCTCGGCGATGGCCACTTGGCACTCCATCACCTCCAGCCACTCGTGCTCCATGCTTTTCTATAGCGCCTCTAGCGTCAGCGTGTCTTCAAAGGAGCGAAGCCTCGCCCCGCCCGAAGGAGGTTCACCCGCCAAGGCGGCGAGCGTAGCCTTGTGCGCCTGGATCTGCTGTTCAAGGGCAACATTCGAAGCTTGAAGCTCCTTCTCGCGCCTCTCTGCAGCCTCGCGCCGACGGTCCATGGCTCGCGCCTCCTCCAGGGCACGAACGCGGGCCTCCCTCAGTGCTGCAAGGGACTCCTCAGCCTCCGCACGAGCATGCTCGTGCTGCAGACGGTGGAAGTTGATGGCGACCTCGAGCTGGCGTCACTCCGCACCAGGTGCACATGCTCCGCCTCAAGGCGCGTGTTGACATCACCGAGCTCCACCCTAAGGTAGCCTAGCGCGCTCACCGGATCTCGAAGAAGGTCGTGCTGGACAGCGCTGCGCCCGCGCGCGATCTCCATCGCCTGGCCAGGGCTCTCCTCTTTGCCTTAGTCAGCAGGGGAGGCGCATGAAGGCCCTTCCGTCTCCGACAAGGGGCCGGAGGCTGGGGCTCCACCGCTCGGTCCTCCGTCTCGAGGTGGGGCTTGACGCGGGCTCACTCCACTGCTTGAAGATGGTGCCATCACGCGTGCCGCCCAGTTGTTGGCGATAATCAGTGGGGGAGCCCTTGGCACTGCCCCTGCAATCCGAAGATCGCCCCAAAGAAGGATGCTGGAAATACAAGACCGAAGCACACCTAGGGTGTCCCCGGCTCGGGTGTGGATGCTTCCTCGTGCGTAGCTGCACAACTCGCAAGTCGTGAGACCACCATGGGACCGGCGCCCTCCGGTGGTGGCGCCTGGGGAGCACCCGTTCATTCATTGAAGGGGAACCTGAGGAAGAAGTGTCATAGAACCTAAGAGGTACTCTCCTTCACATCCGTAGGACGGATCTTGCCTATGGACAAATCTTGGATAGATTTGGAAGGATCTTCGTCTCCTACATCAAGTGGCAATTGCTCTACTTGCGAGCCGTTAGATTCGTCAAACTTCACATCTATCGTCTGTTCATCCTTTCAGGTGAAATTGTCGTAGACACGGTAAGTGTGAGAGTTTGAGCCGTAACCGAGTAGAAAACCCTCATGAGATTTAGGAGCAAATTTCGAACGATGACGCCTGTCTAGAATGTAACACTTTGAGCCAAATACTCGAAAGTATCTAACATGGGGTTTTTATTGGTGACGAGCTCGTATGCCGTCTTATCGAGAAGCATGTGAAGGTATAGTCGGTTTGTGGCATGACAAGCTGTCTCAAGCGCTTCCACCCAAAGGTTTCTTGGCGTCTTGTATTCATCAAGCATCGTTCTCGCCATCTCTATCAACGTCCGATTCTTCCTCTCAACAACTCCAACTTGTTGAGGTGTATACATAGCCGAGAACTCATGTGAAATCCCTTCTTCGTCAAGAAATGTATCCACATTTGAGTTCTTAAACTCTATTCCGTTATCACTTAGAACCTTCTTGATGTTTACTTCAAACTGATTTTATCCTTCCTAGCGAAGCTCTCGAAGATCTTTTGGACCCGTGATTTATCATCGAGAAAGAATACCCACATAAATCTAGAAAAATCATCAACAATGACCAAAACAAATGATTTACCACCGAGACTCTTGTATGCATTGGGACCGAATAGATCCATATGAAGTAGCTCAAGTGATCTTCTCGTGGTCATGATGTTCTTCACGAGATGGCTTGCTCCAACTTGTTTTCCTTCTTGACACGCACTGCAAAGTCTATCCTTGTCAAATATAACATCTTTAACACGAAGGATATGTTCACCTTTAATGAGTTTATCATGATTTCGCATACCCACATGACCTAATCTTCTATGCCATAACCAACCTTTAGAAGATTTAGCAATTAAGCAAGACAAGGTTGGGCTTTCTTAGTGAAATCAACAATGTATAGGTGATCTCTACGAATATCAGTAAAGACCATTTTATGATTATCTCTACGGAACACTTGGCAATCTACTTCAGTAAATAAGAACTTGAAATCAAAGTCAGCTAGTCTAGATACGGGAAGCAGATTATAACCAAGGGATTCACGAGCATGACATTTTGGATAGACTATCATGGGAGATGGCCACCTTACCAAGGCCAACTACCTTAGCCTTAGAGTTGTCACCAAAAGTTACATACTTTCGGGGACCAATGTTTTCAGCAAGCTCTCGAAACATATCTTTATCTTCGGTCATATGATCCGTACATCCACTATCAAGAACCCATTCCTTTCCTCCAACCATGTAGCCACAAAGATTAGCCATAGGACCAAAGTTTCTCACTGACTCATCAAGACCAAAGTCACTATCATCATCCTCATCATAATATCCATGCTCAACATCATCATGTGAATGATCATCACCTAGAGAGAGTGATTCATTAGACTTATGATCATGAGAATGTGCATGTTTATGAATTCAAATGAGTTCAGAAATGATGCTACTAATGATTCCAACATTTCCTTTGACACACATAAGGTTACAAAGCTCAAATAGACATTCATGAAATTTAGGATGACTGGTATCCATATTTTGAAAAGCAATGGAATTCTGTATAATCTCATCTAGATTTTCAAGGAATAGTTTGGAAAGCGTTCCTCAAGATATCTCCGTATAGTATGAGAACATTCAAATGTTGGCAAGCATACAAGCAAATTTCTAGGCAATCCTCTAATGATAAGATCAATGGCTCTAAGATTGTGGGTCATATCAAGATACTCATCGGGGGTAGGATTCAAGGGATCACTAGGAGGCGCACAAGGGCTAGTAATATACTTGTTCAAATGTTGGCAAGCATACAAGCAAATTTCTAGGAAATCTCAAGCACTAAAGAACTCTCCATCCAGGATAGGCACTCTACGTCTAATACTCCCGATCGTAGACTCATCCATCTTCCTCCAATAGTTATTAAACCAAGGCAATGGAGACAAATGCTCTCATACCAATTGAAAGGAATGATAAGAGGTGTCTAGGGGGGATTAGACCCTCAACAAGTAAAAGTGGTAATTTTGAAGTTCTTCAAATTGAGGTGGAGTCTTAGCACAAGTTTAAGCATTCACAATACATTTCAAGTAAGCATGCCAAGAGTATAAGCAGCGACAAAAGTAAAGCATGCTAATTGCAAGAAAGTAAAGGGATGGGATTGGAGTGTGCACACACAATGAAGAAACGGAGATTTTTGGCCTGGTTCCAATAGGTGGTGCTATTGTACATCCACGTTGATGGAGACATCAACCCACGAAGGGTAACGGCTGCGCGAGTCCATGAAGGGCTCCACCCATGAAGGGTCCACGAAGAAACAACCTTGTCTATCCCACCATGGCCATCGCCGACTAAGGACTTGCCTCAATCAGGTATATTTTCATGAAGTAGGCGATCTCCTTGCCCTTACAAACTTCTTGATTCAACTCCAAAATCTTGTCAGAGGCTCCCAACCGATAGCTAACCAATATAAGAGACACCACTCTCCAATAGGTAGTAGATGGTGTGTTGATCATGAACTCCTTGCTCTTGTGCTTCAAATGATAGTCTCCCCAACACTCAACTCTTTCTCATAGATTTGGCTACGGTGGAAAGATGATTTGAGTGGAAAGCAAGTTGGGGGCTAGAGATCAAGCATTATGTGGTAGGATTGGAATATCTTGGTCTCAACACATGAGTAGGTGGTTCTCTCTCAGAAAATGAGTAGTGGAAGTGTAGGCACATTTTGATGGCTCTCGCTATAATGGAGAAGGGGGTGGAGGGGTATATATAGCCTCCACTCAAAATCCAACGGTTACACACATTTGAACCAACTCGGTCAGACCGAATAAGGAACTCGATGGAACCAAAGCAGTTCAAAATGTGAACGTTAGGAATCTCGGTGGGACCGACTTGAACAACTTGGTGTGACCGATGTGCTAGGGCTAGGGAAAAACCTTGTCTCGGTGACACCGAAAGCATGAACTCTGTGAGAATGATTTCAGTAAAGAGCAACCAGAGAGTTGATCACGCAAACTCGGTGGGGCCGATCGCTCATTTCAGTGAGACCGAAATGTTACAAAAGGATGACAGAGAGTTTGCAATGCCATCTTGGTGAGACCGGGATCCGTATCGGCGTGACTAAACTGTTAGGGTTTCTGGCTGTGGCTATGTCAAATAAACCCGGTGGCGCCGGATAGATCAAATTTGTGGTGCCGAGTTTGACTTAGAGTTTTGGAAATATTTGGATATGAGAAAGTGGCTGGGGGTTTTAGGAGCAGTATCACTAAGCATTTTGAGCAAGTAGACCATTAAGCAGCACATCATCCTCTTTTAATGGTATTGGATTTCCTACGGACTCAATGTGATGTTGGATCACTAAAATGCAAATGAAGAGTCTTGAGCTTTAGCCAATCTTTGTCCTTAGCATTTTGAAGGGGTTCCACTTCCTCTTGTCCTTGCTACACCATTGTTGAACTTGTCTAAAATACACTAGGTAAAGGCATTAGTCCAACAAGAGATATGTTGACTTTAATTACCAAAATCACCAACGGAGCACTTGTGCTTTCAGAAGTCATCAAAGAGAACGGGATGTTCCACCATGCCCCTATATCACGATATGATGTCTGAACTCACATAGGCCTACAACATTTGGACCTGGCACCGTTCACGAAGCTAGGGTGCATCTTCCTGGATCTGGATTGATGGAACTTCCAATGATTGGCAATGTCGATGATTATGTGTCGGTTGAACTTGTACTTTCTGTAGCGATGAAACTTTGTGATGTAAACAGTCCTGCTGAAATTGCATAACGCTAGTTTGTTAGTTGGGGTATGATGAACCTGTGTACATCTAGTTAATTAGTTTGGGTACGATGAACCTGTGTAGATTAATTATGTTTACAATATGTTGCATCTATTTGCTAACTCTTTCTTTTCCTACTGCTCAAGTATATTAAGTTGCATATTATTGTTGAATTCTCTTGATGAAAATACATCTCTAATAGGTACATAGGTCCTTGATCGCGAAGAAGTGCTCTTCCATGTATATAGGGATGGTTCTGGGAGTGTACGACAAGTGACCAAAGTGTTAGACCCAAGTGTCAGGGTTCTTGGGCGGCACCTAGAAAGGGTTTAATAGCAGACAATAAGCGGAAGCTAGTTAGTTGAGGTTCATGCTAGCGCGAGAGAGGAATCAGAACCGGCGCCTCATGTACTGCATAATTCTGCTCTTTCTCATAGTGATAACTCTTATATTAATCATTGTGTAGATGGATGATGGAACATGTGTATGGGATGACAATGTAGTTGCATGTATTCAAAACATGTGACAACTTGTGTCGCTATTTTGAGATGATGACAACAGACATCATTTTGTGTTCAATGATGATGATAACATGATTTGATGAGACTATTTGTATGTGTATGCTAAGATGATACTATTGTGTGTATAAAACTTGTACAAATACAAAGGAAATATGTTGCAGAAAAATAACAGAAAAATAACAGTTGCACGGGGCATGCGAGCAGCAGCGCGGCTTAGCAGTAGCGCATACATGTTGGGAGCCTGCAGCTCTTATTGGTAGCGCGGTTTTAGGAAATGTGCTACTGCTACATATAGTTAGAAGTAGAGAGGGGTGACACGTGCTACAGCTAAAAGTTAGCTATAGCTACGTAGCAGTAGCGCATGTACCCGCACTACTGCTAGGTTTTTCCCTAGTAGTGTTGATTTGAGAAGTTAGTGCTAACCACATGGGGGTATTTTAGTTAAATTTTAGACATGTGTATGCATATGCACTTACTCTGGTATTAGGATTTTAATCTCGTGGATATATGAAGGTTGTGGGTTCTTTTACATTATTATCTCCACGAGCTTCATTTCTGCTAGTAGTCCATATAGTAGCATGGATTGTTTCACCCTGTCAAAGAACCAAATATGGTTAGTAACAGTTGCTGCATCTGAAAAAAAATTCTAATTAAATATATTAGAAAACAGACCCGCTCATCAGTATCATATCTAAGCTAATAAGCTCATCAATCACTGAATCCCACATTCTCATTACTTTCACTTCAATGTTCCAGTTATGCCCCCTTGTAGTTAAGTCGCTCAACTTCTTGTATGCCATAGTCTAGGGAACAAATTACCAATTGATATAGTTTTATGAAGAATCTATCCACAAAAAAGAATCATGCTAAATAACAATTACCAAATCTGAGGATTCATACTAGAAGTGCTTTGGCATCACTTCTTCCGACCTCGATTGGAACAGTTGGGTGTCGCTTTGTCGGTGTGGAGCATGATTTGGTGTGACTTTGTTGGACGTCGATGGAAGCTGCTAGAGGTGGCTCTTCATCTAGAAGTAGAGTCGTGTGTGGTGTGTTCAAGTCGTCGTGGTTGCCAGACTTATTATTTTTTGGTGGGTAACTTACACAGCCAGCTATATTGTTTATATATGGGTTGAGGTGTGTCGTGGGGAAACACGATCACCTATGGTGCTGTTTGCCCCTTTGTGGTGCGGCGTGGGGGAGATCACGTTGCACAAAGTGAAGAGGCCATGAAGCAGCACGACGGTGATGACACTAGAGGTTTTTACCCAGGTCCGAGCCATCATGAGATCATACCTAACTCTAGCAGTTAGGACAAAGTGCATTAAGTGCACTGCTAGGTGTCACGTTGAGGACGCAGCCCGACAATCCTATCGCGCTGCTTAACCATCTCCTGCTTATCTGCTTGACACGCATCTAGACGGTTGTCAACTGATGGTATTCTGTCTTCCAAAAGGCTTCCACGTGCTTAGTGGAAGCGACTTAATCACCTGAGAGCTCGACACGACACTGATAGCTGATGTGCGTTGCAGTGTGGTTGAGCAGTGGAGTAGTGGTGTCCTAGCGGGGAGATTCGTACTTGGCAGTCCCGGCAAGCCTGCCAGGAAACTCTTGGAGCAGTCCCTGGGGTGGCCTCGACCTGCCAGGCTCTCCTGCCCGGGAAGGGATGCTTTCCCATGGCAACATCTCGCTGTCTTGGTTTGTCACGGTCTTCTTGATCCGCTCTTTGACCTCTCAAAGAGCTGGTTCTTTGGCTTGGCCTTGCTTTGCATGTGGGTGTAGCTATGCCTTCACCAACATACCTGTGTACATTCCGGGCAATGAACATAAATGTTCTTTTCACTGACATGAGCCCCCGGGCCTGGCCCACACGTGTCACTGGGCATCGTTGGAGTAGGCCCCAACAAGTACATAGGCGAGCGCTACAGCCATGCCGCTGCGAGAGATACATCTCTCTTGATATTCTCCTTGCTTCTTCATGAACCAGTGATTGATTCAATTTCGAGTCTTTCCACGACTGGCCCACGTCACGACCTGCGGGTCGCCTATCTTCGTGGAGGATAACCGCCATTTTACTCATCCCACTACTCCTGCTGTTTCCTCCACGTACGCTTCATGCACTGCGCAGGGTTGGCGGTGGATGCGAGGGACGTGGAAATGAGTGCTATGACAAAAATCCAGCACCGTGGATAGGCGTGGGAGGTCGGTTGTTGATTTTGGACGCCGTCCGTGACACCAAAGGACTAGATTGGTGGAGGGGGGCGATCGCTCTCTAGGTGGCGAGGAACCAGCTCCTGGCCATGTTCTCTTATAAAAAGGGGAGCGGGAGAGGGGCTAATTCACACACATCTTCTCCTTCTTCCCCTTCTTCTTTCGTCATTCCACCATGGTGAGAGGAGAGGGCACGGCTGAGCTCCGGCGGTGGCCACAAGGGCTTCTTCTCGGCACCAAACTTCTGCGTTCGATGGGGACGCATGGGCAGAGTCCAGTGTTCAAGGTGAAGCCGCTGGGCGTGGCCATGGTCATTAAGGTGCGCGGGGCCGGAGGAGACGTGGTGGTCCCCCGGCCGCTCCTCCTCCTGCTGCTCCGATTCCGTGGGAAGGCCATGTCAGAGACACGGTGCTGGAGTTCCTTGTTAGGCTTTGCGGGTCTCCGCGCTGCCGTTTTTGGCTTGCTACCCCTTTCAGTAGGGAAATGGAGGTTGACCACCCTCCAGGATAGAGGTTGCATATTAGGGGCTGTTGCAATCGCAACATGCAGGTGGATGCCGCATACCCTGCACCTTATGTCATGCTTCTCCGTCTTGGTTGGAAAACCTTCGCGCACGCCCACCACCTCATGGAGGTACACGTCTTCCACTTCAAATTGATGGAGGACGACCTACTATCTATCAAGATCTTCGGGCGTTCGGGTGCTCGCTTAGGGTGCTACGCGGAGAGCTCGACTGATGATGAAAGCTCGTCCTCGAGCGGCAGCGGCGAGTAGGACACCTGTGGGGAGGACGACGATAGTGAGTCTCTAGTCGTCAAGCACGAAGGCTACAACATGGACTCAAGCTGAACGTCACTCGCACCGTCAGCGTCAGCTAGGCGCCGGTAGCACCATCATATGCACCTGGGTCTTCTTCCCCGATAGAGCGATTTGCCGTGGAGTTGTGTGTGGATGCCTCTGCCTTCTCCAGCTGGGCCCCAACAGGCTTCCTCGTGGAATCCGGCTTCGTCTTCCCTGTCGGTGTTCCTCTCGCCGCGTTCCTCTGGTCCTGGCGGTGGTGACCAAGGCATCACCTGGACGCTCCCTCCATCCATCACCTTCGTCCACGCTCTCCCGGTCTTGTCAGGCTGCGTCCTGTGGTCCCTGACGAGGTTAGGTTGGGCTTCTGTTCAGGAGCTCCTTTTTCTACCCCATTTGTAGTTCCTAGGAGGAGAGGGACAAGAAAGGCATTACGGGGCACTTATCTTTTTTTAATCTAAAACGTGTAGGCATTTGCCAAACTTTTAGCCTTAAAAATGTTATCTCTTTCATCCATATTTGTACTCTGTATGGTTCATACTTGTTTATCTGTGTATTAATGAGAAAGACATGTTTTCCGGGTACTTGTGCATGTATTATATCCATGCAGAGGAGGACTTCCTCTATACTTTCAAGTAAACAAGGACTTCCGACAGGCTATCTTGCCGGTCCCTTCCATCGTTGCCAAGAGGCTCAGCCTAGTGGGCTTAGGGGTGAGGAAAGGAACCGGGCCCTCGCCAAACCTTCTTTTCTAAATGTCACTGCAACAGTCCTGACTGAAGTAACCCTCAAGTCGAAGGATGGGAGCGCAAATGTTTCGAAGGCGACGAGGTTTTCCCTACACACAAGTTTTTCCCTTACAGAGGCACATTATGGCTATCTTAAAGAGAACTTATCTAATTGGCAGGCGAGGGTCGATATGGAAGCTTGTTCCCACACCTCCTTTATGGGATCTGAGTCCACGACAGGGGGCCCTGTAGTTAGTACAGAAGGAAAACATAGCAGCACTCTCTGTTAATGACCATGACAAATACAGTCTAAACTAATCATGCATGGAAGTTTTTTAGGTGACAACGCTTCATTTGATTATCTTTTCATAGTGTATGCACCAGGCTTTGTACAAAGGGTTCCATGCACATCGGCAAGGCTTGTAGAAAAGGTGGCTGTTGTGGTTGGGCCTAGCAGCCGTGCCTTACAGGTAGAACTTGCGAAGATGCTCAATATTCCATGAGTTTTGCACCTGATTGCCATCTTCGGTCTCCATATGGACGGAGCTCTAGTGACTCGTACTACCCGGTAAGGGCCTTCCCACTTTAACGTCAACTTGTTGGAACCCTTGGCGGACTGAACGTGCCTAAGGACAAGGTCGCCTTCCTCAAGGCTCCTGGCATTAAACTAGCGGCTATGATAGCGGCGCAAGGCTTGCTGGTAGCGTGCAGCAAGACAGCAGCCCAGAGACGATCTTCCTCAAGGAGCACGACATCGTCATGCCAGCGCTGCTCTTGCTCTACTTCCTCATAGGAAAATACTCGAGGTGACCCGTATATGAGTTTCGTGGGGATCACTACTTCTGCCCAATACAATAGGGAGAAGGGAGTCTGGCCAGTGGCTCGATTAACTGCATACGGAGGGACCAAAGAACCACCGGTGGCTCATCGATCCAGCATCTTCCACACTTTTGTAACTTATCAAAAGTTTTTGTCTTGACTCCACGCAGAACTTCGGCATTCATCCTCTCAGCTTGTCCATTTCTCCGGGGATGCGCAATAGATGCGAATGTGACCTTGCTTCCGAGGGCTTGAACGTATTGCATGAAGGCGCTGCTTGTAAATTGGGTGCCATTGTGAGTGACCACTCTGGCGGGCGCTCCAAAATAGCACACCAATACCTTCAAGAACTTGATAGCTAACTGTGTGGTTACCTTCCTCACTAGCTCTACTTCCGGCCACTTTGTAAACTTGTCGATTGGAACGTACAAGAATTCAAATCCCTCGGCAACACGGGGAAAGGGGCCCAAGATGTCGAGCCCCTAGACCGAAAAGGGCCAAGAAAAAGGGACTGTCTGGAGAGCTTGAGTTGACTGATGGATGTTCTTGGAGTGGAACTGGAAAGCTTTACATCTAGCGGCTAACTCAATCGCATCTTGGAGGGTCGTGGGCTAGTAGAAACCTTGCCGAAAATCTTTTCCGACCAAGGCTCTTGATCCAATATGACTATTGCACACACCTTCGTGTATTTTTGGAAAAAGTTCTCACCCCTCTTCCCGGTAGATGCACTTTAATTTCACACCATTGGGCCTTGTTCTGTACAATGTGTCATCAACAAACTGATACATACTGGCCCTCCGGGCTACTCTTTTGGCTTCTTCTTCCTCTTCGGGAAGTTCTCCTATTTGGAGGTAGTGGACTATGTGTCGTGCCCAAGTTGGAGCCCGAGGCTCGACAACAAGGACAAATGGAACCTCCTCGTTCGTGGGAGCGCTTACCTTGACAGCAAGAACTTGTGGTTGAGCAAGATGGTGCTGCTCACCAAGCGAAGGAAGGTCGTTCTCGGCAGCCTCTCTACCGGGGGCTTCAGGAAGCCCTGCCGGGAGATGCTTGCCTGATTCCAACTTCCTCCTTTTTCTGGCCATCATTGAAGGGTACACTGATGGTTGAGTCTAGTGGAGGACAAAAGTCCCTGGTTCCACAGGGAGCTTCTGTGCTGCGCATTTTGACAGATGATCAGTAATGCTGTTTTCCATACACGACACATGCTCTGTTTGTAATCCATCAAAATGCTCCTCCACCTTCCTCACTTCCTCTACATATGCTTCCATCAATGGGCTCTGGTAATCCTTATTTACTTGTCTCACCACGAGCTGTGAGTCTCTGCGAATGATCAATTTCTTGATCCCCAACTCTACTGCAATTCTGGGCCCGGCAAGGAGCCCCTCATACTCGGAAGTGTTGTTGGTGGCTTTCTCCCAGGGGAATTGCATCGTTACCAAATATTTGAGGTGCTCTACGGTGAGTGTAATGAGGAGCACGCCAGCCCCAGTGCCTTGCAATGCGAAGGCACCGTAAAAATACATGATCCACTCTTGGGGTGCTTCATTGCCGGGGATAACTGTCTCTGGGATTTCTTCATCGAGGGTGGGTGTCCATTCCGCAATGAACTCTACCAATGCTCTGCTTTGAATGGTTGAGGTACTTTCGTACCTCAGGCCAAAGCTTGATAGCTCTAGCGCCCATTCAACTATTCTGCCAGTGGCTTCAGTGTTCCTCAGTATGCGTTGTAGTGGGAGACGAGTGACAACTGTGATATCGTGGGCTTGAAAGTAGTGGCATAATTTCCTCGAGACCAAAATGAGGCCAAAGATTAACTTTTGCACTCCAGAATACCTTGACATAGCTCCCTACAACAGGGAACTGACAAAGTATACTAGTCGTTGCACCACTTTCTTCCTTGCCGGGGTCATAGAATCACCTTCACCATCTTGCTCTTCTTTCCCCTGATCTGTGCCTGAGCCTGCCGCGACTAGCTTAGCTCTGTCCCCAGAGGGAACAGAGGCTGCAGATGCTTCTGCATCCGTTTCCCGCTGCACAACCAATGCCGCACTAACCACTTGATTCGTTGCCGCTAAATACAACAGCAACGGCTCTTGTGGTTTAGGAGCGACTAAGGTGGGGGTAGAGGAAAAGTATGCCCTTAAGTATCGTAGCGCTGCTTCTGCCTCCAGCATCCACTTCATCGGTCCTGCCTTCTTCAAAATTTTGAAGAAATGCAATGCCCACTCAACAGACTTGGAAATGAACATGCTCAACGTGGCAACGCATCCAGTTAGGCATCTCACATCTGTGATAGTCTTGGGTGCTTGAATGTGCTCAATTGCCTTGATCTTGCGGGGGTTGGCACCGACCCCTCGGTGGGATACCAAGAAACCATGTAGCTTGCCAAAAGGTACACCGAATACACACTTCTCAGGGTTTAACTTTAGGTTGATCTTGTGCAAGTTCGCAAAGGTCTCTTCCAAATCCTGAATAAGTGTTGATCTGTCCTTGGTTTTGATCACGATGCCATCCATGTAAGCTCTTACATTCATGTGCAACTGAGGCTCAAAACCGATCTGTACTTCTCTTGCAAAGCTAGATCCGGCGCTCTTTAACTCGAAGGGTATTCATACAAAATAGTACGTTCCACATGGAGTTATGAACGCGGTCTTCTCTTTGTCGGTCTTCCAGAACTCGACGCTGATCCCGGTGGGCTTGTGGATCACATGACGCCATCGATGGTTCATCAACTTTGTGGCCATATTGATCTTGTTGCTACACCTGGGTCTGCTGCCGTGGAGGGACTGTATCGTAGGTGCAGCTCCCTTAGCATGGCAAGCCGTTCGCACCGCTGTTGTCGCCCGGGGGTGTCGCCATAGCTCTACCAGCTGGATGGTGGCTCTCCACTCGTACATTTGATTGGCTGCTAGTGCTAATCTTAGTAGGAGTTGGGCCCACGCCATGGCTTACGTGGCCGTGCTCGGCATGGCTGAGGAGGTGGACTGCGACGTCACTCGACCCTTGGTAGCACCAGGAGGAGTGTCGCTGCGTTCTTGTTGCCGCGAATCGATCGCCAAGGCGGTTGGGTGATGGATAGGGCATGCTTGGGGGTTGGTGGCCCCGTTCGGCGCCCTGTTTTGTTCATCTTGTATCCGGCAAGGCGCGTGCCCAGCAGCTGTACGACCTACAGGTGCTACTCGAGGATCACGGCTTGTACCAGAACGGGCATTGTCGGTGCGGCTGTGCCTGCTAGCACGGGGAGGCGGTGGAGATAAAATGTTCTCCCCGTTCGTGGCTTGCGGGTTATGGCCGTCGGGATGTTCTCGATGTCGCCCTCCCCTGATGGCTTCTGCTCCAGTTTCGACCGCGTGGGACAGAACGACAGCGCCGCCTGCGCTGGTTGCGTCTCCCACGACACCTGCCTCCCCCAACAATGCCGCATCGCCTATGGTGTCAGCGGCTATGTGTGGAGGAGCCTTCGAAGTGGAAGGGTGAGCTGGCGTGCTGGGTTTGTTCTTGAGCGGCATGGACGATGAAATTGATGATGAAGAAACGATGACGAAGATTGACGCGCTATTCACAACCTCGGGTTTGAGCAAGCGCTCACCCCCTACCTGGCGTGCCAAAGATGCCGTGGGGAAACACAATCACCTATGGGGTTGTCGGCCCCTTTGTGGTTTGGCGTGGGGGAGATCATGTTGCACAAAGAGTGGAGACCATGAAGAAGCATGACGATGGTGACACTGGATGTTTTTACCCAGGTTCAGGCGACCGTGAGGCGTAAAACCCTACTCTTGCTATAGTGGATTTGATGGAGGATCCCAAAGAACATGCAACGCTAGTGCCCGGAAAGGTGGCCTCGGGAAGAGCAGCTATGTGCGTACAAGTATGTGAGGGTGCGAATCCTCTTCTAGTCAACCTTGGGCCTCCTTTTATAGCTTAAGGGGTAACCACAATGGCAAAACAATCATTATCTATTGATTGGATAGCTAAGAGTGCTATCATACCTAACTCTCGCAGTTAGAACAAAGTGCATTAAATGCACTTCTAGGTGTCACGCTCAGGACGCAGCACGACAAGCCTGACCCAACGCTCAACCATCTCCTGCTTATCTACTTGACACGCCTCTGGACGGGTGTTACTTGATGGTAATATGTCTTCCAGAAGGTCGCCTCATGCTTAGTGGAGGCCACTTAATCACCTGAGAGCTCGACACCGCACTTATACTTGATTTGCGTTGCGGTGCGGTGGAGCGGTGGCGTCCTGGCGGGGAGATTCGTCCTTGGGGTCCCCGGCAAGCCTTCCGGGGAAATCTTTGAGCAGTCCCTGGGGCGACCTCGACCTAGCCCGGATCTCCTACCCGGCAAGGGAGGCTTTCCCATGGAAACATATCCCTATATTGGTTTGTCTTGGTCTTACTGATCCGCTCTTTGACCTCTCAAAGAGATGCTTCTCTGGCTTGGCATCGCGTTGCATGTGGGTGCAGCTATGTCTTCGCCAACATACCTGTGTACGGTCCGGGCAATGAACGTAAAAGTTCGTTGCACCGACAAGGTGTCTTGGGTTGAGGTGGTTGTGACTGTGTGGAAATAAGATCAGTTGGCACCATGTTGAAATCAGATTTGTTTTTCCAAGTGGTCTACTTGGTAAGCTGCCAACAAAATGCAATAAAGGAAATTATATTTGTTTTATTTGCATGCACTCATTTGTGTGCTGTAACTAACCTCATGTGAGGTCTGGTGCTTGTCTGTGTTTGTTAAAGTTCCTTATTTGTTTAGTTTTGACTACTACATTTTATCCTTATCGTTGATCCATCGACGGAAAGTTTGTTCTGTTTGTGTGGGCTAGTTAAGTTTGACGGGCACGCGTGCTTTTGGAACCTATGTGCACTATTTCTACATGGCATGTTGTACATGTACATATTTTTATGTAACATTTGCAACTTTTAATCTCAGCCGTTAATAGATAAAAGCAATTTAATCAATCTGGATGCACGTGGTGGCTTGTGTTGCCTATTGTTTTAAGTAAATAATAGAGAATGTCTTCTACAATCATGCACCCAATGTGAATGGTTTATTCAATCTCGATCATAGTGATACACATGTTCGTAATATTGATGCCAAAAGATGCAAAGTTAATGATGATAGTACCACATACATGTCGAACTACTGCTTAGGTCATATTGGTGTAAACTGCATGAAGAAACTCCATTCTGATGGATCTTTGGACTCACTTGATTTTAAATCACTTGAGACATGCGAACCATGCCTCATGGGCAAGATGACTAAGACCCCGTTCTCCGGTAAAATGGAACGATGTAGTGACTTGTTGGAAATAATACATACTAATATATGCAGTCCAACGAGTGTTGAAGCACATGGTGGATATCGTTATTTTCTTACCTTCATAGATGATTTGAGTAGGTATGGGTACATTTACTTTATGAAATACATGTCTAAAATGTTGAAAAGTTCAAGCAACTTTAGAGTGAAGTTGGAGATCATCGTGATAAGAAGATAAAATGTTGGATTTTAATTCGGAGCTCAGGTTCAGTTGAACCCAAAATCAGCACCACACGATTCCATGTGGATGTGTGTTCTTCGTTGTAGTATTGTCTAGTATATGGGTTGTAGTTACATCAAATATGGAAATTAGTTGTTCACATTAATTGCAACGGAAGCTGGTAGGTTATGGGCACACCAGCAGTGTTGCACATCTGAAATAATTTTCTCGTCCATACTGAGTCATTTTCCTGCACCTCGTTCTCCCATGCCGCAGCTCCAATGTGCTGCACTTGTACCACTTCACCCTGAATGGAACGTTTTAAGCTTCTCTTTAAATCATATTGCCGCTCATTATCTAAATTAAAAAATATATTTCTACTTCTTCATGCCGTAGACGCCACCATCCTAACTACTTCAGGTGACTTCAGGAAGATAGAATGACGAGGAGGCTGAAAGAG
The DNA here is from genome assembly GCA_902687465.1 of Secale cereale. Classification (NCBI taxonomy): domain Eukaryota; kingdom Viridiplantae; phylum Streptophyta; class Magnoliopsida; order Poales; family Poaceae; genus Secale; species Secale cereale. The sequence continues at coordinate 233,360,254 of LR738712.1, forward strand.
GCTACCGCTGGCTAAGTAAAACTATTTTTTCAGCCACATCACATGCCTGTGGTTCCATATGTTCTCCCTTGCCGCTGGCCGCACAACTCCTTGCCATCCCACTTGTAGTTGCATCCGAGGCGGAGGCTACCACCCCAAAATGAGGACGCCATGTTGCCTTCTTCAAAAGTTCACTGATGTCTACAAAGCCAGCACCTAGTCGATCTGTTTTCTAGAGCTGCGGGAGGGATGGCAAACCCTGACCCCCTCCTCATAAATTGATTTTACTCAATTACGCAATTCAAATTTTGAATCAAATGGCGCACATGCACACACACACACAGTGTAACAATGGCAGGGCTAGACCAACTATACTCAAGATGGTCTCTCGAACAAGCCTGCTGCTACTTATGAACTGCGTTGGGATTTCCCCGAAGAGGAGGAGATGGTGCAATACAGTAAAGATAAGTATTTACCTCAGTTAAGAACCAATGTTATCAATCTAGTAGGAGAATCACGCAACACCTCGTTAGCAGTACCTGCACACAAAATAACAAATACTTGCAACCAACGCGAACAAGGGGTTGTCAATCCCTTGATGATTATTTACAAGATTAAATTTTGTACTGAGAGATAGTATGATAAAACAAAAAATAAAATAAATGAAGGAAAATTGCAGCAAGGTATTTGTATTTCGGTATATGAGAAAATTAGACCCCGGGGCCATAGTATTCACAAGAGGCTTCTCTCTTGAAAATAGCATATGGTGGGTAAACAAATTACTGTTGGGCAATTGATAGAAAAGCAAATAATCATGAGGTATCCAAGGAAATGATCATGTATATAGGCATCACATCCGAGACAAGTAGACCGACATGATTCTGCATCTAGTACTATTACTCCACCCATCGACCGCTATGTAGTATGCATCTAGAGTATTACATTCATAAAGAATGGAGTAACGCCTAAAGCAAGATGAAATGATGTAGACAAAGTAAACTCACGCATGGATAAACCCCATCTTTTTATTCTTAATGGCAATGATAATATGTGTCGTGTCCCTTTCTGTCACTAGGATTGAGCACCACGAGATCTTACCCATCACAAAGCACCTCTCCCATTGCAAGAAAAATCAATCTAGTTGGCTAAACCAAATCAGTAGATCGGAGAGAAATACGAGGCTATAATAATCATGCACAAAAGAGTTCAGAAAAGACTCAAATAATATTCATGGACAGTATGATCATAAACTCACAATTCATTAGATCCCAACAAGCACACCATAAAAAGTGATTACATTGGATAGAACTCCAAGAATATGAAGGAGAACATTGTATTGAAGATCAAAGAGAGAGGAAGCCATCTAGCTACTAACTACGAGCCCGTAGGTCTGTGGTAAACTACTCACACACCATCGGAAGGTAGCAAGCTTGATGTAGAGGCCCTCCATGATCGATTCCCCCTCCGACACAGTGCTGGAAAAGGCCTCTAGATGGGATCTCATGAGAATAGGAACTTGCGGTGGCGGAAAAAGTATTTCTTCTGGCTCTTTGTTGGTTTCCCGATTTTAGAGAATCTATAGAGGTGGAGTTAGGTTGAATGAGCTGTATGGGCCCCATGAGCCACCAGGGTGCGCCCTGGTGCCTTGTGGGACCATGCTTTATCTTCTAGCCCTCTCCCGAAGCTTCCAGTGTCTCTTTTGTCTTGATAAAAATCTCCAAAAAGTATCATGCCATTTGGACTTTGTTTGATATTGATATTCTAAAAAACCAAAAACAAGAAAAAAAACAGTAACTGGCACTCGGCACTTAGTTAATTGGTTAGTCCCAAAAATGCTATATAAGTGCTTGTAAATGTATATAAAATATCCAAGATTGATACTATAATAGCATGGAACAATAAAAAATTATAGATACGTTGGAGATGTATCAAGCATCCCCAAGCTTAATTCCTGCTCATCCTCGAGTAAGTAAATGATAAAAATAGAATTTTTGATGGGGAATTCTACCTATCATATTCATCATATAATCTTTTCTTTTATGTCATGGGTATTTAGACTTGAGTGATTCAAAGCAATAGTCTATAGTTTGACATGAAAATATAAATACTCAAGCATACTAACAAGCAACCATGTCTTCCAAAATATCAACTCTAAAGAAGGTTATCGCTAGCCCATTCTGCTCAATCATTGAACCATTCATGAAACACACTCAATATTAACTACACCAAATGCACAAGTATGAAAATAGTGCCCTCCAGTTAGTTCTTTATAAGAGAAGATGAAGACTCAAAATAAAAAAAATTGCATAAAAGTAAATAGATAGGCCCTTCTTAGAGGGAAGCAGAGATTTGAAGAGGTGCCAGAGCTCAAGGTTTAAAATAGAGAGATAAAATTATTTTGAGAGGCATGCTTTTCGTGTTAACGTCACGATCGAGAGTTCCTAACATATTCCATGCTAGACACATTATAGGCGCCCAAACAGAAAATAAGGTTCATTTCCTTTCCACCATTCCTTAACTATTCATGCCTAGCTATATCCATGTGTGCCTTCCAAAATTTTCACTTTCCAAAGAATTTTTCATTGTTTTGATTCATTGTGGGACTAGGAATCACTATTACCTGCCACTTTCTCGTGCAATGACATGCGAATAAACACTCATCTTGATAATAACCTGCCTAGCATGTAAGACATTAGCCACCCCTGCCGCTTTATGAGCGTATGAGCATACAAATAAGAATTTTATTTTGAGTGATTAGAGTTGGCACATGCAAAATTACTCGCGACGGCATGCAAATACCACTTATAGGTAGATATAGTGGACTCATTTGGTACAGCTTTGGGTTTAAGGGGTTGGATGCACAAGCAGTATTCTTGCTTTGTACAAATGGAGGCTAGCAAATACATTGAGAAGCAACCAACCAAATAACGAAAATGGTCATAAACATGCATTAAGAATAACTAACAGTGAATAATGTGCCATAAGTAGGATATAACTTCGTTGCATAACTATTGACTTTACGGGCATGCATAGGGAATCATAAACATTAATACCAATATTATTACTAAACCACAATTACTCACTAGCATCACTAACATATTATCATCTCCATATCACAAAACTATTGCAAGGAATCAAACTTACCATATCCACTTATCTACATGGAAGTTTTTATTATATCCTTCTTGGATATTCATCATATTGGGATCAAGTTCATATCTTGTGCAAATTAGTAGTACTATTATAAACTCTCAAAAATATATAAGTGAAGCACGAGAGTGCAAGTATTTCTTCAAAATATAATCACCACCATGCTCAAAAAGATATATGTGAAGCACTAGAGCAACTGCCTAACTCAAAAGATATAAGCGAAACACATAGAGTATTCTAACAAATTATAGATAATGTGTGTCGCTCTCAAATAAGGTGTGTACCACAAAGATGATTGTGACAAACTAAAAAACAAACTAATAAAAGACTCATATAATACATGACGCTCCAAGCAAAATTCATAACATGTGATGAGTAAAAATATAGCTCCAAGCAAAATTACCGATGGTTGGTAGAAGAAAGAGGGGATGCCTTCAGGGGCATCCCCAAGCTTTGTTGCTTGGGAGTCCTTGAATATTCACTTGGGGTTCCTCAGTCATCCCTGAGTTAAGGCTCTTGCCACTCCTTATTCCTTCATCCATCGATCTCACCCAAAACTTGAAAACTTAATCACACAAGACTCAACATAAAACTCGTGAGATATGTTAGTATAATAAAAAATCCTTACTTTAAGTATTGTTGCAAATACATTCATATTTTATTATTGCATTATACTACTGTATTCTAACTTCACCACGGTCTATACCCCCAATACAACTCATAGAGTCATCAAAACAAGCAAACAACGCATCGAAAAGAAAATCTGTCAAAAATAGAACATTCTGTAGAGATTCAATTAATGACTATACTTCTCTAGTATGAAAATTCTGAAAACCTAGGACAACGTGGGAAATTTGTATATCAATAATGTGTAAAAAAATTAGAAATTGTTCACACTCCAGGAACTGTAGACAATTCGGCTACTAGATGTAAATTGTTTTGGTTTTTTTGCACAGAATCAAACCAACTATCAACCAAATCATCCCAAAGGCTTTACTTGGCACAAACACTAATTGAAACACAAAAATACATCCAAAACAGAAGCATAATTGTGTGCTCATTGAAAAATTGAAAATAAACAAAAAATTCAAAGATAACTATTGGGTTGCCTACCAACTAGCGCTATCATTTTACGCCCCTAGAGGATAGGCATAGTGCATGGGTTCAGGTGTTGTCATCCTTATCTTATCATCCAAAGTTGTGTTCTTATCGAGAAAATTTTCAAAAAGAATATGACATACATCATCCATAGGAATTTTAGCATCAGCAAGTTGACCGTCCATGAATTCCTCTTGATTACCGGTTACAATCACATAATATAGTTTATTAATACCATTGAAAACTTGTTGGATTATATTCAGACGAGGGACTTCCTTTTTGGCATTTTCATCAAAAGTGTGATCCTCGTGAAATAAATACCTCAACAAGGAAACTCTATCATATATTACTTTTTTTCATGGTTCATACCATAAAAATCAAAGATCTCTCTAGCTTCCCTCACTATGTAGTCATATTCATTCATGAGGACAAGGGTATATATCTTCTTAGCCCTAGGATTTTTTATAACCGGAAATTCACAAATTTTGCTGTGCAAGGTAGGATGGGTACAGATAAATCTTCTCTCAAGTCTAAGAACAAGTACAGAAATAGCTTCAGCATAATTTTTGGTTCTTTCAGGTATAGGAGCATGATATGTCTCCGTCGTATCTATAATTTATTATTGTTTCATGCAAATATTCTACAACTTTCACATACTTTTGGTAACATTGTATATTATTTTTGAGACTAACATATTGATCCAGTGCCCAGTGCTAGTTCCTGCTTGTTGCATGTTTTTTTTTTGCGGTATATCCATATCAAACGAATTTCAAACACGATAAAAATTTCCAAATAGTTATTTTGGAATATATGTGATTTTCGGGAAAAAGAATCAATGTGAGACAATGCTCGAGGGGGCACAAGCTCACATGGCGTGCCCTACCATGGGCGTAGCGGACATGCTTGTAGGTCCCATTTAATGCGACCGGTGCCCTTCTTCTACCGCAAGGAAGGTAATATTCGGATAAAAATCCCCTCAAAATTCCAGCCCAATCGGAGTTATGGAACTTCAGATATTTAAGAAACGGTGAAAGTCCAGAGAACGGGACGTGAAACAGAAGAGAACCAAGAGAGAGAGAGAGAGAGAGAGAGAGAGAGAGAGAGAGAGATGCAATCTAGGAGAGGCTCCCCGTCTCACCGTTGCCATGGCAGCCATGGACCAGAGGGGAAACTATCCTCCCTTGTAGGGAGGAGGCCAAGAAGAAGAAGAAGGAGGGAGCTTTCACCCCTCTCTTTCGGTGGCGCTCTAGTGCCGCTGGGGTAAGGATCGTGATGGCGATCTACAGCAAGAACCTCGCTACCGTCAACACAAACTCTCCCACCACTATGCAGCGGTGTAACAACTCTTCTCCCCGCTGTAATATCTACTTAAAAATGGTGATTAACGTTATATTTTATTATCCAATGATGTGCGTCTATCCTATGATGTTTGAGTAGATTCATTTTGTCCTATGGGTTGATTGATGATCATGATTGGTTTAAGTTGCATGTTTTATTTTGATATTGTCCTATGGTTCCCTCTATGTCATGCAAGCGTGAGGAATCCCCATTGTAGGGTGTTTCAATATGTTTATGATCAGCTTATAGTGGGTGGCATGAGTGACCTAAACACATACCCGGGTAAGGGGTTGTTGCGTATGGGAGTAAAGAGGACTTGTTACTTAGTACTATGGTTGGGTTTACCTTAATGATCTTTAGTAGTTGTGGATCCTTCCTAGAGTTCCATTCATAAGTGCATATTAACCAAGTACGAAAGTATGTTAGCTCACGCCTCTCCCTCGTATAAAATTGCAATAACGATTAACGATCCAGTTATTGATTGCCTAGGGACAAATGCTTCTCTTGTGTTACAAAAGGCTCTCTACTAAACAATTAACTTTATTATCTTGAAAATTACTCGTAGTTTCATTCTTGTTAATTACATCTAGTTTCATTCTTGCAATCCTATCCTTACACCTACAAAATAGTTTCATACTCGTTCCAAGTAAAGCGAACGTTAAGTGTGTGTAGAGTTGTATCGGTGGTCGATAGAACTTGAAAATAACATACATTCTAAAATGACCCCCGTATACTTGTGGGTCATCAATACCTGTTACTGGCGCTATTGTCGGGGAGCAATGGCGTGGTGTGAATCTTCTCATGTGCGATTGATTGATTTATCACTAAGTAGAGTTTTTTCTGTTCTAAGTTAGTCTCCATCTTTAGTTATGGATATGGAACACAAAATACCAAAAAAATAGTTGTACTTGCTACTCATGGATATGGGGAACCTCCTAAAACCCTCAAAGCTCGTTATGTGCAAAATATTAAACACTACTTTGTTAATACTGCGAAAACTCCATTCAACTTGATAATGGGAGACACATTGGATCAACGTGAATACTTTAGGGATTATCGCTTCAAAGAGGGAAACTCTTATGGATCAAATTGTTTGTTTATGCTTGAGACATGATTATACATGTCGCTCTAAGATGAATGCTCCACACCTTCCCTTTTCATGTGAATTGAATTATAATGAAACCTTCGCTTCTTATGCTAATGGTATATATGATTACTATGATGTGGACGAGTAGAAGATTTTTTTATTTTAAGGGTGCTTATGAAATTGAATCTTTGTTTCAACAGTATTAAGACTGAGAAGCTATGGTGTTGTTGCTATGAGAATTATAAATACAATGCTGATATACATGAATTTATTGAGAAAGTCTCCACTATCCAAGAAGAGACTAATATTTTGCACGAACTATGGAAGAAGAAATTGATGAGACTGTGAGCTCAATGGATGAAAAAGATGACGAGGAGAGAGATGAACAAAAGGAGGAAGAGCGGATTGATCACCCATACCCACCTTCTGATGAGAGTAACACTTCAAATCATACATTTTTTTAATTTCCCTTCGTGCTTATTGAAGGATGAATGCTATGGTAATTGCTATGATCCCTTGGATTCATTTGAAATATCCCTTTTTGATGAACTTGATGCTTGCTATGCTTGTGGCCATGATGCCAATATCAATTATGCTTATGGAGATGAACTTTCTATAGTTCCTGATGTTGAGAATGAAATTGTTGCTATTATACCCACACATGATAGTCCTATTATCTTTTTGAATTCTCTAAACTACAATATATTAGTGCACTAAGAACTGGGTCCTTAGTACTCCAGACTTATGCACATGCAGTGGCATCTTCCCCAACAAGGAGGCTTGCCGAAAGCCAGCCCAAGATCTGGACTGAGAAGCTATGGAGAAGATTCCCAAGACAAAAGAACCACTCTTTGAGAGATCAAGGAGTGCATCAAGAAGACCAAGCTGATCAACTTGGCTAAGGAGGAGAACAAGACAAGTCATCAAGATCAACAATAGAAGTTGTTGTTGCCGGCTAGGCCGAACCGGCAAGGCAAATGCCTCACAAGCTCCCGCCAGCTGCCAGCGCTCCACCTCATCGAGCAGCTAGTCACTGATTAGTGAGGTGTTGAGCCTGCAAGCAGTTGCATAAGGCTTGTCAGACACGTGTCAGCACACTGGAAGGATTTTTACCTTTATTGACAACCATCCAAATGGCGTGTCCAGCTAAGATGTGTTAGCTAGGCAAGCAATGCAATAACCTTGCCGAGGCTCCTCCTCCTCACGACACCTAACGGTGCATTTCATGCTCTTTGTCCTAACTAGCAGAGTTAGGTACGATAACATTGTTTGCTATATAATCATTAGAAAATGACTACTTTGCCACTGTGGTAAACCCTCGACCTCTAAAAGGAGGGCCAGGGAAATGTTTACAAGGATGGAACTTTTGCACAACTTGCATGCATAGCAGCTCTACTCACAACCTTGCCGGGAAGCGCTCCATGTACTTGTGCGCGCGTGCGCGCGCGCGCGCGCACACACACACACACACTTATAATACACCAAGACAAGAGTAGGGCTATACACCTCCGGGTGCCCCGAACCTAGGTAAATCCCTTGCGTCCTCTGTTGATTTTTCTCTTTGCGTTTTTTGCAATTCCCCTGTCGAACCAGCAAAGGGGCTTGATGGCCCCATAGATGGTCAATCCACACTGACATCTTTGCCGCGCCAGGTAGGGGGGATCACTGGCATGAAGCTGGATCAGCAGAACACGCGTGAACTTCATCGACTTCGACAACTTTCGTCAACTTCATCAACCTTTTTGTTGTCCATGACACCCAAGAAGAAGGGCGGCACAACGGCGAATCCCTCCACCTCGAAGGTCCCTCGCATGCGGCCGCAGGCAGCACAGGCGATGCGGCCAACGTTGGCAGTGTAAGCACCACGGGTGGCACGACCAACACAGGTGGGGCGGTTGCCATGCCCATCGTGGTAGGAGCAGGAGGTGGAGGCACTGGAGGTAGCCAACATCCTTGACATTCTTTCTAGAACAGTCGCAACACACTAGTACATCGAGGTGATATACAAACGGTTTTTAGCCCCTTTCCGCGACGACATTTTAAACCCCCGCCAAGTGATTGTGGGACATAGGGGCTCCTTCCCACACGACCCAGAAACCGTCGGGGATAGGAAGTAGGAATGCATACATTTTCCAGAACAAAGCATATGTGTTGCCAACATGTGTCCCAAGCGCGATTCTTCACACAACTCTTTGTGATATTTCGAATATCCCAAATGCTCCATCCTTGCTAATCGATTGTGCTAGCATTACCATCGCAGTCGGTATTCTGTGGTGCTACGTTTACAATGAGCGCCCCATCACATACAGTTCACCATTATACAACGTGTATGATAAGCAGACAATCACACACATTAACTTCTCCCGCCCCGTATGCGATAAATAATTAAGAATATTATCTAAGCATCGTATGAGTATCAGATAGGGTTATGAAACGTCAGACCGTCGTAACAGTGTTGTATAGGATAACGATCGCACATGTTATTCTGTGGTGAAA
>LR738712.1:233373695-233388497 GCA_902687465.1 Secale cereale
CCCCCCCCCCCCCCGTGTTCGGGTAGGACTCCTATATGTGTAGTATAGCAAGTTTGATGTCCGGGTGTAATGTTTCCTTCCTCTACAAGTCACAACTATACAATCCTAGGCCCCTCGGTGTGTATATAAACCAGAGGGTTTAGTCCGTAGAGGCTACAATCAAGCAGGAAGTAGGGTTTTACCTCCTTCAAGAGGGCCTGAACCTGGTTAAATATTGTGTCCCTACTACCCTCGTTACCATCGATCCTTAGACTCACAACTTGGCCCCCCTACCCGAGATCTGCCGGTTTTGACACCGACAAGTGTGCTTTCATTGAGAGCTCCGTTGTGTAGTCGCGAAAAGCAATATGTGGCTCACCTTCTCATCAACGACGATATCACTTCTGGAAAGAGCTTGACTTTTGGATAGGTCCTCTAGCTCGGCGGTTTCACCATATGCGCCCGCATGTCCATTAAGCGGACTGCGTCCCCTGTGATCACCAAGAATCACCCCTAGACTGGTCTCGTATACTCTAAAAAGACAGACCCGGCAAACACCTCATCCTTAAACGAGTTGCTAGATCGCATCGCCACCCTGGGGCTGCCAACAACCACTGATTGGATCGAGCTTAAACCTGACCAGGGGGAAAGTAATTCCTTGCCGATCACTTATCTGGTAAAGGTCATCGAGGAATGAGCCAAAAATGCTTCTTCTCCTAAACTGGAGAACAGCCCTGTTTGGACCTAGAACCCTGTGAGCCGGATACCCTTCCTTTGGGCAGGACTCCGCAGTTTCCGAGCACATGGTCGGGTATAGAGTCCGGGGAGCACTTGGATCTTCCTGAGTCGAAACTGACAACCACAGAGATTTGACAAACTCCGGATAGTATCTTGGGTCGGGATTCAAGTTTTACCACACCCACCCACCACAATGAATACTCTCCAAGTAATTCTGGCCCTCCAGACATTATGACTTGATGTATGTATGGCAGCAACCTCAGGAGACGGTCCATCACTTTTGGGCCAGGTTCCTACTTGTTAAAAACAAGATTAAAGATTGCTGCGATGACGATGCGGTTCCGGCCTTTCATCGCAACTGTACTGACGAGGGATTTTTGAAGGCCCTCGACTGCTGTCGCATATAGAGTTTCACGGAGTTGTCTCTCTTAGTACTGAAGTACTGCACAATGGAAAGCACTTGGAAGGCCCAAAACACCCATTTCGAACCTGCTATCTTCGGCAATGTACTGCTCGAGTAAAACAAACACACCCTAATGGGGCATTCTATCATAAGTCCATCAGCTAGAAAAATAAACCCTTTGCCGGATACAGGTCCGTTCTTGACGAACTCCCAGACAAACCCTGCCCGATACATGTCATGTCTGGCATGGTCCCAAGTCACAGCCTTCGAGCATGTTGGGTACTTTGATAGATAGCTAAAAGTGGGGAAGCCATCCTCGCACCACCACTCCAAAGAAAAACCCACCAGAAGATGACGATTTTAATGTCCTTATGGTCTTCGAGACCTTCTCTTCAAATAATCAGCATAAGAGGGCAGTTCGTGAACTTGCCTAGGTCCACCAAGTAACCGAAGTGATCCCATGGAACGGCGTGACAATAACCTTCACCGCTGACGATGAACCAAGGGTCCGATCAGTCCAAGCAGCTGCCACTTTAGTACTAAGGCAATCGTGGATGGCTTTCGACTTGCCAAAGTGCTCATGGACGGCGGCAGTGGGCTTAACTACATATATGAGGACACGCTCGACAAAATGCAGGTCGATAGAACCCGCATTGAGCAAAGTAATACCACCTTTCAAGGCATTATCCCCAGTCGAGAAGCCCGATGTTCAGGAAGAATTAAACTCGATGTAGTATTCGGCACGCCTGAAAATTACAGGTCAGAAGAGCTGCCCTTTCACATTGTTCCCTTCAACAGCAGATACCACACCCTTCTAGTGCGGGGTGCTTTCTGACGCTTCCAAGCCATACCCCATTATGGGTACATGAAGCTTAAAATACCAGGGCCCAATGGAATAATCACAATCACGAGTGATCCGGACAGAGCACTCCCCGCCGAAAACAAAACCACATCCTTGGATCTTAAGGCACTATCCGAAGCCTTTGGGGCCGAATAATTAACCACCCTACAATCCACGGTGGACAAGGATGATCTGGTCCTCGCCAAGAGGTCTAAATCCACCTCTTTTAAGTCAGCAGATGAAATTGTTAAATTTCAAGTGCTTCCGACGGATCCTAATAAAACAACATCCATCGGAGCACAGCTGGACCCGACGGTAGACACCGCCTTACGCACATTCCTACGTGAAAACTGGGATATCTTCGCTTGGCACCCTTCAGACATGCCGGGGATCCCATGCAGATTGGCCGAACACAGCCTCAACATAATCAAAGGGTTCAAACCGGTCAAGCAATTACCGCGACGATTTTCCGAACCCAAAAGACAAGCCATGGGGGAGGAGCTAGCGAAATTACACAAAGCCGGGTTCACAAGAGAAATTAAATGCCTGGATTGGCTAGCCAACTTGGTCATGGTGCCGAAGAAGGATAAATCCTGGCGCCTCTGTGTCGACTTCAAATACCTCAACAAGGCTTTCCCAAAGGATCCTTTTCCGTTGCCCTGAATTAACCAGATCATTGATGCGACTACGGGACATGACTCACTATGTTTCCTCTACACTTACTACGGGTACCATCAGATTAAAATGAAGGAATCTAATCAGGCCGCAACGACATTTATCACCCCATATGGGCCTTCCTGTTTCAACACTATGCCTTTTGGGCGTAAAAACATTCGCGCCACTTATCAATGCATGATTCAAACATGCTTGGAGAAACAAATTGGCAAGATAGTAGAGGCATATGTGGACGACATAGTCATTAAGACTAAACACGTCGAATCATTGTGGACGATCTTCGCCTCACATTCAATAACCTCCGAACATACGACATATGGCTCAATCCAGAAAAATGTGTCATCGGCGTCCCGGCCGGAAATCTACTACGATTCATCGTATCCCATAGAGGAATTGAAGCAAACCAAGCTAAAATCCGAGCCTTGTCACAATTAGCTACACCAACCGACCTAAAGTAGATCCAAAAACTAGCAGGTTGCGTGGTGGCCTGGAGCCTCTTCATCTCCAGGCTAGGGGAAAAAGCGTTCCACTTTATAGACTTCTCAGACGCACTGACAAGTTTGATTGGACAGAAGCGGTCACATCTGGATTGGAAGAAATAAATATTAGCAGGCAACCCAAACCTAGCTGCTCCAAGTATTGGCGAGCCTATGCTGCTTTACACCTCAGCAACTCACCAGGTAGTGAGCGATGTACTTGTTGTTGAACGAGAAGAAGAGTGACACAAATTCCCTATCAATGAAACAAACCGTGGGTCCATTGCCCTGTCTGTGGACAGGCACGGGAACAAGATTGAAGCACTAGCCCAAGTAAGAGTACAAGAAACCAAGAGGTTCAAGGTACCAACAAGCAGATCAGAGGGATCAAGACCAAGCCGGAGAAGCAAGATATCGCTAAGAGAAAGGCCTCCCTTGTCGGGCAAGCGAGCCTGGAAAGGGGCGAGGCCACAACCAGAAGAAGACAAGCAAGGCGCCCCGACGGAGCCTGCCGGGACTCATGGAGGCTAAACCACCTCACCAACCGCTCCATCACGACTCAGGTCGTCGATCAGTGCGGTGTCAAGCTGCAGAGTGACTAAGTGGTTGCCATTCGCCACATGGCAGCCTCTCACTACAGGAAAAACCCACAGATGGCACCCGTCCTGTGACGTGTCAAGCGAGCAGGCGCTGAGCTGGCAAGATAGCCCGACAAACCTTGCCTGGCAACCAGTGATGTGACGTTGAGCGGTTCATTTAATGCATCCTGTCAGCCCGCAAAGTTAGGTATGCTAGCATTGTTGCTATCTTATCAGTGACTAATGACTATTATGCCATTGTGGTAACCGCTTAATCTATAAGAGGAGGCCCATCGCAACCGCAGATAGGGTTAGAAGGTTGGATAAATCACACCCCCATATGCGCGTAGTCGCTGCCGCTCTGAGGCAACCTTTGCCAGGCAAGTGTACTATGCTCCACCACCTCATTTACACCATCAATCCACCAAAGTAGGAGTAGGGTCGTACGCCACCATGGTGGCCCAAACCTGGCTAAAACTGCCCGCGTGATCTCTGCCGTGCTGCCCCACGGTTGTCTGCTCTTTGTGCAACGCGAGTTTCCCCAGCCAAACCAGTAAGGCCCCCCTGGTCCCATAGGTGGCTGTGGTTTCCCGCGACATCTTTGGCGCGCTAGGTAGGGGGCTCGCTTGCGTGAACCTGAAGGCGTGTGCAGCGCGTCATCTTCATCGCCATCTTCATCTTCGACGACGCCATCTACCATGGCGCCCAAGAAGAAACCTGCTTCTTCGGTGCATCCATCAACCTCGAAGGCTCCGCCACCCACGGCCTCTAATGCTGCGGGAGGTGCGGAGGCACACAAGGACGTGGACGCTGCTGGGGATGTGGTTGGAGCAGGCGGCACCGTCACCATTGTGATGCCCCAAGACCGACGCTCCAGAAGACATCCATATATTTCGTGATCACCATGTGTTTCTTTTTGCTTGCTCTATTTTTTATTGCAACATGTCATAATGCCATCATGTCATTTAATTTTTGCAACTCAACTAAATATATTGCTTTGATCGTTTGATCTATTTAAATCGAGGGAATTCACATGGTGATTTCTCTTTCTAACATATCCTACTAATAATTATGGAGCTATTATAAATATTCTGATAATTAGGAATTTACCACAACACACTTGCATGATAAAATCCTTTGACCTTTCGTTCTTCAAGTTTTTGACTCTCAAACTTTGTCGATAATTCGTTTGTCCCTTATCCAAGCTCCACCAAAAATCCGAGCATTTTTTGACCTTCCTTTGCCAAGTCGTATTTCAAACCCATTTGAATTAAATTCAAATGAGTCTGAATTTATACTTGCAATCATGCCCACTTCTATTTTTCTTGGATTCCATGAAAATTAACCCCGTGCCCAAACACTATCCCAAACACTTCCTTTCTTCTCTTTCTCTTCTTTGTTTTTATTCCTTTTTAGAAAAGAAGAAGGAGAACCGAAGACAGGGAATGGAGAGAAGCCCAGCTTGGCCTACTCCCAACCGGTCGACCCAACTACTCCTAGGCCCACCCCCCTCTCCTCCTAACCTAGCTACCGGATCAAACCTCCCCACTCTCTCCCTCTCGTCCTCCCACATCGCTGCCACTTCACGCCCGTCGCTTACGCCACGTTCCCCACGCTGCCGCCTCGCCATGGCCCCGGCGCCCGCGCCTTCGCCGCCGTCGTGCCCGCGCCCCTGCCGGCCCATCCCTCCTTCCTTCCTCTTCCCTCGTGCCCGATCCCTCTGCTCCGCCCAGTCCGCTGCGCCCCGCCCCCTCATCGCCGTCCCCTGCCTTGCCTCAGTGGCCACGCCACCGTGCCTCGTCGGCCTCCCACACCTCCTGTCGGCAACATCACTGCGACCGCCGCCTGCTGCTCATGCTCCACTGCCTGAAGTCCCCTGCGCCTAAAGCCCGTCGACCCTGTGCCCTTCGTCCGCGACTCCGGCACATCATGTTCCCGCCACCGGCTAGGTTGGACGCCCCTCTACTGGATCCGCCCGTCCCGTGGCCACCCTATTCATCTCCGGCGGATCTCGCGCCACTTCAAGCTCCTTGCCCCACCTCTGCTTCGTTCGAGCGGGGATAAGGACGTGCCTCTGCTCGCCCGCATCGACTCACGCAAGTCCCTACAGCCGGCCTCTGTTGTCCCTGCTCGTCGCTCGAGTATCGGTGCTCGCTCGCGCGTGAGTTCTCATGTGGGCCACTTCGACCGTTGACCTCCTCAAACCAGGGACACCAAGACCCACCAGGTCCGGCTACGACCCAAGTAGCTATATGGCCATGTCCCTGAACGGTTGCACTGTGAAGTACACCATCACCAAGTTCCTCTCCATCAAGTGCACAAGGACCTTGAGTACGACTACAGAGTGGAGCGTCAAGTACCTCCACTGCCATATCTGGAATCGGCAAGTAACACGACGCTCAGAGCCCTCAGATCCATCAAGTTCGACTACAACACGGGTACGGCTACTTCCCACGACGACCCATTGAACAACTACTTCCTCTACAACCCGTGTAACTCTTTCGCCGAACCCGAACCACCCCGAACGCATGCTTCAAAGGCATAACTGCCGAGACGGTGACCCATGGACGAATGCATGTTATATATGAGATGCTCGTGTTTGCATCGTGTCCGAATTGTCATTGCACGTTAGCCCTCTTTTGCCATGCCATCGTCATGTGGGACACCCGGTAACCGGGAGAGCCCCACCATCTTTGCATGACATGCTCACGCCACCCTTTTTTGCATCAGCATTTCAATCAGTTGTCGGAACCGGAACGTTGCCGTGGCACCGTTTCCGTTTTCGCCGCCTTGACACCCCTTTCTTTCCGTCGTGGCGACCAAATGATCCTTATAATCTTCATGTCAACTTTTAACAAAGTTGTATAAAACTTGTATATGTCATTCACATCATGATGACAACATCTATTTTTTTAAATTGTTGTTTGCATTAAAATTGCAAAATGACACGTGGGGATTTTCCGGAATTGTTGTTTGTTATTTCTAGCCCCATTTAAATTGTTTAGATAGTGTAGTTTTATTATGCTTCACCTCTTGCCATGTTAACCCTTGCCATGTTAAGAACATTAAAACTTGTTGGGTTCATAAATGAGAGCGAACTAAATAATTGAATGTGTTGCTTTGTAAATATGCAACTCGTTGCATATTGAGCTTCACTTAAGTTGTAGTTTTGTTTGTGAACTTTGCCATGCCATGTATATTTAAACTGGACATGCATCATACTTCTTTGTGCATCATGCCATGGTTATGATATGTGTGTTTACCATGTTGTTTACTTCATTCCGGCTTGGTTCTCTCGTTAGCTTCGGTTTCATTCTGGAGTTGTGAGGATTCGTTCGACTACGTCCGTTTGTCTTCTTCATGGACTCGTTCTTCTTCCTTGCGAGATCTCAGGCAAGATGACCGTTCCTCGATATCACCTCTATCTTTGCTTTACTAGTTGTCTCACTCTATAGCTATGTCGCCCCACCTATTCTTGTCTTTTCAGCCTCCTATGTTGCCATGAAACACTCTAATCACCCTCCTAGCAAACCGTTGATCGGCTAAGTTACGATTTTGCTCAGCCCCTCTTATAGCATTGGTAGTTGCTGGTGAAGATGGAAGATGTTCCATGTTGGAACATGGATTCTTTGGGATAACACAATGTATATCTTATTTAATTAATGCACATATATACTTGGTAATGGGTGGAAGGCTTGGCCTTTTTCTTGGTGTTTTGTTCCACTCATGCCGCCTTAGGTTCTGATAAACCGGTGTTATGTTCCTTGATATTGTGTTCCTAACATGGTTGGGGTTTATGGGCCCCCTCGATAATTCGCACTATTTAAAGCTTTTCCAGCAAGGCCCAACCTTGGTTTTACCATTTGCCTAATCACTAAAACTTGCATAGGGACCGGCTAGCACCCGAGAACTTAATTGACAACCCGGGCCAGTGTTCCTCATGAGTGTTGGTCCAAACCGGGCAGCCTGCGAGGCCACCACGTGAAAACTCGAAGATTGGTTTTACTCATAGCTTAACCCATCCGATCGTGGCCAGAGACGAGGTACGCGCGACTCTTATCAGGGTGCCAGCACATCAGGAGGTCTTGCTGGATTAGTTTTACAATTGTCGAAATATCTTGTGCACGGGATTCCGATAACACCCAGGTCTTCCCAATTTGGAGTTGTTACTCCGCTGATCGTGAGAGCTTGTGATGGGCTAAGTTGGGACACCCTTGTAGGGTTATGATCTTTCAAAAGTTGTGCCCGCGGTTATGTGGCAGATTGGAGTTGTTAATATCCGGTTGTAGACAACTAGACACCATAACTCTATAAGAATACACTACCTGTGTGAGTAACTGTGATGGTGTCTTTTCGAAGGGGTTCGGAAAGTGAACATTGTGGGGTTATGTATGAACATAAGTAGATAGGATCACTGATGAGGATATCTACCTAGGGTAGGGTCTTAGGCCTGACCTCCCTGACCTACCCAAGGACACCGTGCGAAGACCAAGAGAGACTCCATATAAAATACCGACTGAAGTATCCCGCAGTGAAATACACTTGACCAATTATCTCGGTCGGATACCCCAATTCCATTCGACCAGGATGAAGTCACTTGACCATACAAGAAACCACTCGTAGCACAGAAGATCTAAAGTCACTCAGGATGACAACAGTCAGGCGTTAACTATGTAGTCTTAAAGGTCAGGTATAGCTCTTTATAGCTGACGTTATCAATAACGCCCTGTCTTAATGTGCATTGAACCCGGTGTAACAGGGGATGGCTGGGGTCCCGGCGCACTCTATATAAGCCACCCCCTCCTCTGGTACAAGGGTTTGCACCCCCTGTAACACACACACACGCATATTCCAGTCAACCGCCTCAGGGCATCGAGACATAGGGCTTTTACCTCCTTCGAGAGGGGCCTAAACTCGTAAACTTGTGTGTATAACCTCGCTGTAGTTAGGACCTTGCCTCCTCATACGTACCCCCTATTTTTACTGCCAGACTTAGTACCACGACAGTTGGCGCCCACCATGGGGTAGGTGTCTTAGCGACTTCCAACGAGGTTGCAATTTTTTAGATCTTCATCAACATGGTTTCCGGTGGTGGACTAGCTTTGGGCCACGAGATCCGACTCGGTGCACTCGTCTTCGTCGCTGATGAGTCCGCTTGGCTCCAGGAGGCCCCCCTCGACGTCGAGGCCCTTTCCGTCCGCGGGGCGACGCACTTTCGCGCGAGTGCCTGTGGCGTCCTCCTGCGGTACCTGTCGACCTAGTATCAGTCGGCTCCTTCATCATCCACTCTCCCTGCTGTACGCTGTCGCAAGCGGTTCGGTCGATCGCGGCTTCAGCGCTGGGTGAAACACGTGGTGGCCCGTCAGTCTGCCACCGCCCATGTTGCGTCAATTGAGCCCGACGAATCTCTCTATGGTCTAGTCGATTGGCTCCATACAAACTCTTTCGGAGTGCGGAAGCGGCGACCCTGTTGTGGAGGTCCTTATGGTCGATTCCCATCGCAGCCCACCTGGGTACCATCACAGCGGTGGCGGCGGCGGCGATGGTCCGTCGTATGCTCACGATGAGTATAAACCCCAAGCCCTCACTGCGGAGCAAAGGGAAGAGTTGCATCGCTGTAACATCGAGGCCCTCCAGACCCCCATCACGGGGGATACTTCCGAGGCTCAGGCCTTAGAGGTCGCGCGCCTGGCCACCTTGGCCGAATGTGCACCTCTAGAGAACATTCAGCATTCACTCGATGAGCATGCCCGTCGATTGATCCCCGAATCCAGTCGACGGCAACGAAAGTTGTTTCTGCCTGAGCCCCAGGTATACCACACTCCGATGCAGAATCTTACAGTTGCGGCCCGTATAGCAGAGTCGATTCAACCATCCCAATCAGAGGCTGGAAGAGGTTTGATGCAGATCCGAGCGCTGCTCCGAGCAATAGGTGACCAAACACAGCCGTTACTCGGTCGTGCAACATAATCCACAGCAGGTCCATGGTGGCAGGCACTGTCCAGTCGGCTCACATCCCAAGATCGCCTCCGTGGTGTGAGGGTCGTGGACACCGCCAAGAGCATTATCTGGGTTGGAACTACGAGCGGTATGATCATCAACTCGGCCGTGATGACCTCCGTTGAGTGCCTACACCACCTCCGAGAGGCGGACCGTATGTGCCCCAGCAGTACGATGACAGACGCCCGTATGGCGATTAGTGAAGGATCCCAGTGGACCCAAGAGAGTCCATGTTTGATGCAAGATTGATTCTTGTGCAGGGTCTGGTCGACAGGAACTGGGCACACATATAAGGATAGGACAGAGATCGTCCGATTGGTAGCAGAGTGCATGTTTCTAGGCATGAATGTTTCACCAGAGCCATCAGAGCTGCTGAGATCCCTCCCAACTTCAGGTTGGTGACGGGACTAAGCAAGTTCACTGGTGTGTCGAAGCCAGACACTTGGCTAGAGGATTACCGAGTAGCTGTGTAGATTGGTGGCGGCAATGATGATGTAGCCATGAAGCACCTCCCCTGATGCTGGAGGGTTCAGCTAGAGCTTGGTTGAATCAGTTGGCTCCTGGTAGCATCTTCAGTTGGGAAGAATTGTCCTAAGTGTTTGTTAGGCCCTTTGAAGGCACTTGCAAACGACCTGCAGGGCTGACTGAATAACAACATTGACACGATAAATCAAGCACATCATTTCCCGCTGACCATAGGATCCGATCCGGTCCCTTCTATGGTGGCGGCAAACACCTAAGGACACAACCATAGAAGGGATCGGATCCATTCCACCCTGACCATACCATTAGCTCACCTGAGCCCAAGAACACCTCTCCTCCTGAGGCTGTTCATCCATTGTACTAGTTCATCCTATACCCCACGAGGCAATCCACCACACACACTGGAGTAGGGTATTACACAACAAGGCGTCCGAACCAGTATAATCCTCTGTGTACCATGTGCTTTGAGTTCGTCGAGATAGGCCGTTGAATGGTAGGGCGAGCGCGCAGGGGAGAGAGTGTTCTTCGTGCGCACCCCATAGTTCGAACCTCTCAATGTTAACTGAAAGCCGATTCGCTCGGCGAGATCACTTTTGATGTTGTTTTTGGTGATTCAAAGAATTACCGCAAGGAAAAGTTGACGTTTGAGGTGGTGGATTTTCACGTTGCCTACCATGCTATTCTGGGTAGGCCTGCATATGTCCGTTTCATGGCTCGGCCGTGTTACATGTACCTCAAGTTGAAGATGCCTGGCCCTAGAGGCGTGATCACAGTCATAGGAAATAGACAAAGGGCGGAAGAGTGCCTCCAGAAGGGCTCAAAGATCACCGATGAAAAATGGCAATAGTAGAAATGGAAGAATATCAGAAGAATGCAGATCCGAGTGATTTGTTGTGAGACAAGAAACCTACTTCAGAGTCTGCGTTTTAGTCGGCTGCAGAGCCAAAGCCTGTGCATATTCACCTGACTGATCCAAATGCTGCTCTGAATCACATCTCAACAACACATGATAGCAAATAGGAAGAAGCGCTCAGCCAGTTCCTCCGTGAGAACTAGGACATCCTCGCATTGGAACCATCTGACATGCCGGGTGTACCCAGGGCACTGGCTGAGCACCATTTGTGAGTCGACCTAAAAGGAAAACCTGTTAAAGAGCATCTCCGTCGGTCAGACGTGGAGAAGAGGAAGGCAATTGGTGAGGAGGTGGCTCGACTTCTGGCAGCTGAGTTCATCCGCGAGATATTCTACTCTAAGTGGCTCGCCAACATTGTCGTGGTCCCGAAGAAAGATGATTCACTTCGTATGTTTATCAATTTCAAACACATCAATCGGGCCTGCCCGAAAGATCATTTCCCTCTCCCCCGCATCTATCAAATTGTTGATTCAACTGTGGGATGTGAGTGTTTGTCCTTTTTGGACGCATATTCCGTGTACCATCAAATCCAACTGTATGGGCCCGACGAAATAAAAGCAGGCTTCGTCACCCCATTTGGGTGTTTTTGCTATGTTACCATGCCTTTTGGCCTCAAGAATGCTGGCGCCACATTCACGCGCATGATTCAGAAGTGCCTGCTCACTCAAATTAGTCGGAATGTGGAAGCATATATGGATGACATCATGGTCAAGTCACATAGATGTTCCGACCTACTGTCTGATCTCGCTGAAACCTTTGCCAACTTGAGAAGATATGATATCAAGCTTAACCCGTCAAAGTGCACATTCGGAGTCCCAGGTGGAAAGTTACTCGATTTCCTCGTTTCCGAACGAGGGATCGACCAAACCCAGAAATGGTTGGAGCAATCCTATGAATGAAATGCCCCGTGCGTGTGCATGACGTTCAGAAGCTTACTGGTTGTTTGGCTGCATTGAGCCAATTCATCTCTCGTCTCGGTGAAAAGGCATTGCCTCTTTACCGACTGATGAAAAAGGCTGACAAGTTTGAGTGGTCTCCTGAAGCCGAAACATCGTTTGTAGAGCTCAAAGCCCTACTTTCCACCGAGCCGGTGCTTGCTACCCCAATCAGCAAAGAGCCTCTATTCCAGTACATTGCAGCCATTGGACAAGTTGTCATCATAGTGCTCACGGTCGAGTGGGAAGAAGAAGGCAAACCTTACAAGGTTCATCACCCAATATATTGTATTTCTAATGTCTTGACTCTATCCAAGCAGAGATATCCACATTATCAGAAGCTTGTTCATGGAATTTACTTGACCACGAAGAAAGTTGCACACTACTTCTCAGACCACTCAGTTTCAGTCGTCGTTGACGCTCCACTATCAGAAATTCTGAACAATAGGGATGCAACCGGTCAAGTGGCAAAGTGGGCGATTGAACTCCTTCCGTTGGATATCAAGTTTGAGGTAAAGAAAGCAATCAAGTCCCAAGCAATAGTATATTTCCTCATCGAGTGGATTGAACAGCAACAACCGACTCAGATTCACTCGGAACATTGGACTATGTTCTTTGATGGGTCCAAGATGCTGAATGGGTCTAGTGCAGGTGTGGTTCTGGTATCCCCTGAGGTGACAAGCTCAGCTATGTCCTCCAAATTCAAATTTATTCTTCAAACAATGAAGCTGAGTATGAGGCACTTTTTGTATGGGTTGTGTATGGCCATCTCACTCGGCGTCCGTCACCTGGTGGTCTACGGCGACTCAGACTTGGTGGTCAATCAAGTGATGAAGGAATGGGATATCACGAGCCCAACAATGACTGGTTATTGCAATGCAGTAAGAAACCTAGAGAAGAAGTTTGAGGGGTTAGAGCTCCACCACATACCCCGAATCAAGAATCAAGCTGCTGATGATCTTGCAAAGTTAGGTTCCACTCAGAAAACTATACCCAACAATGTGTTATTGGAGCATCTTCATACCCCGTCAGTCCAAGAAGACCCTTTCACAGAAGAGCCCCCACAACCACTAAGTTCAACTAATCAAACTGAAATCGAAGTCTCGGCTGTAGTCGACCTAATCATGGAAGTTTTGGTAATCACCCCGATTGGATGGTACCATATATTGCGTACCTGCTTAGGAAGGAGCTTCTAGAGGATGAAGATGACGTGCGTCAAATTGTCCGTCGATCCAAAGACTTCACGGTGATAGGTGGACAGCTTTACAGAGAGAGTGTTACTGGAGCTGCTCAACATTCCGTCTCCCCTGATGAAGGTTGAATGATCCTACATGAGATCCACTCGGGGACCTGTGGTCACCATGCATCCTCTCAGACCATCGTGGCCAAAGCATATCGAGCTGGATTCTACTGGCCGCGAGAAAATGAGATGGCAAAAGATATAGTCAACAAGTGCAAAGGCTGTCAGTTCTACTCAAACATGTCTCACAAGCCTGTGTCTGTCTTGAAAACTATTCCACTGGTCTGGCCATTTTCTGTTTGGGGGTTGGATAGGGTTGGACCCTTCAAGACCGACACAAGTGGTTTCATTCATTTGCTTGTGGCAGTCGACAAATTCACCAAATGGATCGATTCCAAGCCTATCAAGAATCTTGATTCAAGCACTGCCATCAGTTTCATCAGAGAGCTGATATTCAGATATGGAGTCCCTCATAGTATTATCACGGATAATGGCTCCAACTTTGATTCTGACGAGTTCAGGGTATTCTGTGCATCCCAAGGCACTCGGGTTGATTACGCATTTGTTGCGCACCCGCAGTCGAATGGGCAAGCAGAAAGGGCGAACGGTTTGATCCTTAAAGGGCTAAAACCACAATTGATGCGTGACCTCAAACATGCTGCCGGAGCTTGGGTTACTGAATTGCCATCTGTCTAATGGGGAGTAAGAACAACTCCAAACCTGTCGACTGACTGAACTCCATTCTTCATGGTCTATGACGCTGACGTTGTGCTTCTGAGTGACTTGATCCACAACGCTCCCCGAGTGGAACTCTTCTCAGAAGCTGAGGCAGAACAGGCATGCCAAGATGCAGTTGATCTCCTGGAGAAAGAACGTGAGATGTCTCTGATCCGGTCGACCATCTATAAACAAGGCCTACGTCGATTCCACGCCCGTAATGTCAGAGGTCGAGCATTCCAAGAAGGAGACCTTGTGCTCCGAGTGCATCAGAAACGACCTCACAAGGTCGCTCCGGCCTGGGAAGGTCCCTTCATCATCACAAAGGTGCTCCACAATGGGGCGTATCACCTCTACAACGTAGCCAAGAAAGAAGACGAGCCACTCTCATGGAATGCGGAGCTGCTCCGCCGTTTCTGTACTTAAACACTCGGATTGATGAGTTGTAATAAGAATCCTTCAGTTTTCTTCTCAAAGACAAGATTTTTGCAGTATCTTAATGATTGTTATCCCGTAAAAATATGTGTTCATATCCCCAAGTGGGTGGCTTAGCCGCGAATCTGATTTGCCTAAGTTTCAAAAACACTCCAAGTGAAGAGCAACCCTCTCACTCAGGGGCTTAGCCGCGAACCCGATTCACCTAAATTTTGAAAACACTCCGAGTGAAGAGCAACCCTCTCACTGGGTGGCTTAGCCACAAATCCGATTCACCTAAGTTTCAAAAAAACTCCGAGTGAAGAGCAACTCTCTCACTCGGGGGCTTAGCCGCGAACCAGATTTGCCTAAGTATAAAAAATACTCTGAGTGAAGAGAAACCCTCTGAC
>LR738712.1:233388758-233528670 GCA_902687465.1 Secale cereale
GTACTCGCCTAAGTTTCAAAAACACTCCGAGTGAAGAGCAACCCTCTCAGTCGGGGGCTTAGCCGCGAACCCGATTACCAAATGTTTCAAAAACACTCCAAGTGAAGAGCAACCCTCTCACGCGGGGGCTTAACTGCGACCCTGTACTCGCCTAAGTTTCAAAAACACTCCGAGTGGAGAGAAATCCTCCCACTCGGGGGCTTAGCTGCGACCCCGTACTCACCTAAGTTTCAAAACTACTCCGAGTGAAGAGCAATCCTCTCACTCGGGGGCTTAGCCGCGATCCCGATCCACCTAAGTTACAAACATATTCCGAGCCGTGTCACAAGTACAACGTCCGCTCCATCTCGATCTACAAGGACGATGAGGTGCAGGTCGTGTACGGCATCTAGTGCTCGTATCTGCGGCCCTCTTGTTGGAGCTGCATCTCAAGTACAATGTCCGCTCCATCCCGATCCGCAAGGATGACGAGGTGTAGCTCATGTCCGCTGCCGTCCCGTCGGAGCTGCACCACAAGTACAACGTCTGTTCCGAGTGAAGAACCAAGTTTCACTCGGAGTTAAGAGATCTAAAAGTGGTGAAAACAAGGCAATCATATTCAAAGAAAAACCAAGTTTGGATAAATCCAACAAAGTTTAGAACCACGAACAGAAGTACTCGGGAGTCAGGCCTGAAATTTTTTAACGATTACAAATCACTCGGCATTATGAGGCAAATAATAGTGAGGCATTAAGTTTGTTCACTCGACACGTGTAGGGCTTGGTGGCTCGACGAAACTGTCAAGGCCGATGCCGTCTATAATATGAGTGGCTGCATTGATGAAGGTCTCCATGAAGGACTGGAACTGATGCTTCTTGGTGTTGACAACCTTGAGAGCCGCCAGCTTCCCTTCTCTGATCTCCTTGCAATTAACTTGGACCATGGACAGAGCCACATCCGAGCCACAATGAGCAGCCGACTTCTTCCAATCTTGCACTCAACCAGGGATTTCATTGAGTCGAGTCATCAGAGACTCGAGGTCATTCTGGAACGTCACACCTGGCTATAGCTCCATGTCAATCCACAACACCACCACCTTCAGTCATGCAAGATAGTCCATTATGCTAGCGAGGCGTGATTCCAGTCGCATCATGTTCATCACAACTTCATCCTTGACAGGGGAGTTAATGGGATCTAGATTCGTCTCAATCCGCCCAATCTCTTCCTCGAAGTTTCGACAGAATTCTGCACACACTGAATAAGGTGAGCTGAGAAGTGGTATGATGAGTCGACAGTTGCAAATCTGTTGGACAAGGGGAAGTACCTTCAAGCATAAGGAACATCTTCTTGGAGAGTCCTCCCAAATAAGTCTCCAGTTCATCCCTCTTCCGAGTGAGATCTCCAACTTTGTCGATTAGGTCCATCTTATCCTTCTTCAGCTGCACGACTTCTTTATTGGCCTCATCAATGGCAGTCTTCATCTTGGCGTTTTATTCTTCTAACTTGCTGACTGAAGCCAGCTTCTGGTCAGCAAGTTCAGGTTTCTCTCGCGCCATCTTCTGCGCCACTGCAAGGTCAAGGTCCTTCTGCTCCAGAGCCTGCTTCATTTTGTCTAAAGAAATAACATTCCTTAGATGTGCTTGGAGTTGTGTGTTTTCACTATGCACATCTGTTCAAGTGGAGTCACTCGGTTGAAAAGACGAACAAAAAAACATGACAACGCGAATAGTCGATCAGTTGTTACCTCCCATGGCAGTTGCTTCACCCCTAGCCTTCTGCAAGTTCTTCTTGGCCAGCTCCAAGCCGAGATTGAGCTAGATCTGTTTCCTCTCCAATTAAGCAAACTGGGCTCCAAGCTCACAAGATTTCTGAATTCAACAAGTAAGACATGTCAGTCGACAGAAACGAAGATCGATTACTTCCGAGTAATGAGATACCAGTTCACGTTATTGCGACAAAAAGAGTTCTAAGACTACAACCGAATCAAACATTCAACAGTAGTCTCGGGGACTACACCCAGTGGTGCACTGTGCGTGCCCCCACTGGTTCGACTTTACACTTGACATGGTCCGCCCAGTCGAAGAAGAAAATAATAATTTTGGCAGCACTTATTCTCAGACCACCGCGGACTGCCCGCAGTCGACCATGATCTCGGGGACTACACCTAGTGGGTGCACTTGGCGTGCCCCCACTGGTCCGAATCCCACTCGGCATGACTTGTCTGGACCAAGTGGAAGAACTATAAAGAGAACATTTGACAAAGACCCCCGCCGAATCAAAACATTCGACGGCGGTCTCGGGGACTACACCCGGTGGGTGCACTCTACGTGCCCCCACTGATTCAAGGATACATTCGACGCGACCTAGTCGACTCAAGTGCAAGAACTATACAGCAAAAGTTAAAGCACCTAGTGGGTGAATGGTTGCAAGGTTCAGATCATGATAGATGCACATTAAAGGTTTCAAAACGCTCATCCACAGACATCTTGCGAATTATAAAGCAGCAGTTTTTGAAGGAAATATGCCCTAGAGGCAATAATAAAGTTGTTATTTTCTATTTCCTTATGTCATGATAAATGTTTATTGTTCATGCTAGAATTGTATTAATTGGAAACTTGATACATGTGTGAATACATAGACAAAACAGAGTGTCCCTAGTATGCCTCTACTAGACTAGCTCGTTAATCAAAGATGGTTGTGTTTCCTAACCATAGACATGTGTTGTCATTTGATAAACTGATCACATCATTAGGAGAATGATGTGATGGACAAGACCCATCCGTTATCTTGGCACAATGATCGTTTAGTTTTATTGCTATTGCGTTCTTCATGACTTATACATGTTCCTCTGACTATGAGATTATGCAACTCCCAAATACCGAAGGAACACCTTGTGTGCTATCAAACGTCACAACGTAACTGGGTGATTATAAAGATGCTCTACAGGTGTTTCGGAAAGTGATTGTGGTGTTGGCATATATCAAGATTAGGATTTGTCACTCCGAGTGTCGGAGAGGTATCTCTGGGCCCTCTCGGTAATACACATCGCAGTAAGCCTCGCAAGCAAATGACTAATGAGTTAGTCACGAGATGATGTATTACGGAACGACTAAAGAGACTTGCGGTGACAAGATTGAACTAGGTATGATGATACCGACGATCGAATCTTGGGCAAGTAACATACCGATGACAATGGGAACAACGTATGTTGTTATGCGGTTCGACCGATAAAGATCTTCGTGGAATATGTAGGAGTGAATATGGGCATCCTGGTTCCGCTATTGGTTATTGACCGGAGAGATGTCTCGGTCATGTCTACATAGTTCTCGAACATGTAGGGTCTGCACGCTTAACGTTCGTTGATGATATAGTATTGAATGACTTATGCATATTGGTAACCGAATGTTATTCGGAGTCCCGGATGTGATCACGAACATGACGAGGAACTCCGGAATGGTCCCGAGATAAATATTGTGTCAGATTACGGGCTCCGCAAACCCAAGAAGTTCGAACACAGGGGCATGAACGAAGATCTCTCCCACTCACGTCTACCTAGTGTCTCGCCCTTGTCCAGTGAAGAGATTCAAGCGAACAACAAGTAAAGCGCACACGAATTTACCCTAGTTTAGGCCACCTTGCGGTGTAAAAACCTACTTCCTGCTTTGGTGGATTGGCCTCAGGAGGGCTTGAGTATGAATGAGTACAGTGGTTCCTGAGCTCGGGAGGAGAGCTCAGGAGGGTCAGGAGGCAAAGGTCTTGCTCCTATGTGCGAGGGCAGAGTTGCTGGGTCTGATCCCACTTGATTCGACCTCCTCCCTCATAGTGGAGATCCTAGCTACTTATATAGGCAGCCAGGGTCCTCTTCCCCTGAAATGTTTAGGCGGGAAGGGATCCCACAATGGCCATTTTGAGCTGGAACACAAGGATGTTCCTATCCTGACAAAAGTGGTCTTCGCCTGCCAAGGGATTAAGCGGTGACGCGGTGGTGGGCTCGGCGGTGACATCCTCCCTGTCGTCCTTGCGGTCTTTGGTCTTGTTGCACCTAAGGGGAAACCTTTGTCCCACTCCTCGGGAACCTGCGTCTGCGCTGTCTCCTTTGCACCAAAATGGCAACAGCGCCGCTGGCACGCACTGGCACCCACTAGCGTGGTGCGTCACTACTTGCATCACTGCCTCCTCCTGAGGCAGGCTTGGCCTTGGATTCTCCGCCCGTCCGGAGCTACCTAGCCGAGGCCGCTCCTGAGGGGGTCTTGATGTCGTTCTCCTCGCGAGGCCTATCCCCATCGCGAGGGTCTTGAGCAGCTGGTCGATCAGCTGGGCTGTACCAAGCCGTGATAGGAGCGCGCTGCGGCCCGTAGACAGGCAAGTCTGGGTACCCTAGTACCCAGGACGCCGACAGTAGCCCCTGGGCGCAAGGCGCGCGCGGAGTTGGCTTCGGGGCGAAGCCTTAGTTGAGGACGGAGCACTGCGGGCCCCAAAAAGGCTGCGGGCCAGGCTGGCGCATGACGGTTGGATGGGACATGGGCGACTCCGCTTCCCACGTAGTCTTGGCAACTGTGTGACTTGACAACTCCTTGGTGTGGGTGGCAGGTTCATTATGGCCGCGTGCGAGTGGCCGGCGATTGATCTTCTCGGCTCATAAACAGGGGGGGTGAGGCGCCACGCCCTTCATTTGACTATCACAGATCAACCCCTGCTCTTCCCACTTCTCTGAGGGCTCTTCATGGCGCTAATATGTACGTTCTCGGCTGCGCACAAGGGGAAGAGCCCGATGGTGGAGCCCGAGCAGCTCCCACCGATGAAGAGGCGCCGTGATTCTCCAAGAGCGCCCCTGAGACTAGCGGACGCCCATACATGTGTTGGGTAACGTAGCAGAATCCAAAAAATTTATACGCTTCACCAAGATCAATCTAAGGAGTCATCTAGCAACGAGGGCAAAGGAGTGCATCTACATACCCTTGTAGATCGCGAGCGGAAGCGTTCAAGAGAACGTGGATGATGGAGTCGTACTCGTCGTGATCCAAATCACCGATGATCCCAGCGCCGAACGGACGGCACCTCCGCATTCAACACACGTACGGTGCAGCGTCGTTTCCTCCTTCTTGATCCAGCAAGGGGGGAGGAGAGGTTTATGGAGATCCAGCAGCACGACGGCGTGGTGGTTGATGCAACGGAAATTCTGCAGGGCTTCGCCAAGCACCGCGGGAGAAGGGAGAGGTGTAACGGGATGGAGAGGGAGGCGCCAAGAGCAAGGGTGCGGCTGTCCTCCCTC
Organism: Secale cereale; assembly: GCA_902687465.1. Taxonomy (NCBI): domain Eukaryota; kingdom Viridiplantae; phylum Streptophyta; class Magnoliopsida; order Poales; family Poaceae; genus Secale; species Secale cereale. The sequence goes on from LR738712.1 coordinate 233,394,010, forward strand.
CCCGCCACTATATATAGGGGCCATGGGGGCGCCGGCCCTAGGAGATGCAATCTCCTAGGGGGGCGGCCACAAAACTCTCCCGATGGCCGAAACTGGACTTCCTATATATAATTATTTACCTCCGAACCATTCCGGAACTCCTCGTGACGTTCGGAATCTCATCCGGGACTCCGAACAACATTCGGGTTACCGTGTGCATATATCTCTACAAACCTAGCATCACCGAACCTTAAGTGTGTAGACCCTGCGGGTTCGGGAGACACGCAGACATGACCGAGACGACTCTCCGATCAATAACCAACAGTGGGACCTGGATACCCATGTTGGTTCCTACATGTTCCTCGATGATCTCATCGGATGAATCACGATGTCAAGGATTCACTCAATCCCGTATGCAATTCCCTTTGTCTATCGGCATAGCACTTGCCCAAGATTTGATCGTCGGTATACCGATACCTTGTTCAATCTCGTCATGGAAAGTCTCTTTACTCGTTCTGTAATACATCATCCCGTGACCAACTCCTTAGTCACATTGAGCTCATTATGATGATGTCTTACCGAGTGGGCCCAGAGATACCTCTCCGTCATACGGAGTGACAAATCCCAGTCTTGGTTCGTGCCAACTCAATAGATACTTTCGGAGATACCCGCTGCGTACCTTTATAGCCACCCAGTTACATTGTGACGTTTGGCACACCCAAAGTATCCCTACGGTATCCGGGAGTTGCACAACCTCATGGTCTAAGGAAACGATACTTGACATTGGAAAAGCTTTAGCATTACGAACTACACGATCTTGTGTTAGGCTTAGGATTGGGTCTTGTCCATCACATCATTCTCCTAATGATGTGATCTCATTATAAATGACATCCAATATCCATGGTCAGGAAACCGTAACCATCTGTTGATCAACGAGCTAGTAACTAGAGGTTTACCAGGGACACGTTTTGGTCTGTGTATTCACACATGTATCACTGTTTCCGGATAATACAATTCAAGCATGAATAACAGACAATTATCATGAATAGGGAAATATAATAATAATCATTTTATTATTGCCTCAAGGGCATATTTCTAACAACATGGCGCACGCGGGCGCCACCAGGATTCCCGCTTCCCTTGGGTGCTCCGGCGATAGGCGGACGAAGCGGGGGCGGCGACGGGGGTGGTGCGGTCAGCCGCCCAGAAAGGTGGGTGATTTCACGCGCCCCGCCGCCGTCTCATACTGAGGACAACGTCCGCAAGTTTATCGTGTGGGCGGGATCCCCTCCGCATTCCTGGATCCTTCTTCCTCCATTCCTGAAGGAGGTGCTCCCGGCCCGCGGCTGGGTAACGATGCAGCTGCGGCATGAAGGGTGCCACCTTCCTTCTTCATACGCCAATGTGGAGGTGGTCTCCTCCGGCCAGGTCTTCATGACCTGGAGTTGGGGTGTGGTGTGCCGCGCCTGCGCCCCCATCGGGAGGCACATTCTTCATTTCGCGCTGGACTGGATGGGAACGCTGACCTTCAAGGTCTTTGGGGCGGACGACCGTCGGCTAGCGTGTAACGCGGAGGATGGGCCCACCGGCGACGATCTCTCATGCTGCCAGGGCAATGAGGCCGGGGGCGAGGCGCTCGCCATCGGTCGTGCCTCCAACTCCTCCGGCAGCAGCTATGCTTCTCCTGAGATGGCCTCTAGCTCCGACGAGAGCTACGAGCTGCCGAGTCGTCGTTCTTATCGCCGGAGGGAGACAATGTCCTCCAGTCGTCGCCGTCGCTGAAGGAGCCCGGGCCGCGTCCCTCTAAGAAATGCCTTCTTTAGCTTGGTCCCATGAGGGCGTGTATATCTTTCGTGATACTTTTGCTGTTATATGATGTTATAGACTTATGTTCCTCGTGAGGTCCTTTGCTAGAGCAGGACTTTCCCTTTCTTCCATCCCTACGGTAGTTTACGGCCCTACACCTGCGAGACCCAGTCCCTTGACAGGCTTCAGCCATTGCTGGTATGCCAGGTCGCGATGCCGTGGTCAAGGCCAGGCGGTGAGCGGCCTAGGGTCCGGTAAGAGCCCCTGAGGCGCGATCTCGGGAGGTCCCTCTTAGCGTGCAACTAATCGTCCACTAGGGCCGGCGAGAGGGGCTTTCGTGCTCTAGCAAATTCATGATTACAATGGGTGGAGGTGTAGGTACGCGAGTAGATGCGGGCGTCGAAAGCTTATCTTAGTGACCCCCTGCGGTAAGGCGGCAGTGGCACTTGATCTTCTATCACATTTCCCACAGGGCGAGGCTCTGTGCTTCTTTGGACTCGCCTCCTGAGATGCCTAGGCTGCCGCTGTCATGCTGGGTTGCTATGCCACGCGTGAGACCAGGAGGTAAGGTTCAGGAGCCAGTCGGGGCCCTGAGGCGTGATGCTTAGGAGCCCCTCCTTCTGTGCGCTAGTCGTCTTTGCGAGGAGGTGGCAGCAGTCGCTCCTAGGCCACCGAACATATGGGTCGCGGCTGCCTGGGCCTTGGAGGAGAAGGCCAAGGAACTGGTGGAGGCGTCCCTCCGGGTCGCTGCTGCCGCGGCCGAGGAGGCGAAGGCTGGTGATGACGCGCTTGGTGATGCCTGACCTATTCCTATCCAGATGAGAGAAATGCAAGTACCTTGGGCAGGTGTAAGAACTCGCTTGAATTTGGAGAAATTGGTAATATTGTAATAACTAGATTTGAACTTGATGATTTCCATGCTTGCTTCCTTTCATTTCTGCTTAGGTGCTCTGCGTCGGCAGGGCCCAACCCCGCGCATACCTCGATTGCCATTGACCCCTCCGGGTGAACGGGGTTATCGTGATAACTAGCCTCAAGGAATGAGGGGCTGCGTGGCTAGTGAGGCCCATGGGCCGCGATGCTGAGGGGTCCCCCTTGACGTTCAAGCGATCCCGTTTGCGTTCTGTGTCGGCAGCGCCCAGCCCGGCGCATACCTCGACCACTGTTGAGCACCGGGCTCAAGGAGTGAGGGGCTACGTGACTAGTGAGGCACCTGGGTCGCGATGCCCAGGGGTCCCCCTTGACGTACGAATGGCTCTCATGAGGGAGAACGAGCACCATACCTTGCTCACGAGCCTTTTCCTAGGATGGGAGCGCGAGAAAGCCAGGTGTCTGAGCACCTGGTAGGGTGGCGTCTGCCAGGCGTGACATGAGCATAGCCCCCGTTCCTAGCCCCCCTCACGACACCTATCCAAGGAGAAGCTGTGAGCATCGTGAGCTGAAAAGCACCCTGTGGTCGGTGCGACCATTGGGGACCGCCCTCAGTTGTTTATAACTAGCGCAAAGCATAGAGCTACCACACTTGCGTGGAGTGTGGGCATAATCGTGCCTCGGTTGTAGCGGCTAGCGCGGAGCTTAGTGCTTCCACTGGTTCGTGGGCATAACCGCTCCTCAGTTGGTTCTGCCAGCGCGGAGCATGGAACTTCCACCGGACCGAGGGAGGGAGCCTCCCACCGGGAGAGACTCCGGGGCGTTTACAGCCCCATCCTGACACATGGCTTGCACGTCAGGACAGCCAAGGTGTATATGGGCCCTCCTCAGGACGAGCTGAACGACTCTGAGGAAGTTCTCATGAGCTTACGCATCACTCATGAGACCCTACCCTGAGGCGGGTTGCGCCTGAGTCTTCTTCTGCAAATGCGAAAAGAGAGGCTTTGTGTCGACCTGCGCCGAGTGCATCTCTAGAGGGCATCGCATGAGAAGGCCGCAGCACCAACGACCCCAGGAGGTGACATTAGCGGGACCGGCCCGTAAGACAGAGCTCAGCCGCTGGATTTATCAACGCTGTAGGGACGGACCCAAGCATAGACGCCGTTCCCAGTCTTCTCATGCAACAGTCCAAAAGAAAAACAACCGGTGCGCGGTTCTCGCGTGAGCGAGGCACCTGCCACGGGCCCCTACTTACCCATCCATGATTAGCCCATGCGAGAACAAGGCACCAAGGACCACGGGAGGTGAAGTCACGGGAATGGCTCGCGAGACAGAGCTCAGCCCTTGGATTTAGCGACGCTGCAGGGACGGACCCGAGCACAGACGCCGTGCCAGTCCTTAATCATGGGGTGATCGCGAGTGGGTTCGCAAGGGCTCATGACCTTAGCGGCGGTGAGAACACCGAGCATATAGATAATGCAAATAGGAAGAAGCAACTAGCCTTGATTCATCCGCAAAATGAGACAACTAAGGGGGGTGAGCCCCCAGCAGCTCGAGGATGATGCATCCCGGGGGGCGCCCTCGAGTGAATATCTGAGACATCAGCTGACACTTGTCGAAGAAAAGTTGGGGTAGCTGAAGACCCGAGCCGTGCGGGTTGCCCCTGAGGATCATCGGGCTCCTGAGGCCCAGGGGCTCCGTAGGCTCTTTGTGGTCACGGGGGTCCGGTTCTCACTCCGTCTGGACTGCCCACTTCTGAGCCTCCCGAGCCCCCAAAGCCTGCCGCGCGAGGCGCTGGAACATGGCGGCTGCATTGCGGAAGCCAAAGAGCGTGCAGACGTAGCTGCAAGGGAGAGCCCTCCTCCAGCCGCCTGCCGTCGGCCAGAAGGGCTCCAAAGAAGAGGCTCAGTTGAGGCCCGCGACGTCGATGCAGACGCGGAAGTGGTTGCTCGGGTTGCGGGTAGGTCAGCTTGGCATCGTGCGGTTACACCCACCACGTATGAGCCTTGCGTACTGAAGTTCCTTGGTAACTTGGTTGATGAAGTCCTGAGCCCCCAGTGCTGGACGGCTCACGCTCGGCTCACAAAAACGCGCGTCGAGACACGCTTGCAGGTGGTGCCCAAACACCTCCCTCGTGACGCTGGTCAGACCAGGGACACTCCAGAAGAGAGCCCCCAAGCCCGTCTTGAGAGAGGCGTCGGGCGCGCCTCCCTATGCGAGGGTGGAGGGCGCCTCGTCGGAAGGCGCGGGTCCTGAGGCGGAGCAGGAGCCCCTGCGTCCTGAGGTCCGTTGGCGGGCAGGTTCTTCTTCTTCTTGGGGGCGGCTTGCAGGGCGAAGACGACTCCATCCTCGTCGGAGCTCTCGACCGCCGCGTTCTGGTAGGCGCGCTCCAGGGAACGCACCACTTCCTTCTCGTCGGAGGCGATCGTGATGACTCCGCCACTCCCGGGCATCTTGAGGACGTTGTAGCCGTGATGGGTCGCTGCCATGAACTTGGCGAGGGCAGGATACCCAAGGATGGCATTGTACGGTAGGTGGATGTTGGCGACGTCGAAGTCGATGAGCTCGGTGTGATAGTTGTCGCGGTCACCGAAGGTGACGGGGAGGTGGACCTGCCCCATCACGAGTGTGGATCCATCTCTGACTCAGTAGAATAGCTTGGTCGGGTGGAGCTGATCGTAGGGGACCTGGAGCGTCTCGAAGGTCTGGATAGAGAGGACGTTGAGCCCTGCTCCGCCATCGATGAGGGTCTTGGTCACGAGGACGTTGCTGATGGTCGAAGTGCAGAGCATCGGGAGAGCGCCTGGGGCTACAGTGCACTTGAGCTGGTCCTTGGGGTCAAAGGCGATGACCTGCTTGGTCCACCTGAGGTTGTGCGTGGTGTCAGGCCTGGGAAGCGCCGCTTTCACCTCGCGAGCGAACTACTTGAAGATGCGGTGGGAAGCCACAGCATGGGCTCCTCCCAGGATGCATGCAACCGCACGTGGCTCCGGAAAGCCCCCTGCTCCATCTCCCTAGCGGTCGTCGTCGTTCCACCTTGGTGGTGGTGGTAGCCGAGGCAGACCTGCGTTGCCCTGAGGGCGACCCTCACGAGGCTGGTCGCGCCAGGGGGCGTCATGAGGCTTCTCCTGCTAGTGGTCTTCACGGGGTTGGTCACACCATGTTTGGCGCGAGTTACTGCCGTCCCAGCGTCCTCCACCTTGGCCCCCTCAGCGGTCGTAGCCGCGGTTGTCGCGCTCAGGGCGCTGCCCGACGCGCCCGCCGTGCATCGCCCTGAGCTGCTGACAGTCGTTGGTGTTGTGCCTGTGGACATCATGGAAGACGCAATACTGACTGTTGTCCCTGGGGGGGGGGGTCGTTGTAGCCCCAACCACGCTTCACTTATGGCTCTGCAGCCAGCACGGTGGGTCCCTTGCGCTTTGCTTCTTTAGCCTTGACCTTTTTGTCGTCAGCCTCCACTTCTGGCAGCTCCTGGAGGGAGAGGCGTCCTTCCTCTGCCCTGGCGCACTTTGCTGCGAGCTTGAACATCTCGAGGGCCGTGCACAAATCCTCGAGGATGGCGAGCTCCTCCCTCATCCTGACATCGCGGACACCGTCGGAGAACGCTGAGATGATGGCCTCGTCCGAGACCCTAGGGATCCTAAGGCCCATGGTGTCGAAACGCTGGATGTACTTCTGCAGGGTCTCCCGTGGCTGCTGCTTCACGCGGCACAGATCCGCGGACGCCGGGGCTCGGTCGTGGGTGCCCTGGAAGTTGGCGACGAAACGCTCACAAAGTTCCCCCTAGGAGGAGATGGATCCCACGGGGAGGTTCAGGAGCCAGGAGCGGGCAGCATCCTTGAGGGCCATAGGGAACCAGTTCGCCATGACCTGCTCGGTTCCGTTGGACGCCTCGATGCTCAGCTCGTAGAGTTGGAGGATCTCCGTGGGGTCGGTGGTGCCATCGTAGGGCGGAGGCAGATTCGGCTTGAACTTGCCGGGCCAGACGAGGCGCTGAAGCTCAGGAGCTAATGCGGGACATCCAGCCACGCTTAGGATGGCAGGCGCCCCCTGCGCCTGCGGTGCTGGTTCTTGGGGCACATGCGCCACCACCTCCTGTGGTGCGCGGTCTTGGTGCTGTGGGACGGGGGGCCCACGAGCTTCTGCCTGGGGATGCGGAATCACCTGGCAGCTCTCCTTGTTGCCCGCGGGGGCCCTGCGGGGTAGCTCATGCCACGGAGCCTCGCGCCTGACCCCCTGGCCGGCGCCGTGGAGCGGAGGTGGAGCTGGGACATCGTGGCCATCGTTCCCCGCCATGGGCGACGGAGGGCGGGAGGAGTGAGTTGGCGCAGGTACCTTCCCGGCGGCATTGACGAGCTCAGTGATGCGGTGGAGCCACTCGTCGTAGAGGTCGTCCGCCGGGCGGCAGAGCAGGAGCTCCCGCTCCATCAGTAGTGCAGGCTGCTGGTAGACCGGACCGCGGTGGATCAGCGAGGACGACGCTCCGGCCGGTGAGGGTGACGGCGCCACCGTGCAGCCATTGCGCCGCACGGACAATGGCAGCGACGAGTCCTGCTACTCGTGGACGGCTGGGTCGGTGGCGGCGTTGGCGACTGGCGAGTTGGGGCGAAGCGGCACACCGTTACCCGCGGGCGCCGTCTGAGCGACGTTCGCGGCGTGGCGGGTGGCACGTGCTCGGCGTGTGTCCACCATGGCAGTGGAGCGAGGTCGACGACGAGAGCGGGACAAGGTCGTCGGAGAGGCGAGATTTCGACACGCCCCCTACCTGGCGCGCCAAATGCAGATTACGGACTCCGCAAACCCAAGAAGTTCGAACACAGGGGCGTGAACGAAGATCTCTCCCACTCACGTCTACCTAGCGTCTCGCCTCGTCCAGTGAAGAGATTCAAGCGAACAACAAGTAAAGCACACATGAATTTACCCAGGTTCAGGCCACCTTGCGGTGTAAAACCCTACTTCCTGCTTTGGTGGATTGGCCTCGGGAGGGCTTTAGTATGAATGAGTAAGTGGTTCCTGAGCTCAAGAGGAGAGCTCAGGAGGGTCATGAGGCAAATGTTCTTGCTCCTATGTGCGAGGGCAGAGTTTCTGGGTCTGGTACCACTTGATTCGACCTCCTCCCTCATAGTGGAGATCCTAGCTACTTATACAGGCGGCCAAGGTCCTCTTCCCCTGAAATGTTTAGGCGGGAAGGGTCCCACAACAACCATTTTGAGTGGGAACACAAGGACATTCTTATCCTGATAAAAGTGGTCTTCGCCTGCAAAGGGATCAGGCGGTGACGCGGTGGTGGGCTCGGCGGTGACATCCTCCCTGTCGTCCTTGCGGTCTTCGGTCTTGTTGCACCGAAGGGGAAACATTTGTCCCGCTCCTCGGGAACCTACGCCTGCACTGTCTCCTTTGCACCAAAATGGCAACAGCTCTGCTGGCACGCACTGGCACCCACTGGCCCGGTGCGTCACTACTTGCATCATTGCCTCCTCCTGAGGCAGGCTTGGCCTTGAATTCTCTGCCCCTCCGGAGCTACCTAGCTGAGGCTGCTCCTGAGGGGGTCTTGATGTCGTTCTCCTCGCGAGGCATAGCCCCCTCGCGAGGGTCTTGAGCAGATGGTCGATCAGCTGGGACGTACCAGGCAGTGATAGGAGCGCGCTGCGGCCCACAGATAGACAAGTCTGGGTACCCTCGTTCCCAGGACGCCAACAGATTGATATATGGGATAATAGTGTTTGACCTCCGGAAGGATTCCGGAATTCATCGGAAGGGGTGCCGGATGTTACCCAAAATGTTTGGGTACGAGAACACTTTATTTGGGCCAAAGGGGGAAGCCAACGAGGCTTTAGGAAAGTGCAAAAGGAAGTTTTGCGGAGACCAGAGGCTAGACGCCAAGAACCCCGACGTCTAGGGGGTAGATGTCGGGAACCCTGGCATCTAGACCTGGAATCCGAGTGGGACTCTAGCCATTCGGGCAAAACCGACTTTGAGGAGGCTTTTGCTCCAAGTTTCGACCCTAGGGCTCAACATATAAATAGAGGGGCGGGGCTGACACCCAAGACACATGAAGATAAACCAATTTGTGTGCCGACAACCCCGACCCTCTAGTTTATCCTCCGTCTAGTTTATGTAGTGCTTGGGGAAGCCCTGCAGAGATTGTTCTTCATCACCAACCGTCACCACACCGTCGTGCTGCCGGAACTCATCTACTACTTCTCCAGTCTTGTTGGATCAAGAAGGCGAGGACATCATCGAGCTGAACGAGAGCTGAACGAGGAGGTGCCGTACGTTCTGTACTAGATCGGAACGGATCGTGAAGGTGCACGACTACATCAACCGCGTTGATAAACACTTCCTCTTTGCGAACTTCAACGGTATGAAGATACACTCCCCCTCTCGTTGCTATGCATCTCCTAGATAGATCTTGCATGATCGTAGGAATTTTTTTGAAATACTTCATTCCCCAACAATGGCATCATGAGCCAGGTCTATGCGTAGATGATATGCACGAGTAGAACACAATGTGTTGTGGGAAAAAATAGTCATACTTCTTACCAGCATGTCATACTTTGATTCGGCGGTATTGTGAGATGAAGGGGCTCGGGCCGACATTACGCGTACGCTTACGCGAGACTGGTTTTACCATTACGAGCACTCATTACTTAAATGTGACCGGCGGGTGTCTGTCTCTCTCACTTTAGTTGAATCGAGTGTGGCTACGCTCGGTCCTTGTGAAGGTTAAAACATCACACTTGACAAAAAATCGTTGTGGTTTTGTATGCGTAGGTAAGAACGGTTCTTGCTAAGCCCGTAGCAACCAGGTAAAACTTGCAACAACAAAGTAGAGGACGTATGTTTTTGATATGTTCCTAGCGAAAACTAAGTTGAAAGATGTTAGTAGCAATGATGCGGACTAGGTCTGTGATATGAGGATTATCCTCATTGCTGCACAGAAGTACTATGTCCTTGATGCACCGCTAGGTGACAAACCTATTGTAGGAGCTGATGCACATGTTATGAACGTTTGACAAAGCTCAGTATGATGACTACTTAATAGTTTAGTGCGCCATGCTTTACGGCTTAGAACCGGGACTTCAAAAATGTTTTGAACGCCATAGATCATCTAAGATGTTCCAAGAGTTGAAATTAGTATTTCATACTCATGCCCGTGTCGCGAGGTATGAGACCTCTGACAGTACTTTGCCTACAAGATGGAGGAGAATAGCTCAACCAGTGAGCATGTGCTCAGATTGTCTGGGTACTATAATTTCTTGAATCAAGTGGCAGTCAATCTTCTAGATAAGATAGTAATTGACAAAGTTCTCTAGTCACTATCACCAAGTTACTAGAACTACGTGATGAACTATAATATGCAAGGGATGACAAAAACGAATCTCGAGCTCTTCGTGATGTTGAACTCAACGACGGTAGAAATCAAGAAAGAGCATCAATTGTTGATGGTTAACAAGACCACTAATTTCAAGAAAAGGGCAAGGGGAAGAAAGGGAACTTTAAGAAGAATGGCAAGCAAGTTGTCACTCCCGTGAAGAAGCCCAAAGCTGGACCTAAACCTGAAACTGAGTGCTTCTACTGCAAAGGAAATGGTCACTGGAAGCGGAAGTTCCCCGAATATTTGGCGGATAAGAAGGATGGTGAAGTGAACAAAAGGTATATTTGATATACATGTTATTGATGTGCACCTCTCTAGTACTCATAGTAGCCACTCGGTATTTTGATACTTGTTCGATTGCTAAGATTAGCAACTCGAAATAGGAGTTGCAGAATAAACGGAGACTAGTTGAGGGTGAGGTGACGATGTGTGTTGGAAGTAGTTCCAATATTGATATGATCATCATCGCACACTCCCTGTACTTTTGGGATTAGTGTTAAAACCTAAATAAATGTTATTTGGTGTTTGCATTGAGCATAAACAAGATCGGATCGTGCTTATTGCAAAAAGATTATTCATTTAAGTAAGAGAATAATTGTTATTCCATTTACATGAATAAAACCTTCTATGGTCATACACCCAAAGTGAATGGTTCATTTGAATCTCGGTCGTAATGATACACATATTCATAATATTGAAGCCAAAAGATGCAAAGTTGATAATGATAGTGCAACTTATTGGTGGCACTGTCGTTTAGGTCATATTGGTGTAAAGCACATGAAGATACACCATGCTGATGGACTTTTGGAATCACTTGATTATGAATCACTTGGTGCTTGCTTACCTTGCCTCATGGGCAAGATGACTAAAACTCCATTCTCTGGAACAACGGAGCGAGCAACTAAATTGTTAGAAATCATACATACTGATGTATGCGGACCGATGAGTGTTGCGGCTCGCGGCGGGTATCATTATTTTCTGACATTCACTGATGATTTGAGCAGATATGGGTATATCTACTTGATGAAGCACAAGTCTGAAACATTTGAAATGTTCAAAGAATTTCAAAGTGAAGTAGAGAATCATCTTAACAAGAAAATAAAGTTTCTATGATCTAATCGTGGAGTCGAATATTTGAGTTACCAGATTGGTCTTCATTTGAAACAATGTGGAATAGTTTCACAGCTCACGCCACTCAGAAAACCACAGCGTAATGCTGTGTCCGAACGTCATAACTGTACTTTATTAGATATGGTGCGATCTATGATGTCTCTTACCGATTTACCACTATCATTTTGGAGTTATGCTTTAGAGACAGCTGTATTCACATTAAATAGGGCACCATCTAAATTCGTTGATACGACTCCTTATGAACTGTGGTTTGGCAAGAAACCAAAGTTGTCGTTTCTTAAAGTTTGGGGCTGTGATGCTTATGTGAAAAAACTTCAACCTGATAAGCTCGAACCCAAGTCGGAGAAATGTGTCTTCATAGGATACCCAAAGGAAATTGTTGGGTACACCTTCTATCATAGATCCGAAGGCAAGATATCGTTGCTAAGAATGGATCCTTTCTAGAGAAGGAGTTTCTCTCGAAAGAAGTGAGTGGGAAGAAAGTGGAACTTGATGAGGTAATTATACCTCTCCCGAATTGGAAAGTAGTATATCACAGAAACTAGTTCCATTGATTCCTACACGAATCAGCGAGGAAGCTAATGATGATGATCATGAAACTTCGGATCAAGTTACTACTGAACCTCGTAGGTCAACCAGAGTATGTTCCGCACCAGAGTGGTATGGAAACTCAGTTTTGGAAGTCATGTTACTAGACCGTGATGAACCTACGAACTATGAGGAAGCGATGATGAGCCCAGGTTCCGCGAAATGGCTTGAGGCCATGAAATCTGAGATGGGATCCATGTATGAGAACAAAGTGTGAACTTTGGTTGACATGCCAAATGATCAGCAAGTCATAGAAAATAAATGGATCTTTAAAAGGAAGACTGATGCTGACGGTAATGTGGCCGTCTACAAATCTCGACTTGTTGCAAAAGGGTTTTTCGACAAGTTCAAGGAGTTGACTACAATGAGACCTTCTCACCCGTAGCGTTTCTTAAGTTTGTCCGAATTATGTTAGCAATTGCAGCATTTTATGAAATCTGGAAAATGGATAACAAAACTACATTCCTTAATAGATTTATTAAAGAAGAGTTGTATACGATGCAATCAGATGGTTTTGTCGATCCTAAAAATGCTAACAAAGTGTGCAAGCTCCAGCGATCCATCTATGGACGGGTGCAAGCATCTCGGAGTTGGAATATATGCTTTGATGAGGTGATCAAAGCATATGGATTTATACAGACTTACGATGAAGCCTGTATTTACAAGAAAGTGAGTGGGAGCACTACAACAATTCTTTTAAGTATATGTGAATGACATAGTGTTGATAAAAAATGAGGTATAGTTTTTTGGAAAGCATAAAGGATTGTTTAGAAAGGAGTTTTTCAATAAAAGACCTCAGTGAAGCTGCTTATATGTTGGGCACCAAGATCTATAAGAGATAGATCAAGATGCTTGATAAGACTTTTGATTAGTACATGCCTTGATAAGATTTTGAAGTAGTTCAAAATGGATCAGTAAAATAAGGAGTTCTTGCCTGATTTGTAAGGTGTGAAGTTGAGTAAGACTCAAAGCCTGACCACGGCAGAAAAATATAGAGAGAATGAAAGTTATTCCCTATGCCCCATCCATATGTTCTATAAAGTATGCCATGCTGTGTACCAAATCTATTGTGTACCTTGCCATGAGTTTGGCAAGGAGGTACAATAGTGATCCAGGAGTAGATCACTGGACATCGGTCAAAATTATCCTTAGTAACTGGATGACTAAGGAAATGTTTCTCAATTATGGAGGTGATAAAGAGTTCGTCGTAAAGGGTTAAGCCGATGCAAGCTTTGACACTAATCCATATGACTCTAAGTATCAATCTGGATGCGTATTGAAAGTGGGATGAATTAGCTAGAGTAGCTCCATGTAGAGCATTGTATGCAAATACATATAGATCTCAATGTAACAGACCCACTGACTAAACTTCTCTCACGAAGCAAAACATGATCACACCTTAGTACTCTTTGGGTGTTAATCACATGGCAATGTGAACTAGATTATTGACTCTAGTAAACCCTTTGGGTGTTGGTCACGTGGCGATGTGAACATGGGTGTTGAACACATAACAATGTGAACTATCGGTGTTAAATCACAAGGCGATGTGAACTAGATTATTGACTCTAGTGCAAGTGGGAGACTGAAGGAAATATGCCCTAAAGGCAATAATAAAGTTGTTATTTTATATTTCCTTATATCATGATAAATGTTTATTATTCATGCTAGAATTGTGTTAATCGGAACTTGATACATGTGTGAATACATAGACAAAGCAGAGTGTCCCTAGTATGCCTCTACTAGACTAGCTCGTTGATCATAGACATGTGTTGTCATTTGATTAACGGGATCACAGTATTAGGAGAATGATGTGATGGACAAGACCCATCCGTTAGCTTAGCACAATTGTCGTTTAGTTTTATTGCTATTGCTTTCTTCATGACTTATACATGTTCCTCTGACTATGAGATTATGCACCTCCCGAATGCCGGAGGAACACCTTGTGTGCAATCAAACGTCACAACGTAACTGGGTGATTATAAAGATGTTCTACGGGTGTTTTCGAAAGTGTTTGTGGTGTTGGCATAGATCAAGATTAGGATTTGTCACTCCGACTGTCGAAGAGGTATCTCTGGGGCCCTCTCGGTAATACACATCACAATAAGCCTTGCAAGAAAATGACTATTGAGTTAGTCACGAGATGATGTATTACGAAACGAGTAAAGAGACTAGACAGTGACGAGATTGAACTAGGTATGATGATACCGACGATCGAATCTCGGGCAAGTAACATACCGATGACAAAGGGAACAAGGTATGTTGTTATGCGGTTCGACCGATAAATATCTTCGCATAATATGTAGGAGCCAATATGGGCATCCAAGTTCCGCTATTGTTTATTGAACGAAGAGATGTCTCGGTCATGTCTACACAGTTCTTGAACCCGTAGGGTCTGCACGCTTAACATTCGTTGACGATATAGTATTGAATGAGTTATGTATGTTGGTGAACGAATGTTATTCGAACTCCCGGATGTGATCACAGACATGACGAGGAACTCCGAAATGGTCTGGAGATAAAGATTGATATATGGGATAATAGTGTTTGACCTCCGGAAGGGTTGTGGAATTCATCGGAAGGGGGGTGTTTCCTGACATGTTTGGGTACGAGAACACTTTATTTGAGCCAAAGGGGAAAGCCCACGAGGCTTAAGGAAAGTGCAAAAGGAAATTTATTGGAGACCAGAGACTAGACGCTAGGAACCCTAGCTTCTAGGGGGTAGACGCCGGGAACCCTGGTGTCTAGCCCTGGAGTCCGAGTGGGACTCTTGCCTTTCGGGCAAAACCGACTTTGAGGAGGCTTTTGCTCCAAGTTTCGTCCCCAAGGCTCAACATATAAATAGAGGGGCAGGGCTAGCACCCAAGACACATCAAGATACACCAAGCCGTGGGTCGGCAACCCCAACCCTCTAGTTTATCCTCCGTCTAGTTTCTGTAGTGCTTGGCAAAGCCCTGCAGAGATTGTTCTTCATCACCAACCGTCACCACGCCGTCATGCTGCCAGAACTCATCTACTACTTCGCCCATCTTGCTGGATCAATAAGGCGAGGATGTCATCGAGCTAAACGTGTGCTGAACACGGAGGTGCCGTACATTCGGTACTAGATTCGAACATATCCTGAAGGTGTATGACTACATCAACCGCGTTGATAAACGCTTTCGCTTTGCGATCTTCAAGGGTATGAAGATACACTCCCCCTCTCATTGCTATGCATCTCCTAGATAGATCTTCCGTGATCGTAGGATATTTTTTTGAAATACTATGTTCCCCAATAGTTTTCAAGTACAATATCCTAGCAGAGCAGAGAACTCACCTGGACATTGATTTGAAGAGCAAAGCTGTCATTGTAGGCAACCTTGCCAGCTTCATGCACCACCTTCATTTGTTCCATCATCAGGCCTGCTTTGCGTATAGCTTCCTTAGCAGCACTCACTGGGTCCTCTGGGAAATGATGGGTAACAAAGAGCAAAGTTGGCAGAATGGTCGAAGCAGCCAGAGGATCTGAAGCATGGAGTTGCATGGTCGGAGCAAGTACTTGGGCGGTCGACGCCGAAGGACGATCTGTTGACATGGGGTTGGCAAAAGAAACAGAAGCTCGAATTGGATCTCCGGATTCCTGGATCACTGCTTCTGGTGCTGATGTCAACTGAGGTACCTTGCTGGCAGGAACCCGCCTGTTCGAAGTCTTGCCCTTTCTTCTGTGGTCTTCTGGGGCTCATCTTCATCGGCGTTAGGAAGTTCCATGACATTTTGCGGTGGTACAAAATACTCGACCGTAAGAGTTCGGTCGACCGACAGTTCAAAAGAAAAACTTACTCGTCTCAAATTTACCTGCCCGAGAAGTGGCGGCGTGGGCAGTTTCCGCATCGCCTTGTTCCTCATCGACCTCCATGTGGGACGTGGCTGAAGTGGCGGCCCTGAAAATGCAAAGTTTCACTCGGTCAGAATAGAGCCAAGAATTTGCGTCAAACGACAGGCGGAAAAATGAAAGATACTCACCCTGAGGCAACGGGAACATCCACTTTAATCTTGGGTAGGGCCTTCCGTGGCTTGGCAGCGGCGACTCTAGCTTGCTTCATAGTTTTCTCAGTCGGTTCCGGAGTGGACGTCCGACTGCACTTCGGGGTCTTGGCACTCGACGCCACCACCTTGCCTTGGCCACCCGCGGGGTCTTGCATCTGCTTGGAGCACCTCTCGTTGCGAGGTGGCAACTCGACCTCATCGCTGTTGTCCTAGTCAGAGCTTTCTTCATCGTCTTCCTCCTCATAGTTGAGGCTGGCACTCCCGTCCTCGCTCCCGACATCCTCCAGCTGCTGCTCTCCATGCGGCACGGAATACATGTTCATGAAGACCTGTGATACACCAGTCGACAAGGTGAGATGAGTCCAAGAACAGTTGCATATGGAAAAAACACAAGAGAAAAAATCACTCGACATAATAGCGCCTAACCTCCCCTGGAGCATGCTCGGCGTCGTATGGCAAGATTCTCCTGACTCAGCGCGGGTTTTCCTTGTTCCCAGTGATGCTCTTCAACCACTCACTACTGTAGGATGTTGCTAACGCGACACTGCGATCAAAGATCCTTCGAGAAACTATGTGCGATGCAATCATCGCAAACGGTGGTGTATGAAAAGCATCAAAAATGTGTAAAACGTTTGTGAAGACGGATGCATCAAACACAGTTCATATTTTAGTTGCCTGTGCGATGAAGGGAATACGATTCAGTTCAATTAAATATTTGCGATGAGGAGGAACAAAAGAAACGGGCAGCCAGATGAAGGCGTGCGCGATAGACATCATACGGTTCACTAGGATAAACTGTTTGTGATTAGGCAACACAAAAGAAACGGGCAGCCAGATGAAGGTTTGTGCGATATACAGCATACGGTTCACTCGGATGAATTGTTTGTGATTAGGCAATAAAAAATAAATGGTCAGCCAGATCAAGGTGTGTGCGATATACGACATGTTGTTCACTCGGCCTTATCATCAGTGTGTGACCTGTGTGGCAACCGTTCGCTCCCCACTAGCCTCTTCTTGTACCGTGGCAACCGTCCACCACCTCTTTGTCTTTCCCTCTTGATTTGGAACTGCTGTCGCACGCTCTGCCTCCCTCCATTTTCCTTCACCCTTCCTTCTGCCATTGTTTGATCGTCCTCTCCATGGAGGGAACATGCCGGAAACGAACCCGTTATTCTGGCCCTGATCTAAAAGATGACGTGGTGGAGGAATTCATTGATCGGTGTGACGTCATCACCTCGGCTAGTATGGCAGGTTCGTACAAGACCATTCTCGACTCAATAACGCCCGCGGCTTGCAGCTCTGCGATAGTGCTCGGCGACCAGCCCATCAATGCTACGGGGATGGTCGCTGGTGCCGGCAAGGTGATGGGAGTTGGGACGGGAGCGGAGGCGGCAACCGTCGCGGCCAACTCATTCTGGGCCATATACATGAGGCCCCATTCCTCCCTATTTTCTATCTCCCGCGGCTCAGAGTCGACTTCACCAAACTTGAAGACTAGTGATAGATAATAATTCTGCGCCATGGCGTTCGTGGAGGTCTGCGGAAGGGAGGGGAATGGGAGGCGAACAGGAAGGCCGCCCATATTAAACAGCGGCTCGAGCACCATTAATGGAGAGGAAGGCCGGCCATGGAAGTCAAAGGGCTTGCTTCCCAGTGAGCCTGCGCAGCATACAACTTGCACGCTTCCCGGTGAGCCTGCGCATTGGAGGACAACTTGCACGCCTCTCGTTCAGCCTGCGCACCAGACTGCGCTTGCACGCCTCCCGTTCACTCAAGGTCAAGCAGCTGTCTACACGGCACCTCCTACAACCATTAAAACCAAGACACGTGGCCTCACGTGAATGGTTAACAGAACGCACACAGTTTGAATTGTACAAAAGTTTGAGATATTAAAGTGGCAACTATTTTTTCAAAATGCCTATGTTGGCTGTCATTATTCGAGTGTGCCTTTTCTCAAAATGGACACGAAAATGCCACATCATGTCGGGTACCATTCCATGATGGCATGCCAAGTTTCATGAATTTTAGACAAGTTTTGGATTTACAAGAATTTAAAAACCAGGCATCTCAATGTTTTGCCGGCAATCAACGGTGCCCTCGGGTTTGAAATTCATTCCCATTTGTTGCATGGGGCCTAAGCAGGCACCCAAGGACACATATTTTATTTTTCAACCAATTTATATGCACTGGAGCATGTGCATGTAGTTCAAATTTTAATTATGCACATAAATGCATTGAAAACTCAGTTAATGCATAAAAATGTCCAATCAAATCCCAAATAATCCAAAAAATTGACACAACACTCCTGTTGTTCTATCTTGACACGAGAATTTTTTTGAAAGCAATAAGAGGCAATGGATATCTTTTCGTCCCCAAAGGTGGGATGTTCCCTACCGAAAACCATCATGCTTGTTGTGAGAAGCTCTCGTTTGTGAAAAGCATATACCTGAGCCTGCCCCGAATGGGACAATTTTTTACCACAACATGTTGATGCCGGTCCATGATAGCATGCCAAGTTTCATGAATTTCAGACGAGTTTTGGATTTACCAGAATTTTAAAACCAGCATCTCATCGTTTTGCCGGCAATCAACAGTGCCCTGGTGTTTGAATTTCATTCCTGTCTCTTGCATGGGCCTAAGCATGTACCCAGGGACACAGATTAGAATTTTCAACTAACTTTAGTGCACTGGAGCATGTGCTTGTAGTTCAAATTTGAATTATGCACATAAAATGCCTAGAAAACCTAGTTAATGCATAAAAATGTCCAAACGAACCCCGAAAAATCACAAAAATTGACACAACACTCCTATTGTTCTATGTTGACACTAGAAATTTTTTGAAAGCAATAAGAGGCAATGGATATCATTTCGTCCCCAAAGGTGGGACGTTCCCTATCGAAACCATCATGCTTTTTGTGAGAAGCTCTGGTTTGTGACAAGTTTATACCCGAACCTGTCCCAAATGGGACAATTTTTTTTACCACGGCATGGTGATGTCGCGCCATGATAGCGTTTAGAGTTTGATGAATTTTAGACGAGTTTTGGATTTACCAGAATTTAAAAACCACACATCTCAACGTTTTGCCGGCAATCAATAGTGCCCCGGTGTTTGAATTTCATACCCATCTCTTGGATGGGACCTAGAAATTGACCCAAGGACGCACATGTGATTTTTCAACCAACTTTGGTGCATTGGAGCATGTGCTTGTATTTCGAATTTGAATTATGCACATAAAATGCCTAAAAACTAGGTTAATGTATAAAAAATGCCAAATGTACCCCGAAAATCCAAAAAATCGGCACAACACTCTTATTGTTCTATATTGACATGAGAAAATGTTTGAAAGGAATAAGAGGCAATGGATATCGTTTTTTCCCAAAAGGTGGGACGTTCCCTATCGAAACCATCATGCTTGTTGTCAGAAGCTTTGGTTTGTGAGAAGCTTATACCCGAACCTCCCCCAAAATGGACAATTTATTTACCACGGCATGTTGATGCCGCTCCATGATAGCATGCCAAGTTTCATGAATTTCAGATGAGTTTTGCATTTACTAGAATTTAAAACACATGCATCTCAATGTTTTGCCGACAATCAACAGTGCCCTGGTGTTTGAATTTCATTCCCATCTCTTGCATGGGACCTTGAAATTCACCCAAGGACACACATGTGATTTTTCAACCAATTGTTTTTACCACAGCATGTCGGGTACCATTCCATGATGGCATGCCAAGTTTCATGAATTTCAGACAAGTTTTGGATTTACTAGAATTTAAAAACCAGGCATCTCAATGTTTTGCCGGCAATCAACGGTGCCCCACGGGTTTGAAATTCATTCCCATTTCTTGCATGGGGCCTAAGCAGGCACCCAAGGACACAAATTTTAATTATGCACATAAATGCATTGAAAACTCAGTTAATGCATAAAAATGTCCAATCAAATCCCAAATAATCCAAAAAATTGACACAACACTCCTGTTGTTCTATCTTGACACGAGAATTTTTTTGAAAGCAATAAGAGGCAATGGATATCTTTTCGTCCCCAAAGGTGGGATGTTCCCTACCGAAAACCATCATGCTTGTTGTGAGAAGCTCTCGTTTGTGAAAAGCATATACCTGAGCCTGCCCCGAATGGGACAATTTTTTACCACAACATGTTGATGCCGGTCCATGATAGCATGCCAAGTTTCATGAATTTCAGACGAGTTTTGGATTTACCAGAATTTTAAAACCAGCATCTCATCGTTTTGCCGGCAATCAACAGTGCCCTGGTGTTTGAATTTCATTCCTGTCTCTTGCATGGGCCTAAGCATGTACCCAGGGACACAGATTAGAATTTTCAACTAACTTTAGTGCACTGGAGCATGTGCTTGTAGTTCAAATTTGAATTATGCACATAAAATGCCTAGAAAACCTAGTTAATGCATAAAAATGTCCAAACGAACCCCGAAAAATCACAAAAATTGACACAACACTCCTATTGTTCTATGTTGACACTAGAAATTTTTTGAAAGCAATAAGAGGCAATGGATATCATTTCGTCCCCAAAGGTGGGACGTTCCCTATCGAAACCATCATGCTTTTTGTGAGAAGCTCTGGTTTGTGACAAGTTTATACCCGAACCTGTCCCAAATGGGACAATTTTTTTTACCACGGCATGGTGATGTCGCGCCATGATAGCGTTTAGAGTTTGATGAATTTTAGACGAGTTTTGGATTTACCAGAATTTAAAAACCACACATCTCAACGTTTTGCCGGCAATCAATAGTGCCCCGGTGTTTGAATTTCATACCCATCTCTTGGATGGGACCTAGAAATTGACCCAAGGACGCACATGTGATTTTTCAACCAACTTTGGTGCATTGGAGCATGTGCTTGTATTTCGAATTTGAATTATGCACATAAAATGCCTAAAAACTAGGTTAATGTATAAAAAATGCCAAATGTACCCCGAAAATCCAAAAAATCGGCACAACACTCTTATTGTTCTATATTGACATGAGAAAATGTTTGAAAGGAATAAGAGGCAATGGATATCGTTTTTTCCCAAAAGGTGGGACGTTCCCTATCGAAACCATCATGCTTGTTGTCAGAAGCTTTGGTTTGTGAGAAGCTTATACCCGAACCTCCCCCAAAATGGACAATTTATTTACCACGGCATGTTGATGCCGCTCCATGATAGCATGCCAAGTTTCATGAATTTCAGATGAGTTTTGCATTTACTAGAATTTAAAACACATGCATCTCAATGTTTTGCCGACAATCAACAGTGCCCTGGTGTTTGAATTTCATTCCCATCTCTTGCATGGGACCTTGAAATTCACCCAAGGACACACATGTGATTTTTCAACCAATTGTTTTTACCACAGCATGTCGGGTACCATTCCATGATGGCATGCCAAGTTTCATGAATTTCAGACAAGTTTTGGATTTACTAGAATTTAAAAACCAGGCATCTCAATGTTTTGCCGGCAATCAACGGTGCCCCACGGGTTTGAAATTCATTCCCATTTCTTGCATGGGGCCTAAGCAGGCACCCAAGGACACAAATTTTATTTTTCAACCAATTTATATGCACTGGAGCATGTGCATGTAGTTCAAATTTGAATTATGCACATAAATGCATTGAAAACTCAGTTAATGCATAAAAATGTCCAAACGAATCCCAAAAAATCCAAAAAATTGACACAACATTCCTGTTGTTCTATCTTGACACGAGAATTTTTTTGAAAGCAATAAGAGGCAATGGATATCTTTTCGTCCCCAAAGGTGGGACGTTCCATATCGAAAACCATCATGCTTGTTGTGAGAAGCTCTGGTTTGTGAAAAGCATATACCTGAACTGCCCTGAATGGGACAATTTTTTTACCACAGCATGTTGATGCCGCTCCATGATAGCATGCCAAGTTTCATGAATTTCAGACGAGTTTTGGATTTACCAGAGTTTTAAAACCAGCATCTCAACGTTTTGCCGGCAATCAACAATGCCTTGGTGTTTTAATTTCATTTTCGTCTCTTGCATGGGCCTAAGCATGTACCCAGGGACACAGATTTTTATTTTCAACCAACTTTAGTGCATTGGAGCATGTGCTTGTAGTTCAAATTTGAATTATTCACATAAAATGCCTAGAAAACCTAGTTAATGTGTAAAAAAGGCCAAACGAACCCTGGAAAAATCCAAGATAAAACACAACACTCCTATTGTTCTATGTTGACACTAGATTTTTTTTTTTGAAATAAATAAGAGGCAATGGATATCATCCCATCCCCAAAGGTGGTACGTTCCCTATCGAAACCATCATGCTTGTTGTGAGAAGCTCTGGTTTGTGAGAAGCTTATACCCAAATCTGTCCCAAATGGGACAAAATTTTCACTACAGCATGTTGATGCCGCTCCATGACAGCATGCCAAGTTCCATGAATTTCAGACGAGTTTTGGATTTACTAGAATTTAAAAACCAAGTATCTCAACGTTTTGCGGGCAATCAACAATGCCCTGGTGTTTGAAATTCATTCCCATCGGTTCCATGGGACCTAGTAATTCACCCAAGGACACACATGTGATTTTTCAACCAACTTTGGTGCATTGGAGCATGTGATTGTAGTTCAAATTTGAATTATGCACATAAAATGCCTAGAAAACCCAGTTAATGTATAAAAATAGCCAAACGAACCCCAAAAAATCCATTCCCATTTATTTCATGGGACCTAAGCATGCACTAAATGACACATATTTGATTTTTCAACTAATTTGTATGCACCAGAGCATGTGCATGTAGTTTAATTTTGAATTGTGCATGTGAAATGGCTAGGAAACCAGTTTAATGTAGAAAAGGTCCAAACGAACCCTGAATAATTCCAATTATTTTACAACCCACATATAGTTGCATGTTCACTACACACAAATGGTCTAGCAATTCAAACAGCTTCCATTGCCGTCATGACCCCATATTGTAATTCAAATCAAGTAGATCCCACACAGTTTATTATCACCAACCGTGTGTGTTGTTGTACAAAATATGTTGGAGCACCGTAGGTGTATAGTACGCGAGAAGGTGCATCGGCTACAGTCCACAGCCGACGTGTCAAGCACACTAGCTCACTCCCCAAAAAACCCCCGCCTCTGCATCCCTCGCAATCTCGAAAATATCTACCGCCTGGAAGGTTTTTATGTTTGATAGCACACGATTAGTATGTGCAGACCGTGTGCGATGTCTGTTACTCCCGCTCTGCTTTAGTCCCTTGATTCAAATTTTCAGTAGCCCCGACATTTTACTCCCGCCTCTGCATCCCTTGCAATCTCAAAAATATATGCTCGCCCTTGATCCAAATTTTCAGTAGCCACGCCTTGTTACTCCCTCCTAGTAAAATTTTCAGTTGTCGCAGTATTTCCGCAAACACAACCTTGCCCCAAAACCTCCGCTCACACAAACACACACAACCCTCGAAACCATTGGTAGGTCGTCGCCATCGTCGGCGCCTCCATCCTGAACCTCTGCCTATGTGCCGGTGAGCTCGAGGAGCCAATGGCCAAAAAGAGTTTTATCATGGCCTTTTTGCCCGTTGCCGGCGAGGTGGCTGCTGAGGTGTCCTCGTCGTCCTCCGCGGGCCCGATCCGCCGTCGCCGGTCCCTCGATCCGCTCACTGCCGTGACCCTACGCCGGTTCGAGGGCTTCCGTGTCCTCACTCGGACCCGACAGCCAACTAACTCCTTGCTCGGGGTCCGGTAGCGCCAGTTTGGGACATCGTTCGCCGAGATTACAAATCAAGCGACCCACACCCACCGGTGGCTCGGTAGCTTCCACACGGCCGATCTCACTGCCATGGAGTGCGACCGCTGGCAGGTCCGCTACCACGGCGCGGCATCTAGGCTCAGTTTCCCCTTTGGCACACGTCCGTTCTACCTCGTTCCGCCGGAGCCAGGGGTGGTGAGCTTAGCTATGCTGCAGGAGGACCGCTAGGCGTGAGAGCGCCTCTAGGCCTAGATGCCAGAGCTCCGTCTCCAACACCCGGAGCTCGTCAAGGCGGAGCGGTCGATCTTTGCCGGCGCTGTCGGGGAAACTGATCGCTCACGAACACCTATGGGACCGGAGCCCCTTTTCGGTACGGCAGGGGGCGGAGGATGCACGAAGAGCGGATCGAGGCGTGCACATGAGCAGTTTACCCAGGTTCGGGCCGCACGGATGCGTAAAACCCTACTCCTGCTTTGATTTGTATTGTGTTCTTGCTCGGGAGCGAGGAGAGCTACAATACACTCTAACCGCTAGCAAGATCGAGCGTGGGAATGATCGATCTTCGGAACCCCTTCTACGTTGCGCATGGGCCTCCTTTTATAGGTCAAAGGGGTCACCGACAGGTGGCAACACAGACGGGGGTAAAAATGTAAAAAGGGGGGTAGTTGGAACAGTGTCCCATACCTAATCCTGACGGCAGGGGACAAGGGCATTCAATGCCCGTCGCCGTCGCCCAAACAGTGCAAAAAGTGGCCGTCAGGGGCGCCACCGTCCGCCATGACGGTGGCCTTGTCATCGCTGCTTGCCACCGTGTACCCCAGGCGGCACAGCCTTCCGCCACGTGCGCCTGGGATGGCCCCAGGGCGACACGTGGGTGGATGCGCTGGAGCGCGGGTACTGAGTGGAGGTTTGCCGCGTCAAGCACCTTGCCGCGGCCGCTATCTTGTCGCTTCTAGGAGCTTGTCGCTGGCCGGGCCTTGTCGCGACGCGTGGCATGCCGCGGCAAATTCCTTGAGATGCCTTTGATTGGCCTTCCCGGCAAGCTCCTCTTGCCAGGGTCTTGTGCCTTGAGTGGTTTTGTGCCTTGAGTGGCCATCCCGGCAAGCTCCTCTTGCCGGGGTCTTGTCTTTTTGTCTTGAATACTTTGTTCTTGAATGGCTCCAAGGGAGCCATGGAGGATCTTGGCGGTCGCCTGGCGAGCCTTGCCGCGGGACGCTGCAACTGCCCGTGCACAAGTTCGGGATACTAAGGTACCCCTACTTTAGTACACCGACAGGAGCCCCCGGGCCTGGGCCATACACGGTGCCGAGCGCTGTTGGGCCAGGCCCAAAACAGTGCACGGGCACGCGCGGCCTGCGGCACACCGTATCCCACTCCGTATCCACCGCGCCCTCCCTTAACGACACGCGTTTAATGCAGCGTCGTGGGGGAGATCGTGGCCTGTTTCTTTAATTGGAAATGCGGAACGTCCGCCCCCTTCCCCCTTATAAGCAGGGGAAACAGGGGCAGTTCGTCCATCTGCCCGTTGCTTATTCAATCCTCAGAAACCTCCGCCGCTCCCCTTCTTCCCGAAGGCCGAAAGAGAGCAGCGCTCCGCCCTCCGTCACCACCAGCACCACTAGCACCGTCGTCTTCCTTCACCGCTTCCGCCATGGCTCCGAAAGGGGAGAAGGGGAAAACTAAGAAGTCGGTCGAGGCGCTGCGGCTTGCGGCGATGCGGAAGAAGAAGGAGGTCTTCCCCCCCAAGCTTGACGTGGAGGAGCTGAGGGATTCCTTCTACCTTTTCTGGTCGAGGGAGACGAAGGCGCATCCGCGCACCAAGGTACTCCCGGCCGTAGCTTTCGAGATGTTCCCGAATGGCTACGCATTCTTCGCTCTGTTCTTCTACTGCGGGCTCTGCCCGCCCTACTCTGAGTTCTTCTGCGACATCATGAACACCTACGGGTTCCACCTCCTTGACTTCACCCCCAACGCCGTTCTCACCATGGCCATTTTCGCACATCTGTGTGAAAACTTTGTTGGAGTCTTCCCAAATGTAGCTCTTTTCCGCCATTACTTCATGCCCCAAGTTGAGAGGGGAGAGCCTCTGTCTGGTGGAATCTCTTGGATCTCGAGGACCCACAAGAAGGAGGCGTATCTGAAGGGAGAGCTTCACGGCAAATGGGATGAGTGGAGAGCCAACTGGTGTTGGATCGTAGAGGATAACCCACAGCACTTTACCGCCCGGTGCCATGCCCCAGTAGCACGCGGCGATGACTGGAGCGACTTGGCCCCGGAGGATAGTAGATTGAAGATTGCCACTACCCGGATCCTTCGCCTCAGGCTTGCCGGGCTAACCGTAGGCGCAGTTGGAGCGGACTTTCTCCGCCGCCGCATCGCCCCCTTGCAGGAGAGGAAGAGACCCGCCTGGGAGTTCGAGAACGCGGCAAATATCATGAGGCTGCGCCCGGGCCTTAATTATAACTTCACCATCTTGGAGCTCAACGCAATGCTCCAGGCGTTGTTCAAGTACGACTCCGCCCACCCCGAATGGTTCACGTTGTCGAGGGGCGTAGTTCCGCTGTGCAACAGCTCGTCGCTCAGTGGCATTCACGCAGTGATGCCGCTGTGCGACTCCCACGGGATCGACCCCACTTGGCAAGAGCCTTCCGACGAAGCTGTGCAGGCGTTCTTCGACAACTTGGTGGAACAGCCAGTCAACCCCGACGAGAAGAAAGGCCTCACCCGTGACACCACTGACTAGGAGATGGCATATATTGTCACCAGGCTGGAAGAGGCGGTGGCAGCTGCGGCCCCGGGTGAGTTCGGGTACACAGTGGAGGAGGCGGAGGCAGCAGAGGCGACAAGCCTTGCCGAGCAGGAAGAGTTTCTCAAAGCGGGGAAGCTTGCCGGGAATGTCGCCGAGACAAGTGAGCCCGCCGAGCAGGGCGTCGAATCGAGTGGGCCTGCCGAGCAGGGCACTGAGTCGAGCGGGCCCATTGGGGACACGAGCGGCTCGCTAGAGATCGGCGACTCTTCTTCCTCGTCCTCAGGCAGCTCGCCGCCACCAGCAGAGCCTCCAGCTCCGCGAAGGCGCCTCCGCAAGGCCGGGGACATGCCGGAGCGGCAGACGGGCCAACAGCCGCAGCGCCGCGCGGCGCGCGCCACTGCGGCAAGCAGGGCTGCCACGGGAGCACCTCGTGCTTCCGCGGCAACTGGAGCGGGATCTTCCCAGACTGGCGCCTCTGCTCCCGCCGCCCCTCGCGCTTCGGCGGCAACCGGAGCGGGGTCTTCTCAGGCAACCGTCCCTGCTCCCGCCAAGCGGCCAAGGGAGCCCACTCCTCCGCCTCCTCGCGCTGGGACGCGTGAGCCAGATTTTGACTTCTCCGCGCTCAGCTCCGACGAGGAGGAAGAAGAGTAAGTCTTTGCTGTTCTTGTATTTTTTTGCTCCTTTGTCTTGTATCTCTTTTCACCTAACTCTGAACCTGTTCTTCTTTTTCAGAACTCTGGCCCAGAGGGCGGCGAAGAGAGCCAAGGCCCAGGTGATTGTCATCGAGGACGAGCCCGCTGCTACAGCAGGGGGTGCGCCCGAGACAAGCTTGCCGGACCCGGCAACTGGTCTTCAGAGCAGCCCCCAGCGCAGCCCCCAGCATAAGTGTGGTGTGTCTTCTGCTGTTAGGTGCGTGTGGGCGCTTCTTCTTTACTGACGTCTTGTCGTTGATGCGTGTAGGAGCAGAGCAGCAGCACCAGGAGCGCCAGGAGACCGCCCCCGACATGCCGCAGGCTTCGACCACACCGCCAAGGGGAAGCTCTCCGGCAAGAGAGAACACTTCGCCAAGGGCGAGTACCCCGCCAAGGGCGAGCACCCCGCCAAGGGCAAGTTCTCCGGCGAGGGATAGCACCAGCGGCCCTCTGCCGGCGGGAGCTACAACCACGCCGCCGAGGGAGAGCTCCCCGGCAAGGAACCTCGCTGAAGAGCCGGCCCGCGCAGGTAATCCATTTGCTTTAAAAATTCCCCTTGGGCTTTTCTTCTTTGGATTCTTCTTTTTGGATATTTGCTTGACTATATGTCTTGTCTTTTCCTCCGTCAGACCCGTCCGCAGCCGAGCCAATGGAGACGGAGGCGGTTGCTGACGACGCCGCCGTTGCCGACGAAACGGTCGGCGCAGACGATCCCGCTGGCGCAGAGGCCGCCGAGGCTGCCGCCGCAGCAGCTGGCGAAGGGGCTGGTGGTTGTACTTACGGCCCTGAGGCCGCAGGAGCGCCAGGCGCTACACCGGCCACCGAGCCCCCCGCCGCTGCCGCAGCCCCCAGCTCCGACGAGCCCGAGCCAGGCGCCTACATAAAGGCCGGCGACGATGTCTTCATCCAGCTCCCTTGGGCGTCCATGTCCAGGGCGCCAGTCGAGGGAGAGGTCTTCGACGGGGAGGTGCTTGCCTTCGCCGGGCTGAAACTTGTCGACGCGCCAAGCAGCAGCAGCGAGCCCGAGGAGGAGCTGCTGCTGCGCAAGTTGATATCGCTTTACCGCGCCCGACAGGCCCAGCTGGAGTCCCGCGAGGCTCTTGCCGCGAAGGCGGGAGCCGATATCGAGAAGCGCGTGGAGGAGCTCCGAGCCATCAACCAAGCAGCTCTCCGGTCCTTGGCGGAGGAGCGTGAGCAGCTTGCCGAGGCGCAGCAGGCCTTCATCCTCGAGAGGGCTGAAGTGGAGGAGCAGCAGCGGCTTGCCGCCGAGAAGCTGTCTACGCTGGAGGGCGAGCTGGCGCAGCGGAAGGTCAACCTCGACGGTCACGAGGATGAACTTGCCGCGCGCGAGCGGTCGCTTGGCGGAGCTCTCCAAGAAGCGAAGGATGCTGTCGCGGCCGGTGAGACCGCGAAAAGGGAGTTGGAGACGAGGGTGGCGCAGCTGGAGGCCAACCTCAGGACGAGCGGCGAGGAGGTTGCCGCACTCAAGCTCGAGCAAGAGAAGGATGCCCACAGCCACTCCGAGCTGCAAGTCCGCCTCTCCGAGAAGGGCAAGGAGCTCGCCGTCGCCAAGGACTCCATTGCCGACCTCGAGCTGAAGCTAGCCACCCTAACCCAGACGCTGGACGGCGCCAAGGAGCGGGAGGCGACCCTGAAGGAGGAGATCAGGGCCGAGAAGGCGCTGCTGGAGAGCGCTGCCGTCACCCAAAACATCTTCAAGGAAACCGTGGAGCATTGGACAGAAGGTCTTGTCAATGCTGCCGCGGATATCGATAAGGAGTTGGAGCAGCTAGGGGCGGAGTATCTCGGGTACTCCACCGATGAGAGCCTCCACCCCAGCGCCAAGCTCACTCTGTTCTTCAGAGGCGTGGCGACGGCCCTCCAGGAACTCTGGGAGAAGATCCCGAAGCAGCTGGTGGACGAGTCACGCAGGCTCTGCGCGGGGGCCCTGCAGAAGGTGTTGGTGAAGGTGGCCTTCCACAATCCAGGCCTCAACCTCACCAACGTCCTTAGGAGTTTGCCGCCGGACGCCGACCAAGAAGCGCTCAAGGCCCTTGTCGCACCCATTGTGGACAAGGTGGGTGGCATCAAGAGGGTCGAGGGCGACCGCGCGGACTAGTCTTGTCCATTTTCTTCTTTTCCTTGTCGCTGCCAACCATGTTATGAACAACAGTCTGTTAGAACTGCGACAAGTTGCTTTGTAATATAACTTTATTTTGGGTAGTTATTGCGACGTTATTTCCTTTACTTGATTTCCTTGCTTTGTATGTCTTTACCCTACGCTTTTAGGGAACTTGCCGGCGCAGACACCTTTGCCGTGAGCGCTGAGTGCGAAACTTCAGCACCCTGTTGGCGGTGCCGTTGCCGACAAGAAACCTTGTCGCAACTAGTCGCAGCACACTTAGGTTGTTGAGCGAACTCGAAAACGAAGTAAGGGCGCGACACTAATCGCAGCACACTTAAGTCGTTGAGCATGCTCAAAACAAAGTAAGGGCGTGGCTAGCCACGAGTTGGTTCCTCCGCGCACAGGTTTTCCATACAAAGTACGGTCGTTCAAGGAAGATAACTTAGAAAATTTAAAATTTTGATTGCTCAAACTTTGGCAACTTAGCTTTGGTGTTGTCTGCTTTCCGGCAAGGCCGGGCTTTCTTGAATGGCGCTTGGTCCATACCACTATCTTCCTCCCCCCCGGCAAACTTGTGCGCGAGGGAACCTTCTTCTCCTTGAGAAAAAAGATAGAAGAGAAAATACATATATGGAGCCTTTGGGCCCGTTATTGCTTACCGGGTGTAGGTGCTGCACAACGTGTCAGATGGTACATGCAAGAAAATAAAAAAGCATGAAATGACAAGTTGTGCGGGGCACATGAGCTTTACTGATGCACGGGGTCTGCGCCCGGCTTTGTACAAAGGATTACATGCAACCGCGGCAAGACTTGTACAAAAGGTCGTTGCCGGAGCGGGTCACGGCAACCGCGCCTTATGGGTAAAACTTACGAAGATGCTCTATGTTCCAGGAGTTGCTCACCGGTAAGCCATCTTCGGTCTCAAGGCGGACTGCGCTGGGCCTAGTGACTTGTTTCACCCGATAAGGGCCTTCCCACTTCGGCGTCAACTTGTTGGAATTCTTGGCGGACTGAACGCGCCGAAGAACAAGGTCGCCTTCCTCGAGACTTCTGGCGTTAACTTTGCGGCTATGGTAGCGGCGCAAAGCTTGCTGGTAGCGAGCAGCTCGTACAGCAGCCTGAAGACGGTCCTCCTCAAGGAGCAGCGCGTCATCTTGTCGCAGCTGTTCTTGCTCGAGCTCATCATAAGCAAGCACTCGAGGTGACCCGTATACGAGTTTCGTGGGGAGAACTGCCTCCGCTCCATAGACTAGAGCAAAGGGTGTCTGTCCAGTTGCTCGATTTGGCGTCGTTCTGATCGACCAAAGAGCCGCCGGCAGCTCCTCGATCCAGTTCTTTCTGCACTTGTGCAACCTGTCGAAAGTCCTGGCCTTGAGGACATGCAGCACTTCAGCATTTGCCCTCTCCGCTTGAACGTTTCTTCTCGGGTGAGCAACAGAAGCGAAGCAGACCTTGATGCCAAGATCTTGCACGTACTGCATGAAGGTACGGCTCGTGAATTGCGTACCGTTGTCGGTGATGATCCTGTTAGGGATCTCGAAACGGCAAACAATCGACCTGAAGAACTTGACTGCTGACTGTGCGGTCACCTTTCTCACTGGTTCCACTTCTGGCCACTTTGTGAACTTGTCGATTGCAACGTAAGTACTCAAAGCCCCCGACTGCGCGGGGAAAGGGGCCGAGGATGTCGAGCCCCCAGACCGAAAATGGCCAGGATAAAGGGATGTCTGGAGAGCTTGAGCTGGCTGGTGTATCTGCTTGGAATGGAACTGGCACGCTTCACACTTGGTTACTTGTGCAGTTGCATCCTGGAGGGCTTCTGGCCAAAAGAAACCTTGCCGGAATGCTTTGCCGGCAAGTTCTCTTGCTCCAATGTGGTGACCACATATGCCTCTGTGTATTTCTGCCAACAGCTTCTGTCCATCTTCCCGGGGAATACACTTCAATTTCACACCGTTGAGTCTTGTTCTGTACAGTGTGTTGTCGACAAACTTGTACATACTTGACTGCCAGGCTACTCTCTCTGCTTCTTCTTGCTCTTCGGGAAGTTCTCCTGTTTGGAGAAAACGGACGATCTGTTGCGCCCATGCTGGAGCTTGTGGCTCGACAACAAGGACTAAAGGCACATCTGCTGCTACGGGAACATCCGCTTCTACGGCGAGAACTTGTGTCTCAGCCGGAGCTTGATGTTCCCCGGCAAGCTTGCCGGAGCAAAACTTGTCGGGAGCGTCTGCTTCAACTGTACAAAGCCTACGGCTTGCAGGAGCAGACTGCTCCTCAGCACTCTTAGTGTTGATCTTGGGGACCTTGTTGGCGGCGGCTTCGGGAAGCTCTGCCGGAAGATAGTCACCAGAGATCAACTTCCTCTTCTTGCTCTGCCCAGTTGATGGTGTTACGGATGGTTGAGTTAGCTTGAGCACAAAGATCCCTGGTTCCACAGGTAACTTAAGTGCGGCGCACTTTGACAGGCCGTCGGCGATGTCGTTTTGAGCTCTTGGAACATGCTCCATCTGTAGGCCGTCAAAGTGTTCTTCAAGCTTCCTCACTTCATCAACGTAAGCTTCCATCAATGGGCTCTGATAATTCTTGTTCACTTGGCGGACGACAAGCTGCGAGTCACCCCTGACAATCAGCTTCTTAATCCCAAGGTCTGCCGCGATTCTGAGACCGACAAGCAAACCTTCATACTCTACAGTATTGTTTGTCGCTTGCTCCTTGGGAAAGTGCATCTGGACTACGTACTTGAGGTGCTCTCCGGTGGGTGCGACAAGCAGCACACCAGCCCCGGCGCCTTGCAGCGAGAAGGCACCATCAAAGTACATTAGCCACTCTTTGCTTGCTTCCTTGACGGGAATGCTCGTTTCTGGAATTTCTTCATCTGGTGTTGGCATCCACTCTGCTATGAACTCTGCCAACGCTCTGCTCTCGATAGTTGAAGTGCTTTCAAACTTGAGGCCAAAGCTTGACAGTTCCAGTGCCCACTCAACAATCCTGCCTGTTGCTTCTGGATTTTGCAATATCCTTTTCAGCGGAAAGCGAGTGACAATTGTTATCTCATGTGCTTGGAAGTAATGAGGCAGCTTTCTCGAGGCCATGAGAAGGCCGAAAAGCAACTTCTGCACACCAGAGTACCTTGATCTAGCCCCCTGGAGAAGAGAGCTGACAAAGTAAATTGGGCGCTGCACCATTTTCTCTGTACCTCCTCTTGCATCTGCGCAGATCCGTCCTTGTCGGGGCCAGAGCTTGCGGGGGAAGCTCCTTGCTTGTCGCTGGATGTGCTCGCCGCGGTTGCTGGCTCATCATCCGCCTCCCTCTCCGCTACTAACGCAGCACTAACCACTTGATTGGTTGCCGCTAGGTACAGCAGCAACTTCTCTTGTGGTTTAGGTGCGACAAGTATTGGAGTGGAGGACAGGTACCTCTTCAAGTCTTGAAGCACGGCCTCCGCTTCCGGAGTCCATTTCATTGGACCTGCCTTTTTCAAAATTTTGATAAATGGCAGGGCGCGCTCAGCTGACTTAGAAATAAACCTGCTGAGAGCAGCCACGCAACCGGCAAGTCTTCGTACATCCTTGACGCGCTTCGGTGCTTCTATCTGCTTAATGGCCTTGATCTTGTTGGGATTGGCTTCAATTCCCCTCTGAGACACAAAAAACCCGAGAAGCTTGCCGGAGGGGACTCCAAACACGCACTTCTCGGGGTTGAGCTTGAGCTGGATCTTGCGCAGATTTGCAACGGTCTCTTCCAAATCTTGTATCAGGGTTGCTCTGTCCTTGCTCTTGACCACTATGTCATCCATGTATGCTTCTACATTTCTGTGAATCTGTGGCTCAAAAGCTGTATGGACCACCCTTGCAAATGTTGAACCAGCATTCTTCAAACCAAAAGGCATCCTTATGAAACAATAAGTGCCACATGGAGTGATGAATGCGGTCTTCTCTTCATCTTCTTCTGCCATGAAGATCTGATGATATCCTGAGTATGCGTCAAGAAATGAAAGCAGGTCGCACCCGGCCGTGGAGTCAACAATCTAGTCAATGCGCGGCAAGGGAAATGGGTCTTTTGGACAAGCTTTATTTACATCGGTGAAGTCAATACAAAGCCTCCATTTCCCATTTGCCTTACGCACGACTACTGGATTGGCCAACCACGTTGGATGGAGCACTCCTCTGACAAGGCCTGCTGCTTCCAACTTCTTGATTTCTTCTGCTATGAACTCTTGGCGCTCCACTGCTTGTTTCTTGACTTTTTGCTTGACGGGACGCGCGTGAGGACAGACGGCAAGCTTGTGCTCAATCACTTTCCTGGGAACACCGGGGATGTCGGACGGTTGCCATGCAAACACGTCGACGTTCGCCCGCAGGAAAGCAACGAGCGCGCTTTCCTATTTAGGGTCAAGCGTGGCACTGATGGCGAAAGTACCACCAGTGCCGTCCTCCTTGGCGGGCACCTTCTTTGTCTCTGGCGGAGCCGCCATCGTCTTCTTACACTTGCCGGTGGAGCTCGATGGTGCATCCTCGACGGCAGCGCAGCACTCCAAAGAGGTGCGTTTGTCGGAGTGGGCCCCAGAGCTTTTGCCGGACTTGGTCTTCTCCTTCCCCCCGGGAGCTTCAGTGGCAAGTGTCTTGCTATTCGTTGCGGCCGCTGCTTCCCAGTAGATCTTGTCGGCGCAGATAAGGGCATCTTTCTTGTCGCCAGGGACAGAGATGATGCTTATCGGGCCGGGCATCTTCAACATGTTGTAAGCATAGTGAGAGGCAGCCATAAACTTGGCGAGCGCTGGACGGCCAAGTATTCCATTGTAGGGCAATGGAAAATCGGCAACGTCAAAAGTGACTTTCTCAGTCCTGAAGTTTAGCTCCCCGCCAAACGTTACTGGCAGCGTGACCTTCCCCTTCGGCTTGCTCCTTCCCGGGTTGATTCCTTGGAATGTGCCGGTTTCTTCGAGCTCGCTGTCAGGGATTTGGAGTTTGTGGAGCACAGTGGAGGAGATCAGGTTCAAGCCGGCCCCGCCGTCAACTAACATCTTAGTGACTTTGAGGTTGCGGATGGTTGGTGAAACCAACATCGGCAAGCACCCGACCGCAGTTATGCGATCAGGGTGGTCCTCAATGTCAAAGACGATAGGCGTGCTGGACCACTTCAGAAGTTTGCGCGATTCGACGGGTGGTTCCGCTGCATTGACTTCCCGCACCCATTGTTTGAGTTGACGGTGTGAAGGTTGCAGAGAAGCACCGCCGTCAACGCACAAAACTTCTATGGCTTTTTGAAACTCCTGCTCGCTGGTCTCTCCATCTTCCATGTCCTCCTCGTTGTCGTCTTCGTCCTTGTCGAGGCCGCGGGGAGGTCTGTCTCCTTGCCGCTGCTTGGCCTTGCCGCGGTGTCCTCCTCGGCCGTTGAATGGCCGCTTCTTGCCGGGTCCCTCACCGCCTCCTTGGGCCTTTTCCTTGTCGCGCCGCTCGTACTCAGCCTTCTGCTGCTCAACGAGCTGCTCGACCCTCTTGCAGTTCTGGAGATCATGGCCCTTGGTGCGGTGGATCTTGCAGTACTGCTTGTCGGTGCCGTCCTGCTTGTGTAACACCCCAAAAATTTAACTACTTTTTCATGAATTAAAAATTTGGCTAGAAATAAAATTTTGAATTATATTAGGTTCTTTAATAATTTTTAGCCTTTTCTATACCTGTCCTTCAAAAATCTTCTTTACATATAGAAAAAAAATTTGGAAATATTTTTGTGGGCTCTGACTGTATCTTGGGTCATTTCATTATTTGTTTGATAACATTAGAAATTATTTTCAAAATAAAATTTTGCCTTAGAAATTTCTTTTAATAGCTTTTGCAGTGTTTTAAATGCTTCTGTTGCACTACTTCTATTTTAAATAATTCTCTAAGAATTCCACCATAATTCTGGGAGGTCATGTGATGCCTATATGTCACATTGGTGCAAAAACCCAGCTTGGTGTTTTGCAAAATTTGAGTGAACCATCCTCTTTTTCAGTTCTGTCCATCTTCTAGGTTTCTACTACAGCCCTATTATTTCTTGCTCCAAAAATTCTGAGCCTTGGCCATCTTCTAGTTCCTCCTACCAAACCCTTAACTCCAGAAGATCAGATCCATTAGCATCTTTTAAACCCACCAAACACCCCTCTGAATATTCTGTCCAGAACTGAATTCCAGTACAACTTGCACTAGCAAGTATTTCTTGTTCCCAAACTAACTCCACCATCATCTCTATCATCTAAAGAGACCCCATCCTGCCAACTTTCACACCCAACACAACTTCCTACATAGCCCTATCATTTCATCAAACACCCTGTGGGCATGGAAGGAAATTGGCCTCTCTCTTAACTGCATTAGAGACTTGCACTTTTGGCCAAACCAGCATGTCCACGATCTCTCTCATGCCCTAAAGCACCATCCTGCTAAGTTGCAACATGTTCGAACGCCTGTAGATGCCATTGACATTTCAGCAAACAAGTGGCGTGCGTGCGTAGAGCGTGGCCAGAGCACGCGTATTGCAGCCGCTGGCATCATGCTCCTGTCGCCACTCTACTGCCTCCCCTGCTCGCCCGAGTCTTCCTCTGGATCAACTCGACCTCCAATTACTTCCCCGACACCTTCCCTTGGCCGCTTGCGCCGGCCACCACCGTCCACGCCGACCGGAGCCGCCGCCCGACGAGTCCCGCATCGCCACGTCGCACCGACCGTCAACGCTCTGGACGCGTGGCTCGCCCCCGAGCCAAACACGACCCCCGCCATCACTGCAAGCCGCTACCATCCTCACCAAACCCCGCCGTCCATCACCGGCCTCGCCACCGGCCGCGTCTGCCATTAATGGCCGCCGCCTCTGTCCGCCCGTGGACGGTGCCGTCCAAAGCTACCTGGCGCCTCCCGGGGCAGCCAGCTCACCTTGGTAGTAACTGCGGCCAGCCACCGTCCTCGCCGAACCTCACCGGCCACCCAACGACCTCACCGGCCGGAGTAAAAGCATCGCCACCGTGTCCGCTCTCTGGAAATCGCGGCACCGCGTCGCCCCGCCTATTTAAGCCACCCCCGAGCTCTCCCAGCTCCACACCATTCCCACTCCTCCCTCTGAGAACCACCCCAAGCCGCAGAACGACCGGAAACGGTCGTCATCCCCGTCTCCGGCAGCTACTGCCGCCGCCCTCACCACGAAGCTCACCACCTCTCCAGTGTTTCCCCCTCTCTAGTCTCTACACCAGAGGCCTCCCCGTGGTTCCGCGGATCCATCCAACCCTTCAATTTCACCGGAGCAAGCCCCAGGGCGAAAGCCCTCTTCCACCCGACGATCCCCTCCGCCGTGCTCGAAGCACTGCTCAGTCCCGAACTTCCCGGCGACCACCACCACTACGTACGGATGCGGCACTTCCTCCTGGACTTGTCCATCTGCCGAGCATCGCCAGAGATGCCCTACGGCGCCGGCAATCATTGCCGGAGCTCCTCCGTTATGCCCAGACGCGCGCGAGGAGGAGGACGAAGACCGGTAAAACCTGACCGGTGGGCCAGGCGGGCCCACTGTCAGTGACCACAGGCCGCGCCAGCTCGGCGTAAGTGGAGGCGTACTCCGCTAATACGCCTTCGACGTCGACGCGTCCCACACTGCCGAAGCAGCTGGGCTCGGCCCAGTGGCGCGCTCGGCTAAGTCGCGCTCAGGGCGCCTCTCTGACCTTTCCCTTTTCTTTTTCAGCAAGTCTTCAATTAATTCCTCAGAGCACTTTTCAAATCCCAAATCCAGTTATTCCAATTTCTGTAGACTTCTAAAATCATGATCTATTTATCTAAATTAAGTAAACATTTTTACTGTGCATAGTTTCTGTTTTAATGAATTTAATAGTGCTTTTAATCATGTTTTCCATCTTAGTAATTCCATAACTAATTCATATGAACTCTAAATAAATTAATTCCTTTTCTGATATTCCTTAAATATCCTCTAGTTTATTTTAGTATTTGTTTCAAAAACATTTGAAATACTTTTTGGCACTGTTTTAGAATTATGTGGTGATTTAGATATGTTTGAAACTAGGTTTTTGGAGGAGAAATGAATATTTTCAAACTTTTGGAGTGCACCCAATATTGCTGCATGTTCAAGGCAAGCATCTTGAACCCTTGATATGGTGAAAGTTTGCTTGCTAATATAATTGTTGCATGGTTCATTAATTTTAAATAAGAATTGCATATGAGTAGAAATATTGCATGCATGCATGGTCATGATTATACTTTCTCTTGCATGCATTCCCTTCAAATTTGCAACATGCATAAGTTATGAGAATCCAGGATTGTGCTCCTGTTTTGGACGTGCCGGTGGGCACGGGCCCTATTTGACACGGTGGTGTCATGAGATATATGTGGAAGCAGACAAGGGTTGTGGCCCTGTCCTGATGTTATGGTTGGGAGAATGTTTTGTTGAGTTAACCACCGCAGGGTACATAAGCCTCCTGAGTCGACCGTAGATCGAGTCTTGTTCCAGTAACCCCCATACTTGTCTCGTGCTACCACTTGTCCCTGCCTCGGGTAAGGTATGGTTTAGTAAGTTGTTAACCCCTTTTCTTGGCACACACCGTACAGAGAGGCCATGGTGGAAGATACCGGGTGCATCCGGTAGGCATGCCACATGGTCCGGGGGCATGGGTGTTTCCGGTTGTAGCCGAGAGGGAGTGTACCCTTGTAATCCGCGCGTTTGAATAGTGATCCCATGCTATTGGAGGTTGTAGCCTTCCCACTTAGAGTTTTACTTAACTGTTGTTTTGGGTGATCCCTGGCAGCAGAAAAGTTAAGCTGGTGTGTGCTGGTTAGGTGTGTTTTCAACCCAAAGACCATAATGGGAATTAGGCAGTGTCACGATACTGACTAAAGAAACCCTATACTTGTGGGTAAAGAGTACACCCTCTGCAGAGTTTGAAACCTATTCGAATAGCCGTGTCCGCGGTTAAGGACTACAGTCTGGGTTGGTCAAGTGTCGGTCTTAGAGTCGGTCTCCGGAGGAAATATTTAAAAGTGAGGCATGGTTAGTTTGCAAGATAATTATCATTGCTACTGGTGTTACTATTAGTATATTTGATGGTATGATTATATTGCTTATGAACTAACCCCCTGCTCTTATTATACTTTCCAGAGTGTCTCAGGGGGTGGCTAGACTACCCCGGACACTCGCCTTTATTTCTAAGTCCTTTCTGTGGCGTCCCTCGAGTGTCAGGCGGTTTATCTCGCCACTACTCTTGTGGACACCCGACTGGCATTTCTTTTCAAGTCCTCTCGTGGCGTCGCCTGAGTTCTCGGATGGTATCGTCCGATTCCTCTTTTAGACACCCGACTGGCATTTCTTTTCAAGACCGACCGTGGTGTCACTTGATATCCGTCCGGCATTCCTTTGATATTTTTATTGATACTAATATTTATTTTCGGTTTTTACTATTATTCACCATGCCATACTTTATTTCCTGTCAGCATGCATTTAACATAAGTCTATCATGAGCACACGCATATAGTTTAATTTATCATGACTATATCATTGTTTTGCTGCATTTGTTATATCATTTGTCCATGGTGTTTGCGAGTACATTCAAACGTACTCACAGGCTTGTCCCTGGCTATTTACTTGGCCAGGTTATGGGTTCTGCGAGGATTAATACAGCGACATCCGTGCGAAGCCTAGGAGTGCAGCCACGCAGGATAGGAGTTATCCGGGTCAGCTGTTCCTGTTGAAATGGAGCCCCATCGATGTGGAGATCCGCAAGCCAATTCCTTCATCCACCACCGGAGTCATTGTTGCATCAGTAGACCTATATGGTCTTGTATCAAATTCTTGTAAATGCTTGGTAACCTGTAACAAGGATGTGTCCACCAGTAACAGTAATCCTGGGCTGGTGATGACACTAGGGGTTAATTTCTGGAATATTGTGTTCCCGAAATCCGGCCCCGACAGCCTTGGTATCAGAGCCAGGCTGACCATTGGCTAATCCTATCCTAGCCTGGTCACCATCCCTAGGTTTCCACACCATCCACAACTTTTCCTGTCCACGGTCAAGTCTATCCCATCCACAGTGGCAACCGACATCTTTTGATAGCCGGTGCCCAACCTATCAGTCTATCCATAGGCCGTGTGCCTGTGCCAACACCTGAGCTTTCCCATCCACAAGCGTGCGATGGAAGACTCGGCTGACTTATAAAGGAAGCCTTACCCCAAACTCAGCACATCACAGCCTCATTCCCAGTTCGATATCCAACCACCAAGATGCCAGGCCCCCTCGTGCACAACGAGACCACCGCAGTCGAGCTTGAAGGCTTCGTAACCATCCCCGCCAATCTCACCCGTCGTGTTTTTAGCATCGACGAGCCGCCGGAATATGTCGTGTACCAAGAGCACACGAGTAATTCCATCCATCACTTCTGGGCCACGGTGCACCTCTATGGGAGGGGCACCACATCAGAGCGTCCCTACCGATTCACCGGGAGGACGACCTCCGACGAGCCCCAAGCCATCCAACTTGCAGCCCGAGAGGCTATAGTTCATCTTCGGCACCTGTCGCCGAGGGTTAACTGCCGCTCCTTCTACAACTACCCTAGCCGTGAAGGCTATGGTAGCCCGACCCAGGTCGCCAGCGGAGACCATGAGTCGGATCCTGCCCTGGTGCATCTGGTGCGCTACCTGAAAGCGCAAGAGGCACTATTTGATCAGGTCACTCTTGACCTGATTGAGACCCGCAGGACGCTCGCTCTCCTAACCCCGGCAAGGAGTGAAGTCGCACCCGCCACCGACGCCCCGATTATGCTGCTTGGAAGGCCGGTTGAGCCCCCAAGCTCTGACCATGTCATCTACCCAGGCAATGCCTTCGCCTCACCCGGAAATCTCCGTCGTCTCTTGGAGGCCTACTCCAATGGGACGGTGACCTCGACACCCCGCGAAGGCCACCACCGCTACTCCAGTGTAATGCCCAGGATGGAATTATACCTCCTACGTGTCGAGGCACGACTTAAAGGCATAAGTCCATCCTAGAATGATCTCAAGTTTGGTAATCTTTGCACAACTCATGTAAAAGAGGGATAGTAAACTGAAAGTAGTTGGCTTACAATCGCCACGTCACAGAATAACAGTACAAGTCTCAAACATCATACATTAAGATCACTACAACCCTCTAAGGGCAAAAGCCAAAAGTCAAAGTACCAAACTCAGATAAAACAACCACAGGCGGATCGAATCCTAGTAAGAGACTCCACTACTGATCGTCCGGGTAGCGCACGTAGTAACGACTACGCTCCTCGTCGTACTCCCAATCCAGCTCGGTGCCATCACCTGGATAGCTCACAGCTGGACCTGCATCTGGTGTGTGAAGTAACTGTGAGCCACAGAGGACTCAGCAATCCCGTTCCCGGGTAACAGAACTATCAAAGCCTTTAGGTGAGGGAAAAGGCTGAAGAAAGAACAAGTCTGCAGCAGCAACTAGCATCTAGCTTACGCAAGTGAGAGCGAGAAGAGAAGGCAACACGAGAAGTGATCACGAAGTGATCCTAGCTACTAGCTCACAAGCATAACCCCTCCGTGTTCAACTCCCGAATCCCGATTCGGAAATTGACAGTCACGGAACACACGCTGGTAGTGTATTAGTATCATTGTGTCAAGTTATCTACAACCGGAATTAACAAGCTCCCATCTGCCACATAACCGCGGGCACGGCTTTCGAAAGTTCAAACCCTGCAGGGGTGTTCCAACTTGACCCATTACAAGCCCACGATCCGCGGAGTCGCAACTCCAAAGTGGGAAGACCCGAGTATCCTCGGAATCCCGTGCTCAAGATATACCGAGCTAAGGTAAGGCTAATCCAGCAAATCCTCCCGGCGTGCCGACACCCTGATAGTAGCCGCGCGTATCTCGTCTCAGGCCACGACCGGATGGGTGATCCCACAGGTTTTTACCAAACCTTGAGTTTCCTCGAGGTGGCCCCGCGTAACCCCCGTTTCGGACCAACACTCATGTGGAGCACTGGCCCGGGGTTGTTGATTAAGAAAGAGGGTTAATTACTCCCTATGCATGTTTAGTTTGTTATTAGGCAAATAGTACCAATGTTGGGATTTGCTGGAAAAGACTTAGCACTTAGCGGTTTATCGAGGGGGTCCCATACACCCCAACCGTTTTAGGAACGCATAATCAAGGAACATAAAACCGGCTTATACGGATCCTAACGGCATGAGTGGAACAAAACACCAAGCAAAAGGCTTAGCCTTCCACCCTTGCCAATATATAGGTGATTTCAGTTTAAGCATTTATATAGTGTGATATAACCCAACCAAACTTCAACATGGAGCAAGCATCTTCACTTCACCTGCAACTAGCAATGCTATAAGAAGGGCTGAGCGAAGCGTACTTAGCCAAGCAACGGTTTGCATAGGTAGGGTGGTTAAACATGGCAATTGGTTACAAGTAGGAGGCTGACAAGAAGAACATGGGCATCGAGGCAAAACTATAGATCGAGACTACTAGCAATAGGCAAAGATAGTAATGTTATCGGGGTTCGGTCATCTTGCCTGAAGAGAAGACGTTCGGATCGAAAGAAGGGTCCTCGTGCTCAAACTCGTTGGAAACCTCGTGCTCAACCTCGTTGGAAAACTCGTGCTCAACTTCCGGCTCTAAACAAGACAAACGCACCAAGCACCAATCAACACGATGCAATGCGCACTCGAAAAACATGTATGCATGATGGATGCACTAGTGATGCACAAGGAGCACGTAAAACATCACTCAAGCAAAACACCTCAAAACAAGATAACAACCTGATATTATTAAACTACACAGAAAATCACCCAAGTTTGATATAAGATTCGCTGAAATCGGAGTTACGGGCTAAAAGTTATGCCCGAAACAAGATTTGAGCGAAAACTGCAAATTACAGCAACATAGCATCTTGGGAGCTCAAAATAATTAATCTACAGCACCCAAAAAGCATGGCAAAGGACTTGAACATAAACTAGATATAATGTACAGCAACTAGGTCCAAAGTGCACCCCCAACGGAGTCACGGATCAATAGCAATGATCTTGGACATATTGAACTTTGAAATAAAATTCTGGCAGCAGAATTTTATTGAAAGTTTGGAGCAAAAGATAAACATGCTACAGCCACTCAAATGGACATGTGAGGACATGGATGGAAATACAACAATATATACTTCATGGAACAATCAAAATCCACCCCAAAACTATCATGTTTTGTCCTACAACATCACACGAACATGGCATCGGAACGTTACAGATTTCAGACTTAGTGAAATTTCACTAAGTCCTAAAACAGCAATATCATCTTAGCACACAAAAGAGCATGTTTAAGACACCTCGAAACTAAACATGGCAAAGGGTAAGCACCTCATCAAAATACATATGACGGTGATCCCGAAACACACAAGCATGCATCAATGTGGTGAACACACCGATTGCAACG
Source organism: Secale cereale (assembly GCA_902687465.1). Taxonomy (NCBI): domain Eukaryota; kingdom Viridiplantae; phylum Streptophyta; class Magnoliopsida; order Poales; family Poaceae; genus Secale; species Secale cereale. Next base: position 233,436,531 of record LR738712.1, read on the forward strand.
AGCTCAACAAGATGGCATTTCATAACAAGTGAAAACACAACATGTGAACATGGCATCTTGCAACGATGATAACAAGGAAACAATAAATCTACCATGCAACCTATCACACACAACACGTAGTTCGTGACGAGACGAACACGTGGACATGTCATTTGCATCGTTTGGACAAGCGAGCTAAAAGATATCACAAGTCAAAGGTGGCATGAAAATAACACATAACAGCAGTTTATAACAAGATGCCCTCTTGCAACAGCAAAACAAGTGTCAAGATGACATCTAACATGCATGACTACAACAGGTAAAACGTAGAGGGCATCTCCACGAACATCTGGACATGCTACACGCGCAAAACGGAGCAACAGGCACCAAACTAGAGCAGGTCAAAGTATGCATCACAGAACAGGAAACAGGGGCTTAGGAAAAAAAAACAACCTCTCCAGATCCGGATGAACAGTGCGGGCCGGCCGGATGAACAGTGGCGAGGCCCAGATCTGGACGTCCACGGCCCGGGAGCGGAGCAGGCCCGCGGGAGCGGTGGCACGGGCCGGCGGCGGTGGCCCACCGAGGCGAGAAGGCGGCGGCGCGCGGTGCGCCTGGAAGCTGGGCCCGGTGGAGCGGCGGCCCAGCCAGGCGGAGCTGATTCGGTGCGGCGAGCGGCGCGGCCGCGGCCTGGGGCGGTGGCCCGCTGGCTGGCGCGACGAAGCCCGCGGGGCGAGCGGCGATGCGGGGCCCACTGGCGCGTGGAGGCGGCCGGCTGGAGGCGGCCCAGCGCCTGAGGGGCGAGGCGGGCCACGCGATGCGGAGCGGGAGGCGTGCGGGAGGGCCCGATGCGGCGAGCGGAGCCGGCCAAGTGGTCCAGGCGCGGGGACGAACGGGCCGGTCGAAGCGGTCGGCTCGGTGCAGTGCGATCGGGCGTCCGCGGCGCTAGAACGAAGCGCGTTGACTTCGACCAGCGCTTGGTCGATCGATCCCGGCGCGGCGCTCGAGGGAGGTCGAGGAAGCCTTCGGGATCAGGAGGAGAAAGGGATCTGAGATCTGAAATAAAAGGAAAAAAAATAGAGGGAAGGAGGAAGAAGAAGGGGAACAAGCCAAATAGACTAGGGGTCTATATATAGCAGTTTTAGACTAGGGTTTGGAGATAGGGGTGTTTAGGAGCCCTCCGATCGTGATCCAACGGATCCGATCGCGGGGATGATTTAAAAGGACCAGATGGAGATAAAAGAAAGCAGTAGGGGTATTTCCGGGACACGAAGTAAGGGCACTTCGGACCCACACGGGCAACGGAGGGAAAAGTCAACGGAGTCCAAACGAGACGAGATTTGAGAGGCGGGTTGCACACAACAAAACAACAACACACAACACAACCTCGCGGCACACCGGTAACGAAAAACGCCCGAACAACAAAGTAGGCCTACGGGACGTCACGGACACGTGAGGGAGCTCCGGAACGCGAAACGGACAACGGGAAGGAACGCCACGAACCGGATACAACCCACAACACAAATGCAATGCAATGCACATGTCTACATGATATGAATGAATGCCACACACTCACACAACAACACGACGAAAGCCCGAAAGACAAAGAACCCGAAATGGAAATAGGTGAAGCCGGAGATTTATTATATGCCCAAAAGGGAAAGTATTACATCCGGGGCATTACAAACTCTCCTCTACTGCAAAAAGATCTCGTCCCGAGATCTAGGACTGGAAAAAGGAAGGGTACTCGGAACGAAGATGATCTTCTCGTTCCCAGGTAGCTTCTCGGTCGGTGTGATGTGACCACTTGACTTTCAGAAACTTGATGGACTTGTTACGAGTCTTGCGTTCAGTTTCTTCGAGAATTGCAACTGGATGCTCTCGGTAGGAAAGGTCTTGTTGAAGATCAATCTCCTCAAACGGAATCATGCGCTCAGGTGCCTTGAAGCATTTGCGAAGCTGAGACACATGGAAGACATCATGAACATTTGCAAAGTTGGAAGGGAGTTCGAGCTGATAGGCTAGATCGCCTCTTTTGCCAAGAATTTTGAAAGGACCGACGTATCTAGGAGCAAGCTTTCCTTTGATACCGAACCTTTGGGTTCCTTTCATCGGAGAAACTCGGAGATAGACATGATCACCGATGTCGAAAGCCAAATCACGATGCTTTCCGTCATAGTAGCTCTTCTGACGCGACTGAGCGGCCTTGAGATTCTCACGTATGACTTTGCACATTTCTTCGGCTTCTGAGATCAAATCATTGCCAAGAAGTTGGCGTTCGCCTGTTTCAGACCAGTTGAGAGGGGTACGGCACTTTCTGCCATAGAGAATTTCAAACGGTGCTTTGCCTGCACTTGCTTGGAAGCTGTTGTTGTAAGAGAATTCTGCAAAAGGAAGACAGTCTTCCCATTTCATGCCGAAGGAGATGACACAGGCTCTGAGCATATCTTCAAGGATCTGATTCACACGCTCGACTTGACCACTAGTCTGAGGGTGAAAGGCAGTGCTGAACCTGATCTTCGTGCCCATGGCGGACTGAAAGGAGTCCCAGAACTTTGATGTGAACAAGCTGCCACGGTCTGAGGATATCACTTGAGGAATGCCATGTAGGGACACAATTCTGGAAGTGTACAGCTCTGCAAGTTGAGCTGCATTGATTGATTCTTTGACTGGAAGAAAGTGAGCAACTTTGGTAAGCTTGTCAATCACCACAAAGATAGCATCATTGCCTCGCTTGGATTTAGGAAAACCAGTGACGAAGTCCATTTCAATGTGGTCGAACTTCCACTCAGGAATAGGAAGAGGTTGGAGAAGACCGGCTGGACGTTGATGTTCTGCTTTCACTCTTCTGCATACATCACATTCATTCATGAACTGGGCAATCTCCCTTTTCATGCGTGTCCACCAGTAAGATTGCTTGAGGTCTTGATACATCTTGGAACTGCCAGGATGGATGGAAAGGAGAGAGTCATGAGCTTCTTCCATTATGAGCTTCCTGAGATCACCTTTGGGAACAACGAGTCTGTCCTCGAAGAACAAGGTATCTCTCTCATCCACACGGAAGCACTTATATTTTGGAGTGCCCTTTGCAATCCCATGTTTCACCTTCTTCACCATGGTATCACTGAGCTGGGCCTCACGGACTTGATCTTCCAAGGTAGGAGCAATCTGGAGATTTGCAAGAAAACCCTGCGGAACAACCTGAAGGTTGAGCTTCCTGAAAGCTTCACAAAGCTCAGGCTGGTGTGGCTTGATAAGAAGGCTGTTGCAATATGCCTTTCTGCTCAAAGCATCTGCAATCACATTCGCCTTGCCTGGAGTGTACTCAATGCTGGGGTTGTACTCTTGGATCATCTCGACCCAACGAGTCTGGCGGAGGTTCAGATGCGGCTGTGTGAAGATGTACTTCAAGCTCTTGTGATCAGTGAAGATGTCGACCTTTCTGCCCAACAACAGATGTCTCCACGTAATCAGAGCATGTACCACAGCTGCTAGCTCGAGATCATGTGTGGGATAGTTCTTCTCAGCTGGCTTTAGCTGACGTGAAGTGTATGCCACAATTCTCTTCTCTTGCATAAGCACACCACCAAGACCTTGAAGAGAAGCGTCACAGAACACTTCATAGGGCTTGGATTCATCTGGCGGAATCAGAACTGGAGCTGAGACAAGCTTCTCTTTGAGGGTTTTGAAAGCCACTTCACACTCGGGAGACCAAAAGTATTTGACATTCTTCTGAAGGAGGTTGGAAAGAGGCTTGGCAATCTTGGAGAAGTTCTCCACAAACCTTCTGCAATAGGTGGCAAGACCCAGAAAACTGCGGAGCTGCTTGACGTTCTGAGGAGCCTCCCAGTTGACAATTGCTTCAACTTTCTCGGGATTAACCGCAATACCGTCAGCTGAGATGATGTGCCCCAGGTAGAGAACCTTATCGAGCCAAAACTCGCACTTTGAGAACTTGGCATAGAATTTATGCTCTCTGAGTCGATCAAGAACCAGACGCAAGTGCTTTTCGTGATCTTCTTCATTCTTGGAAAACACCAGAATATCATCCAGATACACAAGCACAAACTCGCCAGTATAGGGGTTGAAGATGTAATGCATCATCCTTGAAAAGGTAGGAGGAGCATTGGCGAGACCGAAGGACATGACGGTATACTCATATGAACCGTAGCTCGTTCTGAAGGCCGTCTTGGGAATGTCTTCCTCGCGAATGCGAATTTGATGATAGCCCATTCGGAGGTCAAGCTTAGAGAATACTTTAGCTCCTTTGAGCTGCTCAAAGAGTTCGTTGATGTTGGGGAGCGGATACTTGTTCTTAATCGTCTTCTTGTTCAGTGGCCGGTAGTCAACACAGAGACGCTCCGTGCCATCTTTCTTCTTGACAAATAAGACACCACAGCCCCACGGAGATGTACTCGGTCTGATGAGACCCACACGCTCCTGTTCATCCAACTGTCTCTTCAATTCCTTCAATTCATCTGAAGAGAGCTTGTATGGACGCCGGCAAACAGGTTCGGTGCCCGGCTCGAGTTCAATGACAAACTCCACCTGACGGTGTGGAGGCATGCCTGGAAGTTCTTCTGGAAAGACGTCTTGATATTCATTCACCACTGGAATTTGCTCTATGGCATTAATTTCACCCTTATCATTAAGAGAGAAAAGCCGAATAGTATTATCCCTGGAGGCGAATATAATCACATCTTCATCAGAATGAGTCAACTTGACTTCCTTTTGAGCACAATCAATGTGAGCATCGTGCTGAGAAAGCCAATCCATTCCGAGAATGAGGTCGATGTCAGAATGACCAAGAACCACCGGAGAAGCCAAAAATCGATAATCGCCCATGCGAATAGAAACATCCGGAGCATATATACTGGAATGCATCAATCTACCCGGAGAAACAACTGATAACTCCCTTGGCAAACTTTTGATGTCAAAATTATACTTGGATGCAAAAGGTTGAGACATGAAAGAGCATGATGCACCCGAATCAAATAACACTTTAGCTGGAAAAGAGTTCACTGGAAGGTTACCCAAAATGACATCAGAAGAAGCCTCTGCTTGTGCTGCATTCATCAGATTAACCCTTGCAGACTTTGGATCATGCCTGACAATAGCTGAACTCATAGGAGGAGGAGGTGGAAGACGCTTCGGATTCGGACATCTGTTGGCATAGTGACCTTTCTGAGTGCATTTGTTGCAAGTCACTTCTGAGAGAGGACGGAACTGAGAGCCACTGGACTTGGAGCCTTGAGACTGAAACTGCTTCTTCGACTGGTTGCTTGGGTTGGGTGGGTGGGAGAAACCACGACCACTAGAGTTCTTGTTGTTGGAGTTGTTGTAGTTGCTGGAGTTGTTGTATGGAGCTCTAATCATTGGAGGAGGAGGAAGCCAGAATTTCTGTTGTTTCGCAGCCAACTGAGATGATGAGGTAGAGTGAACAGCATCTCGAATTCTCTTCTTAGAAGCCTCCATCTTAAGCTGAGCTGCTTCTTGTTTCAAAGCCATGTTATAGAACTTATCGAATTCGTCTGGCTCGAACAGAGTGAGAGCAAGTTGAAGTTCATCTTTGAGACCTCCACGGAACTGATAGATTTTGCTCTTTGCATCAGGAATGTCTTGCTTTGCATAGCGAGCGAGGTTTTGGAACTTGACATTATACTGATAGACTGTCATGGAGCCCTGCTTGAGGTTGCGGAATTGCTCACGCATACCCTCGATAACACTTGTAGGAATGTGATGCGAGCGGAAATCCCTGCAGAAATTCTCCCAAGAGATCACTTGACCCGGCCTTGAGTCTTTGTACTGCTGCCACCAATCAGCTGCTTGATCTTTCAGTTGGAAGGCTGCAAACTTCACATAGTCATCTTCTTTCACGTTACTGCACTCAAAATGCTTCTTGATATCGGTCAGCCAATCCTCAGCAACAAGAGGGTCGACACAGTAACTGAAAGCTTTAGGATTGTTGGCCAAGAACTGGTTGAGGGTAGCATGGTGCTGCTGGAAGAAGTTGCCTTGGTTCATTGGAACGCCCTGATTAGCTTGATTAGCTTGCATAGCTTGCATTTGCTGCATCATCTGCATCATCAACTGAGTGTTCTGAGCAGTAGTCTGCATAATTGCTCTCCAAGCCTCAGGCGGAGGAGGAGGTGAAGGAGGATGCTCTGGAACCTCTTCCACCTCTGGGTTGGCATTCGGAACCTTTTTCGGAGCCATCCTGTAAGAGATGACCACGAATCAGCAATTGATTGACAAAAGGAATAAGCTGAATCAATGGAATGAATTGCAACAAGTCTTCACAATAATCATTCGAACAATAAGAACGAATGAAATCATCCGAACAAGAGGAACGAATGAATTTCTTAGTTAAATGATAACATCAGTCTTCACGAGAAGCCACATAGGGATCAAAAAGGATAAAATAATAAAACAACAAGGTACGGAAAGGAACAAACACAAGAGAGGAGTTTCGTTCTAACATCTTTGTGCTGAAAGCATATGAACGCGTTACGAAAAGGTTTTGCAATCCCCGGATCAGCATAGCCAAGGACCCTTTAAGATGCAACTCCTGATAGTAACCTCGGTCATATAACCCCTTCACTCAATGTCGAACCCCGAACTCGCTAACCTGCATTCGTTGGAAGAATGCCTACGATCTACTGGATAAAACCCACCTATAGATTTCCGAAAGATTCCAGTTATGCAATCAGGTGTTGGGGATACACGGGAAGCACCGCGCAATCAACTCTAACCTACATCCAGGTGTATCCATCCTTCAACACATAACCAGTCTTTCTCGGAAACTGTGTACCTCGGACCTTCGAAAAGCATCCACTATAACAAGCTATGGCAATACTCCCGAACTACCTCCCCAGTACTGGGTGATGTCGGGGTTATCTTGCCACTGGCCGTATAGGGGAGATTTTCGATGTCGGCCGTCTTAAGTATTTAGTACTGTCACGATATGCTTGTTACAATGATACCCCGAAGCTCAACTCCTCGGTAACAGGAGGCATCGAGAACAATATCCTTGTCACAAGAACATCGAAACAATCCCAGAATACTCGCGGGATTCCTAAAAAAAATTTTGTGCAAATTTTGAAGATAGGAGAGACAAGAGTAGACGTCAGGAGTCCTCACCAGAGAGAAAGGGGATGAGAAGCAAGAAATCCTACTCTCCGATATAATATATGACTCAAAAAGTTTTCAGTGTGTGCCTAGACTCAACCGTCAACGGTTCGATCAAACAGTGGGGGCTCCTAGGTCGGAGAAGGCTCTGAATACCAACTTGTAATGCCCAGGATGGAATTATACCTCCTACGTGTCGAGGCACGACTTAAAGGCATAAGTCCATCCTAGAATGATCTCAAGTTTGGTAATCTTTGCACAACTCATGTAAAAGAGGGATAGTAAACTGAAAGTAGTTGGCTTACAATCGCCACGTCACAGAATAACAGTACAAGTCTCAAACATCATACATTAAGATCACTACAACCCTCTAAGGGCAAAAGCCAAAAGTCAAAGTACCAAACTCAGATAAAACAACCACAGGCGGATCGAATCCTAGTAAGAGACTCCACTACTGATCGTCCGGGTAGCGCACGTAGTAACGACTACGCTCCTCGTCGTACTCCCAATCCAGCTCGGTGCCATCACCTGGATAGCTCACAGCTGGACCTGCATCTGGTGTGTGAAGTAACTGTGAGCCACAGAGGACTCAGCAATCCCGTTCCCGGGTAACAGAACTATCAAAGCCTTTAGGTGAGGGAAAAGGCTGAAGAAAGAACAAGTCTGCAGCAGCAACTAGCATCTAGCTTACGCAAGTGAGAGCGAGAAGAGAAGGCAACGCGAGAAGTGATCACGAAGTGATCCTAGATATAAGCTCACAAGCATAACCCCTCCGTGTTCAACTCCCGAATCCCGATTCGGAAATTGACAGTCACGGAACACACGCTGGTAGTGTATTAGCATCATTGTGTCAAGTTATCTACAACCGGAATTAACAAGCTCCCATCTGCCACATAACCGCGGGCACGGCTTTCGAAAGTTCAAACCCTGCAGGGGTGTTCCAACTTGACCCATTACAAGCCCACGATCCGCGGAGTCGCAACTCCAAAGTGGGAAGACCCGAGTATCCTCGGAATCCCGTGCTCAAGATATACCGAGCTAAGGTAAGGCTAATCCAGCAAATCCTCCCGGCGTGCCGACACCCTGATAGTAGCCGCGCGTATCTCGTCTCAGGCCACGACCGGATGGGTGATCCCACAGGTTTTTACCAAACCTTGAGTTTCCTCGAGGTGGCCCCGCGTAACCCCCGTTTCGGACCAACACTCATGTGGAGCACTGGCCCGGGGTTGTTGATTAAGAAAGAGGGTTAATTACTCCCTATGCATGTTTAGTTTGTTATTAGGCAAATAGTACCAATGTTGGGATTTGCTGGAAAAGACTTAGCACTTAGCGGTTTATCGAGGGGGTCCCATACACCCCAACCGTTTTAGGAACGCATAATCAAGGAACATAAAACCGGCTTATACGGATCCTAACGGCATGAGTGGAACAAAACACCAAGCAAAAGGCTTAGCCTTCCACCCTTGCCAATATATAGGTGATTTCAGTTTAAGCATTTATATAGTGTGATATAACCCAACCAAACTTCAACATGGAGCAAGCATCTTCACTTCACCTGCAACTAGCAATGCTATAAGAAGGGCTGAGCGAAGCGTACTTAGCCAAGCAACGGTTTGCATAGGTAGGGTGGTTAAACATGGCAATTGGTTACAAGTAGGAGGCTGACAAGAAGAACATGGGCATCGAGGCAAAACTATAGATCGAGACTACTAGCAATAGGCAAAGATAGTAATGTTATCGGGGTTCGGTCATCTTGCCTGAAGAGAAGACGTTCGGATCGAAAGAAGGGTCCTCGTGCTCAAACTCGTTGGAAACCTCGTGCTCAACCTCGTTGGAAAACTCGTGCTCAACTTCCGGCTCTAAACAAGACAAACGCACCAAGCACCAATCAACACGATGCAATGCGCACTCGAAAAACATGTATGCATGATGGATGCACTAGTGATGCACAAGGAGCACGTAAAACATCACTCAAGCAAAACACCTCAAAACAAGATAACAACCTGATATTATTAAACTACACAGAAAATCACCCAAGTTTGATATAAGATTCGCTGAAATCGGAGTTACGGGCTAAAAGTTATGCCCGAAACAAGATTTGAGCGAAAACTGCAAATTACAGCAACATAGCATCTTGGGAGCTCAAAATAATTAATCTACAGCACCCAAAAAGCATGGCAAAGGACTTGAACATAAACTAGATATAATGTACAGCAACTAGGTCCAAAGTGCACCCCCAACGGAGTCACGGATCAATAGCAATGATCTTGGACATATTGAACTTTGAAATAAAATTCTGGCAGCAGAATTTTATTGAAAGTTTGGAGCAAAAGATAAACATGCTACAGCCACTCAAATGGACATGTGAGGACATGGATGGAAAGACAACAATATATACTTCATGGAACAATCAAAATCCACCCCAAAACTATCATGTTTTGTCCTACAACATCACACGAACATGGCATCGGAACGTTACAGATTTCAGACTTAGTGAAATTTCACTAAGTCCTAAAACAGCAATATCATCTTAGCACACAAAAGAGCATGTTTAAGACACCTCGAAACTAAACATGGCAAAGGGTAAGCACCTCATCAAAATACATATGACGGTGATCCCGAAACACACAAGCATGCATCAATGTGGTGAACACACCGATTGCAACGAGCTCAACAAGATGGCATTTCATAACAAGTGAAAACATAACATGTGAACATGGCATCTTGCAACGATGATAACAAGGAAACAATAAATCTACCATGCAACCTATCACACACAACACGTAGTTCGTGACGAGACGAACACGTGGACATGTCATTTGCATCGTTTGGACAAGCGAGCTAAAAGATATCACAAGTCAAAGGTGGCATGAAAATAACACATAACAGCAGTTTATAACAAGATGCCCTCTTGCAACAGCAAAACAAGTGTCAAGATGACATCTAACATGCATGACTACAACAGGTAAAACGTAGAGGGCATCTCCACGAACCTCTGGACATGCTACACGCGCAAAACGGAGCAACAGGCACCAAACTAGAGCAGGTCAAAGTATGCATCACAGAACAGGAAACAGGGGCTTAGGAAAAAAAAAACAACCTCTCCAGATCCGGATGAACAGTGCGGGCCGGCCGGATGAACAGTGGCGAGGCCCAGATCTGGACGTCCACGGCCCGAGAGCGGAGCAGGCCCGCGGGAGCGGTGGCACGGGCCGGCGGCGGTGGCCCACCGAGGCGAGAAGGCGGCGGCGCGCGGTGCGCCTGGAAGCTGGGCCCGGTGGAGCGGCGGCCCAGCCAGGCGGAGCTGATTCGGTGCGGCGAGCGGCGCGGCCGCGGCCTGGGGCGGTGGCCCGCTGGCTGGCGCGACGAAGCTCGCGGGGCGAGCGGCGATGCGGGGCCCACTGGCGCGTGAAGGCGGCCGGCTGGAGGCGGCCCAGCGCCTGAGGGGCGAGGCGGGCCACGCGATGCGGAGCGGGAGGCGTGCGGGAGGGCCCGATGCGGCGAGCGGAGCCGGCCAAGTGGTCCAGGCGCGGGGACGAACGGGCCGGTCGAAGCGGTCGGCTCGGTGCAGTGCGATCGGGCGTCCGCGGCGCTAGAACGAAGCGCGTTGACTTCGACCAGCGCCTGGTCGATCGATCCCGGCGCGGCGCTCGAGGGAGGTCGAGGAAGCCTTCGGGATCAGGAGGAGAAAGGGATCTGAGATCTGAAATAAAAGGAAAAAAAATAGAGGGAAGGAGGAAGAAGAAGGGGAACAAGCCAAATAGACTAGGGGTCTATATATAGCAGTTTTAGACTAGGGTTTGGAGATAGGGGTGTTTAGGAGCCCTCCGATCGTGATCCAACGGATCCGATCGCGGGGATGATTTAAAAGGACCAGACGGAGATAAAAGAAAGCAGTAGGGGTATTTCCGGGACACGAAGTAAGGGCACTTCGGACCCACACGGGCAACGGAGGGAAAAGTCAACGGAGTCCAAACGAGACGAGATTTGAGAGGCGGGTTGCACACAACAAAACAACAACACACAACACAACCTCGCGGCACACCGGTAACGAAAAACGCCCGAACAACAAAGTAGGCCTACGGGACGTCACGGACACGTGAGGGAGCTCCGGAACGCGAAACGGACAACGGGAAGGAACGCCACGAACCGGATACAACCCACAACACAAATGCAATGCAATGCACATGTCTACATGATATGAATGAATGCCACACACTCACACAACAACACGACGAAAGCCCGAAAGACAAAGAACCCGAAATGGAAATAGGTGAAGCCGGAGATTTATTATATGCCCAAAAGGGAAAGTATTACATCCGGGGCATTACATCCAGCCCTGTAGCTCCCCATCCTACCCCGGCCAGCTCCGACGCGGAAGCACCCGGAGAGGACTCGGCATCCGCAAGACGCGCCCGGCTAGATATCAACCAGGTGGACTGAGTCCACCAGAATTGTTATCAAGCCCTAGTGGCTCGGTTTATCCTTTAGTTCCGCAGTAGTTGGTGTGTGGCGTAGTGAGTTTGTAGACCACCTGTGTGTCACCATCTAATAGTATGTGTGATCTGGCATGTGGTTGCAGAGTAAATTCTAGACGTGACCCCTAACCGACACGCACAGTAACATGTCACTTTTCTTTTAGGGTTTGAGGCCTGAGACTTTGACTCAGACAGCCCCGCGCCGGAGTCGGTGTCTCGGTCGTACCGGCACCACTTCATATTTCATGACCCAGGCTCTCTATAAGAGGCCACTCTCTTTTTCCACACCAGCAACCATCAGTATCAAGCACTGCCTTTTCCATTCATCCACCCATGTCTCACCCCGGAGCTTATCTGAGGACCCCCGATACAAGACCTGGTAGTTTTGTTATGTTATTGTGGGATTTTACCCGCAATACTCTTGGCTCCACCCATCCACCCCAGTATGAGCTATTCAAATCGAGAATCACTCCTGATCTCTCGAAATACTGGGCAGCTGTACATATTCCACCAGCAGATTTAAACCAAGGACCTCCCTATGTGATTTTTCATCGGGAGATCCATGCCAACGCCAGGCATGGCCATTGAGTCTGCTGCGTATGAAGCAGTCACCCGTCTTCGATTTGCGGTGCCATGTGCCAACGCAAGGGAATACTGCTATTTTCCAAGTCGCGCTGCTTTTGGAGCAGAAGCTACGTTCCGCTGTGGACGTGCGGAGAGCGATCCAGCCCTAGTCTATCTCATTCAATATGTGATGGCCCAGGAGCGTTTCACCCAGCAAATACTGGAGTATCTCCACTACCTTGCTGTGCTGAATCCCCGGATCGCCATTGGCGGACCCCCTCTGCCAACTCGGGAGGGACACGTTCTTCGTTTGCTCCCTCCACTTCCTCCACTCCCTCCGGAAGAAGAAGGATGTGTTCCAATACCTGGAAGCCTTCCGCTTGACCCCGTAGATCCCGCTTTCGGACCGTAGACGGTCGTGAGTGCGTTTGTGTAGCGTGTAGTGTTTGTTTGCGTGATGTGCTTTGTTTGTTTTGATTGTATGTCATGAATGTATTGCCCTGTTTGCATTTTTGCATATGAGTGCTTTGTTTGGGTGGTATGCTTTTTAATTCTACCGCCTTAACAAATCTCGAGGACGAGATTTTCTTAAGGGGGTTAGAATTTGTAACACCCCAAAAATTTAACTACTTTTTCATGAATTAAAAATTTGGCTAGAAATAAAATTTTGAATTATATTAGGTTCTTTAATAATTTTTAGCCTTTTCTATACCTGTCCTTCAAAAATCTTCTTTACATATAGAAAAAAAATTTGGAAATATTTTTGTGGGCTCTGACTGTATCTTGGGTCATTTCATTATTTGTTTGATAACATTAGAAATTATTTTCAAAATAAAATTTTGCCTTAGAAATTTCTTTTAATAGCTTTTGCAGTGTTTTAAATGCTTCTGTTGCACTACTTCTATTTTAAATAATTCTCTAAGAATTCCACCATAATTCTGGGAGGTCATGTGATGCCTATATGTCACATTGGTGCAAAAACCCAGCTTGGTGTTTTGCAAAATTTGAGTGAACCATCCTCTTTTTCAGTTCTGTCCATCTTCTAGGTTTCTACTACAGCCCTATTATTTCTTGCTCCAAAAATTCTGAGCCTTGGCCATCTTCTAGTTCCTCCTACCAAACCCTTAACTCCAGAAGATCAGATCCATTAGCATCTTTTAAACCCACCAAACACCCCTCTGAATATTCTGTCCAGAACTGAATTCCAGTACAACTTGCACTAGCAAGTATTTCTTGTTCCCAAACTAACTCCACCATCATCTCTATCATCTAAAGAGACCCCATCCTGCCAACTTTCACACCCAACACAACTTCCTACATAGCCCTATCATTTCATCAAACACCCTGTGGGCCTGGAAGGAAATTGGCCTCTCTCTTAACTGCATTAGAGACTTGCACTTTTGGCCAAACCAGCATGTCCACGATCTCTCTCATGCCCTAAAGCACCATCCTGCTAAGTTGCAACATGTTCGAACGCCTGTAGATGCCATTGACATTTCAGCAAACAAGTGGCGTGCGTGCGTAGAGCGTGGCCAGAGCACGCGTATTGCAGCCGCTGGCATCATGCTCCTGTCGCCACTCTACTGCCTCCCCTGCTCGCCCGAGTCTTCCTCTGGATCAACTCGACCTCCAATTACTTCCCCGACACCTTCCCTTGGCCGCTTGCGCCGGCCACCACCGTCCACGCCGACCGGAGCCGCCGCCCGACGAGTCCCGCATCGCCACGTCGCACCGACCGTCAACGCTCTGGACGCGTGGCTCGCCCCCGAGCCAAACACGACCCCCGCCATCACTGCAAGCCGCTACCATCCTCACCAAACCCCGCCGTCCATCACCGGCCTCGCCACCGGCCGCGTCTGCCATTAATGGCCGCCGCCTCTGTCCGCCCGTGGACGGTGCCGTCCAAAGCTACCTGGCGCCTCCCGGGGCAGCCAGCTCACCTTGGTAGTAACTGCGGCCAGCCACCGTCCTCGCCGAACCTCACCGGCCACCCAACGACCTCACCGGCCGGAGTAAAAGCATCGCCACCGTGTCCGCTCTCTGGAAATCGCGGCACCGCGTCGCCCCGCCTATTTAAGCCACCCCCGAGCTCTCCCAGCTCCACACCATTCCCACTCCTCCCTCTGAGAACCACCCCAAGCCGCAGAACGACCGGAAACGGTCGTCATCCCCGTCTCCGGCAGCTACTGCCGCCGCCCTCACCACGAAGCTCACCACCTCTCCAGTGTTTCCCCCTCTCCAGTCTCTACACCAGAGGCCTCCCCGTGGTTCCGCGGATCCATCCCACCCTTCAATTTCACCGGAGCAAGCCCCAGGGCGAAAGCCCTCTTCCACCCGACGATCCCCTCCGCCGTGCTCGAAGCACTGCTCAGTCCCGAACTTCCCGGCGACCACCACCACTACGTACGGATGCGGCACTTCCTCCTGGACTTGTCCATCTGCCGAGCATCGCCAGAGATGCCCTACGGCGCCGGCAATCATTGCCGGAGCTCCTCCTCCGTTCTGCCCAGACGCGCGCGAGGAGGAGGACGAAGACCGGTCAAACCTGACCGGCGGGCCAGGCGGGCCCACTGTCAGTGACCACAGGCCGCGCCAGCTCGGCGTAAGTGGAGGCGTACTCCGCTAATACGCCTTCGACGTCGACGCGTCCCACACTGCCGAAGCAGCTGGGCTCGGCCCAGTGGCGCGCTCGGCTAAGTCGCGCTCAGGGCGCCTCTCTGACCTTTCCCTTTTCTTTTTCAGCAAGTCTTCAATTAATTCCTCAGAGCACTTTTCAAATCCCAAATCCAGTTATTCCAATTTCTGTAGACTTCTAAAATCATGATCTATTTATCTAAATTAAGTAAACATTTTTACTGTGCATAGTTTCTGTTTTAATGAATTTAATAGTGCTTTTAATCATGTTTTCCATCTTAGTAATTCCATAACTAATTCATATGAACTCTAAATAAATTAATTCCTTTTCTGATATTCCTTAAATATCCTCTAGTTTATTTTAGTATTTGTTTCAAAAACATTTGAAATACTTTTTGGCACTGTTTTAGAATTATGTGGTGATTTAGATATGTTTGAAACTAGGTTTTTGGAGGAGAAATGAATATTTTCAAACTTTTGGAGTGCACCCAATATTGCTGCATGTTCAAGGCAAGCATCTTGAAACCTTGATATGGTGAAAGTTTGCTTGCTAATATAATTGTTGCATGGTTCATTAATTTTAAATAAGAATTGCATATGAGTAGAAATATTGCATGCATGCATGGTCATGATTATACTTTCTCTTGCATGCATTCCCTTCAAATTTGCAACATGCATAAGTTATGAGAATCCAGGATTGTGCTCCTGTTTTGGACGTGCCGGTGGGCACGGGCCCTATTTGACACGGTGGTGTCATGAGATATATGTGGAAGCAGACAAGGGTTGTGGCCCTGTCCTGATGTTATGGTTGGGAGAATGTTTTGTTGAGTTAACCATCGCAGGGTACATAAGCCTCCTGAGTCGACCGTAGATCGAGTCTTGTTCCAGTAACCCCCATACTTGTCTCGTGCTACCACTTGTCCCTGCCTCGGGTAAGGTATGGTTTAGTAAGTTGTTAACCCCTTTTCTTGGCACACACCGTACAGAGAGGCCATGGTGGAAGATACCGCGTGCATCCGGTAGGCATGCCACATGGTCCGGGGGCATGGGTGTTTCCGGTTGTAGCCGAGAGGGAGTGTACCCTTGTAATCCGCGCGTTTGAATAGTGATCCCATGCTATTGGAGGTTGTAGCCTTCCCACTTAGAGTTTTACTTAACTGTTGTTTTGGGTGATCCCTGGTAGCAGAAAAGTTAAGCTGGTGTGTGCTGGTTAGGTGTGTTTTCAACCCAAAGACCATAATGGGAATTAGGCAGTGTCACGATACTGACTAAAGAAACCCTATACTTGTGGGTAAAGAGTACACCCTCTGCAGAGTTTGAAACCTATTCGAATAGCCGTGTCCGCGGTTAAGGACTACAGTCTGGGTTGGTCAAGTGTCGGTCTTAGAGTCGGTCTCCGGAGGAAATATTTAAAAGTGAGGCATGGTTAGTTTGCAAGATAATTATCATTGCTACTGGTGTTACTATTAGTATATTTGATGGTATGATTATATTGCTTATGAACTAACCCCCTGCTCTTATTATACTTTCCAGAGTGTCTCAGGGGCTGGCTAGACTACCCCGGACACTCGCCTTTATTTCTAAGTCCTTTCTGTGGCGTCCCTCGAGTGTCAGGCGGTTTATCTCGCCACTACTCTTGTGGACACCCGACTGGCATTTCTTTTCAAGTCCTCTCGTGGCGTCGCCTGAGTTCTCGGATGGTATCGTCCGATTCCTCTTTTAGACACCCGACTGGCATTTCTTTTCAAGACCGACCGTGGTGTCACTTGATATCCGTCCGGCATTCCTTTGATATTTTTATTGATACTAATATTTATTTTCGGTTTTTACTATTATTCACCATGCCATACTTTATTTCCTGTCAGCATGCATTTAACATAAGTCTATCATGAGCACACACATATAGTTTAATTTATCATGACTATATCATTGTTTTGCTGCATTTGTTATATCATTTGTCCATGGTGTTTGCGAGTACATTCAAACGTACTCACAGGCTTGTCCCTGGCTATTTACTTGGCCAGGTTATGGGTTCTGCGAGGATTAATACAGCGACATCCGTGCGAAGCCTAGGAGTGCAGCCACGCAGGATAGGAGTTATCCGGGTCAGCTGTTCCTGTTGAAATGGAGCCCCATCGATGTGGAGATCTGCAAGCCAATTCCTTCATCCACCACCGGAGTCATTGTTGCATCAGTAGACCTATATGGTCTTGTATCAAATTCTTGTAAATGCTTGGTAACCTGTAACAAGGATGTGTCCACCAGTAACAGTAATCCTGGGCTGGTGATGACACTAGGGGTTAATTTCTGGAATATTGTGTTCCCGAAATCCGGCCCCGACAGCTTGTCGGCGGCCGCCATAGCCTGGCAGTTGGTGCATGCGACAGTCTCCTTGCCGGAGCTACCAACTTGGGCTTTCTTGGTGTCAGCCTCCTTGCCGGACTGCTCAACGACTAGCACTTCCTTGTTCTTCTTCTTTCTGTTGTTCCGCCGCCGGCTTTTCTTTGCCGGGGCGGCTTCCTCACTGTCAGATCCCCTTGCGCATGTATCCTCTCCGGGGAGTTTCCTCCCCTCCTCAGCGCGTGCACACTTGTCGTCCAAGGCATAAAGCTCACTGACGTCTTGGATCTTGCACATCGCCATCTCCTCCCTCATCCTGCGGTTACGCATGTTCTGATGGAACGCGCTGATAACCGCGGCAGGGTGAACGTCTGGGATGTTGTGCTGGACACGGCTGAACCTCTGGATATATTTGCGCAGGGGCTCTCCTTCCTTCTGGGCGAGCAGGTGAAGGTCACTCTCCTGGCCATGAGGTTTGTGGCCGCCTGTAAAGGCACCGACAAACTGATGGCAGAGATCTGCCCAAGAAGAAATGGAGTTGTCCGGCAAGTGCATGAGCCAGGACCTGACGTTGGGTTTGAGTACCAGAGGGAAGTAGTTGGCAAGGATCTTCTCGTCTCGTCCCCCAGCAGCTTGCACCGCAATGGTGTAGATGATGAGGAACTCTGACGGGTGCGTCTTGCCGTCGTACTTCTCCGGCACGTCTGGCTTGAAATTCTTCATGCTGGGCCACTGGACTTGCCGCAGCTCACGAGTGAACGCAGGGCAACCTACCGCGTACGACAAGTCGCCTGGTCCCCCTGGCGCGTGCATGTCAACAGTGGGCCCAGCGCGCTGGTCGGATTGACGGCGCGCTTCTCTTCGGCGCTCGATGCGGGTTCGAGCGTCCTCTTGTTGCCGATCGTCGAGAACTTGGCGCTGATCGCGGCAAGCTCGCGGATCTGATGACGCAGTGGAGTCGTCGTCGATGTTGATCCGGCGAGTCGGCGATTTTGGCCTTCGGGGCGGAGAGTGCACGGTGGTTGCACCCCCACCGGTCTTGTCTCCACCGGCCCGCGCCTGGCTAACTTGCCGCGGCCGTGACGTGCTCGGCTGCTGCGGGGTGTCGCCATTGGCGAAGGAGATGAGACTCTGGATGGTGGCCCTCCAGTCGTCGGCCTTGTCTGCCGCTAGAGGGAAGTCAAGGAGCAGTTGAGCTCGTGCTAGTGCTTCTGCTGGAGTGGCGGGTAGCGGTGGCGAGCGGCGCGAGGAGCGGGATATGCTCGGACTTCTAACTACGTTAGAAGGAGCAGCATCCCGTTCCGGCGACCGTGTCTTGCTCGTGCCAGCGTGCTGGTGCGCACGCTGGCCTTGAGCGTCCCGAGATCCGCCAGCTTGACCTTGGCCCAGCAAGCGTATGGTACCTTGAGTACCACGACGCTGCCGTTCCCGCGCCTCCTGAGAGGGGCGCGGTGCATGTACGGACGTCGAGGCTTTGGAGTGCGCGTGGTCGTCCGCCTTGTCCTTGGACTTGGCGGCGCCGTGAGTTCCCTCGTCGACGTCCATTCTTCCGCCGGCATCTACCCCACCAGCCGTTGGCTCCGGCGGTGGTGGGATCGACGCGGACAGACCTGCTGCCTCCGAAGCTTTCTTCTTCAGCGGCATGTTGATGAAGAAGTTTAAGATGTAGCCCGTGCGCAGGCCGGATCTGGTTCACACAACCTCGACGCTTCCCCCTAACTGGCGCGCCAAAGATGTCGGGGAAACTGATCGCCCACGAACACCTATGGGACCGAAGCCCCTTTTCGGTACGGCAGGGGGCGGAGGATGCACGAAGAGCGGATCGAGGCGTGCACACGAGCAGTTTACCCAGGTTCGGGCTGCACGGATGCGTAAAACCCTACTCCTGCTTTGATTTGTATTGTGTTCTTTCTCGGGAGCGAGGAGAGCTACAATACACTCTAACCGCTAGCAAGACCGAGCGTGGGAATGATCGATCTTCGGAACCCCTTCTACGTTGCGCATGGGCCTCCTTTTATAGGTCAAAGGGGTCACCGACAGGTGGCAACACAGACGGGGGTAAAAATGTAAAAAGAGGGGGTAGTTGGAACAGTGTCCCATACCTAATCCTGACGGCAGGGGACAAGGGCATTAAATGCCCGTCGCCGTCGCCCAAGCAGTGCAAAAAGTGGCCGTTAGGGGCGCCACCGTCCGCCACGAGGGTGGCCTTGTCATCGCTGCTTGCCACCGTGTACCCCAGGCTGCACAGCCTTCCGCCACGTGCGCCTGGGATGGCCCCAGGGCGACACGTGGGTGGATGCGCTGGAGCGCGGGTACTGAGTGGAGGTTTGCCGCGGCAAGCACCTTGCCGCGGCCGCTATCTTGTCACTTCTGGGAGCTTGTCGCTCGCCGAGCCTTGCCGCGACGCGTGGCATGCCGCGGCAAGTTCCTTGAGATGCCTTTGATTGGCCTTCCCGGCAAGCTCCTCTTGCCAGGGTCTTGTACCTTGAGTGGTTTTGTGCCTTGAGTGGCCATCCCGGCAAGCTCCTCTTGCCGGGGTCTTGTCTTTTTGTCTTGAATACTTTGTTCTTGAATGGCTCCAAGGGAGCCATGGAGGATCTTGGCGGTCGCCTGGCGAGCCTTGCCGCGGGACGCTGCAACTGCCTATGCACAAGTTCGGGATACTAAGGTACCCCTACTTTAGTACACCGATAGGCGCGGAGGGCGGTGAGGTTATCGTGCTCTCCTCCGATGACGAGGTTGAAGGCGGCGAGTACGGCGGCGCGAAGGGTGGCGAGGTTATCACGCTCTCCTCTGATGACGAGGTCGAAGGCGGCGGCGGCGACGGTGCGGAGAGCATCGAGGTGGGACCTGAGGATGACCAGATCGACATCAATGAGTGGAGGAGTACCTTCGCCAATGACCCCAACGACGGTACTGGCCCGAACCCGGCTCACTGCACACCGTACATGACGAGGAAGGATTGGCTCGACCTCTACTTCGACCGAAAGTAGTATAGCTTAGTTTAAATTTATGTTTTATGTTCGGTTATGCAAAACTATCTATGTTTATGTTTGAATCCATGCTACTTTCGGTTGAACCTGCTTTGAACTTGATCAAATTGAAGTTTACAACCTTAGGTTCAGTGGATCGACTAGAAAAGGCCAAAACTTGCTGGAGTGTATATATATCCACTAAGGGTTTTAGTCCTTTAACTTTTTAAGGATCGCCTAGAGATGTCCTTATGACTTGTTTATTTCCGTTCTTCACAATGTGATGCTCTATATGTGCAACTATTTGCCGTGCAGTTCAAGTTCATCAATAACAGTTTCAACAATACAACTACGAATTATGATATTTGTTTGCTGTTATGGATATTGCAGTTAATATGCCTTTTCATTTTTCAATTGTTGTTTGGCAACATGCATTGTACCGAATGAATAAACATGCAATCCCAGGCTACATAGCAACAAGGAAGAGTGTTACCTTAATGTTCTGATGATGTCTAGGGAGTCTAGATATACATGTAATAAAATCTTATATAATGGGATGGATAGAGTGTTGTACTTCATCATTTTTCAATTGTTGTTTAGCTTCTAATATTAACTTGGTGCTTTTAGGTACATATATCATTGCAAAAGATCCACACTTCAACCCTTTCTGCGTATGGGACAATGTGATATTCATGAACCAGCATCAAGTGAGGAAACTTATAAAGATTGTTATTAAAATGGGTCAAAACATGTCAATCGAACTATTGGTTTACACTTTATGCAAGACAACAGTGAACTGTAGGATGGTAAGTAAGAACCCTTTAGCCTTCTTTTTACTGCCCGTAATGAGTTGTGTTCGATGACAATATCTGTATCTTTAAGTAAGAACCCTGTAGCCTTCTTTTTACTATCCGTAATGAGTTGTGCTAGATGACAATATCTGAATATTTTTTCTTTTGCAGGGGATCCTAAAACAGTTTACTCAAGATTACCTCTCAAAATACATGATTGGCGGCCGACCATCACAAGGGGTTGGACTAGAGTCCTGCATGCCTTTTGCATCCAGGAGAGCACAATAGGGCCATTCCGCTTCACCTTGTTCAGCAACTGGAATGTCTGTCACCTCTTTCTTTACCATCTGTAATACTACAAGTATAGGACCCTGGTTCATCATTCTTTATTTGGTGCTTATGTAATTCTTAAACATATGTACCTATGAATCGAATAATGCATTGGTTGTTTGAACCTGATGGCTGATGGATATGAATAAAGCTATAGCCTACTTTCAAGTTTAAATTAGGTACAATTTTAAATAGCAGCAATTAAATTAGGGAGAAATTACGTTGTGCAGGTCATTACAGCACACACGGTTGGTAAAACACAAACGTCTGCGATATACACTATAATCCGAGACGGTTAATAGAGAGGAAACGTGTGCAAGCATGCACACACTTGCCGCTTGCAAAGCGTTTGTGATGTCAGACACTATCACATACGATGCGGGAAAACCAAATGTGTGTGATTGTCTACCATCGTACACGGTTTATAATCATGAACTATTTGTGATGTGTCAGGCATCGTAAAACTCCCGTGCCTGGAATCTGCCTGGAAAACTGCCCTGTCTAGAATCTGCCTAGATTTAGGTAAAACCACAAAACTCCGACTGCGATGACAATGCGAGCACAAACGAGTAGCAAGGATGAAGCGTTTGGGATATTCGAGATATCAGAAACAGTTATATCGGGACAACTATATGCATCTTGGCTCCCTATCCCCGACAGTTTCTGGGTCGTGTGGGAAGGACCCCCCTATTTCCCACACTCACTTGGTGACGGTTCCAAATGCCGTCGCGGAAAGGGGTTAAAACCCATTTGTATAGCACCGACGCGTACCAGTGTCTGGGCCACCGTCTTCTCGTCGACCTCCTCTGGGTGGCTTCGAGCGGTGTCGTTTGGGCCCGAATACATCCACATGGGATGGTCACGAGCTTGCAGGGGCTGGATGTGGCGACTCAGGAACTCCTCCAGTAGGTCCATGCCCGTCAGTCCACCATGAACCAGAGCCACCATGGCGTTGACCAAAAGTGAAACTTCACCTTTCTCCTCCGCGGTAACTTGCATGGAACGAGCTTGGTTAGTTAATGTCTAAAGAAAAGCGGGGGAGTCCAGTCGGATATAAGTGAGCTGAGATGTCCTTGCAGTAGAACCAAGTCGACTGCCAGCCCCTAACTAACTCCGGAAATGTCATCGTAGGAAATGTGGTCTTGCCTCTCATTTGGATCCCCAACCCCCCACACATCTGAAACACATGCGTCTTCTCATCAGTCGGATTGGCTTTTTTCACCGACTGAGATCGGCAAGTGAAAATATGCTTGAACAAGTCCCAATGAGGTTGACACCCCAGGAAACTCTCGCACATCGTGATGACTGCAACAAGATAGGAAATGGTGTTTGGGGGGAAGTGGTGGATCTGAGCGCCAAAGAAATTAAAGAAACCACGGAAAAAGTGGTGTGGAGGCAGAGAAACACCTCGCTCGACATGGGTGGTGAGCATAACGCACTCGTCCTCGCGCGGTTCGGGCTCCGTCTCCCTTCGCGGCAGCCTCCAAGACCTAGGCGCGACGAGGCCGTCGACGGCGAGGCCTTTCAAATCCTCTTTAGTGACCGTTGAGCAGATCCAGTCCCCCTGGATCAAACTAGGTCACAGACTGGACCACGACGTCGACCCGTTCGCCGGCTTCTTGCCCTTGGAGGCGGCCTTCTTCGTAGTTCCGTCTTTCGCCAATGACCACGAGCTTTCGCGGGACAAAGGGAGAACTGAAGGAGCAAAGAGACTAGTGGAGGAGCGAATGGAGGGCACAGTACCGCACGTCGGCAGCAGCACCTTATATACTCATATTTTCGAGTGGCTGGCCGGCGGGCCGAGATGACCCGGTTACATCCTGCAATGGTCGGCTGCTCGATACATGGCGACAAAGGCGACACGGAGATCGAGGAGCCCCTGATGACGTGTTCTAATTGCCACGTCAACATCATGTCCTGTCCCATGCGCTTCTCCATGCTTCTTAATCCCGTAAAATCTGGAGCGCACATGGCAATAAATCACTCCAAAGATACGCCGGTCCGTCCGGCTCGGTACAGATCAATTGAATTCACTTGACAAGTCTCAAAAGGCCGCAATCGATAGAGGCAACTATTGCAGAAGCGAATTGCGAAAGCGTCACCGAGAACTTCAAGAGATTCACTCGGAACTTTGAGGCTTATCCAAGCTGCTCTAATCAACCTCTCCTCCAGTCGACCCTCAATCCATTCGGGGGCTAATGATGAGGATATGTACCTAGGGTAGGGTCTTAGGCCTGACCTACCTGACCTACCCAAGGACACCATGGGAAGACCAAGGGAGACTACACAGAAAATACCGACTGAAGTATCCCATAGTGAAATACACTCGACCAATTATCTCACTCGGATATCCCAATTCCATTCGACTAGGATTAAGTCATTCGACCATACAAGAAACCACTTGGAGTATAGAAGATCTAACGTAACTCAGGATGACAACGGTCAGGCGTTCACTTTGTAGTCTTAAAGGTCATTTATAGCTCTTTATAGCTGACGTTATCAGTAACGCCCTATCTTAATGTACATTGAACCATGTGTAATGGGGGATGGCTCGGGTCCTAGCGCACTATATATAAGCCACCCCCTCCTCTGGTACAAGGGTTCGCACCCCATGTAACACACACACTCATATTCTATTCAACCGCCTCAGGGCACCGAGACGTAGGGCTTTTACCTCCTATGAGAGGGGCCCGAACTCGTAAACTCGTGTGTACAACCTCACCGTAGTTAGGACCTTGCCTCCTCATACGTACCCCCTATTCTTACTGTCAGACTTAGTACCACGACAATCACTTCTTGATCACTACTAGTTGCGACCGTTGGCATATATTATCATCTCGCTCTGACTTCGTAAGCTAGCCTCATATAATGCTTAGTGCTGCTGCAACCACTTTGTAATCTCTCCACACCTAAAAGCCTTAATAGTTTTGATACCCGAGAACAAGATTATTGAGTCCTCGTGACTCACAGTTTAGTACACAAACAGATGCAGGTACATTAGAGTTTGACTCAGGAGACATGCAAGAGCTTCAATGGGAGTTTGATGAAGAGCGTGGGCGTAGGTATGTGACATTCCCCGACGATCAGTAGTGGTTCCTACTAGCGCCGATCGGGATTAGCATGTGTGGTATCTTTTTCTTCGTTTGATTTTGTCCGTAGTCGGACTCTTTGTTCTCTCGATGAATGCATACTTATTATATTAATTGTGTGACGTGGCGAGTGTAAGCTAATTATTAAACTCTCTTTCATCGGGTTCATTACATGGGTTATGTAAAGATACCATGCTTGAGACCATTCTAGAATGCGGTTATGACTCTAAATCGTGCCTCGATATGTAGGAGCTATAGCCGCATCCTAGGCGTTACAAGTTGGTAATCAGAGCCTTCCCTGACCTAGGAGCCCCTGCTTTATCGAGCCGCTGTCGATGTTGAGTTTAGAATCAAAAATTGTTTTGAGTCTTAGGAAGTTTTGACTTCCCTATCCTCTTTTCATTTGAGTTTAGAACCAAATATTTTTTTAGGATCACGCATGTATTGTTGGGATCGTTCTGGTATCTTTGTGACGAGAATTCTGTCTTGGTTCCTCCCGTCTGTTTGGATTGGAACCGGGGAGTTGAGCTCTAAGGTCTTGTCGTCACATTGTGTATCGTTACAGTTCTGCAATACTAGAGATCGCTGACATCGAAAACTCTTCTATGCATGTCTGGTGGTGAGATAACCCCAACATCACCCAGTACTGGGGGGATAGTTCAGGAGTATTGCCACAGCTAGCATGCCTTGTTATGTGTTGACAGATGGATACAACTGGATGTAGGGATTGTTAGTTGGGTGAGATATTTGTGCTTCCCCTGTATCCCAACACCAAATTGCATAACCCGAAAGTTTCGGGCATTAGTAGGTGGGAATTCAAGTAGCTCTATGATTTCTTCTGACAAATACATGATTTGAGGTTGGGATCCAACGTCTAGTGGTTCGCTTGTCACGGTCGAGTTTACAGTGGTATCGTCGCGTCTTATTGAATCCTTGGCTATGCCGATTCGGGGACGCTTCTGTCATTCGTGATGTCTAGTGTAACATCGTGCCTAGGGGGACTCATCATGAAAACTTTGGATGGAATCTCTATCATACATTTGTTCCCGCTTCTTCCGCATGCCAAATCCTTTATTTTGTTGTGAGTTGTGGTATTCGAGTTGCTTCGATATCAAATGCTGATTCCATACATTTTCCTACATGGTGTCCTCATATTTCTATTAGAGTGTGAATTCTTCTTAATCATCAAGGTTATCATCTTTTTTCCAACCGATGTGCCTCTCATCAAGATAATTCGATCCTCCTTTTCATTTGCAAGAGCGATTCTCAGTTTTCTCAACGGTGTTCATTCCGTTCGTCCCAAGTTGTCTTCATTTTTTCCAACCATCCCACCTTTTTCTTCAAGGAGTCAGAAATCTCAAGTCAAGTATCCATTTTATTCATGAGAATTTTTGTGATAGCCTGGCTTATTAGGGATGATAGACTACTCATATAAATAAGAATTCCTTCTTTTCGGGTAGCCCATTCGGACAGAACTCCAAAGTTAAGCGTGCTCAGCTTGGAGTAGTTTTTGGATGGGTGACCTACCGGGATGTTGGTCTCGGGTGCGGACGAGTGAGGACAAAGTGCGCATAAAAGACTAGTATTGATTTGTGGGGCCAGTCTAGATCCCGCCAGGAGTAACGACCACCGGCGGGTGTGTCCGGGGCTTTACAAGTTGGTATCAGAGCCGACCCTTGCATTTACACGGATGTTTGCGGATAGGTGCATGGTCATATTATTCATGACGTTTGTGACCCGTCGTGCCACACGACATGGCACATGTGCCGGACTGGAAGCACAGACGTATGTGCCAAGAGGAAACATTCCTGTGGCCCGACGAGGACGTCGGTTCCTCTGCGTGGGGGTGTATGTGACAGCCTGGCTTATTAGGGATGATAGACTACTCATATCAATAAGGAATTCCTTCTTTTCCGGGAGACCATTCGGACAGAACTCCAAAGTTAAGCATGCTCAGCTTGGAGTAGTTTTAGGATGGGTTACCGATCGAGAAGTTTGTCCTGGGTGCGCACGAGTGAGGAAAAAGTGCGCAAAAAAGACTAGTATTGATCTGTGGGACCAGTCTAGATCCCGCCAGGAGTAACGACCACCGGCGGGTGTGTCCGGGGCATTACAATTTTCTTCATTTTTCACGTCAATGTTCTTATCCGGTGATTCTTTCAAACTATTTTGAGGTTGTTGCCTCATTTATGCCATTTAATTCAACCAGTGCAATCTCTCTTTGA
Source organism: Secale cereale (assembly GCA_902687465.1). Lineage (NCBI taxonomy): Eukaryota > Viridiplantae > Streptophyta > Magnoliopsida > Poales > Poaceae > Secale > Secale cereale. Next base: position 233,463,061 of record LR738712.1, read on the forward strand.
AGAATCATTTCCATCGGTGTTTCTTTTTTGTGGGCCCTAACACATAGGTCTTTGTCCAGGATCTTCTAATTCTTTCCGGAGCTATCCTCAAATTCTTTTCAAGGTGTGCCGTAAGAATGTATTCCATCAGTCATATGCCTTCTCCAAGATCGCTTTGAAATTCTTTTCATCGCCGGTTCAACCTTTTAATTCTTCATTCCGGAGTGCCTCAACAATTCATGGCGGTGTATCTCATAGTCTTTATCAGATTTTGAAGACCGAAGAAGAGTTCCTCTTGATTCCTTACTCGTTCTTCCAAAGATTCATGGTTCAAGCTTGATGCCATCCTCTCGAATCATTTCCATTCGCGAGGACTTTTTCTCATATCCATCTAAAGCTTTTCAAAGCGATCTTAATTCCAAGGAGACCATCATCCCAGAATATTTATGTGTTCTCATCATTCATCGCTTGTTCTTCGGTTCTCCTAAATTGTTGTTACTTCTTTCATCTCCTAATTCTTCCGATGCATCATTCAAGTATTCTCTAATCAGCTCGTGATCTCTTTGTTCTTGATATGTCTTTGTCGTATCTATAATTTTTGATTGTTCCATGCCAATATTCTACAACTTTTACATACTTTTGGCAATTTTTTATACTATTTTTGGGACTACCATATTGATCCAGTGCTCACCGCGAGTTCCTGTTTGATGCATGTTTTTTGTTTCGCAAAATATCCATATCAAAAGGAGTCCAAACGGGATAGAAACGCACGGATATATTTTTTGGAATATATGTGATTTTTGGGAAGAATAATGAACGCGAGACGATGCCCAAGGGGGCCACGAGGTAGGGGGGCGCGCCCATGACCCTCGTGGCCACCCCGTAAGGCGGTTGGTGCCCTTCTTTCGCCGCAAGAAAGCCAATATCCGGATACAAATCGTGTCAAAATTTCAGCCCAATTGGAGAAGTTTGCCCTTATTAAGGATTATATTAATGGGTTGTCTCTCACTACTACACATGATGATTTTAATAGATATAATATGCATGTGCTTGCTTCTCCTACTTGCAATTATTATGAGAGAGGAACTATATCTCCGCCGATGCATAGAAAGAGAGTTAGACTTCGTTGTTGCATGATATATGTTTCTTTGTGCTCACTAGTAAATCACAAATCATTGTTAATTAAAATTGGCTTTGATATACCTTGGGATCCGGGTGGATACATTACTTGAGCACTATATGCTTAGCTTAATGGATTTAAAGAAAGAGCTGCCAGGGAGACAACCCGGAAATTTTAGAGAGTCATTTATTTCTGTTGTGTGCTTTTACAAAGTTTAAAAACAAAAAAAGAGGGGAACCTAAAACTTTTTCAAAAAGAAAAGCGAAAATGAGAAAGACGAGCATTGTTAAAGTGGGAGCTAGCCTTGAACTTTGTTCATGCCCATGGAAACTTTGTGAACCTTGATCACATAAAATTTTCAACAAAAATAATTATCCCCTTGTAAAATTCCATTTTATTATAAAAATAATGTGCCAAGAGTTTCCTTTAGGATGATTAAACTGCTTGTTGGTTTCTGCGGTGCAAAAACAGAAACTTTTGCTCTAGTGCACAATTTTACATTTTTACTGGAACGTCGAAAGAATCTGAATTTTCTGGAAAGTCTTCCTATACAAATTTTTTTTTCTTAACTTTTCCAGAATTTTTAGAGTTACATAAGTATGGTTAATGTTCATATTACTACAGACTATCCTGTTTTCACATATTGCTGTTATAGCTTCATTATTTGCATATGTTTGAATTCTTGTTGAAGCCTCCTTGACTTGGGGCCATAGCATTGTGATAGCATACGGTGGGTAATGTTTGTTTATAATTTTAATATAATGTTGGAGCAGTACACGATGAGATTTCATTGATCATATGCACTAACCTCGCCACTAAAAGTTTGGTTAAGTTTTGTGTGGATGAAGTGTTCGAAGATCGAGGAGGTCTTGATGTGAGGAGAAGGAGGAGAGGCAAGAGCTCAAGCTTGGGGATGCCTAGGGCACCCCCAGTAAATATCCATGGAGACTCAAGAGTCTAAGCGTGGGGATACCCCTGAAGGCATCCCATCTTTCTTCAACAAGTATCGGTATTTTCTCGGATTCATTTCGTTCACATGATATGCGTAAATTCCTGGAGCATCGTGTGCTTTTTATTATTCTTTTAATAAATGCACCATGCTGGTATGTGATAGTCCTTGGTTGATTTATAGAATGCTCTTTGCACTTCACATCTTTTGAGTATGGCTTTATAGAATGCTTCATGTGCTTCACTTATATCATTTGAAGTTTGGATTACCTGTTTCTCCTCACATAGAAAACCGCCATTTGTGGAATGCTCTTTTGCTTCAATTATATTTGTTAGAGCGTGGGCATATCTGTTTTAGAAAGAATTAAAACTCTCTTGCTTCACTTATATCTATTTAGAGAGTTGACATGAATTGGTCATTCACATGGTTAGTCATAAAATCCTACATAAACATGTAGATCGCCGAATATGATATGTTTGATTCATTGCAATAGTTTTGCGATATAGAGATGCTAATATGTGGGAGGTACTAGTGAATGATTGTGGTTTAGTAAAAGTATTGGTGTTAAGGTTTGCGATTCCCGAATCATGCACGTATGGTCTCCTAACTATGTAACCTACTTGGCGCGCATTGTATTTTGATTGTTTATCTTTGCGTGAAGGTCGGGGGAGCGCCATGGTTAACTCCTACTAACCTCACCCCTAGGAGCATGCATCGTAGTATTTTTGTTTCGAGGTCTAATAGATTATCCGCAATAAGTATGTGAGTTCTTTATGACTAATGTTGAGTCCATGGATTATACACACTCCCACCTTTCCACCATTGCTAGCTTCTCTTGTGCCGTGCAACTTTCGCCGGTACCATACACCCACCATATACCTTCCTCAAAATAGCCACCATACCTACCTATTATGGCATTTCCATAGACATTCCGAGATATATAGCCATGTAACTCCACCATTCTGTTTATTATGACACGCACCATCATTTTCATATTGCTTTGCATGATCGTAAGACAGCTAGCATGATGTTTTCATGGCTTGACCATTTTTTGATGTCATTGCTATGCTAGATCATTGCACATCCTGGTACACCGCCGGAGGCATTCATATAGAGTCATATTTGTTCTGGCATCGAGCTGTAATATCGAGTTGTAAGTAAATAAAAGTGTGATGATCATCATTATTAGAGAATTATCCCGGAAAAAAGGCCAAATAAAAAAGAAGGAAGAAAGGCCAAAATAAGAAAGGCCAATTAAAAAAGGAAGGCCCAAAAAAGAAAAGAAAAAAGGGGATAATGCTACTATCTTTTTTTCCACACTTATGCTTCAAATTAGCACCATGATCTTTATGATAGAGAGTCTCTTATTTTGTCACTTTCATATACTAGTGGGAATTTTTCATTATAGAACTTGATTTGTATATTCCAACAATGGGCTTCCTCAAATGCCCTAGATCTTCATGAGCAAGCAAATTGGATGCACACCCACTTAGTTTATTTTGTTGAGCTTTCATACATTTATAGCTCTAGTGCATCCGTTGCATGGCAATCCCTACTCACTCACATTGATATCGATTGATGGACATCTCCATAGTCCATTGATTTGCCTAGTTGATGTGAGACTATCTCCCTCCTTTTGTCTATCACCACCTTCTATTCCACCCATAGTGCTATGTCCATGACTCACGCTCATGTATTGCGTGAAGAGTTGAAAAGGTTCGAAAAAGTAAAGTATGAAAACAATTGCTTGGCTGACACCGGGATGGGCATGAGGGGTACCTTGTGTTAAGAAAAGGGAGCATAAAAGACTTTATGATTTTGTAGGGATGACGTTCTTTAGCATTGATATTTTGAAAGACTTGATTGTTCGTTGGGATGCCCGAGTATTAAATTCATTTATGTCAAATGATAGACTATTGCTTTGAATCACTCATGTATTAATATTCATGCCATGATTAGATTACATGACCAAGATTATGCTAGGTAGCATTCCACATCAAAAATAATCTTTTTTCTCATTTACCTACTCGAGGACGAGGAGGAATTAAGCTTGGGGATGCTGATACGTCTCTGTCTTATCTATAATTTTTGATTGTTACATGCCAATATTCTACAACTTTTACATACTTTTGCCAACTTTTTATACTATTTTTGGGACTAACATATTGATCCAGTGCCCAGTACTAGTGCCTGTTTGTTGCATGTCTTTTGTTTCACAGAATATCCATATCAAACGGAGTCCAAACGGGATAAAAAACACGGATTTTTTTTTGGAATATATGTGATTTTTGGGAAGAAGAATCGACGCGAGACGATGCCCGAGCGGGCCACGAAGCACGGGGCGCGCCCGTGATCCTCGTGGCCACCCCGTAAGGCGGTTGGTGCCCTTCTTTCGCCGCAAGAAAGTGTAACATCCCGAAATTCTAAATTTTGGAATATTATATTAAATAGATAGTTTTGATTGCTTGTGTGATGTGATGTGTGAAATTGAGTGTAATTTGAAACTTTGGAAAGTTAAATGAGAGGGATTGAAATGACTTATCCAAACTTTCACTTTGCATTTATGATCTCCGTGAATTCAAATTCATTTCTACACAAAACCCTCGAGTGAAGATGATATGACTTCTTCCATTTAATTAAATGAAAAAGGGTTTTGAAAAGATTTGAATTCCATTTGGAAATTGATAGAGGCAAAGGTGTCCCGTCTTTCGATGAGATGATAACTATCGATTTGGTGGAGACGACTTTAACGATCCGACTACAAACATGCACGAAGTTGCGCCTTAGCAATCGCTAAACCAATCTCCAGGGGTTACTAACAATGCCAGAAGCACGATCAGCCTGACCACGAAGGTCTATTCCTGCATGCAATCGAAGAACAAGCAAGAATATGATAAAGCAATCTGAATATTGCAAATATAAATGATGTATTGATAAAGGTGGGGATCCGTAAGCGGTCTTGGTCTGGTCGTTGGACACAAACGAAGTACACGAAGTTGCAATGGCTAACTTTTGACTAAACAAATCCCAAAGAAAAGGCTACTAGATGGATCTACTTATATAGGAGCAAGGGGTGGTGGCCAAGGAGGTGGAAGGACGTCCCAAGGCAGCCTAAAACTAACCTAGGTCGTACAAGGCTCATGGGCCCAAGTGGAGGTGATGTAACACCTTTGGACTTGTAGATTGACTCGGATTCTGCTGCAGCGTCAGATTGTTTTGTCGGTATCTCAACGCTCCGGACGAATTTGAAGGTGAATCTAGTTGGGTTGGAAAGTGTACGAAATATAGTTTCCAACAAAAAAAAAGAATCACCCAATTCAGAGTACGTATGAAGGAGTTCTTGCCGTTTTGAGTCACGTATGTCTGTGCAGTCCGAATCTGGATGCAGAACGTGAGAGACTTGGACTCTATCTTCTCTTGGCCATAAGTGACGTGAGAGAACTTTTTGAACAGCACCTAAACTTCTATTTTTCCCTTATCTTCATATGTGGATTGTACAAATGTCCCATACACCTGGAATTAGACATGGCACAAAAGTCTGTGAAGTATTTTTGTCCTGGATGACATAAATAAATTGTTGCATAGTTTGCATTAGAAATCACCTCACAAATATACATGTATGCAATATTTTTGGTCGTATCCAAGGTAGTCATGTCCTCATCATCCTCCCTTTCTTGGAAATAAAGCCATCCTCGGCGTTGCTTAGTCTGAAATTTGGGTAAGAAAATAGACAAGGTGTACATATTGTATACATATATATCATCCATTTTTACTTCCCTTAATTTTTGCACATATGACACATATATAGATGAGTAACTTTTGTAGTTCATAAAATATAAAGCCAAAATATTTTCACAAGAAGTAGAAGGCATGAAAATATTACAACTCAGTTTGCACAAATAAGTGAAGCTCTTATTCATATTAAAAGATTGACAATGTTCATCATTAAACCATCCCAACATTGGTGAATAAACCTTACTTGCATGCAATTCACAGGCTATAACATGCCTAAATAAGCAAACATGCAATAAGTCATTTGACATAGAATCGTCACCAAGATTAGAGGTCATATCAAAATGATTAAACATTGGCACAACAATTTTCAAATTTATTTTATCCAAATCTGATTTTTTTCTCTAATTCACATGATTCTGTTGCATCAATAGTTAATTCAATGGGTGCACTCAAAATTGTTGGTATATTAGTTGTTTGATCACATGACGCATTCATGACAGTAATATGATTATCTAAACTAGGTGGTGTGCTCAAATCAACACATAATTCAATACATGATGTATTCAAGTTAACTAGATATGCATCATCCTCATGTGAAGTTATATCATCATTGGTTTTACTGTTACCTTGTCGCAAAGACGTAGCTGATGTAGGTACGGACGATGACAATGTACCATACACTTTAGATGATGTCACGCTCACAATTGGAGGGGTGGCTGCTCTAGTAGGTGCAATGGCGGAGGAACCAACCAGTGGTGGTGAGCATGAACTAGAATAGTAGTTGTTGTAGTCACACAATGCATCCTCCTGTATTTGTCTCTCAAAGGTAGAAGCACGAACATACATACCAATAATGCAACGAGGAATATACTGAAATCTTGCACGAATATCATGGTTCAAACCACCAAAAAATCTATTCATTGTATCATCCTCAGATTCTTCTATGTCACAATGATGCATATAAGATCTGAACTCTTGGTAGTGAGCATGAACAGTGTTACTGCCTTGTTTTAATTGTTCCAATTTACGAAGCAATTCACGGCGATAGTAAGGAGGAAAAAAATGTTATCTCATTACAGCCTTCAAATCTTTCCAAGTTGTGGGTTGGTTATCAATATTTTTCTTACAATGATCACTCCACCAAATAGAAGCAAAACAAGTAAATACTCTAGTGGCAGCTCGTACTCTCTCAAGTTCAGAAAAATGATGGTGACTAAAAACTTTTTCTACTTCAAGCTCCCAAGCTAGATCAATAGCAGGATTAAATCTACCCTCAAATGACGGTAAAGAAATAACCTAACCATGTGCTTGTGTGTGTTGTCCCACGTCTCGTGATGGTGAAGATGTATCCGTCGTCCAAGAACTTCTGTCTCCGGTACCTGTCAGGATTAGTAGAAACAAGAAACAAAATTCGAGAATAATGTTCCTATGAACTACTAGGATGTGGTGGTAAAGCGCTCACAGTAAAGCAAATATCAATATCTTACAAGTTCTTACCATGCAGCAGGTGGCGATAGGCAACCAGCGGTGTCAAATAACTCCAAATATTGAGTAAAGCAATTGCCAGGTGAACGTAAATATGCACGGTGTAGAAATATGTGGAGCTGGGTTGGGTATATATGGTAGCATTAGTAATAATCAATTCAGAGATGCAATGTTGAATAAACGCTCAACGACATTACTGTGCTGGTCCTAGGCTAGACCGGACTAGAGACGCGAGCCTAGAACACTAATGAGGTCACGGTGTAGCACAACTAGCATCAATAAAGGATACAAAGTAGCTCTGAACAGCAAGACATAAGTGAAGATCACAACGGCAGTAAAGATAATCATGAAAACAACTGCCAAGCAGAATATACAACAACTCTCTCTCTCCAACTTTCTTTTTCTTTTTGTTTTTTCTCACACTTTTTTTCTTTTTCTTTCTCTACTCTTTTTTTTTTTACTTTTTTTCTCTGTCTTTTTTTTCTTTCTCCCTCTTTCCAAGACAAACTAGATAAGATGCAGATTGGATCAAGCAAAGATGCGAACGACTTCAAGTATGATTGTGACAATGAATGATGGGTAGCACGAGGTGGAAATTGATGGATGAGGTGGTGGACAGCGGAAGGGATAACGATGGAGCGGTGACGTGAGTAATGTGAACATAACTCGAAACTCTAACGAACTAGACACTAAGACCAGCAACTCGACACGCCGATGCAACCGATAATTCAATAATGCAAACAATGAAAAGAAAATTGCAAAGGCTCAGACTGGCTAGGACAAAGGATGAATAGATCTAACTTTTTTTGTGGCTTTTCCTTGGATAATAGGTAAGAAAATAAATCTAATCTAGGAATAACTAGAAATTCTCACCGAGCAACCTGAAAACTGATACCACTTGATAGAGGCAAAGGTGTCCCGTCTTTCGATGAGATGATAACTATCGATTTGGTGGAGACGACTTTGACGATCCGACTACAAACATGCATGACGTTGCGCCTTAGCAATCGTTGAACCAATCTCCAGGGGTTACTGACAATGCCAGAAGCACGATCAGCCTGACCACGAAGGTCTATTCCTGCATGCAATCGAAGAACAAGCAAGAATATGATAAAGCAATCTGAATATTGCAAATATAAATGATGTATTGATAAAGGTGGGGATCCGTAAGCGGTCTTGGTCTGGTCGTTGGACACAAACGAAGTACACGAAGTTGCAATGGCTAACTTTTGACTAAACAAATCCCAAAAAAAGGCTACTAGATGGATCTACTTATATAGGAGCAAGGGGTGGTGGCCAAGGAGGTGGAAGGACGTCCCAAGGCAGCCTAAAACTAACCCTAGGTCGTACAAGGCTCATGGGCCCAAGTGGAGGTGATGTAACACCTTTGGACTTGTAGATTGACTCGGATTCTGCTGCAGCGTCAGATTGTTTCGTCGGTATCTCAACGCTCCGGCGAATTTGAAGGTGAATCCAGTTGGGTTGGAAAGTGTACGAAATATAGTTTCCAACAAAAAAAAGAATCACCCAATTCGTAGTCCGTATGAAGGAGTTCTTGCTATTTTGAGTCACGTATGTCTGTGCAGTCCGAATCTGGATGCAGAACGTGAGAGACTTGGACACTATCTTCTCTTGGCCATAAGTGACGTGAGAGAACTTTTTGAACAACACCTAAACTTCTCTTTTTCCCTTATCTTCATATGTGGATTGTACAAATGTCCCATACACCTGGAATTAGACATGGCACAAAAGTCTGTGAAGTATTTTTGTCCTGGATGACATAAATAAATTGTTGCATCGTTTGGATTAGAAATCACCTCACAAATATACATGTATGCAATATTTTTGGTCGTATCCAAGGTAGTCATGTCCTCATCAGAAATATTTTCAATTCAGAAACTTTATGCAACTCAATGATTTTCTCGAGAGAAGATAAATTTAAACCTTCAATTTTATAAGAAATATGAGTTGGAAGTTCTTTTGAAATATTTTTGAAATTCACTTTCAAATTTTTAGTTATTTAGTTTTATTCAAATTATTTTTATCCAATAATAAAATGTATGGAAAATAGGGTAAAATTATTCCCTACAGTAGAAAATTGGGGAGAAACAAATTTAATATCATTTTGGCTTTAAAAAAATGATTTTAATGGTTTTTATTGCAACAGTAGCGCTGTTTGATTTATTTAAATTTTTGTGGATTTTAGTTGACTCTAGGAAAATTTTCATGTTGTAGGAAATCTTTTCCTGAAAATTTTGATATATAATATGCCTATATAAAATGTTCTTCTATTCTTGTTATTTAGTTTTACTTTCTCTATTTGTATATAAAACAACTGCACGTGCGCCTTTATTTATCTGTCGCCCACGTGCGTAGTATAGTGACAGTGGGCACCCCATTTTATTTTCTTTTCCTACATTGGCCAGGCCTAGCCGGCAATTTCCTTTTCATGTTTTTTTCTTTTCTTTACTTTTTCCTTTGTCCGAATTTAAATAAAAAAAATTGTGCATGTACGCTTACGCGCGCGGCCGGCCGGTGAGTAGTGCATGCGGTTCTTTTTAATTTCTTTTTCATCTATGTACATATATGTTTAGTCCCATATTGTCTATCCTTTAACCTCCTAAGCCTCTATTCCACCTATAAATATAGACACATATAGCCTTCAAAAATCATCCGATTCGGGTTAAATCAATATTTTGGTTCGACTAGTTTCACTTAAAAAATATTTCTTCTCTCCGGAGGGAATTCTGGAAGTCGTCTCCTCTCTCCGAAGTCATCTTTTCTCTACCTTATAAAGCTATCTTTCTTCGTATTTTTTTATACTCCCGTAGCTTATTATTTCTAGACTAGTATGATATAATAATTATATTTATCAATTAGTCCCTGTATTTATACATTAGACCTAGAATTATTTTAGCCGTAACTATTTTTTTCTTCTTCCGTAAAACAATTTGGCCCTGATTTCTCAAATATTCATAACTTTTTACTCGTTCGTCCAAATTATATGAAACCAACGCCTAGATTTTCGACTTGATCCACCTATCCCGTGAATCTATCAAATAAACTTTTCGCAGCTTTCAAATTTCGAAATTTTTTCAAATTCATATTCAAACTTATTTCGATCATATCTTTTTAACCGTAACTCCGTTTGAGTTGATTCTTTTTGCAAATCGAAGCTCTTGACCTAAACTTTCTGATATGGCAAAATTCACTTAATTTTGGTACTGTTAGAAATTGTTTTATTTTGCAAGAGTTAGTTGCTTGGTTCTGAAGTTTTTCGCAACTTTTTCTCCGTTCGTTCCGATCATCTGAGTGATTGCTTATGTGTGGTTACTATTACTTTCTTATGATAGATTGAACGGAGTGTGACGAGTAGAGCTATCACGAGTTTTCAGAGCGAAGAATCTATGTGATCAGTACAAGGCAAGTTCATACTTTGATCATACTTACCAATACCCAGTTTTCATTGCATTATTTATATCCTCAAACACTTGCATGAGTAGGACTGGTTACATAATATGATGCTTTGTAGTTCATGAGGTAGGAACCCAATGACTCGAGATCAACCAAGGGAATATTCGATTTGTTACTTATTGCTTAGCCATGCTTGTAGACGTGGATTGGTAAGTGAGATTCATGGAAGATGCGAGAGTGATACTTAACTAAGGGAAACTTAAGGTGGAAACTTTAATACACATCTGGGTGGATTGGTTCGGGCACCCTGGAGCACCCAGTGGTTTGCCCGGGCACGTGGAGAAACCAGTGTTTGCCCTAGGGGATCCTAGAGAACCCGTGTGATCACCCTATTAGATTGCCACCCAGGCTCAAAGGGATCATACGATATTTTCATGCCGAGAAACTTCCATGTGCAGCCACAAGACATTATGGGCTATCGCATAGTTGAGTATGTTGTGTGACCTCTTTCAATGGTAGACTAGAAGATGTAGAGGATGTAGGTGGTACGGTCTACCCTGGGTAAAGAGTTAATGCTTCTAAAAGACTATGTCTCGGTCATCCAGTTCTCAAACACCATGCAGTGTGAGAAGCTAAACGGAGGCGATTGAGTCTTGTGGGGAAAAGTGCACAAACCTCTGCGGAGTGTACAAACTATTCATGAGTAGCCGTGTCCATGGTTATGGACGTCCTTGAGTATCTAGAAGTGGATTATTTGTTGATGTCATCACTTGATCTAATAAAATTGTTGGGTTATTAATTTTGGTAACTTGGGGATTTGAGATAGAGGAACCATTCTCGATATTGCTTAAATTCAACTAATTAGTAAATAAAAGAATTTATTCCTTTGTTGTAAGGAAAAACCAGCTTTATGCAAAAACAACCTTATAGCCTCCACCAGCCAAATATGCATGTAGTTGTAGGCATTGTTCATCATTACTGCCACAGTATGAATTTGCCAGGACATTCAATATACTGACCTACATGGCTGCAACGTCTCATGTGCAGGAATTATTCGATGAGTAAGTGTTACGTTAGGGTTGTGATGTCTACACTCAACTTCGATGTTGGTGTTGATGGACTCCACAACCTTATTGTTACTTCCGCTATATGGATTTGAGGTAATATTATTTACACTTCTTTATACATGTGATTTACCTCTTTTATAAATCCTCGAGTACTGTGTGTGTCAACATACCGATCCAGGGATGACACTTAAGCACAGAGACTAGACCCATTCGGGTCGGGTCGCTACAAAGATGGTATCAAAGCACATGTTGACTGTAGGATGTGACCCTAGAAACTAGCAATCCCATAGGAAAGGAATTATCTAAAAAAATTATTTTCAAAAAGATTATTTACCTCTCTTCTTTTCCAAGCTTTGCCAAATCTTCTCTTTTACCTTAAATAGTTGGACAATACCCTTTTTCCATTTGGACCACTTCAGAGTAAAGAGGATTACACATGCACTGGAAGTGTTGAAACTACAAAAGTGGATACTCTGAAGATTTGAAGAGTTGATGACTTTGAAGAGATATTAACCTTTAGAAGACCAAACCCCTGTTATGAGCTTACGTTAGATACGATGATTGTGAGTCGTCATTTGTTTGATGTTTTTCATTCGGCCATAAAACAAAAACCCATCTTTTCAAAATTATTATTTGTATTGACTGTATCTCTCTCCACCTCCCGAATCTTATCCCAAAACCCTTGGACTCAATAGAGGATGAATGAAGATAGACTTGTATTCTCTGGACCGATGACCCAGCCGGAGGCTGAGCTATGGATACAAAACATTGAGGATCAACTCAAGAAAAAATTGATTTCAAGGAAGTATGAGGTTCAATATGCTCTTCAGTACTTTACAAAAAGTGCTACAACATGGTGGAAAAATGCATCAAGCCATACACGGATGTAATGGAGCAAAAAGTTGGGAGGAATTCAAGGAGACGCTGTTGAAATCCCGGCTTGTCCGGAAGCGTGGTGACAACCCGAAGAAGAAACCTTGTGCCTGCAAGATTTGTGGGGAAATAGGACACACCCAGGAGGAGCACAAGGATGAATGCCATAATTTGTGAAGAAAGTCACCTAGCTGAAGAATGCACAACTAGGCAGATTACTTGTTTCTTGTGTGAAGGGACTACCCACTACCCTGCATAGTGTCACATTTACCCCATGATACAACGAACTATCCAGCAGAAGAAAGAAGTAATGAAAGAAGCCCTCGAGGAAATTCCAAAGGAATCCGCGATGGAGGAAGATATTGACTACCCTGATGGTGAAGGCCTAAACAGATTTTACTCATGTGCTTGCTATTCACATGGAGAAGAAGGACATTTTACATAGTATTGCATGAAGGAAAGCCATGAGTATCTGGGAGACTTCCCGACAGAAGAGGTGGAGTATGATCCACAAAAGATATAAGAATTGGTAGGAATGAAGAAGTCGAGGAAGAGAAAGAGCTTGTGTCCCAGAACAACCAAATGTCTGCAGAAAAGGACCTGAGTCACATCACATGTTACAGGTGCAAGGATTTAGGTCATTATACTAGCAACTGCCCAACCAGGAAGCGAAGAACCCAGTGAACCAGGATAGTCACCATGAAGTCCTTAGTTTACGCTACAAGGAAGTAGGGCATTTTGCCAGAAAAGGTTTCAGGCCAGAGGAAAGATTGAGCAGAGTAGTTGAGATCTGGATATTAGAATGATGCATGTAGCTAAAAGTGGAATACACTTTATTATGATGTTGAGTTGAGTTATGGAAAGAACATTGTAATAGTTCGTGAAGCAATAGAAGTTGATATGTTTGGAAGCTAAGAAAGAAATGTTATGAGTTGTTGGATGATTGTGAGTGCCTCTCTTGCTACCTCACCTGGACCAAAACCTAGAAGCCATGGATCAGCTCACCCAAACCCTTCTCGGACAAACAACCACATTTCACCGAAGGAAATACATACATTGTCCTAAGTACCCCTATATCTTATACCTATAGATGACAACCCTTTAAGAGTCTTTTCTCAAGGGCCCGGAAACGATCATGACCCTGACTAGCGATCGGGATTACCCAAAGATCCTGAAGGATATGATGAAGCATATTCACCTTGAAGGAGATGCAGTTTACAAGGGTTATCCCTTCATGGAGAATGGAGTTGAACTTTGGTACGTGGAGGTACACCTCCACCGTGTGAAAGGAGTTTGCGCAAAAAAATGGGACAATACTTTTTCATCTCTCGAGTACCACGAACAACATTCTTCGACTCTACTCGTGAAGCTGCTATGGAGGCCATACGTCAGATTGGAGAAATACTTGAAGCAAGACTTCATCACACTCAGGAATGCCTAAGTAGGGTACATGCAGAGATGATGGAGATGAAGCATATGGCCACCATGACGAAGCAAAAGATCGATGATTTCAAGAATCACATTGCAAAATTCCAGTGGGACTGAAGCATCCTCAGCTAGGACAACTGAATAAAGGTGGAAGGAATGCTTGACCATATCAAACTATGTGGATGGCAGCCTTTGTAGTGAAGCACCTTTGAAATTTGAAGGGTCGAATAGTGGTTCAGGATGTAATAAGAGATTTGATATGAGGAGAATATGAATTATGGATGAACCCATGCATTTATTTTTGGGGGGCGACACTTTTTTGTGTGAACACTGGATCAAGGGAACGAAAAATCTTTCTCCAAGGAGTGGAGTTTGCACAAAATAAGTTGGAGTTTATTCTTGATATGATGCTTACCCCAAGAGTATGAAGGAAATAAGTACAATTGGATTTAAAGAAGGTGTGATGCTAGAGTGAGGAGCAATAGTGACTCCAAGGAAGACTTAAGGATATAAAAGTTCTGAAGTGGACCCATAAGCCGAGGACCTAAGGAGGCTACATAATCACAAGGGAACCATACGACTTGTGAGAAGTAATATGTTTCTGCTGTAGTGAAGCATGGCAATTTGATAGAGATTGTCCCAAGGGGAATGAGAGTTGTGCTAAGTAGTTGAGTTGAAGAATGAAATGGAAAGGCAGTAGATGGTAACAAGTTGAAAATTAATAAAGTTAGCATCATGGTATTGATTTTGGATTTTATGAGTTGGTACTATTTAAGTGATGAGTGAAATCATGATACGTGGAATAAGATTTTGAAGAGAACTAGTGTTTTCATTTTAAGGGCGGTAGAACCCAACACCGTTACCAGAATATAAGAGCTAGTTACGTCAGACCTTATAATGAACCACCCAAGGATGAGTGTGAGTAATTACAACTTGGTTTGTATCAATAGAAGGAATGGGATACTTTAAATTTGGATGGAGTTAAGAATGCTAAGGAAGATGGATGTTGGAATGATGATCATTTACAAATCGATCATGAGACCAAGTGTTACAAGTCATGAGGTGTACCATAACCCACAGGCCCCATGACCTGTCAAGAAGCAAGCACACTCTTGCTGAAGGAAAACCCCTAGTAGAAGTTACAACATTGCCAACATTCGATCTTATAGGTGTTTACGCAAAACCTGAGAGTTGTTAAGAAATGATAGATGTTTTGTTTGGCTTGCAGAATCAATGGATTTATCCGAACTTAGTTCGTTGACAAGAGAAAATTCTGCAATGTTTGTGAGATGACCGAGTGTTAGAATGTGAGATTTACTAAACCATATACAAGGTAATGACTTGGGTGCAGAATGGATTGATCACCAAACTGACTTAATCTTATTATTCGTCTCTGTTATACGGGATGGTAAATCTGAGTGACTTACCCATAGTAGAGAGACGACGATATCAAAACCTTGTTTAAACCTTAGAATGGTATGACAATTTTCCCTTGTACAAGGTAGTTGTTGCCAACCGTAGGATATACGGTGAGAATGAAGCCCATACCTGTTTTCTACAGGGACCCAATCAAATTGTTTGAATACCACCATGAGATATCGATAGTTGTTTAGTATTAGTGCCTGACTTGTCAGCTAAGAAGAACCAGACCCGGAAGAAACCTTACCAAGATGAAAGGACACAAGAAATGATTAAAAAGATTATGCCAGTACGGGAAGAGCCCGGAGAAGGAATTATCCCGAAGATTTGAGAAGATCGACATTGCCACATAAATAGGTACGGAGTATATGAGCTCTTGATGGAACCATAACCATGCTTCTAAGTGTGGTAGCACACTAGACCATACCAATCAATGGATTTGTCAGGAGACCATGAACCCCAACCTATTTCTTGCTAGCCTCTCCGAATCTCTAGGAAGAGATTCATTTTGAGTGTGGTAGGTTTGTAACATCCCAAAATTCTAAATTTTGGAATATTATATTAAATAGATAGTTTTGATTGCTTGTGTGATGTGCTGTGTGAAATTGAGTGAAATTTGAAACTTTGGAAAGTTAAATGAGAGGGAATGAAATAACTTTCCCAAACTTTCACTTTGCATTTATGATCTCCGTGAATTCAAATTCATTTCTACACAAAACCCTGGAGTGAAGATGATATGACTTCTTCCATTTAATTAAATGAAAAAGGGTTTGGAAAAGATTTGAATTCCATTTGGAAATATTATCAATTCAGAAAGTTTATGCAAATCAATGATTTTCCCGAGAGAAGATAAAATGGCTTCTTCAATTTTATAAGAAATATGAGTTGGAAGTTCTTTTGAAGTATTTTTGAAACTCATTTTTAAATTTGGAGTTATTTGGTTTTATTCAAATTATTTTTCTCCAAAAATAAAATATATGGAAAATAGGGTAAAATGATTCCCTACAGTAGAAAATTGGGGAGAAATAAATTTGATATCATTTTGGCTTAAAAATGATTTTTAATGGTTTTTATTGCAATAGTACTATTGTTTGATTTATTTAAATTTTTGACGATTTTAGTTGACTCTAGGAAAATGTTCATGTTGTACGAAATCTTTTTCTGAAAATTGCGATATATAATATTCCTATATAAAATGTTCTTCCATTTTCGTTATTTATTTTTACTTTTCTGTTCTATATAAAAAAACTGCGTGTGCGCCTTTATTTATCTGTCGCCCATGTGCGTAGTGCAGTGACAGCGGGCATCCCATTTTTTTTCTTTTCCTACATGGGCCAGGCCGAGCCAACAATTTCTTTTTCAGTTTTTTCTTTCTTTTCTTTACTTTTTCCTTTGTCCGAATTGAAATAAAGAAAAACCTATGCATGTACGCGTAAGCGCGCGGCCGCCCCGTAAGTAGCCCATGGGGTTCTTTTTAATTTCATTTTCATCTACATATGTATATGTTTAGTCCCACATTGTCTAGCCTTTGACCCCTAAGCCTCTATTCCACCGATAAATATAGACTCATAGAGCCTCCAAAAATCATCCGATTCGGATTAAATCAATACTTTGGTTTGACTAGTTTTACTTAAAAAATTATTTCTTCTCTCCGGCGGGAATTCTGGAAGCCGTCTTCTCTCTCCAAAGTCATCTTTCTCTACCTTATAAAGCTATATTTCTTCGTATTTTTTATACTCCCGTAGCTTATTATTTATAGACTAGTATGGTAGAATAATTATATTTATCAATTAGTCCATGTATTTATACATTCGACCTATAATTGTTTTAGCCGTAGCTATTTTCTTTTTTTCTTCTTCTTAGTAAAACAGCTTGGCCCTGATTTTTCAAATAGTCATAACTTTTTACTCGTTCGTCCAAATTAGATGATACCGACAACTAGATTTTCGTCTTGATCTCATCTATCCCGTGAATCTATCAAATAAAATTTTTGCAACTTCAAATTTCGAAATTTGTTCAAATTCATATTCAAACTTTTTTTGATCATATCTTTTTAACCGTAACTCCGTTTGAGTTGATTCTTTTTGCAAATCGAAGCTCTTGAGCTAACATTCTGATAAGGCCAAATTCAATTAATTTTGGTACTGTTAGAAATTGTTTTATGTTGCAAGAGTTATTTGCTTGGTTCTGAAGTTTTCCGAAGCATTTTCTCCGTTCTTTCCGATCTTCTGAGTGATTGTTTATGTGAGGTTACTATTACTTGCTTACGATAGATTGAACGGAGTGTGACTAGTAGAACTATCACGAGTTATGAGAGCGAAGAATCTACGTCATCAGTACGAGGCAAGTTCATACTTTAATCATACTTTGCAATACCTAGTTTTCATTGCATTAGTTATATCCTCAAACACTTGCATGAGTAGGACTGTTTACATAATATGATGCTTTGTAGTTCATGAGGTAGGAACCCAATGACTCGAGATCAACCAAGGGAATATACGATTTGTTACTTATTGCTTAGACATGCTTGTAGACGTGGATTGGCATGTGAGATTCATGGAAGATGCGAGAGTGATATTTAACTAAGGGAAACTTAAGGTGGAAACTTTAATACACATCTGGGTGGATTGGTTGGGACACCCTGGAGCACCCAGTGGTTTGCCCGAGCACCTGGAGAAACCAGTGTTTGCCCTAGGGGATCCCGGAGGACCCGTGTGATCACCCTTTTAGAATGCCACCCAGGGTCAAAGGGATCATATGATATTTTCATGCCTAGAAACTTCCATGTGCAACCACAAGCCATTATGGGCTCTGCCATAGTTAAGTATGTTGTGTGACCTCTTTCATTGGTAGACTAGAAGATGTAGCGGATGTAGGTGGTATAGTCTACCATGGGTAAAGATTTAATGCTTTTGAATGACTGTGTCTCGGTCATCCAGTTCTCAAACACCATGCAGTGCGAGAAGCTAAATGGAGGCGACCGAGTCTTATGGGGAAAAGTGCACAAACCTCTGCAGAGTGTACACAATATTCATGAGTAGCCGTGTCGATGGTTATGGATGTCCTTGAGTATCTAGAAGTGGATTATTTGTTGATCTCATCACTTGATCTAATAAAATTGTTGGACTATTATTTTAGTAACTTGGGGATTTGAGATGGAGGAACCATTCTCGATATTGCTTAAATTCAACTAAGTAGTAAATAAAAGAATTTATTTCTTTGTTGTAGGGAAAAATCAGCTTTATGCAAAAACAACTTTACAGCCTCCACCAGCCAAATATGCATGTAGTTGTAGGTATTGTTCATCATTACTACTGCAGTGTGAATTTGCCAGTACATTCAATGTACTGACGTACATGGCTGCAACATCTCATGTTGCAGAAATTATTCGACGAGTAAGTGTTACGTTAGGGTTGTGCTGTCTACACTCAACTTTGCCGTTGGTGTTGATGGACTCCACAACCTTGTTGTTACTTCCGTTATTTGGATTTGAGGTAATAGTATTTACGCTACTTTATACATGTGATTTACCTCTGTTATAAATCCTCGAGTACTGTGTGTGTCAGCATACCGATCCAGGAATGACACTTAAGCAGAGAGACTTGACCCATTCGGGTCGGGTCGCTACAAGGATGGTATCAGAGCACCTGTTGATTGTAGGACGTGAACCTAGAAACTAGCAAGCCCATAGGAAAGGAATCTCTAAAACTTTATTTTCAAAAAGATTATTTACCTCTCTTCTTTTCCAAGCTTTGTTAAATCTTCTCTTTTACCTGAAATAGTTGGACAATACCCTTTTTCCATTTGGACCACTTCAGAGTAAAGAGGATTACACCATGCACTAGAAGTGTTGAAACTACAACAGTGGATACTCCGAAGATTTGAAGAGTTGATGACTTTGAAGAGATATTAACCTTTAGAAGACCAAACCCCTGTTATGAGCTTACGTTAGATACGACGATTGTGAGGAGTCATTTGTTTGATGTTTTTCAGACGGCCACAAAACAAAAACCCGTCTTTTCAAAACTATTGTTTGTATTGAGTGTATCTAACTCCACCTCCCGAATCTGATCCCAAAACCCTTGGACCCAATAGAGGATGAATGAAGATAGACTTGTATTCTCTAGACCGATGACCCAGCCGAAGGCAGAGCTATGGATACAAAACATTGATGATCAATTCAGGAAAAAAATGAATTCAATGAAGTATGAGGTTCAATATGATCTTCACTACTTTACAAAAAGTGCTGCCACATGGTGGAAAATGCAGCAAGCCATACAAGGATGTAATGGAGCAAAAAGTTGGGAGGAATTCAAGTAGACGCTGTTGAAATCATGACTCGTCCGGAAGCGTGGTGACAACCCGAAGAAGAAACCTTGTGCCTGCAGGATTTGTGGAGAAATAGGACACACCCAGGAGGAGAACAAGGATGAATGCCCTAATTGTGAAGAAAGTCACCTAGCTGAAGAATGCACAACTAGGAAGATTACTTGTTTCTTGTGTGAAGGGACGACCCACTACCCTACACTGTGTCACATTTACCCCATGATACAACGAACTATCCAGCAGAAGAAAGAAGCAATGAAAGAAGACCTCGAGGAAATTCCAAAGGAATCCACGATGGAGGAAGATATTGACTACCCTGATGGTGAAGGCCTAAACAGATTTTACTCACGTGCTTGCTATTCATGTTGAAAAGAAGGACATTTTTTCACAGTATTGCATGAAGGAAAGCCATGAGTATCTAGGAGACTTCCCGACAGAAGAGGTGGAGTATGTTCCACAAAAGATAGAAGAATTGATAGGAACGAAGAATTCGAGGAAGAGAAAGAGCATGTGTCCCCAGAACAACCCAATTTCTGCAGAAAAGGACCTGAGTCACATCACATGTTACAGGTGCAAGGATTTAGGTCATTATGCTAGCAACTGCCCAACCAGGAAGCGAAGAACCCAGTGAACCATGATAGTCACCATGAAGTCTTTAGATTGTCTGATATCATTAGTTTACGCTACAAGGAAGTAGGGCATTTGCTAGAAAAGGTTCAGACCAGAGGAAATATTGAGCACAGTAGTCCGGATCTGGATATTAGAATGATGCATGTAGCTAAAAGTGGAATACACTTTATTATGATGTTGAGTTGAGTTATGGAAAGAACATTGTAATAGTCCGTGAAGCAATAGAAGTTGATATGTTTGAAATCTAAGAAAGAAATGTTGTGAGTTGTTGGATGATTGTGAGTGCCTCTCTTGCTACCTCACCTGGACCAAAACCTAGAACCCATGGATCAGCTCACCCAAACCCTTCTCGGACAAAATACACCATTTCACCCAAGGAAATACATACATTGTCCTAAATACTCCTATATCTTATACCTATAGATGAGAACCCTTTACAAGTCTTTTCACAAGTGCCCGAAAATGATCATGACCCTGACTAGCAATCATGATTACCCAAAGATCCTAAAGGATATGATGAAGCATATTCACCTTGAAGGAGATGAAGATAACAAGGGTTATCCCTTCTTGGTGAATGGAGTTGAACTTTGGTACGTGGAGGTACACCTCCACCGTGTGAAAGGAGTTTGCAAAAAAACAATGGGACAATAATTTTTCATCCCTCGAGTACCACGAACAACATTCTTCGACTCTGTTCATGAAGCTGCTATGGAGGCCATACGTCAAATTGGAGAAATACTTGAAGCAAGACTTCGTCACACTCAGGAATGCCTGAGTAGGTGTAACACCCCGGACACACCCGCCGATGGCCGTTACTCCTGGCAGGATCTAGACTGGCCTCACATATCAATACTAGTCTTTTCTGCGCACTTTGTCCTCACTCGTGCGCACCCGGGAGCAAGTTCTCGGTCGGTCACCCATCCCGAAACTACTCCAAGCTGAGCACGCTTAACTTTTGAGTTCTTTCCGAATGGGCTCCCAGAAAAGAAGGAATTCCTTATTGATATGAGTAGTTTACCATCCCTAATAAGCAGGGTATCACATACACCCCCACTCAGAGGAACCGACGTCCTCGTCGGGCCACAGGAACGTTCCCCCTTGGCACATACGTATGTGCTTCCAGTGCAGAACATGTGCCATGTCGTGTGCCACGACGGGTCACAAACGTCATGCACAACATAATCACAAACTGTCCGCAAACATCCGTGTAACCATGAGGGTCGGCTCTGATACCAACTTGTAATGCCCCGGACACAACCGCTGGTGGCCGTTACTCCTGTCAGGATCTAGACTGGCCTCATATATCAATACTAGTATTTTCTGTGCACTTTGTCCTCACTCATGCGCACCCGGGAGAAACTTCCCGGTCGGTCACCCATCCTGAAACTACTCCAAGCTGAGCACACTTAACTTTGGAGTTCTTTTCGAATGGGCTCCCGGAAAAGAAGGAATTCCTTATTGATATGAGTAGTTTATCATCACTAATAAGCCAGAGTATCACAGTAGGGTGCATGCAGAGATGATGGAGATGAAGCACATGGCCACCATGACGAAGCAAAAGATCGATGATTTCAAGAATCACATTGCAAAATTCCAGTGGGACTGAAGCATCCTCAGCTAGGGCAACTAAATACAGGTGGAAGGAATGCTTGACCATATCAAACTATGTGGATGGCAGCCTTTGTAGTGAAGCACCTTTGAAATTTGAAGTGTACAATAGTGGTTCAGGATGTAATAAGAGATTTGATATGAGGATAATATGAATTACGGATGAACCAGTGCATTTATTTTTGCGGGGCGATCCTTTTTTGTGTGAACACTGGATCAAGGGAATATTTAATGTTTCTCCAAGGAGTGGAGTTTGCACAAAATAAGTTGGAGTTTATTCTTGATATGATGCTTACCCCAAGAGTATGAAGGAAATAAGTACAATTGGATTTAAAGAGGGTGTAATGCTAGAGTGAGGAGCAATAGTGACTCCAAGGATGAGTTAAGGATATACAAGTTCCGAAGTGGACCCATAAGCCGAGGACCTAAGGAGGCTACATAATCACAAGGGAACCACGCGACTTGTGAGAAATAATATCTTTCTGCTGTAGTGAAGCAGGGCACTTTGCTAGAGATTGTCCCAAGGGGAATTAGAGTTGTGCTAATTAGTTGAGTTGAAGCATGAAATGGAAATGTGGTAGATGGTAACAAGTTGAAAATCAATAAATTTAGCATCATGGTATTGATTTTGGATTTTATGAGTTGGTACTATTTAAGTGATGAGTGAAATCATGATACGTGGAATAAGATTTTGAAGAGAACTAGTGTTTTCATTTTAAGGGTGGTAGAACCAAACACCGTTACCCGAATATAAGAGCTAGTTACATCGGACCATAGAATGAACCATCCAAGGATGAGTGTGAGTAATTACAACTTGGTTTGTATCAACGGAAGGAAGGGCATACATTAAATTTGGATGGAGTTAAGAATGCTAAGGAAGTTGGATGTTGGAATGATGATCATTTGCAAATCGATCATGAGACCAAGTGTTACAAGTGATGAGATGTACCATAACCCACAGGCCCCGGGACCTGTCAAGAAGCAAGCACAATCTTGCTGAAGGAAAACCCATGGTAGAAGTTATGACGTTGCCAATGTTCGATCTTACAGGTGTATACGCAAATCCTGAGAGTTGTGAAGAAACGATAGATGTTTTGTTTGTCTTGCAGAATCAATTGATTTATCCGAACTTAGTTCGTTGACAATAGAAAATTCTACAATGCTTGTGAGGATGACCAAGTTTTAGAATGCAAGATTCACTAAACCATATACAAGGTAATGATTTGGGTGCGGAATGGATTGATCACCATACCGACTTACTCTTATTATTCGCCTTTGTTATACCCGATGGTAAATCTGAGTGACTTACCCATAGTAGAGAGACGACGATATCAAAACCTTGTTTAAACCTTAGAATGGTATGATAATTTTCCCTTGTACAAGGTAGTTGTTGCCAACCATAGGATATACGGTTAGAATGAAGCCCATACCCATTTTCTACAAGGACCGGCCCGTGAGTGTACGCATATGCGCGCGGACGGCCCGTGAGTAGCCCATGCGGTTCTTTTTAATTTGTTTTTCATCTACGTACGTATATGTTTAGTCCCACATTGCATATCCTTTGACCCCTAAGCCTCTATTCCACCTATAAATATAGACCCATAGAGCCTCCAAAAATCATCCGATTCGGGTTAAATAAATATTTTGCTTTGACTAGTTTCACTTAAAAATATATTTCTTCTCTCCGACGGGAATTCTGAAAGTCGTCTCCTCTCTCCGAAGTCATCTTTTCTCTACCTTATAAAGCTATCTTTCTTCTTATTTTTGTATACTCCCGTAGCTTATTATTTTTAGACTAGTATGGTAGAATAATTATATTTATCAATTAGTCCCTATATTTATACATTATACCTAGAATTCTTTTAGCCATAGCTATTTTTTTTCTTCTTCAGTAAAACAGCTTGGCCCTGATTTTTCAAATAGTCATAACTTTTTACTCGTTCGTCCAAAGTAGATGAAACCAACAACTAGATTTTCGTCTGGATCTCGCCTATCCCGTGAATCTATCAAATAAACTTTTTGCAACTTTCAAATTTCGAAATTTGTTCAAATTCATATTCAAATTTTTTTGATCATCTCTTTTTAACCGTAACACCGTTTGAGTTGATTCTTTTTGTAAATCGAAGCTCTTGACCTAAACTTTATGATAAGGCCAAATTCACTTAATTTTGGTACTGTTAGAAATTGTTTTATGTTGCAAGAGTTATTTGCTTGGTTCTAAAGTTTTGCGAAGCGTTTTATCCGTTCTTTCTGATCTTCTGAGTGATTGCTTATGTGTGGTTACTATTACTTGCTTACGATAGATTGAACGGAGTGTGACGAGTAGAACTGGTTACATAATATGATGCTTTCCAATACCCAGTTTGATCATACTTTGATCATACTTTCCAATACCCAGTTTTCATTGCATTAGTTATATCCTCAAACACTTGCATGAGTAGGACTGGTTACATAATATGATGCTTTGTAGTTCATGAGGTAGGAACCCATTGACTCGAGATCAACCAAGGGAATATATGATTTTTTACTTATTGCTTAGCCATGCTTGTATACGTGGATTGGTATGTGAGATTCATGGAAGATGCGAGAGTGATATTTGACTAAGGGAAATTTAAGGTGGAAACTTAATACACATCTAGGCGGATTGGTTGGGGCACAACTGGAGCACCCAGTGGTTTGACCGAGAACCTGCAGAAACCAGTGTTTTCCCTAGGGGATCCAGGAGGAGCCATGTGATCACCCTATTGCAATGCCATCCAGGCTCAAAGGGATCATATGATATTTTCATGCCTAGAAACTTCCATGTGCAGCCACAAGCCATTATGGGCCCTGGCATAGTTGAGTATGTTGTGTGACCTCTTTCAGTGGTAGACTAGAAGATGTAGCGGATATAGGTGGTATGGTCTACCATGGGTAAAGAGTTAATGCGTCTGAAAGACTGTGTCTCGGTCATCCGGTTCTCAAACACCATGCAGTGCGAGAAGCTAAACGGAGGCGATCGAGTCTTGTGGGGAAAAGTGCACAAACCTCTACAGAGTGTACAAACTATTCATGAGTAGCCGTGTCCACGGTTATGGACGGCCTTGAGTATCTAGAAGTGGATTATTTGTTGATCTCATCACTTGATCTAATAAAATTGTTGTGTTATTAATTTTGGTAACTTGGGGATTTGAGATGGAGGAACCATTCTCGATATTGCTTAAATTCAACTAAGTAGTAAATAAAAGAATTTATTCCTTTGTTGTAGGAAAAAATCATCTTTATGCAAAAACAACCTTACAGCCTCCACCAGCCCAATATGCATGTAGTTGTAGGCATTGTTCATCATTACTGCCACAGTGTGAATTTGCCAGTACATTCAATGTACTGACCTACATGGCTGCAACATCTCATGTTGCAGGAATTATTCGACGAGTAAGTGTTACGTTAGGGTTGCGCTGTCTACACTCAACTTTGCCGTTGGTGTTGATGGACTCCACAACCTTGTTGTTACTTCCGCTATATGGATTTGAGGTAATAGTATTTACGCTACTTTATACATGTGATTTACCTCTGTTATAAATCCTCCAGTACTGTGTGTGTCAGCATACCGATCCAGGGATGACACTTAAGCACAGAGACTTGACCCATCCGGGTCGGATCGCTACAGAAATCCAATATCCGGATACAAATCGTGTCAAAATTTCAGCCCAATCGGAGTTACGGATCTCAAGGAATATAAGAAACGTTGAAAGGACAGAATCTGGCGACGCGGAAACTGAGAGAGACAGAGAGACAGATCCATTCTTGGAGGGTCTCTCGCCTCTCCATGCCATGGAGACCGGGGACCAGAGGGAGAACCCTTCTCCCACCTAGGGAGAAGGACAAGGAAGAAGGAGAAGGAGGTGGGCCCTCTCCCCTCTCTCCCGGCGGCACCAGAACGCCACCGGGGCCATCATCGTGTGATGGCAATCTACACCAACACCTCCGTCATCTTCACCAACATATTCATCACCTTCCCCCATCTGTCTACAACGGTCCACTCTCCCGCAACCCGATGTACCCTCTACTTGAACATGCTGCTTTATGCCTCATATTATTATCACATGATGTGTTGCCATCCTATGACGTCCGAGTAGATTTTTCATTGTCCTATCGGTAATTGGTGAATTAATATGATTGGTTTAATCTGCTTGTGGTTATGTTGCTGTCCTTTGGTGCCCATCATATGAGCGCGCGCGTGGATCACACCATAGGGTTAGTTGTATGTTGATAGGACTATCTATTGGAGGGCAAGAGTGACAGAAGCTTCAACCTAGCATATAAATTGATGCATACGGGATTGAAGGGTGGCCAGTATATCTTAATGCTATGGTTGAGTTTTACCTTAATGAACGTTAGTAGTTGCGGATGCTTGCTAATAGTTCCAATCATAAGTGGGATAACATGCTAGCAGTGGCCTCTCCCACATAAAACTTGATATCGGTCTAGTAACGTAGTCAATTGCTTAGGGACAATTTCGCAACTCCTACCACCACTTTCCCATGCTCGCTATACTAACTTTTTTGATTATTTACCTAAAACAACCCCTAGTTTTTATTTACGTGCTCTTTATATTCTTTCAAAGCTATCCCACAACACCTACAAAGTACTTCTAGTTTCATACTTGTTCTAGGTAAAGTAAACATTAAGCGTGCGTAGAGTTGTATCTGTGGTCGATAGAACTTGAGGGAATATTTGTTCTACCTTTAGCTCCTCGTTGGGTTCGACACTCTTACTTATCGAAAGAGGCTACAATTGATCCCATATACTTGTGGGTTATCAGTTTTCATATATCTAAATTGCCTCATGTATCTTTGTTCATTTTCTAATTCTTCCCGGTGGTTTGTTCTCTTTCATCACTCGGTTTCAATTATTATGGTGGTTTATTCAAGATTTTCTCTTCCTTCCTTATCGTATCAACTCATTCGTTCATTCCAAATCCTACCGGTGGTGCTCCAGTGAATTGT
This sequence comes from Secale cereale, assembly GCA_902687465.1. Lineage (NCBI taxonomy): Eukaryota > Viridiplantae > Streptophyta > Magnoliopsida > Poales > Poaceae > Secale > Secale cereale. The sequence goes on from LR738712.1 coordinate 233,490,082, forward strand.
GCTATATCTCTCTTTAATCAGTTTCAACGCAAATAAGTAGTATACCAAATCCAATACTTTTGATCAATTTAAATTGGTGAAGGATACACATAACATAATTCTTATTCTTGTTCCATCTAAGTGATTAATCCCTTCCTTCAGAGTTTGTTAAGGAGTTATAAATTCTTGGTTTCATTGTTCGTCTTGTCTCCCGGTGTTCTAAGCTCTCTCAATTTTCCCATCGCGAAGATCCATCTAAAGCATTGCAAGGATTCAATCTTATTATTTTCATCCTTCACTTTTCATCCTTTTGTTACCGGAGTTCTTCATGGTGGTTAATCATGATTTAATTCAGCCTTGAAGTGTTCTTCAAGATCCTTGTTGGTGGAGCTCAAGTATTCTTCTTCTTGCATTCCAAATTGCAATTATTTCTACCTTTTATTTTGAGGAGGTGTTATGTTATTGTTGACAATTTCATTATGTTTAGTGATTCAAAAGTTATCAAGAATGAGATATTTAAACCCGTCATTTTTCTTGTTGAGGAGATTCTTTCAACCCCTCATTTTATTTATTGGAGTTATCTTGGGTTGTGTCTCAGTTAAAAGCTTTCCCTAAGGATTGTTGCTATTTGTAGTGCTTATAAATGACCCAAGTTCTTCATTTATCTTCCAGGTGAAATAAGTTTTTCGTCTCCTTGTTGATCTCAATTGAATCAAATGTTTTCGTTAGTGGCCGGTTGTCACCTCATAATTTTGATATGTCTTCCATAAGCCCACAAGAAGCATCTCTTCTGTTTGTTGATTCTTCCAATAACTCTGTTCAAACCTTCTTCGTAAGGATGTTTTCAAATTCATTTCTAGTAGAAGATGTTGTTCTTCTTCATTCTTTTCACTCCTTTATTCGTTCTGGAGGCTTTGTAATATTGCTCTCTTCGAACCATCATTTTTTCATATCAAGATCACATTCTTTTCCTTTTTGGCCCAGTTATCAGGAGTGTTGTGTTCTCCATTCAAGTTCTCTCATCTTATCAAGTTTTACCTCTCTTTCCAACCAAAGTCTGCCTGAATTCTTTCTTACCCCTTGTTCCATTCTTTCAATAGTTCCAAAGGCATTGTGTTGTTGATTTCATCAAGTATTATCCCATCTTCTCAAGTTCATGTTAATTCCTTCCATTTTCAGTGGGAGTGCTTTCCGAATTATTTCATTCATATTCCTTCTCTATCTTGTTTTAAGCAGAGTGGTTTCAATGTCTATCTTGTCACCTAAGCTCTTCATTCTCATCATATTACTTGTTCCTCTTATCCAATGGATTGTTTGCAATCTCATTCATCTCTATTATTTTCTTTCTTTCAAGTTGTTCAACTTCCCAAGGTTCGTGGTTTCACCCGTTTGTCAAGAAGCAACTATGTTTTACCTCTTCCTTTTCCACTTCTAGCCGGTGCCATCCCTAGGATCTCGGGTCGAGATCCTCTATTATTGTGGGAGAGTTGTGACGCCCCAAGACCGATGCTGCAGAAGACTTCCATATATTTCGTGATCATCGTGTGTTTCTTTTTGCTTGCTCTATTTATTTTTGCATTGCATCATGTCATCATGCCATCATATCATTTAATTTTGCAACTCAACTAAATATATTGCATAGATCGTTTGATCTATCTAAATCGAGGGAATTCACATGGTGATTTCTCTTTGTAACATATCCCCCTAATAATTATGGAGCTATTATAAATATTCCGATAATTAGGAATTTACCACAACATACTTGCATGTTAAAATCCTTTGACCTTTCCTTGTTCCAGTTTTTGACTCTCAAACTTTTTCGATAATTCTTTTGTCCCTTATCCAAGCTCCACCAAAAAACTCAAGCATTTTTGGACCTTATTTTACCAAGTCCTAGTTCAAACCCATTTGAATTAAATTCAAATGAGTTTGAATTTATACTCGCAATCATGCCCACCTCCATTTTTCTTGGATCAAGCTCATTTTTACGAGTCCATGAAAATTAACCCTATGCCCAAACACTTCCTTTCTTCACCTATTTTTTTCTGGTTTAGAAAAGAAGAAGGAGAAGAGCAGAGAGGGAATGGAGAGAAGCCCTGCTCGGCCTGCTCCCAACCGGTCGGCCCAACTACTCCTAGGACCATCCTCCCTTTCCTCTTAACCTAGCTAACCGATCGAACCCCCACTCTCTCCCTCTCGTCCTCCCACACCGCCACCACTTCACGCCGGTCGCCTCCAGCCACCTCCTTCGTGCCACCGCCTGGCCATGGCCCCGGCACTCGCACCTCCGCCGCCGTCGTGCATGCACCCCTGCCGGCCCATCCCTCCTTCCTTCCTCTTCCCTCGTTCCCAGTCCCCCTGCTCCCCAGGCCGCTCCGCCCCGCCCGTCAACGACGTGCCGTGCCTTGCCTCGGTGGCTGCACCGACGTGCCTTGTCAGCCTCCCATGCCTCCCACCGGTAACAACACAGCGACCGCCACCTCCGGCCCGTGGTCCGCCGCCCGAACTCCCTTGTGCTTCCAGCCCGTCGACCCGAGCTCCCTCGTCCGTGACTCTGGCGCGTCGCGTTCCCGCCACCGGCTAGGTTGGACACCCCTCTAGAGGATCCTCCCGTCCCGTGGCCACCCTCTTCATCTTCGGCGGATCTCACGCCACTGCAAGCTTCTTGCCCCCCCTCTGCATCGTTCGAGCTGGGAGGAGAACGTGCCTCTGCTCGCCTGCATCGACCAGTGCAAGTCCCTGCCGCCGTCTCTGTTTTCCCTACTCGTCGCATGACCATCGTTTCCCGCTCACTCGCCCGTGCATGAGTGCTCGCATGGGAAACTTCGACCATTGTCCTGCACAAACCAGGAATGCCAAGACCCACCAGGTCCGGCTTTGACCCGAGCAGCTACACGGCCATGTCCCTGAATGGCTACACTGTCATGTACACTGTTGCCAAGTTCCTCTCCGTCAAGTGCACAAGGACCTCGAGTACGACTACACGCTGGAACGTCTAGTACCTCTACCGTCATCTCCATAATCGGCAAGTACCACGATGCCCGGAGCCCTCGGATCCATCAAGTTCAACTAGAACACGTGTACGACTACTTCCCACGACGACCCCGTGAATAACTACTTCCTCTACGACCCGTGTAACTCTTCCGCCAAACCTGAACCACCATGAACGCACGCTTCAAAGGTATAACCGCCGAGACGATGACCTGTGGACGAATGCATGTTATGTATGAGATGCTCGTGTTTGCATCATGTCCGAATTATCGTTGCACGTTGCCCCTGTTTTGCCATGCCAACATCATGTGGGACACCCGGTAACCGGGAGCACCCAACCATCTTTGCATGACACGCTCACGCCACCCTTTGTTTGCATCGGCATCTCAACGAGTTGTCGGAACCGGAACGTTGCCGTGACACCGTTTCCATTTTCGCCATGACACCCCTTTCTTTCCGTCGTGGTGAACAAATGCTCCTTATCATCTTCATGTCAACTTTTAAAAAATTTGTGTAAAACTTGTATATGTCATCCGCATCATGATTACAACATCTAAAATGTTTAAAATTGTTGTTTGCATTAAAATTGCTAAATGACATGTGGGGATTTTCCGGAATTGTTAATTGTTGTTCCCGGTCCCATTTAAATTGTTTAGATAGTGTAGTTTTATTATGCTTCACTTCTTGTCATGTTACCCCTTGTCATGTTAAGAACATTTAAACTTGTTCGGTTCATAAATGAGAGCGAACTAAATAATTGAATGTGGTGTTTTCTCAATATGCAACTCGTTGCATATTGTGCTACACTTAACTTGTAGTTTTGTTTGTGCACTTTGCCATGCCATGCATATTTAAACTAGATAACACAATATATATCTTATTTAATTAATGCACATATATACTTGGTAATGGGTGGAAGGCTTGGCCTTTTGCTTGGTGTTTGGTTCCACTAATGCTGCCTTAGGTTCTAATAAACCGGTGTTATGTTTCTTCATATTGCGTTCCTAACACGGTTGGGGTTTATGGGCCCCCCTCTATAATTCTCTCTGTTTAAAGCTTTTCCAGCAAGGCCCAACTTTGGTTTTACCATTTTCCTAATCACTAAAACTTGCATAGGGACCGGCTAGCACCCAAGGACTTAATTAACAACCCAGTCCAGTGTTCCTCATGAGTGTTGGTCCAAACCGGGCAGCCTGGGGGGGGCCACCACAGGGGAACTCGAGGATTGGTTTTACTCGTAGCTTGACCCATCTGATAATGGCCTGAGACGAGATATGTGCGACTCTTACCAAGGTGTCTAACACGTCGGGAAGTCTTGCTAGATTAGTTTTACTATTGTCGAAATATCTTGTGCACGGGATTCCGAGAACACTCGGGACTTCCCAATTTGGAGTTGTTACTCCGCTGATCCTGGGAGCTTGTGATGGGGTAAGTTGGGACACCCCTGCAGGATTATGATCTTTCAAAGGCCGTGCCCGCAGTTATGTGGCAGATTGGAGTTGTTAATATCCAGTTGTAGACAACTTGACACCATAACTCTATAAGAATACATTACATGTGTGAGTAACTGTGATGGTCTCTTTTCGAAGGGGTTCAGAAAGTGAACACGGTGGGGTTATGTCTGAACATAAGTAGATAGGATCACTTCTTGATCACTACTAGTTGCGACCGTTGGCATATATTCTCACCTCGCTCTGACTTTGTAACCTCTCCACACCTAAAAGCCTTGATAGTTTTGATACCCGGGAACAAGATTGTTGATTCCTCATGACTCAAAGTTTACTACACAAACTGATGCATGTATAACTGAGTTTTAGTCAGGAGACATGAGAGGGCTTCAGTGGTAGTTCGATGAATAGCGTGGGCGTATGTACTTGACATCCCCCGGCGATCAATAGTGGTTCCTACTAGGGCCGATCGGGATTAGCATGTGTGGTATATTTTTGTTCATATGATTTTGTCTGTAGTCGGACTCTGTGTTCTCTGGATGAATGTATGCTTATTGTATTAAATGTGTGACATGGCGAGATACCATGCTTTAGACCATTCCAGAATGCGGTTATGACTCTAAGTCGTGCCTCGACACGCAGGAGCTATAGCCGCATCCTGGGCGTTACAACCACTTCCCCCGCGGCCGGCGCAGGAGCAGGAGGCATCGGAGGAGAGCAGCATCAGCAACACGACGACGACTATGCCCCCAAGGCCCGGGCGAATGGGTTACCCCATATGCGCCCCTTTCGCCTGACGACGAGCACAACCACAGCAACGACGCTCGGACTGGGGAGAATTGCCTCCCTCCGGCCGTTCCCACCATAGGTGCGGCCATAGCGCCTGCACCTCCCCGGGATGGGTCGACCAAGCCGCTGCACTCGATGGAGCTGCTGGCCCTCGTACGCCTTCGCCGCACCACCCTGCCATCTAGGTGGTTGCCCCACAGAAGTAGGGGAACATTGCGGTGACCGCAAGCAACATCAGGAGCCGAGCGATGGTGCGATCGACTTCATCGTCGCTAATGCCAAGAATAGCCTCAGTGGCCATGGCGTAGGCTCAGCTGCTGCTAAGGTTTCCGCTAGAGGCTCAGCTGCTGCTGAGGTTTCCGCTAGAGGCCCAGCAGATGGAGGAATGGCATGGCACCATCCAAAGTCTGCTCGGTTTCGCCGAAGCTGGGGGCTCACGGTGAGTTGGCCTGCCATGGCCTCCCCAAGCAAAGCAACAGCTCGTGCTGCTGACCACACGAAGGGAGCTGTCCCCATGGTGCAATCCCCACCACGACAGCTAGCGCAAGCGCAACAGAATCAAGACCACGACGATGTTTCGATGGCCTCTTCTGACCCTTGAGCGCGTCCAGGCCAATGACGAGCCCGAGAGGATAGGCGGAGAGGAGACACACACGTTGTTATTAACCAACGCCGCAACAACCTCCGTTGGACCGACGGGTTCGACGGCACCGACGTCGACGAGCGCGCCCTTGGTATTGGCGGGTACCTACCTTTCGAGGTTGGCTACCCTGCCTTTACTGGTGAGCTGCGGCAAGTCCCTTGGTCGTCCATTCGCACGTTCAATCCAGAGATACCTAAGAAGTATGATGGGAGGCTGAACCCGGCAGAGTTCCTGAGAATCTACACCATCGCAGTTCAGGCTGTCGGGGGAAGAGATAAGATGGTGTTTGCCAACTACTTCCCTTTGGCCGTCAAGTCCAATGTGAGGTCTTGGCTGATGCACCTGCCGGAGAACTCCATCTCATCGTGGGCGGATCCGTGCCACGAATTCATTGGCGCCTTCACGGGTGGCCATCAAGAACCCGGCAGGCCCAGCGACTTGCAGCTTCTCCAACAGAAGGAGGAGAAACCCTCCGTAAGTATTTACAAAGATTCAGCAAAGTTCGTAGAAATATCCCAAAAATCAATCCGGCGGCCATAATAGCCGCCTTCCAGTCCAATGTGCGCAACCGCCGGATTCGTTCTAAGATGAACATGCGGCTGCCCAAGATTGTGAAGGAGCTCAACACGCTGGTGGATAAGTGTGCTCGGATGGAGGAAGGAAGGAAGTTGCCCGGAGAGGAAGATTGCATCAATGTTGATTTAGAGGATGATGATAAATCAACTAGTCAAAAGAAGAGCAATAAGCGTAGCAAGAAGCAGAGAGATAAGGCAGTGATGACTGTCGAAGGATCGGGTATGCCAAGTACCGGCAAGAAAGCCAAGCCGAGGCCCCCCAGCAAGGAAGCTGCCATGTGCACTGACTATTGGGAAGCTGGCACTGCCGAGAAATCCAGGAAATGTGGTGGGCTGTATTGCAAGATTCATCAGACCAAGGACCACGACCTTCAAGAGTGTTATCAGGTTGAGAAGCTCGTCAAGAGACAGAGAGCAGAGTATGAGAAGCGTGATAAGTTAAAGGGTCAGAATGTTGTTGGTGGTAAGGGCCGAGGTGGTGAAGTAAATCAGCCCGACAAACTCCTTCGGAAACAAGGAAAGTCTACTAGAGGTCAAGAAAACGAAGCCTGTGATGATGAGAGCGATGGAGGGGATGAAGAGGAAACCAGTGAGCAAGAGTTTCAGAAGGCCACTGATGCCCTGTGCATTGATGGAGGTGCGTCTGTGCATGCTTCTCAACATCAACTCAAGTGGTGGACGCGAGAAGTCAATGCCATGGAGCCAGCGCCAGAGGCCTGGAAGCCACTCAAATGGCCCCGTATGCCCATCATCTTTGACAAGGAGAATCAGGCTAGCCGTACCACTGCGGTAGGATGCTTGACGTTGTTGGTGTCCCCAACAATTCGCAACATCAAGGTCACAAAGATGTTGGTGGATGGCGGGGCTGGGTTGAATCTGATTTCCCTAACAGTTATCACCAAGCTTCAAATACTAGAGGAGGAGCTAGAGGTTACCGACACGTTTCAAGGAGTTAATCCTGGCAGGAGTCATCCTAAGGGAAGGATCATGTTGTCGGTAACATTTGGGGGAGAACTGAACTTCTGTACTAAGAGAATTGTGTTTGATGTGGTTGATCTCCCCGTGCGTACAATGGGATTCTTGCTCGCCCGGCCCTGGCTAAATTCATGGCGGCATCCCACTATGCCTACAATACCTTCAAGATGCCTGGGCCACTGGAAGTTATCAGCATCCCATCAGATGAGAAGGACACAATCATTTGTGTGGACAAGATGTATCGGGACGTGATCGCGGTAAAGGCAGCGGCAATAGCAGTTCCTGCCAATGAAAGTAAAGGAAAGAAGAGGGATTGTAGGACCTCCGACAAAGAGTCTGGGAAGCGTGCCCCCACCGAGTGCACGACACCCGTTGACGATGTGCCAGAGTGTTCCAACAGCCAGAGATCCAAGGTCGCCGCACCCCAGGTGAAGAAGGTCCCGGCAGGGTTGGCTGGCGTTGATGGTACTTTCACTATCAGCACCACACTCGATGACAAATAGGAAAGCATGATCGTTGCCTTCCTACGGGCCAATATTGATGTGTTTGCGTGGAAACCATCTGATATACCCGGTGTTCTCTGGGAGGTAATCGAGCACCAACTTGCTGTCTGCCAAGAAAGTCCAGAAGCAGGCCTTGGAGAGGTAGCAGTTCATTGCAGAGGAGATCAAGAAACTTGAGGCAGTTGGTTTGGCGGAGGAGTGCTGCATCCAACATGGTTGGCAAATGCAGATGTAGTCCGGAAGGCTAATGGGAAGTGGAGGCTTTTCATAGGTTTCATAGACCTCAACAAGGCTTGCTCGAAGGAGCCGTTTCCCTTGCCGCGTATTGATCTGATTATGGATTCCACCTCAGGTTGTGATTTACTATCCTGTCTGGATGCATAATTTGGGTAGCACCAAATCTTCATGTCCAAGGAAGATGATGAGAAGACGTAGTTCATCACTCCATGTGGTACGTACCGCTTTGTTCGCATGCCATTCAGATTAAAGAGTGTCGGGTCCACTTTTTCAAGGGAAGTCCAGATTGGTTTTGAGCCACAGCTGCACAGAAACATAGAAGCCTATATGGATGATATTGTGGTCAAGACCAAGTATAGGACCACACTTATCCATGCTTTGGAGGAGACATTGGCTAACCTCCGCAAGGTCAATCTGAAGCTCAACCGGGAGAACTGTGTATTTGGTGTGCCCGCCGGCAAGCTGCTTGGGTTCTTTGTATCCCATCGCGAGATCGAAGCGAACCCCGACAAGATCAGGGCTATCAAGAAAATCCAAGCACCGAGGACAATTAAGGATGTGAGGCACCTAACAGGATGCATTGCTGCGCTAAGCAGATTCATCTCCAAGTCTGCCGAGCGCGCCCTACCGATCTTCAAAATGTTGAAGAAGTCAAGGCCCATGAAGTGGACCCCGGAACCAGATGCAGCGTTGCAAGAGTTGAAGGCCTCTTTGTCCTCCGTGCCTACCTTGGTCCTTCCCAAACCCCAATATCCATTGCTGCTATACTTAGCGGCAACCAACCAAGTGGTCAGTGCAGCCTTGGTAGCACATCGAGAAGTCGATGAGGCAGAGAGTGAGCAGAGGCCGGCAGAGTTAGAAAAGGATCAGGACAGCAGTGAGCACATCAGCGAGAGCGACCCCAAAGATGTGGCAAGGAAGAAAGTGGTGAAGCGCCCAGTATACTTCGTCGGCTCCCTATTATAGGGGGCTAGATCGAGGTACTCTAGCGTGCAAAAGTTGATCTTTGGTCTCATCATGGCCTCAAGGAAACTGCGCCACTACGTCCAAGCCCATAAGATCACGGTTGTCACTCGCTTCCCATTGCAAAGGATACTCCGAAACTTGAGGCAACCGGCAAAATAGTGGAGTGGGCTTTGGAGTTATCCAGCTTTGGTCTGAAGTTTTAGAGCACGTCAACTATTCAAAGTAGGGCATTGGCAGAGTTTATTGTAGAATGGACGCCAACACCTGATGAGGAAATAACAGAGACAATTATCCCTGACAAGGAATCACCCCAGGAATGGATTATGTATTTTGATGTGCTTTTCCCTACAAGTTGCAGGAGTTGGCGTGCTTCTTGTCGCCCCCTCCGAGGAGACTTGAAGTAGGTCGTCGAAATGCATTTTTCCCAGGAAGATCAACCAACAATACAACTGAGTATGAAGGGCTCTTTGCCGGACTGAGGATTGCAGTGGAACTGGGAATTAAGAAACTGAACATTCCAGGAGATTCCCAGCTTCTGGTGAGACTAGTCAACAAGGATTACGAAAGTCCGTTCATGGAGGCATACGTCGAGGAAATGAGGAGATTTGCGGAGCACTTTGAAGGATTGCAAATAGAGCACACACCCCATGCGGAAAACAACTTAGCTGATCATATGTCAAAGTGTGCTGCGCAGAAGGTTCTTGTGGAACCAGCAACTTTTGTTCTCCATCTCACTCAGCCCTCCGTTTCCCCAGCAACAATGTCCCGGAAAAGGAGAAAGTTGGACATCGGTAAGCCTCTCTCGGTAGAATCGTCTACACCCGGCAGAGACCCTGCTGGAAACAACTCCTCACAGCCTACCGGACCCCCCTCTAGCCGGGTCCATGGACCCCATGAAGGAGTCATGTGCTCCCGCAGCAGAGGAGGTGTCACTAGTCCTCGTTGCTGAGACCCAGGCTCCAACTTGGGCAAGACACATTGTCCACTTCCTCCAAACCGAAGAACTTCCCGAGAACCAAGATGAAGCTAAGAAAGTAGCCTGGAGGGCCAGTATGTATTAGTTTATCAATGATACTCTGTACAAAAGGAGGCCCAACGGTGTGAAATTGAAGTGTGTCTGCTGGGAAGAAGGGAAGGAACTGCTGGCTGAAATACACAAAGGCATGTGCGGCTCCCACATTGGATCAAGGGCATTAGTTGGGAAAGCATTCAGGCAAGGATTCTATTGGCCCACATCCCTCTAAGATGCGATCGACCTCGTCATGAAATGTGTAGAATGCTAGTTCCATTCCAAGAAAACCCACCTGCCTGCCCAAGCTCTTCAAACAATCCCTCTATCATGGCCATTTTCGGTCTGGGGGTCAATATCCATAGCCCCTTCCCTCGAGCAATCAGGGGCTTTGAATTCCTTTTCATTGATATCGACAAGTTTACAAAGTGGCCGGAAGTGACTGCCGTGAGAAAGGTGATTGCTTAATCAGCTATCAAGTTCTTGAAGGATCTCGTGTGTTGTTTTGGAGTTCCGGCAAGGATCATTACAGACAACGACACCCAGTTCACAAGCCGCGCCTTCATGCAATATGTCCATGCCCTCAGATGTAAGATCTCATTTTCCTCTATGGCACACCACCGAAGCAATGGACAAGCTGAGAGGGTGAACGCTGAAGTGTTGCATGGACTCAAGACAAGAACTTTTGATACGCTGTAGAAGCACGGTAGTCGGTGGGTCGAGGAGCTTCTGGTAGTTCTCCGGTCCCTCAGAACGACACCAAACCGAGCTATCGGGCAGACTCCCTTCTCCCTGGTCTACGGGGCAGAAGGAGCTATCCGCACAGAACTCATTTACGGGTCGCCCTGAGTGCTCGCTTACGATGAAGTAGCACAAGTTCAGCACCGCCGTGACGACGCTGTGCTACTCGAGGAGAATAGTCTCCGGGCTGCTATGCGTGCTGCACGCTATCAGCAACCCCTGCGTAGCTATCGTAGCCACAGGGTTCATGCCCGCTGTTTTGAGGAAGGTGACCTTGTCCTTAGGCGCATTCAGTCCGCCAAGGGTACACACAAGTTATCACCGAAGTGGGAAGGCCCTTACCTGGTAATACGAGTCACCAGACCTGGCGTAGTCCTTCTGGATACTGGAGATGACATTAAATTGCAAAACTCATGGAATATTGAGCATCTCCGTAAGTTCTACCCGTAAGGCGCGGCTGCCGGGCCCTGCCCGGCAGCCACCCATTTCTACATGCCTTGCCTCAGGTGCATGTAACCCCTTGTACAAAGCTGGGCTGATGACCCCGTGCAAGAGAAAATAAAGAAGCGCTATTGGGGGCCCCCGACCAAGATTGCATGCATGCATGGGCATTCCAAGATAACTACAAGTATTTCATGAGCATTTGCATATGCATATAGATAGGACCGCATCATGCATTCATTCTCATCTGCATGAAGCTGCAGGTTCCTGCCGTGGGCTTGGCTTTGACAAGGGGTTGAGAAGATTGCCCGACACTGCGATCCCCGGCAAGCCAAGCAGATGAGTTCTACCTCCTATTCGTTAGTGTTCTGTAAGCTATAACTTGTGCATAAGAAAACCTCACCACTCTTTTGAGACTTAGGTGCTCCCATCCCTCACTCGAACGCTGCTTCGAACGGCATGGTTGTAGTGGCCTTTGGTAAAAAGAAGTTGGCGGGGGCTGGCCCCTTTGTCTATTCCCCAGCAGATGTGATTCTCCGGCAGACAAAAAGGGTGCCAGGAGGATAGCCTGCCGAGAAAACTCGTTTATTTACATTAAAGAGGTATCTCACCTCTGCATGAACATACACATCCATGGGTTCCCGGCAAGGTTCATCTTTTTCATTAACATGCTGATACAAGTACAAGCATTACATAACACAAACATGGACTCAAGGAGTTACATTATTTGAATTAAAATTTGGCAAGTACCAACAGATTTAAGATTGAAAAAAAGATAAGTGCTCCATCAACTCCTCTTCCTATTCTTCTGATCCCAGGTAGCGCGGTGGGAAGAGAAGAGGATGGGCGACGCACCATGTCAACGCCGCCCCAATCTCTATCGGGAACTAACAAGCGCCACCTGACAAGATCGGGAGTGGCGAGGCTGCGAAGGAGGAAGACGTTCAGAGCACCTCGACGGCCCCTAGTCACCGCCTCCAGGACTAGGCGGGGAACTCCAGCACAGGCACCAGCAGAGAAAGACGCCTGGGCCCAGCCGGGAGACCCCCGAGGGAGGCGGAAGCACCAGGAGGACATGCCCTTTCCCGACAGCCGGAACAAACGGTGATGAAGGCGGCGGGAAAAGGGGGGAAGAGCCAGGCAGACAGGCAGTAGGTCGCCAGTACGAGATGAACGCGTCGATCCAGTCGGGCTACTACTGGTCGGCCTGCCTCCCGTCTTATCCTTCTCTCCTCGCTTAATCTTCATCAACACTGTTCCGGGTGAAGGTCGAGACTCCAGCCACGCGCCTTCCTCAGAGAGACGGCGAGCGGCCAAGACGGCTAGGGGACTTGTGGCACGCCACTCCCCATCTTGGCAGGCAGGAAGGCATGCCTCTCGTCGACATCTGCCCCAAGGCTTCCGAGAGGGGCAGTGCTGGGATTACCAATGATCTCTAGCCCCGCCTCCTAGCCGAGCTTCGAAGGAACCAAGAGATTCACCACAGCAAGGACCAGGTTCAATCCCCGAGTGCTAGCACCAGCGTGTGGCAAAATTAGCCACAACCAAGATCCCGGGGGCTGGCCCTAGGCTCTTCTCTTTGACATAACTAGCAGAAGTAGAAGACAGAAGAGGAGGAATGCAGGGATGGGTTACTCCGTCCTCCTCCACCCCTCCTTTTATAGGCAGGCCAAGGAGGGGAGCCGCTCCCCCAACGGGCAACCGCCGTCCTCCTTCTCCAATTCAAGAAGACCAGGCCCTTGCCTTGATGCTCTCCCACACCATGCACCTCCGTTACCTACCCCGCGCGATGCATGAAGCATACGTGGCTAAGGATAAGGGCATGGTTGGACGAGTGAATTGGCAGTTTCTACCTCGCGTGCTAAAGTTATTTACGGGCCATTGTTGGAGTGGCCCCACCACTATTGGCTTTACAGGACGCGTGGAGAAACTAGGAACTAGCCCGAAATCAATACTAATGAAGAAGCAAAGAAGACCTCAAGAGACCAGCCTCTCCAGCAACCCCGCCTATGCACTTATTATTAACTTCCCCCGACGAACGGGAACACAATTGAAGCACCAGCCCAAGTCAGAGTACCAGAAACCAAGAGGTTCAAGGGACCAACAAGCAGATTATATGGACCAAGACCAAGCCGGTGAAGCCAGATATCGCCAAGAGAAAGGCCTCCCTTGCCGGGCAGGCGAGCCCGGCAAGGGGCGAGGCCATCCCCACAAGAAGACAACCAAGGCGCCCCGGCGGAGCCTGCCGGGACTCACGGAGGCTAAACCACCTCAACAACCGCTCTACCACGACTTACGTTGTCGATCAGTGCGGCGTCAAGCGGTATAGTGACTAAGTGGCAGCCATTCACCACATGGCAGCCTCTCCCTATAGGAAAAACCCACAGATGACACCCGTCCCGCTACGTGCCAAGCGAGGAGGCCTGGAGCTGCAAGATAGCCCGACAAGCCATGCCGGGCAACCATTGATGTGAAATTGAGTGGTGCATTTAATCCGCCCTTTCAGCCCACAGAGTTAGGTATGATAGCACAGTTGCTATCTTATCAGTGCATAATGACTACTTTGCCATTGTGGTAACCCCTTAATCTTTAGAAGGAGGCCCATGGCAACCGTATACAGGGTTAGAAGGTTGGATAGCTCACACCCCCATACACGCGTAGTCGCTGCCGCTCTGAGGCAACCTCTGCCGGGCAAGTGTACAATGCTCCACCACCTCATTTCCACCATCAATCCACCAAAGCAGGAGTACGGTCTTACATCACCGTTGCGGCCCGAACCTAGGTAAAACTGCCCGCCTATTCTCTGTCGTGCTGCCCCACGCTCGTCTGCTCTTTGTGCAACGCAACATCCCCCTGCCGAATCAGCATGGGGCTTCCAGGTCCTATAGGTGGCCGTTGTTTCCCGCGACATTCCCGTCCAAAACCAGTTTATTACGTATCGGAGGTTGAGGGAGTCCTAGATTTAGGGTCATAGGGTGTCCGGACTACTGAAGGTGGGCCGAACTAATGGGCCGTGAAGATCAAAGCAGAAGGTCATCCCCCGTGTCCGGATAGGACTCCTATGTATGTAGAAAGGTAAAATAGATGTCCGGATGTAATGATTCCTTCCTTCCCAAGTCATCTCTATACAACCCTAGGCCCCCTCCGACGTGTATATAAGCCGGAGGGTTTAGACCGTAGAGGCCAACAGAACAATCATGGGCTAGAATGTTAGGGTTTAGCCATTACGATCTAGAGGTAGCTCAACTCTTGTAACCCTATATTCATCTAGATCAATCAAGCAGGAACTAGGGTATTACCTCGATAGAGAGGGCCTGAACCTGGGTAAACATTGTGTCCCCAGTCCCTTGTTACCATCAATCCTCAGACGCACAGCTGGGGCACCCCTACCCGAGATCTGCCGGTTTTGACACCAAGAATTGTGCTTTCATTGAGAGCTCCACTATGTATTTGCGAGAAGCGATCGGTGGCTCGTCTCGTCATCAACAACGACATCACCTTTGGAAAAAGCCTGGCTCTTGGCCAGGTCCGCCAGCTCGGCGGGTTCGCCGTATGGGCCCGGATGGCGATCGAGCCGACCGGGTCCGCCGCGGTCATCGAGCATGACTCCTACATCGGCCTAGAAGACTCCAAAAATGCAAATTTGGCGGATGCCTCATCCTTAAACGAGTTTCTAGATTGCATCACCGCCCTGGGACTTTCAGTGTCCAATGATCGCATTAGGCCTAAACCCGACCAGGGGAAGTTGGTTCCACCCCGATCACTCAGCCGGTGGCAACCGTCGAGGTACGAGCTTAAAATACTTCTCCTCTAGAGCCGGAGATCGGCCGTGTTCGGGTCTCCGAAACCTTGGAGCCGAACACCCTTCCTTCGGGCGGGACTCTACATCTTTCGATCTCAGGGATAGACACGGAGCCTGGGGAACGCTTAGGTCCTATCGGGCCCATGTTCTCTACACCGAGGCTTTGCAAACCCCAGATACGATAATGGGTCGAGACCCAAAGTTTACCACACCCACCCACCACAATCAATACTCTCCTAGTAACTCTGGCCCTGCAGACATATGTGACTTAATGTATGTGCGACAGCAACCACATGAGACGGTCCATCAATTCTGGGCCAGGCTCCTACTTGTTAAAATCAAGATTAAAGACTGCTACGATGATGACACGATTCCGGTCTTTCACCGTAATTGCACGGACGAGGGAGTCTTGAACTCCCACAACCGCCGTCGCATACATAGTTTCACAGAGTTGTAGCACTTAGTAGGAAAGTACTGCGCAATGGAAAGTACTTGGAAGGCCCAGAGCTCCCATCTGGAATAGTTTATCTCCGGACAATACGCTGCTAAAGCAAAATGGACATACCCTAGCGGAGCATCCGATCATAAGCCCGTCGACAAGAAAAACAAACCCTTCACGGGATACATGTCTATTCTGGACAAACTCCTAGATAAACCTTTCCCGATACATGCGACCCCTGGCATGTTCCCAAATCACAGCCATCGAGCTTGTTGCGTACTCCGGCAGGTATCTAAAAGCGGTGAAGCCATCCTCGCCACCGCAACTACAGAAGAGGACGATTTTAATGTCCCCACGGTCTTCGACACCTTATCTACAAAGAACCAGCGCAAGAGAGCACCCCGCGAACTCGCCAGGGTTCGTTAAATAACCGCCGTGAGTCCATGGAAAGATGCGGCAATCACCTTTAAAGCCGACGGCGAACCACATGTCTGACCAGTCCGAGCCCCAGCCGCTCTTTTACTAAACCCAATAGTAGACGGCTTTTTCCTTACCAAAGTGCTCAAGGACGATGGCAGTGGACTTAACCTCATATACGAGGACATGCTCGAAAAAATGCAGGTTGATAAAACCTGCATTGAGCAAAGTAATACAACCTTTCGAGGAATCATCCCCAGCCTGGAAGCTTGGTGTTCGGGAAGTATTAAATTTGATGTAGTATTTGGCACACCTGAGAACTACAGGTCAGAAGAACCGCTCTTCCACATTGCCCCTTCAACAACGGATACAACACCCTCCTAGGGCGAGACACTTTCTCACGCTTTCAGGCCATACTGCATTACGGGTACATGAAGCTTAAAATGCCAGGGCCCAATGGAATAATCACAGTTACGAGTGATCCGGCCAGAGCACTCCGTGTCGAAAACAAAACCGCATGTTTGGCCCTAGAGGCACTATCCGAAGCCTTTGTGGCCGAAGAATTAGCCACCTTATGATCAACGGTGGACAAGGATGACGCAGTCCTTGATAAAAGATCGAAATCTACCTCGTTCAAGCCAGCAAATGAAATTATCAAATTTCAGGTGCGTCTGATGGACCCTAATAAGACGGTATCCATTGGGGCACAGCTGGACCCGACAATAGACACCGCTTTGCGTGCATTCCTACGAGAATACTGGGATATATTCGCCTGGCACTTTTCAGACATGCCCAGAATCCCACGTAGGCTGGCCAAACACAGCCTCAACATCATCAAAGGGTTCAAACCGGTCAAGCAATCACTGCGACGATTTTCCAAACCCAAAAGACAAGCTATGGGGGAGGAACTAGCCAAGTTATTGGAAGTCGGACTCATCAGAGAAATTAAACACCCGGATTGGCTAGCCAATTTGGTCATGGTACCGAAGAAGGATAAATCATAGCGCCTCTGTGTTGATTTTAAAGACTTAAGCAAGGCTTGCCCTAAGGATCCTTTTCCACTGCCCCGCATCGATCCGATGATCGACGCAACAGTAGGACATGAGTCATTATGCTTCCTTGACGCTTACTTCGGATATCATCAGATAAAAGAGAAGGAATATGACCAAGATGCGATGACATTTATCACTCCGTACGGGCCTTTATCCTTCAACACTATGCCTTTGGGCTCAAAAACACTGGTGCCACGTATCAGTGCATGATTCAAACATGCTTAGAGAAACAAATTGGCAAGACAGTGGAGGCATACATGGACGATGTAGTCATCAAGACTAAACGCGTAGAAACACTGGTGGATGATCTCCGCCTCACGTTCAATAACCTCCAAACATATGACATACGGCTCAATCCGGAAAAAAACGTCTTCGCCGTTCCGGCCAAAAAGTTGTTCGGGTTTATCATCTCACATAGAAGAATTGAAGCGAACTCAACTAAAATCAGTGCCTTGTCACAGCTGGCTACGCCAATCGATGTAAAGCAAGTCCAAAAGCTAGCAGGGTGCGAGCGGCCCTAAGTCGCTTCATCTCCAGACTGGGAGAAAAAGCATTACCACTATACAGATTGCTAAGGCGCACAGACAACTTTGAATGGACGGATGCAGCCACAGCTGGACTGGAAGAAATAAAGGCCCTATTAGCGGGCAAGCCAATCCTAGCCGCTCCAAGTGTTGGCGAGCCAATGTTGCTTTATATCTCAGGAACTCACCAGGTCATGAGTGTTGTGCTCGTCGTCGAACGACAGCAAGAGGGACATAAATTCCATGTCCAAAAACCAGTCTACTACGTATCAAAGGTTCTTACACCGTGCAAGTCACGATACCCCCATTATCAAAAAATTGCATATGCGGTGTTCATGGCATCTCAGAAGCTCCGACACTACTTTCAAGAGTGTTTGATGACAGTGGCATCTGAAGTACCACTTAATGATATTATAAACAACAAGGATGCCACATGCCGCTTAGACAACTGGGCCATCAAGCTCTTACTGTTTGAAATAACATACAAACCACGCCAGGCTATTAAATCTTAGGTGTTACCTGACTTCGTCGCATAATGGACAGAAACCGAACTCCCTAAAGAGTACGGGGCATATTCCCACTGGACCATGTATTCCGGCGGCTCAAAAATGCTATCCGGACTGGGGGCTGGGGTCATCTTGAAATCTCCCACAGGGGACATAGTCCGCTACGTACTACAAATCATGTATACAGACTCAAACAATGCTGCCGAATATGAGGCACTACTGCATGGTCTCCGCATGGCTGTATCCTAGAGGTGCACAAAGACTCAAACCTTGCTATATCTCAGGTAAACGAAGAACTCGCTGCGAAGGATCCAAAAATGGTAGCTTATCGAAACGCCATATTAAAAATAGCAGCTTAGTTTGAGGGGCTCGAATTTCACCATGTTTCTCAGGATAGTAATCAGGAAGTGGACATAATCGCTCGCATGGGCGCCAAGCGCGACTCGGTCCCGCCTAACAACTTTGTAGAAAGGATGTTCAAGCCATCCGTGGTATGGAAGGACAAGAACAAAGACACTAATTCAAACCTGATCACACCCCGACCAGCCGAACTCAATAAAGATGTCATCATGGATTCAGAAATGGAAAAAACAACTTCGGCTCATGAGATCATGGCTGTCATCGCTCCTTGGACCGAATCCTTCCTGGCCAACCTTAATAGGCAAGAGCTCCCCGATGATCAAAATGAGGTCCGTCTCATAGTTCAGCGTTCTAAAGCCTATAAAGTTCACGAAGGTGAACTATACTAGAAAAGTACTACTAGTCTTCTCCAAAGGTGCATCTCAGAAGAGGAGGGATGACAACTTTTAGCCGAAATACATGCTGGTATGGGCTTCCACCACGCTGCAGCTCGAGCCCTCGTAAGCAAAGCTTTCCGAATAGGTTTCTTCTGGCCAACAGCCCGAGCAGAAGCACAAACCTTAGTCCAACATTGTGTTGGATGTCAGCTTTTCACCAATCAAAGTCATATGCCTCCCACCACCTTGAGAACCACCCCCATTACTTGGCCTTTTGCGGTCTGGGGGCTGGATATGGTTGGACCCCTTAAAGTGGGAAGCCACACAAAGAAATGTTTACTGGTTATGTTGCATAAATTCACTAAATGGATAGAAGCCAAACCAGTAAGAATGGCTGAAGCAGGGTCAGTGATAGATTTTATATCTGGCGTAGTACACTGCTATGGTGTCCCACATACTATTATCACAGATAATGGTTCTAACTTTACAGCTGACGAGGTGAAGAACTGGTGCGCCAAGTTAGGCATTAAACTTGATTATGCCTCCGTGTACCAACCTCAAACAAATGGTCAAGTCGAACGGGCCAATGGATTAATAATGAGCGGCATTAAACCCCGACTGGTGCACTCCCTGCGGGAGTTAGATATTCAATGGGTTGAGAAGCTTGACTCTGTACTCTGGGGGGCTGCGGACGACACCCAACCGGACAACCATATATACACCTTTTTTTGAGTACGGCGCAGAGGCTGTTTTGCCTTGCGACATTATGCACGACTCACCTCGAGTGCGTATGTATGAAGAGCGAGAGGCCGAGCTCGATCGGCGGGATGACCTAGACAGCCTTGAAGAAGAGCGTGATATCGTGCAAGCTCATTCCGCATTCTATCAGCAACATGCTAGGTGATACCAGAGCAGAGATGTGCGGGCCAAAAAATACAACGTTGGCAAACAAATTTTACGCCTCCCGGAAAAGAAAAAGGATAAGCTCAAACCAAGATGGGAGGGGCCCTTCATCATTGACGAAGTTCTCACCGGAGGATCCTATCGCCTTCGAAATGCATCAGACAATCACCTTGAGCCAAATCCATGGAACACTGGTAGGCTCCGACAACTCTACGGATAGTTCGGTAGCACCTTTTATTTCTATTTCTGTCTAGATTTCTTCCTTTGTTTTTCTTCCTCTTCATTTTTTGTTTTTTCCTTCCCAGAAAGTGTTCGGTATATTATGGGTGAAGATCTTTAAATGTGTATACCTCAAGATACCTGGGGGCTTCTATAATGAATCTTATTATTAAAGCTTATTGCTTATAGTACTTACGTCATCTGTTTCATACAGTCTCTTCACCATTATATGCACCTCTATGACTTGCCTGGCTCCTGTGTTTATACCCTACGTTCCCGATTGTTCGGCCAGGGTGTAATGGGAGCACCTCTGCGATTGTGACAACCGGGTAATCCGGACCTGTACCTCGGACGGGTGAAGCCGAAAGCTAGCATTCTTAAGGGAATCGCTGGTTGGCGGACAAATGACGAATTGCTTTTTGGCACATAATTTTTCAATATCAAAGGATAAGCTTCGCGTAATCCAATTTTTTTGGATCAAAGCCTAGGCATGCATAGATACGCATGCTGACCCCGAGAAAGGAACCCTTAACAAAACTATTCTCCCTGGAAGATATTTCTTACGTTAAATAGTAATATAATAACTCCCTGAACAAAACTTGTCTGTTCAAGCAAAACGACCCGATTGCCTGGTTTCCGAACATACTGAGTGTTTAGCACAAGTATAGTATCCGGAAACACTCCAACCCTTGGGTTCAAGAGGTTGAAGCCGAAGGCCTGCCATGACAAATTTTGAACAAGTTCGTTTGGAGATAAGTTCGATGATAAAGTACATTGCTACATTGAATCAAATGTCTATTCTTTATCTATGCCATCTATAAGACTATCTAAACTACAGTCTTCTTATGAAAACTTTGCGGCTATCATTACTTGGTCATACACCAAACTCACGGGAATTTCTTTTCCGTTCGGTCACCGAGGTCCAACTCAGGCCATATGATTTGGATCAAGCTCGGTATAGCGTGTTTTCACCATGGCCTAGGTCTCGTGCACCTTCTCTGCATGCCGACGCCTTCCATAGTTCAAAGCGACGCCGAGCTCCTTTGAATAAGTTTGCCAAATCCTCCATAATTTTTGGAGGAGAATCAGATGGCCATAAGGCTTTAGCCATGTTCTTCATGGCTTTCCGAACTTGCTCATGCACTTTGGAGAGCTCTTTTAGCACGTCGCCTTGAAATCCGGATAATTCTCCTTCGGGCCGTCCAATTAATAAACCTACAGGAATAAAATTGTGAAGCTCTGAATCATTGGATAATATGAAAGCAAGGTTAAAGGTCATACTGAATATTCCGCCTTTTAACTTTCTTTTTTCCTTCAAGGAATCTGATAGTTGGGCCCTTAGGTCCTTTAGTTCTTCGGCTTGCTTGACATTTTCATCCAACAGATTGTTCTTTTGCTCAATGGTCCGTGTTAATACACGCTGACCATTGGCTTCTTGCCCTTCGGCATGTTTTTTGACCTCCTGAGCACACATTTGCTTCTCCTCCAGTTGATCTGTCGATTCCATCACTGAATCTAAAACAATGTATGCTTAAACATCATTGACGGCGAAAATCATATTTCCTGGGATACTATTCGTCCTTACCATTAGATCCCTACTTGGATTTCAAGTCTTCTAGCTTGGTGGTGATGGCATTCAGCTTGATCCGGTTTGCTTCAAGCTCCTTGGACAACAAGCCATTCTTTTCCTTGAGAACCCGCGGTCATAATGATCCTTAAATCAGTTGGGCCAACTACTTCATGTCTCGGGGGCTAATGGCATATGCTCATTAAATTTACACAAATTCTTACTCGCATATCCTTTGAAAGCAGGTGAGTGGCTCCGGCAAGCCCCTCCCGAGAAGCTCAGATATACGCATCCACAGAGCTGAGGGCGTTTAACGCCTCCTCAGTAAATACTGGATCACGCATGGCCTCTTTTTGCCGCCGATGATTCATCACACTCTCCACTTCAGAATTTGAGACTGATACATTATCCGAATCCTCTTGTAGAGGACAATCCGGCGTTACGCCTCTTTCAGCTTTTGTCCATGTTGATGGGCCAGCAGCCAGATTGGTTGGTGTTCAGCCAGCAGGGTCCTTGGACATAATTCGGCGTATGCTCCTCCTGGAATAAGACGAAAGGAAAAAATTGACAACCCGGCATTGCTACCGGGCACATATTGAAAACTATACCTCTTCGATGAGGGAGGGAGCTTGACGGTGCCCCCGCTTCCTTTCGCTTCGAAGACTCGCCCTGCGTAGGCGTCGTCTTCTTAGAAGATGCCCTTAATGAAGGGTGGCGAGACGAGCGCTGCCCCTTTTGAGCATGAGATAGTGTGGTGGGTGAGGCGCGAAGGGAAGGCTCTCTTTGAGAAGATGTCTCCTAGGTACTTACATTGGAGGTGGGAAGAAGGCCAGGATAATCGGCTACAATGGCCACTTCTGTACCATCATGGCTAGCCTGATAGAAAACTCCGTCAGTGTGTTCTATGAATATATCTGGGTCCTCTTGAAATCCAGGATCTTTGTCGCGAACATGGTCCTCTGGCTGCAGCGCAGGGCAATAAATCCCATCGATCACCTTCTTCCATACCTATTGAAAATAGCTGAATTTAGTTCGATTAGCCTATCTTTGCAAAGAGGTTGTATAAAGCTAGAAATAAAAAAAACTCACCCAGTCGATAGGGTTATACTATACATGGAAAAATCTTCCCGACATTTCATGCAGACAAAATCTTCTTTCTCCCCCTTATAAAGATCAGCTAAGATGGCAGCCAAGGTGGCTGGGGTATTCCCGTAGGCAGCAAGATGCACCGTCCTGCCCATTGTAATGCCACATGGAAAACCCTTTGGACTGAAGTGGCTGAATGCATCGCTTTATCGCAATGGCCATTACATCAATTCTCAAATGTTCGGAGTGGGCAAGTACTCTGATCTTGCTGACTAGCCTCTCAATCTCCATGATGTCTTCTTCTTTGGGGCTCTGGGGGTGCCAGTTGAAGCATTTCTTCAAAGGAGTGCTGGAGAATTCAGGAAGACCACGCCGATCTGGGTCCGGAAGAACAACGTCTTTGATATAAAACCACTCCGATGGCCACTCTCCGAGTCCCTTCTTGGGAGTGCCGAACAGGTAACCTATCTCTGCTATGCTCCACACTTCGGCGCCGCCCACCTCAAATACGGATCCCTATTGGGAGTGAGGGACGAGGCAAAAGAATTTCCTATATAGCTCAAAATGAGCCTCATAGCCTAAAAATAACTCGCAAAGAGCAACAAAATCCGCAATATGCAGGATAGAGCCTGGCGTGAGATTGTGCAGTTGGAGCCCACAAAACTCTAGGAAACCTCTGAGGAAAGGATGGATTGTAAATCCTATGCCTCTCAGGAGGATGGAAACGAAGCACACATGCTCCTCTTTAGTGGGGTTAGGGAAGTTTTCCCCCAAGGCTTCACCGTCGATCAAAGCTAATCTAGCCCGGACGGAGACTATATCCGCTGTAGGGAGATATCCTTCCGTCGGAAGTCTGTTCAGATGGGCATGAGATACCAAGCAGCTTCCCCGATTGCCTGCTTGAGGGCCGTGGGTGCGCGTGGAGGAGCCGGGGGCGCTTGTCATATTCGGAGGAATTTTCATGGCTGGCTCTAAGGGTTTCTGCATGGTGTGGAATGGCATCTGAGATCCAATCTGATTAAATAGACGCCATTCCCACGCCTCCAATGGTTTATTTGTAGAAGGTACATGGACTATTTGCATTCGTCTGACATGTGGAAGCCGATGGGACGACGGGAAGGAATCATCAAGGCGAGGTACCGAAGTTAGAACCGAACTGTCATTGTTCCAAAGAAGAACCTGCCTTGTAAGACCGAAGACATGAAGCCGAATATGACCTCGTTATTGAAGGCAAGTTCCGGGGCTACTGAGGGAGTCCTGGATTTACGGGTCCTCGGGTGTCCGTACTACTGAAGGTGGGCCAGACTGATGGGCCATGAATATAAAAGCAGAAGGTCATCCCCCGTGTCCGGATAGGACTCCTATGTATGTAGAAAGGCAAGATAGATGTCCGGATGTAATGATTCCTTCCTCACCAAGTCATCTCGGTACAAGCCTAGGCCCCCTTCGACGTGTATATAAGCTGGAGGGTTTAGTCCGTAGAGGCAAACAGAACAATCATAGGCTAGACTGTTAGGGTTTAGCCATTACGATCTCGAGGTAGATCAACTCTTGTAACCCTATATTCGTCAAGATCAATCAAGCAGGAAGTAGAGTATTACCTCGATAGAGAGGGCCTTACCTGGGTAAACATCGTGTCCCCAGTCCCTTGTTACCATCGATCCTCTGACGCACAACTGGGGCACCCCTACCGAAGATCTACCGGTTTTGACACCGCCAGAGGTCCTTACACCATGCAAATCCAGATACCCTCACTATTAAAAGATAGCTTACGCGGTCTTTATGGCATCCCATAAACTCCAACATTATTTTCAAGAGAGTTCGATCATAGTGGCATCTAAAGTACCACTTAATGATATTATAAACAACAAAGACGCCCCCGACTGCATAGCTAAATGGGCCATTGAGATCTTACCATTCGAAATAACATACAAGCTCATAGTCGAACTGGACCATGTACTTCAACGTCTCTAAAATGCTAGCCAGACTAGGGGTTGACGTCATCTTGACATCCCCAGAGGGGACACAGTCCGTTACGTGTTGCAAATCATGAATACAGACTTGAACAACGCTGCCGAATATGAGGCACTACTACATGGTCTCCGCCTGGTTGTATCCATGGGCATACAACGCCTAGAGGTGCACGGAGACTCAAACCTCGCAATATCTCAGGTAAACGATGAATTCGATGCAAAAGACTCAAAAATGGCGGCATACGAAAATGCCATATTAAAAATATCAGCTCGATTTGAGGGGCTCGAATTTCATCACGTCGCTCGAGACAATAATTAGGTGGCGGACATACTCGCTCACATGGGTGCCAAAAGCGACCCCGTCCCGCCTAACACCTTTGTAGAAAGGCTCTTTAAGTCGTCCGTGCTATGGCAAGACGAGAGTAGAGATGCTAGTTCAGACCTGACCACACACCGAGGAGCCGAACAGAATGCAGATATCATCGGGGATCCGGATGCATAAATAACACCCTCTGCTCAAGAGATCATGGCCGTCATGACTCCTTGTACCGAATCCTTCCTGGCCTACCTTAATAGGAATGACCTTCCCGATGATCAAAATGAGGCCCGTCGCATAGTTCGGCGTTCTAAAGCCTACAAAGTTCACGAAGGTGCGCTGTACAAGAAAAGCACTACCGGAGTTCTCCAAAGGTGCATCTCTGAAGAAGAGGGACAACAACTCTTGGCCGAAATACATGCCGGTCTAGGTGGCCATGACACCGTAGCTTGGGCCCTCGTAAGCAAAGCTTCTGAATAGGCTTTTTCTGGCCAATGGCCCGAGTAGATGCACAACCTCGTCCAACTTTGCGTGGGCTGTCAGCTTTTCGCTGATCAAAGTCATATGCCTCACACTGCCCTAAGAATAATCCCCATCACATGGCCTTTCGCGGTCTGGATATGGTCGGACCCCTTAAAGGGGTAAGCAATAAAAACAAATATTTACTGGTTATGGAGGATAAATTCACTTAGTGGATACATGAAAAACCAGTGAAAACGACAGAAGCAGGACCAGTGATTGATTTTATATTCGGTGTGGTATACCGGTACGGTGTCCCGCACAACATCATCATAGATAATGGTTCCATTATGGCCGATGAGGTGAAAAGCTGGTGTGCTAAATTGGGCATTAAATTTGACTATGCATTCGTCTACCACCCTCAAACAAATGGTCAGGTCAAACGGGCCAATGGCCTGATAATGAGCAGCATTAAAACCCGACTGGTGTGCTCCCTACGGGAGTCAGACAAATACTGGGTTGAGGAACTCAATTTCGTGCTCTGGGCGCTGCGGACCACACCTAACCGAAAAATCGGATACACACCTTTCTTTATGGTGTACGGCGCAGAAGTTCTTGTGCCCTGTGAAATTTTTCATTACTCACCTCGAGTGCATATGTATGAGGAGCGAGAAGCTGATCTCGATCGACAAGATGAACTGGACGGCCTTGAAGAGGAGCACGGCATCACGCAAGGTCGTTCTGCATTATATCAACAACAGGCCACGCGGTACCAACGTAGAGAAGTGTGGGCTCAAACATAAAACGTTGGCGATATCGTCTTATGTCTCCCAAAGAAGAAAAAGGATAAGCTCAAACCACGATGAGGGTCCCTTCATCATAGATGAAGTTCTTACAAGAGGAGCATATTGCCTTCACAATGCATCGGATAATCGCCTTGAGCCGAATCCATGGAACGTTGCTCGGCTTCGACGATTCTACAGATAGTTCGGTAGCACCTTCTCTTTTATTTTGACCAGGTTACTTTTTCCTCTCTTCTTTTTCATTTTTCCTTTAATATCCCATGATGTATTCGGATCTACCGAACTATGACGGGTACACATCTTTAAGTGTACATACCCCATGATAACTGGGGGCTTCTTTGACGAAGCTTACTAATAAAGCTTGTTCCTTACATTCGTTCATGTCGTTTGTTCCTTTTTATGCCATTACATGCACCTCTATGACTTAAGTTTTTGCCAAGGTGGGTTGCCTTGCTCCTGTGTTTATACCCTATGTTCCCAATTGTTCGGCTAGGGTGTAAATGGAGCACCTCTGCGATTGTTACAACAAGGTAATCTAGATCTCTACCTCGGACGGGTGAAGCCAAAAGCTAGTGTACTTAAGGGAATGATTGGTCGGCAAAGACAACAAAATATCTAAGTTTACATAAATATAATGGATAGGCTGCTTGTAATTCCATCTTTTGGATCAACAAGCCTACGCATGCATAATCAAGCACGCTAACCCAGGGAAAGGAACCCTTAATGGAACTATTTTCCTTGGAAGATGTTTCTTACATTAAATAGTAATATAACATAACTCCCCGAACAAATTTTGTCTGCTCAAGCAATATGATCGGATTGCTTGGTTTTCGAACATAATGAGCGTTTATTACATTCAAACAGGGTATCTAGAAACACTCCAACCTTTTGGTTCTGAGGTTGAAGACAAAGGCCTGCCATGACAAATCTTGTCAATTTTGGTCGGAGATAAGTTTGATGATAAAGTACATAGATACATCAAATAAAACGCCTACTCTTTATCTAAGCCATCCATAAGACTATCTAAGCTATAGTCTTCTTGCGAATATTTTGCAGCTATCATCACTTGGTCATATACCAAGATCATGGTAATTTCTTGCCCGTCCAGGCCCCGAGGTCCCACTCGGGCCATATGATTCAGATCAAGCCCGGTATAGCGTGTTTTCACCATGGCCCATGCCTCTCGTGCACCTTCTCGGCATGCTGACGCCTTCCATAGCTTGAAGCGGCGCTGGGCACCATTGAACAGGTTCGCCAAATCCTCCATACTTTCTGGAGGGACATCGGATGGCCATAAGGCTTTGGCCATACTCATGGCTTTCCTGGCCCGCTTATGCACTATGGAAAGCTCTTTTAACACGTCGCCTCAGAAGCCGGAAACTTCTACTTCAGGACGCCCGGTTAACAGACCTGCAGGAACAGTATTATAATACTCCGAATTAACGGACACTATGAGTTCCTTGGCTGGTCTAAAGGTCATACCGAATATGCCACCTTTCAACTTTTTATTCTCCTGAAGTGCATCTCTTCGGCTTGCTTATCATTTTCTTCTTCTAGCTTGTTCTTTTGGTCAATGGCTCGTGATAGCACCCGACGACCGGCTGCTTCTTGCTTCTAAGCATATTCCTAGGCTATCTTGCCAACCGTCAAGCTTTCTTACAGTTGACCTATATAATCCGCTGCTAAAAGACAACAATGTATGCTTAAAACATCATTGCGGCAGATCATATTTTCCGAATATTATTTTTTCCTTACCATGAGCTCCCCTCGTGGATTTCTTCATTTCCTCTAGCTCGATGGTGCCGGCATTTAGCTTTGTCCGGTGTGTTTCAAGCTCCTGGGATAGCATGTTTTTCTTCTCTTTGAGAACCCGCGGACATAACGATCCTTAAATCGGTTGGATTAACTGCTTCAAAACTCGGGGGCTACTAGCATATACCTATTAAATTTACACAAACTTTTACCTGCATATCCTTTGAAAATAGGTGAGTGACTCCCGCAAATCCATCTCGGGCAGCTCGGATATGTTCAGCAACAGAGCTGAGGGCATTGAATTTTTGCTTAGTAAAAGTTGGAGCATGCATGGCCTCTTTTTGTCGCCGATGATTCATCGCGCTCTCCACTTTGGAATTTGTGACAGATACGTCATCCGAATCCTGATGAGGTGTATAATTCGGCGCCGCATCCGTGTTGGCTCTCGTCCTTGTTGATGAGTCTGGGCCGGATTAGATGGTGATCACCTAACTTGGTCCTCGGACGCGGTTCATTGTATGCTCCTTCTGAAATAATACAGGAGGTGAAGTGTAACAATCTGGTATTATGCCTAAGCCCATATCGAACATTATACCTCTTTGATGGATGGGGATCGACAGCGCCCCCAATTCTTATCGCTTTGAAGGCTTGCCCTGCATAGGGGTTGTCTTCTTAGAAGCTGCCCTCGATGTAGTGCCGCGCGCCGAGCGCTGACCCTTTTGAGCACGAGCTAGTGCAGTGGGTGAGGTGCAAGGGGAGGGCTCCTTTTTTGAGAATGTCTTCTAGGTACTTATATCGGAGGAAGGGAGAAGGCCGGGATAATCGGCCATAATAGCCACTTCCGAGCTATCGAGGCTCGGTTGATAAAAGACTCCATCAATAAGCTCTATAAATATATCCGAATCCTCATTGAATTCTAGGTCTTCATCACGAGCATAGTCCTCTGGCTGTGGGGCGGGATAATGAATCTTTTCGACCACCTTCCTCCATGTCTGTTTTAAAACAACCAGAAGAATTTGATTAGTACATCTCAATAAAGAGGTTGGATAATGTTGATAATCAAAAATCTTACCCAGTCGATAGGATTATACATGGAGAAACCTTCCTGACAATTTAAATGGGCAAACTCTTCTTTCTACCCCTTATAAAGATCCGCCAGAATAGCGGCCAGGGAGGTTGGAGTATCCGGACCCTCGCTCTTGTAACGAGACGCGTCGGCCGCCCCGTTGTAATGCCATAGAGGGAACCCCCCTGGATTGAAGGGGCTGGACGCATCGCTTTATCGCGATGGCCATGACTTCAATTATCGAGAGTTTAGAATGGGCAAGTACCCTAACCTTGTTGACTAGCCTCTTAACTTCCTCACCATCTCCTTGCTTGTGGCTTCGGGGGCGCTAATTGAAGCATTTCTTCAGAGGAGCACTGGAGAATTCGGGAAGTCCGCGCCGAATTGGGCCCGAAAGGGGAACGTCTTCAATATAAAACCATTCCGAAGTCCATTCTTTGGGTTCCTTCTTGGGAGTGATGGCAAGGTAACCTGTTCCGGCTATGCGCCATACTTCGGCGCCGCCCGCTTCAAATATGGAACCCTTTTGGGAACGAGGGACGAGACAAAAGAACTTCCTCCATAGTTTGAAATGAGCATCACAACCTAAGAATAGCTCACAGAGAGCAACAAAACTCGAAATATGCAAGATAGAACTTGGTGTGAGGTTATGCAGTTGGAGCCCATAAAATTCGAATAGGCTTCTGAGGAAGGGATGGATTGGATAGCCTAAACCCCTCAGAAGAAACGAAACAAAGCACACCCTCCCCTCCTTAATGGGGTTGGGGAAATTTTCTGCTAGCGCGTCATTGCCGGTTGAAGCTAATGCAGCCCGCACGGAGAGTAGATCCGCGGGAGGAAGATATGCCTCCGTCCGAATTCGATTCAGCTAGAGGTGAGACACGGAGAATCTTCCCCAATCACCCGCTTGAGGGCCATAGGGGCGCGAGTAAGAGATAGGGGCATTTGCCATGCTTTGAGGTTTTTCGTGGTTTCCTCTAACGATCTTTGGGCGATGTGGAAGAGCATATGGGATCTGATGTCCTTAAATAGATGCTGCTATCATGCCCTGCA
Organism: Secale cereale; assembly: GCA_902687465.1. Lineage (NCBI taxonomy): Eukaryota > Viridiplantae > Streptophyta > Magnoliopsida > Poales > Poaceae > Secale > Secale cereale. The sequence continues at coordinate 233,520,053 of LR738712.1, forward strand.
TTTTGTAACATGGCTATTTCATTAATAAAGCATGAAAATTTGGACCAACCAAAACTTTTTGCATCATTTGGCTTTTTTATTGGAGTTGGTTTTTCTCTCTGTGATTTCAAGTGCTCTCTATGGTCAACATAGCCTCACCTTCTATACTTCACCCCCTTGCTGCAGACTTCTGCCCAATGATCATACCATTTGTATAGAACAATATAGTATTTTTCTTATAAAACTAATTTGGCCAAATAGTATTTTCTAAAATTAGTTTTCCAAAAACCCCTGAATTGAGATTTGCACTGCAAGTACTTGATTTGGGGTGTGAAAAATCTTTCAAAAGGTATATTCGAATCCTATTAGGTATATTACTCCCATAAACCACAAAAGTATAATTTTAAAAGTTATTTTCCTATTTTATTTAAAGACTTTTTCTTTAGGCCAGAAATGGTCTTTAATAGGTTAAAATTATTTAAATGCTTAAAAAATATTTGAGAAAATTTAGGGAGACTCATAGGACATACATTGTCCATATATAAGACTTTCAACACATGGTCATGTTCAAAATATTGGACAAATCCCTCAAAAACCCTTTCAAGATATTTCAAGCTTTACCAATGTTTACAAAGGAAATAATCTCTAAAAATCCCAGGAAAATTCTAGCAAGTCACCTATGCGTAATATGATGACCTTGAAAAGTTTCAGCTCAATCCAAATTGTTTTGGTTCACAAAAGTGCCCCAAAACCATTTCTGTTCATATTCAAATGTGAACAACTTTACATTGGCAACTTATTCCAAATGCCCCCAAACTTTGCGGACATGCTCAAAATGCCAAATAATAACACTACATCAAGTAGTGCATCAAGAGGAGTGGTTTGGCATGACTAGATCTTGATAAATGCATTTCTGTTGATTTCTAGGGTATACAAAAGTTGCATTGGCAACTTTGCCCAAATGAGCTCAAAATTGGTGGAAGGGCATAATTATATGTGCCATTTCATCCCGTGGAGTCTCATGCCAAATGAAATCTATTTTCTTGCCCTAATCCAAATGGGCTCAAGTTTTTACCACAGCCCCACCAGGTGCCCTTCTACCTCCAGTAGCAATGGCTGCATGTGAGATCAATAATTGAGGGGTGAAACCACCTCTTTTACCTCTCTGGACAGCCATTGGACCCCTCTTCCTCACCTCCCTCCTCTCTCTTTACAACCTCCCCTAGCTACCAGACATCAGTGTCCATGCACACAGCCACTAAACAATGCCAACACCGACCATACACACGCTCTGGAGCACGCTACAATGAGCTTTGGCACTGTAGCCGCCCCTGGCCAAGCGCCTACGCCCACCTCGGCTCTCCCCATCACACCAGTCAAAGCGCCTCGACATCCACGACACGTCACGGTCTGGTCCCCCTCCTCCTTCTCCCTCCTCTCGCCCTAGCTCGCACGCGAGGCGACCGCCCGAACGTACCAGTGAGAATGCTCACATGCGCAGCTCCTCTGGCGCCCCTATGCCCTCTCTCATTTCCCCAACAACTCTAGACCGAGCCCACAATGCACCCCGAACACACCTCACGAGCCCCCGTGACCCATGTCAACTACAACGGGCTCGTTGACGCATACCTCCTCGGTGGACCGCTGCCCTCCTATATATAGGCTGCCCCGAGGCGCTCCGTCTCCACCACTCGCCCCCTCACGCTCCAAATTGCCCCCTATGCCCCCAACTCTCTTTCGGGAGCACTCGACCTCGAGATAGAGCTCGAGTTCTGCCATGGCGGCTCTCCGTCGTCCGCTCGGTACGAGCCGTTTCCGCTGCTCCTAAGCCCTGATCTGGAAGCCTAGCACTCCACCGACCATTTCCCCTCTCTTTCCCCATTAGTTTGCAGCCGGAAAGGACTAGAGCGACCACCGTCGGACGCTCCTTCGCCGTGCCTCCTCGTTGCCGGCGAACCAGGCAGCTCCAGCGACCACCTCCACCACCACCCGAATGGCGACTCCGCGTTGAGTCCAACCCTGCCCTCCACTCGCCTCGCATTGCCCCGCATTGCCGCCGGTGAGCTCACCGGCCGTCTAGCCTCGGGTTAAGGATGATAGGCAGGCCCCGTCTGTCCGCCTCTCCTCTCTCCCTCTCTCTCTCTTTCGCTGGCGCCTCGGCCCCACCCGTCAGGGTTAAACCTGGCACGCGCGTGCCGCTTGGCTCGCCCGGGACGAATTGCCTCTGGGCCTGTGCACTGTGGCCGTTCTGGCCCAGGTGCACACTGCCCTTTTTTTTCTTCTTCTATGGATTTTCAAATAAATCCACAGGATACAATATGTATCCAAATTAATTAATTCCAACTCCTAAAATCGTGTAATATTCCCACCTATTAAATGGTGTATCTTTCATGCATGTTCAAGAACTTTTGATATACTCTTCAGATTGAAATTCAAATTTGAACAATAAAAGTCTCTGTTTGAAAATCCATTCATCCTATACTGCCACTCCAAATCCAAACCTAAGAATTTTCCCCTTCTTAGTTTTTCTCCTAGTATTTTACAAAAATGAGTTGACATTTTTCTGAGCACTTTAACCTTTCTGTTTTATTATTGCCTTATTTTTCCTTTGTTCTTTTGCGATGAATAGATCACATGTTTGATGAAGTAGTTTGAGAAGAAGGAGAAGGGCTTGTAGACTTTGAATACCAAGCCAACCAAGGCAAGTAGCCCTTTGACCATGTCTAAGAAACCTTTTTTATGCATGTCACATAGCACCATACTATCAATGCACCAGAATCATGTTGAGGTGATGACCACATGTGTGGGTTACCTTTGTTATTTTTCCTATTGAAACTTGTATCAAAGCATGACCCTATCTTCCTACGAGGGTTATGCGAGTGGGAGTAGATAGGATGCTATGGTAGTGGATATGCAAGTGGGGCGGGAATATGCATGATGAGGGAGGCAAGTGCTTTCAAAAGACTTTTCGAAAACCCCGTCGGGTGCCACTAATGCCCGAGGGAGATGATGAGTTGGGTGACCACTTGATGACGAAGTGGTGTACCAAGGCAGGTGTGTGTGTTGTTTTCAAAGCGGATTGGTTTAAGTTGCGACCGTTACTCCAACCTTACATGTACAACCACTCTACCCCTCTATGGGACGGGGCATTATTGATTACTTAGGCTGATACTAGCATGGTGCCCACATTACTAGTGATGGGGGTGACTTGAGGTCACTCTTGGGACGGGGTCGTGCTTGGATAGGCGGCCATTACTGTTTTCATAGGGCACCGGATGCAGCGTTGGTCTCTTCGTGTATGCGTGTTAATGTGAAAGGGCAGAGTCCCACAATATTTTTCTTATACACGAGGGCCGTGTATCAATGAGTGGACCCTATGTTAGTGTCGTCTAGGGAAAGGTAATGATCGGGTGCTTCCCCCGAGTACTTGAGGTGCTGCGGGATCATGGATGTCACGAGAGCTTCCCGGATCATGTGGGTAAAGTGTGCAACCTCTGCAGAGTGTAAAACTATTCGAATATCCGTTTCCACGGTCAAGGACAGTTGGGTAACCGCTCTTGCGCTACGACCAATATTTTCAAAACCTGGTGTGTGTGTGTGTGGAAAGAACTGGTTGAGTCAAGTCAAAAGACTCGACATGATGGACTAAGTTGATCAAAACATGGCTACGTTGATATCTGTAACCTGTTCTCTGATGATCCACACTTCACTAGTAGGTAGTTCATGGCATTGCACTAAAAAAATAGCTTTCTGCAAACACATCCTATTTAGTACTATATCATTCCTTGTCATACTTGTTCCAAAAACATGGGTATCTTGAGAGTACATTCAAAGTACTTGCCACTTGTTATTTAATTGGCCAGGCATGGAATAGCAGGAATTTGAAGAAGAGTTCTTTGGAGACGAACATGTGAACTAGGACGCTTTCCCAGTCAGAATTCCTGTATGGTTAAGGCAGATGGCATGGGTTCTGCTTATCTATGAAGACTTCCGCTACTCGAGTTTATTTGATGTTCATCCCTTGTGGCTTTATCTATGTAAGGCTTGACCACAATGGCTATAAACTGTGTAAGATGGTATGTATGGATGTAAGACTCTTGATATTCAGCTTCTATGTGTTCAATGAGAATTGATCTCTGGGATCACTGTACACGTGAACTCGGTGATCTCGACTTATGGGTCGGGGTCCCCACAGCCGCCCTTGCGTGGTAAGGAGTTTATTTGTAAAAATACATGGATTGTTCGCATTCGCCCGAACGCATGGAAATCGACGCGACGAAGGGATGGAATCACCAAGGCTGGGTATAAAGTTCAACGCTAGACTGTCGTCACTCCGGAGTATAATAAAGAACCTGGCTTACAAAGCCGAAGATATGAAGCCAGATACTACATCGTCATTGAAGGAAAGTTGAGTGTCCGAACTATTCGATACGGGCCGGATTGATGGCCCGTGAAGACAGAAGCAGACGACCCCCCCCCCCATGTCCGGGTAGGACTCCGATGTGTGTAGAATAACAAGTTTGATGTCCGGGTGTAATGTTTCCTTCCTCTACAAGTCAAATCTGTACAACCCTAGGCCCCTCCGATATGTATATAAACCAGAGGTTTTAGTCCGTACAGGCTATCAGAAGAATCATAGGCTACACAGCTAGGGTTTAGCCATTACGATCTCGAGGTAGATCATCTCTTGTAACCCATATATTCATAAAGAACAATCAAGCAGGAAGTACGGTTTTACCTTCTTTAAGAGGGCCCAAACCTGGGTAACATTGTGTCCCTACTGTCCCTCGTTACCATCGATCCTTAGACTCACAGCTTGGGCCGCCCTACCCATGATCTGCCGGTTTTTACACCAACACCCATCTGTCAGCCTCTCCACTTACAGTCCTCTTTCGATGGATGTCATTCATTGACCACGTGGACCATGGTGCACCAAGAGCACTACGTCGGTGGACGACGGCGAGGCCTAGGTAGGGAACGATACAGAGCCAAGGAAGCATCGACAGTAGTTTCCCATGTGGTGGGGGGTAGGAGGGTTTACTGGTTCGTCTGCTATCGGCAGAGAATAACATAAGGTGTGGGTGAGTAGAGGGATGGCTAGGCCAGCGATGGGAGTAGGTTGGGGCGATGAGGCCCATGCGGCAGCATAGCCGGCCACGGGAGGATGCAGCAGGCAGTCCCACCAGCCCTGGTTTGAGCGGCTAGAGTAGCAAGAGCAGAGATTGAAGAAGCACGATGGCCGTTGGATGAACATCCAATAGTCACTGCTCTTGTGTGTTGACTAAGTTGACACGACCTTGCGTGCACGTCAATATCTTTTGTAGGAAAGCGTACGCGTCAACCTAGTAGGCCAACAAGTAAGCCTCAAATATGTGGAAAACAGCATACAATCAATTTGACATTATTGCTAATAAATGTACAACACATTGGCTAATTCGTAAGGATTTTTTGAAGCCCATATTCTTTTTGTTACCATTACAACCCATATTCTCGCCACGGTAAAAAATTCAACCAAAATTTCATATTTCGATGCGGTTTGAACTGTTTTTAATATCGAAATTTTGAATCAAGTTCAAACTAATTTAAAAATAATAAATTTATATCAATTTAAAATCTAACATTATTTTCCCCGCAAAAAAACAATTAAATTCAAAATCTTGAAATGTTAAAAAAAGATATTTGAAACTAATTTTTTGTTTGTTGTGTTTTTAAAATTTACATCCCATTTATTACTACTTCATTTTCTGGGCAAGCGAATACATCGCTCTCGTCTTGAAAGATTTGCAGCCTAGCAGGGCTAAGAAAGCAAGTAGGCCTCCGTTGGTTATTTCTCTATAAACAAGTAGAACTGGGCTAGCCATTTAAAGAAAGAAAAAAAACACAACTAGGCACATCATGTGGTAAATATAAAATAATACCCTGGCTCGACGGGCCACAACCCCCAATCCGTCTCTAAAACTAGTACTAAATAACAACTGCTTGTTCCTCAAAAAAAGTAAATAAGAACTGCGGGACTATTGGGTCCCTGGTGTCACTCGCTCGTTGTGTAATTCTCTCATTTATGGACTACATTGACAATGGTGTGGGAACCAGATGACCAACCATTAGGAGGAACCATTTTTGGGCTTGTAATAACGACGCACTTGCTTGCGTACTGCCATGACTCTCGTAGGTCCCTACTGTCATCCTCTCCACGTACAATCATATCCTTATTCCTTTCGGTTGTTGACCACGTTGACAACGCAATACGACAGCGCATGGCAGGCGATCCTAGCTAGTTGATGACGGCGAGGCCTCGGACAGGAATGAACAAGATTCATGGAATATGTGATAGTCTAGTCCCAGGGAGAGGGGGGTATGAGGGCTGACTCGTTCGGGTGCGGGTTCGGGTTCGTGTTGGGGCTAACGTCATCGAAGAATAAGAGGATGTATGAGGGAAAGAGGGATGGACTGGCAACCGTTTAATGATACGGTAGGGCGGCAGAGGCGCGGCCGGCCGTGCGAGGTGGGAATAGGCTGGACCGACGGGGTGGTTTTGTTTGGGCGGCTGGAGGAAGAAGACAAGAGATAGAAGAAACACGACATATGTTTGATGTCAATCCAACGGCTGGTAGGCAGAATCGTTTGTTGACTAGTAAGTCGACACCATGTTGGATAGACTTTTCTCTCGTGGGTCCCAAATGTTAGAATCCAAATTTTTTACGACCATGCAGCATTTCTTGTGAAAATTTACAGCCCATTTGGTGTGCTAGTTCAAAATAAGTTTGTGCGTGCTGGTGGGGGCTAATCACTTGGGTTCCGTAATGCAGTGTAGCTCAAGCACCTGGCGAGAGTGATGTTATTTCTCTTGGTTGGGATTTTTTTACAATATTTCTCTCTTAATTAAACAAATGGCAAGCCATTTGCCTTGTTTCAAAGAAAATATGACAGTCACAGCTGAGTTTAAAAGGGCAACAAGATCTAAGTCTCACTTACAAACTGTACAAAGGCACGAGGATTTATTGTTCATCAGGTTTAGACAAAACCTAGAATGAAAACGGCAACAACATCTAATTCCAGCACTATTTTTGGGAGTCACAATCAACATCTAACATCCTTGATCGTAAAATTTACTTTATTATGACCACAATGTGTTATAAATAGATGTCCGACACATTCAGAAGCCCTTTTGTCCACATGAAACTCCTTTTTTTGCTCTTCGACATACCCATCTGTCAAAACCAAGCTGCTGATAACTTAAGCCTGATGGACAATAGTAATCTCTCATTCAGTAGGAAGAATGTACAATGGCACGAGTGTTTGAATGGTTGGTTACATATCGTTCCAGCATTATTGTCTTCAATCAAATGTCATGACAACTAAGGAAACCTTGGTGCTTACGAATCCACCGATTAGTAATAAATTTCTTATCCCGTCCTGTTACCTAAATAGACATGAAGATTGAAAACAGTGAAGGTCCAAATAAGAGCGTCAAAAGAGCAACAGTTGACTGATTAATTCTAGTACACTATATGCGGGCTTCCAATGTGCGTGAAATTATCACCTTTATATACAACTTCTCCAGACATGGAAAGCATTGCAGCAAGCCAATAATCTTGTTCAGATCAAAAATATTCATATGGATATATAAGATCTTGACAGAATCACGCACCATTGATAGGCTATCCATGGACAAACTCTTCACTGAGCATAGAACATAATATTAGTACAAAAAGTGTACTCCAAGATGATATAGAACTTATGCGCTGAAATTTAAAATGCAGCTTATGATTACAAGTGTAGATGATAATATACAGTACCTGAAGAACTGTGGAGCTGAACACCAACTTGAAATGAGCACATAGATCATGTATTACACCCAAGGTCTCCAGTTTAGGCGCATAGAGAACATTTATTTCTGACGGTGAATAAGGAAAATCAAGGATCAACCTTTCAAGTGAAGGGGCATCTTCGATGATGAGCTGCCTTCCGTCAAAAGAAATTCCAATTCTTACAAGGTTAGGCGACTTTATTTGGAGACAACCAATTCTAACTGTGCAAACACGCACCAAGCACTCCAGGGCAGGGCAACTTGAATGGATGATGCTGTGCAATGATGCCTCCGACATAAGAACCCACACAAGTGAAAGTTTTTTGAGAAATGGGAGTTGATGGTTTCATACCAGATTGTCTGGTAGGTAGCACAACACAAAGGTGGCGGTTTGGAGAGAGGAGCAAAACCACGAGATGGACATCAGTGCTGAGGGCACAAGTACATTGCATTCGGTATGTGGTATGTGAAATCTATGGGAATAGTGGAACTCAAGCAGTTGTAGTTCTGTAAATTCAGGGGATTTCAGCCAGGCGGCCACCGTGCAGGGCATGCTCAGGTAGCATGCCGGGATGCAGAGGCTTTGAACAGAGCCCTGGTTGGAGGAGATGGTGGCTCCAGGGTGTTCAATATCATTAAAGAGAGATAGCTGATGACAGTCGATATTAAGGGGCGTGGCGCACCATATATGGTGCCACCTAGTTCAGAGGACTGGGTGTGGCAGCAATCCTTGGTGGGGAGAAGCGAGATGATCCCCACAAGGATGGTGCACGGCAAATTGCTGATGCGGTCCACCCGAGATTCTACGGGTTCCTGGGAATCGGGGGGG
>LR738712.1:233528718-233557571 GCA_902687465.1 Secale cereale
GGGGGGGGGCTCGCCGCTTCTCCCCATGTTGCTGGATCTGGGATCTACAACAGGCATCGCCACAGCTGGGAGCCTCATCATCTTGGTGTATGGGTCAGCTGACTCCATTTTCCTCGAGGGCATCATGTCGAGCTCATGAATTTGAGAAGAGTAACGAATGACGAGCCTAGTTGTAGCGCGAGCGAAGAAGAAGGGGAGCTGGGGTTTTCTGTACTAGTAAGGAAGAAGGGGATATGGGGTTTTCTGTAGGAGTGAGGTGAGGAATTTGGGGTTACAAGCGGAGCGAGCTGATATCAGGTGGGTGGGAGTGAGGAGGAAGAAGAGCACCCAGGTTTTTTTGGGGGTGGCATGCTCGGTAGAGGCTCTCATTAAGTAAATATATGGGATTTTGCATTTATTTTATTATTTACTAGGGTGGATGGGCTCTTTTGTATCGGGACCAGAGAAACAATTACTACTAGTATAGTGGAGATACTCTACACCTACCCAGAAAAACAATTACTACTAGTACAGTGGATACACTACCGCTTCTATCTCCTCCGATGTCATCAAAACGTCTCCTACTACTAAATGCCGTTTTACTTTGGTTTACCAACATGTGGGCCATGCAGTGCGCGTGCCCAAATGCCATCCACCAAATTAGAAGGCGGTATGCAGGCGGAGATTCACCCCGGTTGTAGCGTGGCAGTAATGATCTGTCATATCACAAAATCCCACCTCCCCGCAGTCTAAGTTTGATGGATGAAGCAACCATCATTTCACTCTTCGCCGAATCCCCTTCTCCCTCGCTGTCTTTAAGAAAGGCAACACTCACATCTGCCATTGTTCTTCTCTCCCAACGAAGGGAAGGTAAGCGGATCCTTGATGTTGATATATTTTCTTTTAAAAAAAAGAACTTTTGCAAAGCAGTAACCGATCCTCACTCTCTTTTCGTTGCATTATCATTGTGATTGTGTTTTCCTTTCAGTTGTCTCATATTCGTCAGTTTCATGATGGACCAAGGAGAACCAGGCAACGATCTGCAGATGTTGGAGTAGACGTGGGAGGCTGATCCCCACGAGACAGAGAGCTCCAAGAAGATGGAGGCCGCCACCAAGCCAACCCCAGATACACTCACCGCCACTATTGAGATGTTCAACACCCCGTTGGAGGTTACAGTCCCTGTGGCCCTACTAGAGTAGTTTTCCACCTTCGAGGGTGTGTGTCCCCCCTGAGCTGCCCAAGGTGATTTTCCTCTTTGCTGATCACGATTCTGGTTTTTCATCTAAGTATGTGGTGGTAAATAATGCAAAATTTTATTAGCTTCTATGCCATGGTACTTTCCATGTCATGCATACTTTTGAATCTACATAGTGGTTTAAATAACTTGTGTATTTTATATTGAAAAGTAATTCCGAATTCGTTTCTGTTTCAATTAGAGCCCTGATGCAGACAAGGATTGTCTGGTTGTAGATGTCACTTGCTATGAGCCGGATGACCTGAATATACGCACTGGGAAAACTAAGTTCGTAGGCCGTTGGATCTTGGAAGCCAGTTGCAATTATACCAAAGTCGAGATGTATTCCAGCCACACCGTTGTCAGGCGTGTTGTCTATAGTGTACCGGAGCACAAGAAATTAAAAGCTACACCTTCATTTGTGAGGCATACTGTTCTTGTCAAGCTTACGCAGGAAAATGACGTGGCATTGATACATCTCCAACGTATCTATAATTTTTTATTGTTCCATGTTGTTATATTATCATTCTTGGATGTTTTACAATCATTTTATTTTTTATTTTTTGGGACTAACCTATTGACATAGTGCCCTGTGCTAGTTGCTGTTTTTTGCTTTTTTTTTTACATTGTCACATCCCTAGTCAGTGATTGCATTAGGACTAGCTAGCGTGTGCATCATGTTTACTTTCCAAACAAACTTGAAATGGGAATGACAGAAACCCCAGCACCCCTCTTCTAACAACTAGGGTTTAATAAAATCTTTTCCAATGTACCCAAAATGCCCTTCAAAAATGTTCATCATTTCAGCCTTGGTCTTAAACCTCTGCCAAAAATGGTGCACAATTTTCTAGGACACCCAAGGTCTCTGAATTAATTCATATGGCATTTGCATTTCGGCAATTAAATGCTATAAAATATTCTATGTGCCCAAATAATCATAAACTAAAATGTTCCATACTGTTCATATTATATACAGTGGGCATGACTAGTTCTATGAGTTATATAAATGTTCTGGCTTTCTTATTAATCCAACAAAGTTGCAAAAGAAATGAAACAGAAAGTAAATAGAAAAAAATAGGAAGAAGCAGACTTACCTGAGCCCACTTACCTGCTGGCCCAGACGGCCCAGCCCCACCAGGGGCATCCCCGTCTTCTTCGCCATGCCAGCGCACGAAGCAGCTCGGTGGCGAGCGCCACCGACGCGCTGGCCACCTCCTGCCTGCCTTCCTGGCCCCTTCGACGCCCTAGATGGACCTGGACGACGCCACGCAGACCCCCTCGACCGCTCCCCTCTCCCTGTGTCTTTCCCCTCCTCTCTCCCCTCCGCCGAGCTCCACCAAGCGAGCTACACCACTCCCTCGCCTCCCCGCCGCACCATTAGCTCCGCCGCATCGCCCCGAAGCTCCCCACCGACGTACACGACGCTAGAAGCCCTGCAACACCCTCCCCGCTGTCATCTTCAACCTTCGGCACCGGAGATCGCCGCCGCCCGTACGTCGCCGTCCGACCTTCCCCGAGCTCGCTTCGACGCCCTCTACGACCGCTGTGAGCTCACGCTTCGAACCCCTCTCTCTACGGGCTCGATTACGCCTTGTAGCCGCCGCCCCCTTGCTGACCGTAGCTCACCGCCGCCGGCCAACTCGCCGCCGTGGCCACAGGCATTGTGCCTCGCAGCTGAGCACGCCATTATGATCAGTATATCACCAGCAAGCTAATGCTAGCTCTAACTTCTCCTACCGTGCACCACAACGCCGTCCCGGCCAACTCCGTGCGAGCGCCGCCGTGGGCGAGCTCGTCGCCGTCGACTCCGGCGACAAATCGAACAACTAGGGGCACCGTTGGATGCGGTGCATCACCAGGAGCACATAGAGCCCATCCGCGCGACAAATGGTCGCCGGAACAAGGACTCCGACGAGTCACCGCCGTGCGAAATGGTCGCCGCAGGCCAAACTCCGGCGGGCTGACGTGGCCTATTAATTAGGAGCTAACAGTAATTAGATTAACCACCACAGTCACTGACAGTGGGCCCCATCGCTTAGTCAAACCCAGTCAACTCTAGTTTTGACCGGAATTAGCTCCAGAGACACTGACATGAGGGACCCACGAGTCAGGTTTGACCTGGATCAGGTGTGCTGACTTGCTGACGTCAGCATGATGTCATGCTGACGCAGTAAAGGATTTTCTGGGATTATTTGTTTTAAAAATAATTCAGGAAATTCCAGGAAATGCTTTAAACTTCAAAAAATCATATAAATTGAACAGTAGCTCAGATGGAAAAGATTTATATATGAAAATTCATCAGAAAAATCCAATCTTTCCAATGGCACTGGTTTCATGCATGTTTGAGTAAGTTAACCTTCCTGTATACTCTAAATCATGATAATGCACTTAAATAAATAATAGTTTGGGATTCAATTTGAATCTTTGATTCAAATGGGCTCAAACCCTTCTGTATAGTTGCATTAGTCCAAAATACATGCATCTTGCCATATCATGAGCATGCATCATATTGTTGCATTTGTTTGCTTATTGATTGTATCGCCGATATTCTCCGTGTTAGGTCCTGCTCCCAAGGATACTTCTGCGTATCCAGCTGAAGAGCAGTACCCGACAACCACTCTGTGAGGGAAGCAATCATTGATCATTCCGATACAAACCCATCTTCTCGCTCCTGCTCTCTTTTACTGCATTAAGGCAACAGCGTGTGAACTGCTACTTGCTGCGGTAGTTGAACCCTATTCCCTTGCATGACCTATCATTGCCACAGTAAATAGTTGAAACCCACTAGCATGTGTAGGAGTTGATTGAGCCATGTGATGTGTGATCCACCATGCTATTTGTTTATGTTGCCTGCTATGCTTAGAGTTGTGACAGGTCTGATTCATTTGGGTGATGGATCAGAGTGAAATGATCATACCGGAAAAGAGAAGGAAGTGTGGAACATATTTGGTAAAGGTATCGATGAAAGGCCATGTAGGAGTACATGGTGGGTTGTATCATTGGAACCGACCATAGGACCTGAGATATGTATGTGTGGTTCAAGTTACAGCTACTACCACACATTGGGCCCTGAAATATGACCCCGCTCGACTTATTGACTACCATGTTCTTTGTCCAGGAGTTGCAACTAGTTTCTGGTGTTTGTAGTTTACTGGTGGTCGTGCACATCGCTGACCCTCGGGGTGGGCTATGATGCGACAGGTACGTGGCACGGTTTACCGGTTGCTCGTTTGGTGACTCGGGAACCCTGTACACATCGTTTGGGGCCGTGAGCGACACCCCGGTCGGATCTCCCCACGGATGGAACCCAAATAGGCGATAAACCTGGACGAGAGACTTGAGTGGTTGGTTAGGTCGTGGTCTACACCCACGTCGGCTTTCGCTTGAAGTCTGCCGAGCACATGTCGTGTGCAGACGCTAAGTGGTGAAAACATGTGTGAAGAAGTACATCCCTGCAGGGTTATCAATCTATTCGAATAACCGTTGTTCGCAGTACGGACTACTTGGTTACTCTTACAGTTCATAGACAAGTTGATGGATACTACTAAAAGCCTCAAGACAAGTGTGAGTGCTGTGAATGGCCCTTCCGTAGGATGACGGAAGAGGATCCTCGGTGGTGTATTGTTGTGGTGAGTAGAGGACTCATGTACGTAGTAATATCTTGCAATCTGTTGAGAGTTGTAGAATAGGTTAGCCAAGAGTCAAAGCTGGTTTTCTGCTATGAACTCCACTACCCCTGTTGATAATGTTGCATGTATGATAGGTTCTTTTGTAAGACTTGCTGAGTACCTTTGTGCTCATGTTTGCTTAATAACTGTTGCAGAGGAGAACCCTGCCCCTTCTGATGGGTTCTACATAGACGTTGACGTCGACGAGTAGCTTGCTACCCAGACGGAGATCTGGAGCTTGTGAAGGGCCTTGTAAATAGTCAGGCTACACCAAGCCTGCTTTATTTTCTAAGTTGTCTGTACTCAGACATGTAGCTTCCGCTTGTGCTTGTATGCCTGTATGACTTGAGTGTTGGGTCATGTGACCCCTACCTGTATGAATATGTTATGTATGGCTCTTTGGAGCCTTTTAAATAAAGTACTTTGAGTCATAGAGTTCTGTTGTGATGCAATGTTGTATTTGCACATATTGAGCATATTGTGTGTATGATTGAAATGCTTGGTATGTGTGGGATCCGACACCTAGTTGTTTTCCTTTGGTAGCCTATCTTACAGGGAAATGCCTCCTAGTGTTTCCAATGAGCCTTGGTAGCTTGCTACTGCTCGGAACACGTGGGCTGGCCGGCATGTGTCCTTCTTCATTCATGTGTCTATCCCTTAGGGGAACGGTCACGCGTTGTTCCTTTAAGTCCATGTAGCTTGCTACGACTTGGGTTCATACGTTGATGACCGACACGTTCGTTGCTGGGTCAAGAATGCCTGTCTCTGTAATTTAGTGCCACTTTTGGTTTATAACTAGCCATGTCGGCCCGGGTTCTCTGTCATATGGATGCTAGCGACACTGTCATATACGTGTGCCAAAATGCGCAAACGGTCCCGGGCCAGGTAAGGTGGCACCCGTGGGGCTACCGTGCATGAGGCCACAAAGTGATATGACGTGTTACAAGCAAGATCAGTGTGACTTAGGATCGGGGTCCTGACAGCGTTGGCATCAGAGCCGGACTGCCTGTAGGTTTCTCAAGCCAAACTGGTCGATGTTGAGTCCAGAAAAATTCTTAGGTATGTGTAGGGGAATTGATTGTGGAAGGGAACGTAAGGCTCTTTTTACTTCTTTACCTTATGCCCTTCTGATCTGAGTCAGTCTATTCTTTCTACGGGCGTTTAGGACTAGGCCTCTTATCCTTACTAGGTTAATGTGTTACTAATCCGTAGACTCTTAGGATTGTTGGTTTCAAGCCTCAGTTCAGTTTCTACCCTTTTAGTATGATGATTAGTAGGACCCGGAACCTTGATATGGTATGGTTGAGTGGTTATATTATCATTTGTATGATGTCCCAAAATATTTTTTTGAGCATTTACAGTTGTTATGCTGCCCGATTTCTTCCAGAAATACTAATGCCTTTGCATTACCGCGTGTTTCAGATGTCTGGCCACACACCTCACCAAGTGGTTCGTTTGACTTGGTGCATTAATGTGCCCGGTCACACGGCCATGCTAGTTTGTGTGTTGACTGACACCGGTTACCGTTGGTATACTGAGTACACCGTGGAGGAACAGTACCGGGATTTCAATCAGAGTCAGTGTTTCTGCACAGTCCGAATATACCCCTCATATCCCGGAGCTAACGACCCCATCCATTGGTCTTATGGACTCGGGGTTACTATCGAGATGGTAGTGCAGGATGCCGCTTATTCGATGATGACCATCCTCCGGGCTAGGCATGCCCTGTTGCTGAACACTGAGTTCTGTTACATGCCAGCCTCACTTCTCGGAGAGGAAGGCTACTACACTGGTCTGTATACTGATGCTGCTCATGAGGAGCCACTGCTTCAGACTACTGTCCAGATGCTGGAGGATAGGGACCGTGAGGTCCGTGCCCTCCGGATGGAGATGTATAACACTCGAGCCGCCCACTGGACTACTTTGACATGGCTTGCACCTGCTGTGCACGCCGGATATCTGGTATGCGGGATTTGTACCCCGTGCGGACTCGTCAGCCTGATCGTGTGGATTGGCGTGACGTTGGGGGTATTACACCTCCATGTGGGCGTCGGTTACCACCAGCATCAGGCCCGAGGCCACATCCATGTCCCTATGGTCCACAGCCTTCGAGTGCTCGAGAGTTTCAAGATCCATCTTTTCCACTCCCAGGCTACGGTGGTAATCTTTACGAAGATTACTACGGGAATGTCTGAGCTAGACCGTGGCAGTAGTAGTATCGTAGTAGTTGTATTTCCACAGTCCTGCGCGTCTTGTGGAATATGACTTAGCTAGTACCGAGTTCCGGAGGTGTAGTTAAATAATGTATAGGAGCTTGGAATGCCTCTGATGAGATGTATCGTCTTCACCGCAGTTGTACTTTAGCCTTGGCTTGTACTAAACTATGTATGGTGTGTATGACCACTAGTGTATATATGGCAGTTTCTATATTACCATGTCGTACGGATGATCATCTCTGCGTTCCGTGTCATCCATTACATTCTGCACTCCTATGTCAAGTTTTTGCCATCCTTGTCTAAACTGTTGTTTTGTTTTCCTAGGATGGTCAACACTCGCAGCACTCCTGCTGCTCAGGAGCAGGGTGAGGCTAGTGGGGCTAGAGATGAGAATCTGCCCCAGCCACCCTCCTTGGCTGAAGTTATGCTCGAGGCAGAACGGAACAAGAGATAGACCAACCGTCTGCTTGAATGCATAGAGAAGAACACTGGGTTCCGTCAGAGGAATGACATGGTGTCAATCAATGACTTTATCAAGATGTGCCCACCTAAGTTCCATCATTCCACTGACCTCTGGATGCGGATGACTGGCTTCGTAGTATCACCCACAAGCTACACTTTGCCCGTGTGGCCGAAGCTGACAGGGTTACCTACGCCGCCTACCATCTTGAGGGCCCTGCCAGTCTATGGTGGGAAAACTTTGAGGCTATGCGTCCTGCTGGCCAAATCACTACTTGGGCTGAGTTTAGTGAGGCATTCCATGAACATCACATTCCGGAAGGTCTCATGGATCGCGAGCGGGAGGAATTCTGCAATTTCACCCAGGGCCGGTTAACCGTGGATGGCTATAGTCGCGAGTTTGGCAACTTGGCACGCTATGCACCTGAGGAAGTATCCACCGATGCCAAGAAGCAGGCGAGGTTCCGTAAGGGACTCAGCCCCGAACTCCGCCGAGATATACGACTGCACGAGTGCACTTCCTTCCAGAAGCTGGTAAACAAAGCTATCAGTGCTAAGACGGGCCAGACTGATTTCGAAGCCACACATAAGCATCCTCGTGATTTTGGTTCCTCACCTGGCTCTGGCTCTCACAAGCGCCGTGTGTGGGTTCCTAACACTGCTCTGCCACACAAGTACACACCGAGGCCATCCTATGAGGCGCCTCGCCCAACTCAACAGTATGCACCTGCCAAGACTTATGGAGGACTACCTACCAACTTTGCTCCACGCACTGGCATTGTGACATGCTTCAAGTGTGGAGAATCGGGGCACTACATGCGTGAGTGTCCTCAGAACCAGCCAGGAAAACCCGTTGGCCGTGGTAAGCCAACCGGCAAGGTGAATTATGTCAAGCCAATCCCCACTGCACGTGGTCATGTCAACTATGTCTCTGCTGAGGAAGCTTATGAGGATCCTAACGTCGTCCTTGGTATGCTTCTCGTTAACTGCCATCCGACATCTGTTCTTTTCGATACTGGAGCATCCCATTCGTTCATATCTGAGAGCTATGCTCGAATGCACAACATGACTTTTTGTGACATGCCTACTTCCATGGTTATTCAAACTCTTGGTTCAAAGTGGCGAACCTCTAGGGTAAGCCATGGAAATGAAATCCTTGTCGATAGACTTGTTTTCCTTGCATCTCTAATCGTTCTCAAGTCCTCGGACATAAACATCATCTTGGGTATGGATTGGATGACAACTCATTATGCCAAGATTGATTGCTACACTAGGACCGTTCAACTTACACACCCATCCGGCAAGACAGTCAATATCTTGACCCGAATGGGTGAGCGTTAGCTCTACTCTCTTAATGCTAGCCCTCTACCAGAACTCGAAGATATACCGATAGTCCGTGACTTTCCGGATGTTTTTCCAGAAGAACTGCCAGGTGTTCCACCTGACAGAGATGTCGAGTTCGTGATAGATCTTATTCCTGGAACTGTCCCAATCTCTAGGAGACCTTATAAAATGGCACCCCTAGAATTAGCTGAGCTTAAGAAACAACTCGATGAGTCCTTGAAAAAGGGTTTCATCCGTCCTAGTTCTTCCCCTTGGGCTTGTCCCGTCCTCTTCGTCAAGAAGAAGGATGGAACGGAACGGATGGTTGTAGATTACCGACCTGTCAATCTGGTCACCATAAAGAACAAGTATCCGCTCCCCAGGATCAATGATCTGTATGATCAGCTCGCTGGATCCTCAGTCTTTTCCAAAATGGATTTGAGGTTGGGCTACCATCAAATCAAAATCAAGAACGGGGACATTCCCAAGACGGCTTTTGTTACTCGTTATGGCCAATAGGAGTACACCGTCATGTCCTTCGGGTTAACCAATGCCCCAGCCACCTTCTCCCGGCTAATGAATTCTACATTCATGGAGTATTTGGATAAATTCGTCATGGTATACCTCGATGATATACTCATCTACTCCAAGAACAAGAAAGATCATGCCGAGCATCTAAGGTTGGTATTGACGAAACTTCGAGAGCACCGCCTTTATGCCAAATTCTCTAAATGTGAATTCTGGTTGCCGAAAGTGACCTATCTAGGTCATGTGATCTCTGGCAAGGGTATTGCTGTCAATCCCGAGCGAGTTCAAGCCGTCCTTGATTGGACTCCCCCTGAATCGGTCAAGCAAGTTAGGAGTTTTCTTGGCTTAGCAAGTTATTGCCGACGCTTTGTCGAGAATTTCTCCAAGGTTGCTAAACCTCTAACTGAACTCCTCAAGAAAGATAAAAGGTTCGAATGGACCCCACAATGCGAGTCCAGCTTTCAGGAACTGAAAAGACGCCTGACATCTGCACCCGTACTGGTACCACCAGATTTTTCCAAGGACTTTATTATCTACTGCGATGCCTCGCGACAAGGACTAGGTTGCATACTCATGCAAGATTGTCAAGTGATTGCATACACATCCCGACAGTTGCGTCCACATGAGGATAACTATCCTAAACATGATCTAGAGCTTGCAGCTGTAGTCCACGCACTCAAAACATGGCGACATTACCTTCTTGGTAATCGTTGTGAAATCTTCACTGATCACCAAAGTCTAAAATACATCTTCACCCAACCGGATCTAAATCTCAGGCAAAGACGTTGGGTTGAGTTGCTCACAGATTACAACTTAGGAATCACTTACACCCCTGGGAAGGCCAATGTCATGGCTGACGCACTAAGTCGTAAGTCTTATTGTAACAACTTGATGTTACAACAAGGGCAACCACTTCTCCACGAGGAATTTCGTAAGCTTAACCTTCACATCGTTCCTCGAGGATTCCTTTCCACCTTGGTGGCGAAACCTACCCTTATGGATCAAATCATAGCTGCCCAGAAGCGTGATAAGGGTATATCCCGACTCCAGGAGAGCATTGCTAGCGGAGTCGCTAGAAGTTTCTCTACGGATGATCGAGGTGTTGTCTTCTTCGAGAACCGTTTAGTGGTTCCCAAGAACCAACATCTGCGGCAGCTGATTCTTAGGGAGGCTCATGAATCTCCTCTCATGATTCATCCCGGTAGTACCAAAATGTATCAGGACCTACGCCAGAGGTTCTGGTGGACTAGCATGAAGAGAGAAATCAATTCATTGCTAACTGCGACGTTTGTCGTCGAGTTAAAGCAAAGCATCAACGGCCTGCTGGCACCCTCCAACCTTTAGCTATCCCTGAATGGAAATGGGACAAGATCGGTATGGACTTCATTACCGGGTTTCCCAGGACCAGGAAAGGGAATAATGCTATCTTCGTCGTAATCGACCGCCTCTCCAAAGTAGCCCACTTCCTGCCTGTTCGAGAGAGTATAACCGCTAGCCAGCTAGTGGATTTGTATATCTCTCGGATAATATCACTTCATGGTGTGCCGTTGGAGATTAACTCATACCGTGGAACTCTTTTCACTTCACAATTTTGGGAGAGTTTCCAGAATGCTATGGGAACTCATCTCTCTTTCAGCACCGCCTTCCATCCTCAGTCAAGTGGTAAAGTGGAACGAGTCAATCAAATTCTGGAAGATATGCTTCGAGCCTCTGTCATCTCCTTCGGTATGGATTGGGAGAAGTGTTTTCCATTTGCCGAATTCTCTTATAACAATAGTTATCAAGCCAGCTTGGGCAAGGCTCCCTTTCAAGTTTTAAATGGACGAATGTGTCGAACACCTCTTAACTGGTCAAAAACCGGGGAAAGACAATTCTTTGGTCCGGATATGATCCAAGAAGCAGAAGAGCAAGTTCGCATCGTTCGTGTGTCACAACCTGATTTTCATGCCACATTGCTTAAGCTAATAATCATGCTAAAAAGGTGGATTGACAAAAACTTTTGAGCGTTTTTGACTTTGCTTGATTGATTTTTTGTCTGCTGTTTGCTAGTGCTCTAAAAATCAAATAAATCCTCCAACTCTTATACTTCATCTCTTTGATCCAAAACCTTTTCCCAATGACCATGCCATGTGTATAGAACAGTATAGTATTTTCTTATAAAAATATTTTGGCCAAATAGTATTTTCTAAAATTAGTTTCCCAAAAACCCCTGAATTGAGGTTTGCACTACAAGTACCTTAATTAGGATGTGAAAAATCTTTTAAAAAGTATATTTGAATCCTACTAGGTATAGGACTCCCATAAACCACAAAATTATAATTTTAAAATTTATTTTTATATTTTATTTAAAAGCTTTTTCTTTAGGCCAGAAATGGTCTTTAATAGGGAAAAATTATTTAATTATTTCGAAAATATTTGCCAAAATTCAGGGAAACTCATAGGACATATATTGTCCATATATAAGAGTTTCAACACATG
Source organism: Secale cereale (assembly GCA_902687465.1). Taxonomy (NCBI): domain Eukaryota; kingdom Viridiplantae; phylum Streptophyta; class Magnoliopsida; order Poales; family Poaceae; genus Secale; species Secale cereale. The sequence continues at coordinate 233,540,607 of LR738712.1, forward strand.
GTCATGTTCAAAATATTGGACAAATCCTTCCAAAACCCTTTCTGGATATTTCAAGCTTTTGAAATAATTACAAAGGAAATATTCTCCAAAAATTCCAGGGAAATTGTATCATGTCAAATATGACATATTTGATGATCTTACAAAGCCTCATGCCTTGAAGATCAAGGAAACATCATCTAATCCCCTCAAAACCATTTCTGTCCATTTCGAAGTTTGAGCAACTTTACATTGCCAAACTTGTCCAAATGCTCTCAAACTTGGTGCACATGCTAGAATGATCTAATAAGACATCTAGACCAAATGGCACAAGCTTTGGAGAAGGGTAACTTGATCAGAGTACCCCAAAACCATTTCAGTTCAAATTCAAATTTGAACAACTTTACATTATCAACTTTTTACCTGGGGCTTCAAACTTTGTGGGCATGATAATAACCCCAAATGATGACACTACACCAAGTGGTGCATCAAGGGGAGATGGTTATCTTAACTCAATCATGATGAAACCATTTCTGTTGATTTCTAGGGTTCACCAAAGTTACATTGGCAAGTTTCTTCAAACAAGCCCAAATTTGGTGAAACACCCTATTTCCATATGCCAATTAATCCTGTTAAGTGTCATAGCCAGTGGAGATCATTTGCTTGCCCAGAACATGATCAAACACCTTCTGCCAATCTACCAAAACCATTGTTTTGACCCCTTTTACTATTCCCCTTTACCTCAAATTCTTACCACAGGTAAACCTGATCATCTTCTTCCTCCAGTAACTTCCCCATGTCCACAGCTCAATGATTGAGGGGTGAAAACCCCATTTTTACACTTCTGGACAACAGCTTTCTCCTCCTCTTTCACCTCCCTCCTCACTCCAGTGCCCCCCCAGGGCATCCCAGGCCATCTTTGCATTATTTACTCCCCCCTAGCACGGTTGGACATAAGGGGACACGCCAATGACACTTTGTTTATGCCATGGCATGCAGAGTTCGCGCTCTGGAGTGCGCTACAGTGCCCCGGTGCACTGTAGCCTCGCCCAATCAGTCGCCCCGACCACCTCGTGCTCCCCCCTCGCGTCGATCGATGCGCCTCGGCGTCCGCAACGCCCCCCGGCGATGTCCCCCTCCTCCTTCTCCCTCCAGTGGACGCCCTCGCACGCGCGCCGGCCGCCCGCGAGCTCCAACCTCTGGCCTCACACGCGCGCGCTCTCTGGATGCTTTCCTGCTCCTCCTCTTCCCTCCCATAGGCGTAGACCTCATCCACGAACAGCCCCGACTCGAACGCAAGTGCCTGCACGGCCTCTGGCCTCGCCCGTGACCTCGCCGGCGCACGAGTCCACAGTGGACCGGTGCCCGGCTATATAAGCATGCCCCGGGCCTCTCCACAGGCATCCATCTCCTCCCCATACCCCCAAGAGCACACCAGCACCACCCACTCGCCCTCGAAGAGCCTCTGTGCACGGGATCGACCGGAGCTCCGCCGCCTCAGGCGACCGGTGATCTCACGATACAGCCTCCCTCCACCCTAGCTCTTGCTCGATCTGGAACCATGGGCCTCACTGACCCATTCCCCTCCTTCTCCCCCTCCTGTTGCAGCCTGGAGCAAGCCAACCAGGACCCTCCCGACGCTCCGCCACCGTTCCACCTCACCGCCGACGAACCAGGCCCCTCCGGCAGCCAACTCCAGCACCACCAGAACCGCGACTCCTCCCTGAGCACGACCGTGCCCTCGGATCGCCTCGCCGTGCACCATACCACCGCCGGTGAGCTCGCCGCTTCTCTGGCCGCGAGGTTGAAGATGACAGGCGGGCCCCGCCAGTCATCCTCACCTCTCTCTCTCTCTCCCCTCTCCGACACTGACCACCGGGCCCCATCCGTCAGGTTTGAACGTGCGTGCGCGCGCGCACCGGATCACCTGGGCTGGCGTGGCTCCAGGCCGGCCCAGCTACACGCTAAAGTGGCCTGTGGATTCTTTTCCTTTTATTTTTCTAGTGAACATCTAAAATCCTTAAACAAATTTGATGATTCAAATTTCTAGGAGTTTCTAAAATCCTGATCTACCTGTTGGTGCAACATGCACATTTTTCCAGAAACCTTTCCTTCACAAATAATTATCAAATATCATTATTCCATTTTCTGTGATGAACTTTAGAAAATCACAGAGAGCTCAAATTTGATCCAAATGCAATGGTTCAAATTCCTAGATGCTTGTAATATCCAAACTTAGTTTTGGAACATTTTTATTAATATTTTCTGTACCCCACCAAATAATGAGCCATTTCTTCATATTTATCAACTTTGCAAAATCCTAGGAAATTCATTTGAACTCCAAAACTAGTGAAACCAACTCCTAGATGCTTCTAAAATCACGACTTGTTAAATGGGTGCCTTTGCTCATTTTTCAAAAATACATTTCTGTACACTTCTTTCAAATCCATAAACCCCTTGATTCCATCATATTAAAATGTTCCAAACTATCCATTTCTCATATGACCAGAGGTATCCTAGAAAAGTCCAACTCCTATTTTTAGAGCACTTTTATTTTTGCCTTGTTGTGTTGCTTATTATGATTGTTTCCATCGTTAGTTAACGAAATAAACGGAGTACTCGGAGACGGACCAGAAGGTTGGAAGACTCGGAAGGACAAGGCAAGCAGCCCTTTGACCATGTTTGAGAAACCTTTTTATGCATGTCATATAGTACCATAATATTGTTGTTACGGAATCATGATGAGATGGAACCACTTTGATGGATCGCCACTGCACTTCCTCGTTGATACTTGCATTGAGCATGACCCTACCTTCTTATGAGGGTCATGCCGGTGGGAATAGATAGATGCGTGTTATAGTAGTTGGCTACGCAAATGGGTCAGGTTTATGCATGGAAAGAAACAAGTGTGGTTTGACCTACTTGCAAATAACCCAGTGGGTGCCACTAATGCCCCTGGGAGATGATGAGAAACTAGGGCACTGCTTGGTAGAGAAGTAGTGTGCCGTGGCTTGAGGAAAGTGTTGTTTACAGAGATGGATTAGATTTATGTGTGACTACCGTCCCAACCAATCATGCGCAACCACTCTAACCTTATATGGGAAAGGGCACTATTGATTACCTAGGTCGATACTAGCATGGTGCCCGCATTACTAGTCACGGGGGTGACATGAGGTCACTCTCGGGACGGGGTCGTGCTTGGATAGGCGGCCATGACTGTTTTTACAGGGCACCGAACACACCGTTGGTACCCCGTGTCAGTGGTTTGTGATGAATATGGGAGCAAGTCTCCACAATTTTTAAGATGTGAAATGTGGGTACGGGGGTTACTACCAATCGAGTGGACTCTGTGTTAGTGTCGTCTATGGAAAGATAGTGATCGGGTGCTTACCCCGGGTACTTGAGGTACCGCGGGTCGTGGATGACACGGAAGTTCCCCGGATCTTGTGGGTAAAGTGTGCAACCTCTGCAGAGTGTCAAACTATTCGAATAGCCGTGTCCACGGTCAAGGACAGTTGGGTGGTGCTACTTAGACTATGTCCATAAGTTTCTGGAGAACAACACGGTTTGGTAAATCTGTTGATGTGATTGTGAGAAGTCACGATGAGCGTGAGCAAGAGTTGTTCATGACTCTTTCTCGATATTGATGTCTGAAACCTCCTGATACTTGTTGCAGACACATGCATGCCTTTGTTATATGTTGATCATACTTGCATATGAAAAACTAGCTTTCCGCAAAACTGCCAATTAGCAGCAGAGCCTTGCATAATTATGCTGTCATCACACTTGGGTTGCTTGCGAGTACATTCAAAGTACTCATTGGCTTGCCACAGGTTATTTTATTGGCAGGCAGGAGAGAACAGGATATGATGAAGATTTCTTGATGACGAGCATGCGAGCTAGGACGCTTCCCAGTCAGAATGCCTGTAGGGTTAAGGCAGATGGCATGGGTCCAAGTTGTTATTGAAGATTTCCGCTGCGATGATGTACTCAAGACTTGACTATAATGGTCCTATTTGTATAATGCGGTATGTATGGATGTAAGACTCTTGTTATTCAGCTTCTCTCTGTTCAGTGAGCATTGATCTCTAGGATCACTGTACACGTGCATTCGGTGATCACGACTTATGAGTCGGGGTCCCCACAGAGCTGGTATCAGAGCCATCCAGACTGTAGGAAGCCTTAGTTAGCATGGTCGTTAGTTAGGGTAGCACTATTTCCAAAACTATTACTAATTTTCAAAACTATCTATACTTCTCTTCCCTTCTCAGTTTTTCAAAAACTAGGCTATACTTGATCGCTTCCCCTTCAAAAACTTTGGTCGTTAGAACCCCTATGCCGTGACCATTGGATATTCTGTAATCCTTGTGGAGTGCACCTTGCCAAACACTCACCCACCACTTCTGCACGCAAGAGTGGCGACACCACGACAAGACGATACCAACAGAAAATCCATCCTCGAGGAATGAAGACATGAAGACCCAGAAGATGGTGACACCCTTGACAGTGCCCCAAGAAGATGCAACATTGGCCAATGACGACCATGGTATAGGTTAAGCAAAATCATGATATACATCGCTAATAGAGTAATCCTGTCACTACCGTTGTTGTATCGGCAACCACCGGTGGATGGGAACCTCGCCATTTGGTTCGCCTCACTATAGTGAGCAGGAAAATGGTTCTCTTCGTCCCCCGCTCTTAGTGTCGATGCTGTCATCAACGCAACCGACATGTTGAACCTCTACTATGCCTTGATTAATATCATTGAATAAAGGATTGCCTACCTAGTACCCTCGACGCCCCAGAAGGTACAAGGGATCATCATGATTAAAGAGACAAGAGAAGACCAAGACAACGCCAACTACAAGGAGGCACCTTCACCACAACACCTCATCAGGCGAGAAGTTGTTGAAGATTCTTCAGGCTCAACCCGGATCGTTTATCAAACAACTACAAGGGACATAGCAACACCTGAGGAAAGCTCAGAAGACTGCACGAGGCACAAGTCACGACTGCTGAGTCCGAGAACCCCTATGGTAGGATGAGTCATGTACCCCCTATGCGCAGTTGAGTCCGAATTATGGTTCGAATAGAACCATAATTGTGTGTTGCTTGCTCTTATTTGTTTGTGTTTTGATATAAGTCGCACTTTTGCCCTAGGCAACAAGTTCATGGCTATGTCATCTTCCTTGCCTTGTTTCTTTTGTTTCGGCATTTTTGCACCTGTTTGTTTGCACCTGCACTATAGAACCCCCTTGTTGGCATTCCCCTCCTATACGCTACTTTTTCCCTCTCTTCTCTCTCCCCAACTGAAGACCCGCAAGACAAGATGCACCAAGGATTCTACCTCGGCAACCAACTGGCACTGAAGACTTCTGCTACAACCTCCACGACCAAGTGCAACCCCGTAGAATTATGTTTAACCCTCCAAACTTGTAACCCATTCCTAGACCCTTTGAGACTTCACGAGATACCCCAGCACTAACCCTTGACCATGTGCTTAACCCATAGTGTTACAAGAAAACCAGTTAAGCCTCTATAACCTTGCACAACACTGGGTCCGTAATGGAACTAGTGGACACAGTGAGTGAGCACATTTTTCATCCTAATATAGCACAAGAACTGATGATGCCATAGTCACACCAATTTGAGGATATAGGGCAGACGATATGGTGACTTTATATTAGTGACTTCGAGGAATTATCTGAGGCTTTGATGATTGTGGGGTTTTCACATTGGTGGGATCATGACTTTGGGGAAGCATGTAGGAATTCTCGTCGGGCATGAGATTTGGATGTAAGTAGGTGATTCTGGTTGGGTATAGAAGCTAGATATGTCTGCATGGTTCGGAGTGAATTGGATTTAGACCGATGATCCTGATCATGATACCATGCTTCTCGGTGGATAATAAACTAGGATAATGGATTAGTTGTCGGAGTTGATTTAGGGATCTATATAATCATGACCTTGGAGTTTACTTGACCCGGATGATGGGAATTTGGTGGACTTACTATCGTAATGCATAGTCCTTCCAAGTATTTGGGTAATATAGGAACTTGAGATCTTGTGGGACACCGTAGACATCGGATTTGTAAAATTGTTGGATTATGTGGTGATTGATGGAAGTTACCAGGCTATTGGAGTTGATCTATAGGAAGGAAACAAAATCTTGGAGTGGCATATGACGTGTTTCCTTAGAATAGAGATGCATTATCTTGAACCTTGCAAGAATAGGTTGAGTGCTTGGATTGTGGAGTTTAATTTAAGTTAGCCGCATGTATGATCTACCCATGGATTTTAGGGGGTAGACATACATATGGATTTGGGGATTGTAGACAAGTACAATTTTGTTAGACCGCCTCTCGAGAGTCATGAGGTTATGTATGGCATGAGTGGTGATTGAAGTTGGTCTATGCGAGAAGATGCTTTTTCGTTCGGAGTACTAGATAGAGCTATTGGCATCTCAGAAACCGTGCTTAAGGATAAGATAATAAATGTTCACTCACTCACTAGAATCCTTGAAACCCTTAAGCCCCACCAAGCCACAACATGGTCAGATCATGACCACGGGCCTTGGCTCTGAGTCAAGAAGACCCCTGCCAATACTCAACGGAGACCACCACCAATACCCCAGCCTACCTTGCGTACCCCATAGACTTCATGGAGTACTTGGACAAGTTAATTGTCTTCTTTATTTGGCAACATACTTGACTACTCGAAGACGAAGGCAGAGCTGTGCAGTTCGTTAGAAGACGATTGAAGACCGACATGTCAAGAAAGAAGGACTACATCTACCACCATCATCAGGAAATAAACTTCCGCGTCGAAGACCGGGCGTATCTGCAAACCTCTTCTCTCGAAGGGACCGAGCATTTCAGTGTCGAAGGGACGCTCACACCAAGATTTATCGACCTTCTTCAAGTTCACTGCCAGTCAAATAGTAGATGGCTACCAGCTAGATTTACCACCTGAGATACCCACCGTACACCAAATATTCCACGGGTCACCACTCTGGAAGTACTTCTTACTTCCTAACTAGCCTGGTCCCCGCAAGGACATCGATCACCGAGCCTTTGACAACTAACCCAACCTAACCTATGCAAGAGACCCCTCAGCAACCTGCATCAAAGGCAGCAAGCAAGAAGCCACACCACCAAGTACTTCAAGATTCCATGGAGCACCACTCGGAAGCAGAACCAACAAGAAGAAGTGAAGACTACCCCATTTCCAAGACTCCGTATTCCTTTCCACGCCTAGTCTGGGAATCTCGAGGACGAGATTCTTGTAAGGGGGGTAGGTCTGTCACACCCTGATTTTCATGCCAGATTTCTTAAGCTAATAATCATGCTAAAAAGGTGGATTGACAAAAACTTTTGGGCGTTTTTGACTTTGCTTGATTGATTTTCTGTTTGCTGTTTGCTAGTGCTCTAAAAATCAAATAAATCCTCCAACTCTGATACTTCATCTCCTTGATCCAAAACCTTTTCCCAATGACCATGCCATGTGTATAGAACAGTATAGTATTTTCTTATAAAAATATTTTGGCCAAATAGTATTTTCTAAAATTAGTTTTCCAAAAACCCCTGAATTGAGGTTTGCACTACAAGTACCTTAATTAGGGTGTGAAAAATCTTTGAAAAAGTATATTTGAATCCTATTAGGTATAGGACTCCCATAAACCACAAAATTATAATTTTAAAAGTTATTTTTATATTTTATTTAAAAGCTTTTTCTTCAGGTCAGAAATGGTCTTTAATAGGGAAAAATTATTTAATTATTTCAAAAATATTTGCCAAAATTCAGGGAAACTCATAGGACATATATTGTCCATATATAAGAGTTTTAACACATGGTCATGTTCAAAATATTGGACAAATCCTTCCAAAACCCTTTCTGGATATTTCAAGCTTTTGAAATATTTACAAAGGAAATATTCTCCAAAAATTCCAGGGAAATTGTATCATGTCAAATATGACATATTTGATGATCTTACAAAGCCTCATGGCTTGAAGATCAAGGAAACATCATCTAATCCCCTCAAAACCATTTCTGTCCATTTTGAAGTTTGAGCAACTTTACATTGCCAAACTTGTCCAAATGCTCTCTAACTTGGTGCACATGCTAGAATGATCTAATAAGACATCTAGACCAAATGGCACAAGCTGTGGAAAAGGGTAACTTGATCAGAGTACCCCAAAACCATTTCTGTTCAAATTCAAATTTGAACAACTTTACATTATCAACTTTTTACCTGGGGCTTCAAACTTTGTGGGCATGATCATAACCCCAAATGATGACACTACACCAAGTGGTGCATCAAGGGTAGATGGTTAGCTTAACTCAATCATGATGAAACCATTTCTGTTGATTTCTAGGGTTCACCAAAGTTACATTGGCAAGTTTCTTCAAACAAGCCCAAATTTGGTGAAACACCCTATTTCCATATGCCAATTAATCCTGTTAAGTGTCATAGCCAGTGGAGATCATTTGCTTGCCCAGAACATGATCAAACACCTTCTGCCAATCTACCAAAACCATTGTTTTGACCCCTTTTACTATTCCCTTTTACCTCAAATTCTTACCACAGGTAAACCTGATCATCTTCTACCTCCAGTAACTTCCCCATGTCCACAGCTCAATGATTGAGGGGTGAAAACCCCATTTTTACACTTCTGGACAACAGCTTTCTCCTCCTCTTTCACCTCCCTCCTCACTCCAGTGGCCCCCCAGGGCATCCCAGGCCATCTTTGCATTGTTTACTCCCCCCTAGCATGGTTGGACATAAGGGGACACACCAATGGCACTTTGTTTATGCCATGGCATGCAGAGTTCGCGCTCTGGAGCGCGCTACAGTGCCCCGGCGCACTGTAGCCTCGCCCAATCATTCGCCCCGACCACCTCGTGCTCCCTCCCCGCGTCGATCGATGCGCCTCGGCGTCCGCAACACCCCCCGGTGTTGTCCCCCTCCTCCTTCTCCCTCCAGTGGACGCCCTCGCACGCGCGTCGGCCGCCCGCGAGCTCCAACCTCTGGCCTCACACGCGCGAGCTCTCTGGATGCTTCCCCGCTCCTCCTCTTCCCTCCCATAGGCGTAGACCTCATCCACGAACAGCCCCGACTCGAACGCAAGTGCCTGCACGGCCTCTGGCCTTGCCCGTTGTAATGCCCAATATGGGACTATACCTCCTACGTGTCGAGGCACGACTTAAAGGTATAAGCCCATTCTGGAATGATCTCAAGTTTGGTATCTTTGCACGACTCATGTAAAAGAGGGATTAAATTGCAAAAGGAGATAGTTGGCTTACACTCGCCACTTCACACAATACTTTACATAAGCAAAACATCATTCAGAACATCACAACATGACTATGGGTGAAGATCCAAAAGAAAGATACGAAAAACATAAAGCCACAGGTCCGAATCGCCCCTAGTAGAAACCACTACTGATCGTCGAAAAACGTCACAAGCATACGGCCACTCTCTTCATCGAGCTCCCAGAAGTTCTGATCCATCTCCTGCATCAAACTCGGCTGAACCTGCATCTGGTGTTGTAGTATCTGTGAGCCACAAGGACTCAGCAATCCCATAACCATGGGTATCAAGACTAGCAAAGCTTTATGGGTAGGAAGGAGGTAAAGTGGTGAGGTTGCAGCAGCGACTAAGCATAATATGGTGGCTAACTTACAAGTACAAGAATAAGATGAGCATCTACGTAAACGGTCGCAAACTAGTAGTGATCGCTAAAGATCCTGAACTACATACGAGTCAAACATAACCCCACCGTGTTCTCTTCTCAAAGTGAAAAGAGACAGTCACGGTTACTCACACAGTTGTTTGTTTTACTTCGGATCCTCTGTCAAGTTTTCTACAACCGGACATTAACAAATTCCAATCTGCCACATAACCACGGGCACGGCTTTCGAAAGATCATAACCCTGCAAGGGTGTCCCAACTTAGCCCATCACAAGCTCTCACGATTAGCTGAAGTGATAAGTATAATATCATCACCCCTTATCTTAGGGAAATCCGATCAGGCTCGGCATCCCGGTGCACAAGACATTTCGACAATGGTAAAACAAGTCCAGCAAGACCTCCCGGCGTGCCGACACCCTGATAGTAGCCGCGCGTATCTCGTCTCAGGCCACAACCGGATGGGACATCCTACAGGAGCCAGATACCTCGAGTTTCCCCGAGGCGGTCCCGCAGTCTGCCCGTTTGGGACCAACACCAACAGCACTGGCCCCCCCTGTTATGTAGAATTAAGAATCCCCGGGGACACGACCCCCTATGCAAATTTAATTAACTAATTAAGTTGTTATTATGAGGCAAACTAAAACCAATGTTGGGCCTTGCTAGAGGAGTTTTATTCAAAGTCGAACTATCAAGGGGTCCCCATCCACCCATCGTGTAAGGAACTCAAAATCAAGGAACATAATGCCGGTTTATCGGCGCCTAAGGTGGCATGAGTGGAACAAAACACCGAGCAAAAGGCCAAGCCTTCCACCCATGCCCAGTATATAGGTGTGTTAATAATAATAATAGATATTGTGATATTCCAACAACAAGTTCCCTCCTGGAACGATCTTCATCTTCACCTGCAACTAACAACGCTATAAGAGGGGCTGAGCAAGCGGGTAACATAGCCAAACAGTGGTTTTGCTAGGAAGGTTTCAAGGTTAGAGGTTTCATGGCAACAAGGAGAGGCTGACATAAAAGATGGGTAGCGCGACATGTAACGATAGCATCGAGACAACTAAGGATGGCAATGGTAGTAAAGGTATCCAAGGGTATGATCATCTTGTCTGGGATTCCGCAATGGAGAAGAACAAGTCCAAGAAGTAGACGGAGCAACGTAGTCGAGCGAAACCTCACAACTCCGGACGGAACCGAAGCTAACAAGAGAAGCAACCGGAAAGAAGCAAACAACACGGTAAACACACAATCATAAACATGGCATACGATGCACATCCAAGTATGATGCATGTCCGGTTTAATTATGCATGGCATGGCAATGTGCACAAACAAAACTACAAGTTAAGTGGAGCTCAATATGCAACGAGTTGCATATTGACGAAACACCACATTATTTATTTAGTTGACTCTCGTTTATTTACAAGACAATATTAAATGTTTGTTAACATGGCAAGAGGTGAATCAAAAGTAAACTACCTATCTAGGCAATTTAAATGAGGCCGGAAAAACAACAACAATTCCGGAAAATCCCCATGAGCATGTTTAGCAATTTTTAAGCAAACAACAATTCACACATTTTTAATGTTGTTAACATGATGCGGATGACATGATCAAGTTTTATGCAATTTTATTAAAAGTTGACATGAAGAAGATATGAAGTATTGTCACCGTGGTGGAAGAAAAGGTGCCACGGCAACGATCCGAAAAATGATGCAACGACAACATCTCGGTTCCGGTAACTCGATGAGAGACCGGGGCAAAAGAAAGATGGCGTGAGCGAGTCGAACAAGATGAAAAGGTGGGGTGATCCCGTCACCGGGTTCCCACGGGTCGGCGACGAGGCAACCGAGGAGCATTTCAAAAGACGAAACGGGCATGGTGCACACAAGGGAAACATCTCATACAATACACAAGCAACATTCACGGGTCATCGTCTCGGGTTATACCTTCGAAGCGTCCATTCTCGAAGTGGTTCGAGTCGTCGAGTGACGTAGTGGAAGTAGTTGTACACGGGGTCATTGTGGAACTTGTCGGTCTCGGGTCTTGGCGATGGTAGTGGTACACGTTTTCTTGACGAGATCACGACGGCGGTAGTTGTACATGTTCCGTAGTTGTACTCGTTCGTAGAGGTACACATTCGTAGATGTTCGGGGTCGTTGTCGAGGTACTTGTCGCATCGCCGATCGTAGTGGTACTTGGCGTCTCATCGTGTATTCGTACTCGGTGTCCTCAGGGCATCGGCTATAGTCGTCGTACTTGACGTGCATCAACTGTTGATCAACACCGTGTACAGGAGGCAGAGAGGTCTCATGAGGTGTTCCGGTCAACATGAACATGAGGAAGGGCTGGCTGAGGCCAAGGTGTCAAAGCTGTTGGACTCCTGTAGGCAAAACAAGGGCAGGCAAAAACAAGGGCATCGTCGGGCAGGAGATGCCCAAGGCTGGAGCAAGGCGGGGCAAGGAAAACGGTGGCCGGGGTCTGCGGCACTGGATCCGGCCAACGGAGGCGAGCGGCGTGCTGCGTCGCTGGGGATGGAGGCTCTTGGCCGGCCCGCGACTCTACTGGAGGCGAAGGAGAAGCCGATGGCGCGGCAACGGTGGCGCTGGTCGCGGCCTTGGCGAGGACGGCGGCAGTTCCTAGCCGGAGCAGGAGGGAGGATGGCCGCGCGAGGTGGCGAGGACGGGCGCCCGGTGCTCGGCGCTGAGGCAGCTTGACGACGGGGCGCGTCGGGGCTTTGGCCTTGGCGCTGCGGCGTTGGAGAAGGGAGGCCGCAGGGAGGCGGCACGGGGCGCCTTGGTGGCGGACGTCGGGGCTCCGCGACGCACTGGACGAGGAGGACGGGGCGCGGCCTTGGCGCGTCGGGGGCCGACGCGAGGCACAACGCGATGCGGCTCTGGCCTGCCGCGCGGTCTAACGAGCGAGAAGGGGGGCGCGGCGAGGTGGTAGGAGGGAGGAGCGCTGGGCGCTCGAGGGAAGAGGTAGATCGAGGGAAAGGGAGAGGTGCGGGGTCTAGCGCTGGGAGATGCTGGCGATGCGAGGGAGGAAAGAAGTAGCGATGCGGGAGAGGGATGTAGTGGGCTAGGGTTAGGGAGACCTGGGCCAGGAGTGGGCCTTGGGCCAAGGAGGGGAAAGGCCCGGCGGAGGATGGGCTGCGGCTGGGAGGTGGCTGGGCTCTCCTCTGCTTCCGCAATGCTGTTTTTCAAATAAAACAGAAAACCACAAGAGGAAAAGAAAAGAAAGGAGGAGTTAGGAATAGGCTTAGGGCATAGGGTAAAATTCCCTGGACTCACAAAAATGTAAGGAATTAATTAAAATTGTTGGAGGGTTTTTGGAAGAACCTCGATAAACGGGAAAAGAAATATAGGGAAGGTTTAGATAGAGAAACTTGAAGTAGAGAGGCATGGGAAAAAAATATGCAAGTGTGTTGCGGTTAATTCCAAACAAATGGAATATTTAATATAGCTCCCTAATAATATTGAGAGGCTTTTATATGTTATAAAGAGAAGTCATCCTTCCCTCGATTTAAATGGACCGAAGGTCCACACAATTTATTTAAGTTGAGATGCAAAGATTAATGGCATGATGGCATGATGACATGATGCAATGCAAAATAAAAAACACAAGCACAAAAGAAACACACGGGAGAACCCGGAACATCTGGAATCTTCTGGGACGTTAGTCTTCGGGCGTCACAACTCTCAGACACTAACAGAGGATCTCGACCCGAGATCGTAGAGATGGCACCAGGTAGAAACGAAAAAGAAGAGGTAAGCAAAGTTGCTTCTTTGACAGACGAGTGAAACCAAGAACCTTGAGAGGTTGAACAAACTTGAAAGATAGAATGCAACGGAGATGAACGAAGTTGAGAGGACTCCGGTAAAAAGGAGGAACAAGGAACATCACGAGAACCTTGCAGGTTGAAAGACATGAAACAAGAGCTTACGAACGAAAAGAATATGAAACCACAACGGTATAGCCAAGGAATAAGAATAACAGAATTTGGACAGCATTCCGTCTGAAAATGGAAGGAATTAACATGAGCTTGAGGAGATGGAATGATACTTGATTAAATCATCAGCACACAGCCTCCGGAACAATTAAAAGAATGGCACAAGGGGGTAAGAAGGATTCAGACAGCACTCCGGTTGAAAAGAGAGGCAAAACATGAAAAGATGAGAGAACTTGAAAAGAGGACATAATACTCCGGTTAAATGGACAAACAAGGAAAAAAACATCATCTCTATAAAACGAGATGAGGGTTTGGAGAGAGCAACATCACAATGCCTCCGGAATGAAAGAATAGCATCTAAATCAACGAAAGAAATGAATGGAGAAGAAAAATGACAACTTCTCCCACAAATGAATTAGGAATTCCTCCTTACAAAGAAGGGTTGAATGGGGTTGATGGAAAAATCAACAACGAAACAAATAAGCTTGATGTGGGCTGATGGAAAACATCTCAAAACTTGTGGTGAAATTCTGCCACTAACTTAAACAATTGATTTGATTGAGATCAACAAGGACACGATAAACTTATTTCACCGGGAGGATAAATGAAGAACTTGGGTCATTATAAGCACCATAATTAGCAACAATTCTTAGGGAAAGCTTTTAGGTGAAATACAACCCAAGATGACTCCAACGAATAATTGAAGGGTTGAAAAGATCTCCTGAACCAGGAAAATGATGGTTTTAAATATCCCATTCCTGACAACTTGTGAATCATGAAACATGAAGGAATTGTCAAAAATGACATAACACCATCTGAAAAGATAAGGTAGAACGGATTGCAATTGGAATGCATGATGAAGAATGCTTGAGCTCCAGCAAGAATCTTGATGAAGACTTCGAGGATGAATTAAAACATGATGAACCACCATGAAAACTCTGGTAATGAAAGCATGAGAAGTGAAAGATGAAAAGAATAATATTCAATGCCTGCGATGAATTAGATGGAGGTTTGAAATGAAAATTGAAATAACTTGAAGCTCCGGAAAACAAGATGAAAAACTTAGAACCTAGGATATGATATGATGAACAAGCTCCGAAGGAAGGGATTAACCTCTTGGAAGAAACTAGAATAAGATTTATGTTATGCATATCCTTCACCTATTTAAGTTGATGACAACCAAAGGAATTGGCATACTACTTATTCTCGTTGCAAAGAATTAAAGAGGGATCTAGCACAAGCTTGGATAAATCTTCAACAAACCACCGGTAGGATTGTGGAAAGAACGAGTGAAATGACATGATAACACAGAAAAGAATGTTTAACGAACCCCCGTAAAATATGGAGACGAACGAAGAGACATCGATGAAGAATATTTGGACAACGAAGTTGCAAACTGAGAACGAAGAAATATTCTGAGATGATGGCCTTCAGAGGATCACAATAGGAAGATTTCATGAAATGCTTTGGATGGGTATAAAAAGAATTCCTCACAATCTAAACAATAATGAGGATGGCATGAAGCTAGAACCACGAATCTTGAAGAGAACGGGCCAGGATTTAAGAGAAACTCGTCTGCGATATTCAAATCTGAGAAGACGATGAGATACACCACCATGAATTGTATAGGCACTCCGTAATGAAGAATTAAAAGGTTGAACCAACGAAGAAAAAGAATTTGAAAGAGGTCCTGGAGAAGGCATGTGACTGGTGGAAATCATTCTTACGTCACGCTTTGAAAAGAATTTGAGTATAACTCCATAAAAAATTAGAAGAGTCAGGTAAGATCCTGGGAAAAGACCTGTGGGTTAGGGCCCACTAAAGAAATCACCGTTGGAAAAGATTGCTTAAGAGATATTACACCGGTTGAATTAAATGGCTTGAATAAGATGATAATCCTCAAAATAGCTTGAAAGGATTAAGAATGGAAACGCGGATCTTCTGAGATACCTTCACCTCTCCGGATAAGAATAGCAAGAGGAGAATGATTAATTGGAGCACCAGAATAAGAAAACCTTGTGAAATGAGGAAAAGGATAAGATCAACACCAAAATCTTGAATTACATCCACCGGCAGAATTTGAGAACAAAAGAATGATGAACTTGAAGCTCTTGAGCATCTTCACAATAAAGCACCGGATAAGAACATTGAAGGAAAAGAATGAAGAAATATCTCATGAATAAAATGGATACTTGATCAAGGGCTCTGGCTCCGAGAAGAAGAAGGGTGGGAGGGCGTGGAAACAAAGACAACTTGAGATGAACAAAATGGACACCGGTTGAAAAGAATTTAACATGATCATCTTGATGATTAAGGAGGACTAGCACTCCCATATCAATATGAGAACACCGATTAGGAAAGGTATAGAATCAACACTTGACATCGAAGCAACTCGAATACCAGAATCAAAACAAAAACAAGGATATATATGTTGCAGCATAATCTTCACAAAATCACCCGAACGGAGAATTGAATGAATGAATTCCGTAGGTACATCAACTTGTCGAGAAGCCAGTTGGGAGAACAAAAGATAAATAAAAGCAACAAGGAGCAGATAGAACAAATACAAGATAGAAGCTTCGTCCCACATATTCGTGCTGAAAGCTCATGGAACGTGTTACAAAAGGGTTTTGCAATCCCCGGATCAGCATAGCCAAGGACCCTTTAAGATGCAACTCCCGATCGGAACAAGCCCATAAAACTACTTCACTCAATGTAGAACCCCAAACTCCATATCATGCATTCGTTGGAAGAATGCCTACGAGCTACTAGATGAACCCACCTATTAATTTCCGAAAGTTTCCAGTTATGCAATCAGATGTTGGAGATACAGGGGAAGCACCGCACACTCAACTCGAATCCTACATCCAGCTGTATCCATCCTTCAACACATAACCAGTTATTTCCGGAAACTGTTTACCTCGGACCTTCGAAACGCATCTACTATACATGCTATGGCAATACTCCCAAACTACCTCCCCAGTACTGGGTGATGTCGGGGTTATCTTGCCACTAACCGCATAGGAGAGTTTTCGATGTCGGCCGTCTTAAGTATTCTAGAACTGATGCGATATATTTGTGACGACAACACCTCGGAGCTCAACTCCCCGGGACACTGCCACAACCCCTAATGACTGGAGGCATCGAGAACAATGTTCTCGTCACAAAGACATCGGAACAATCCAAACAATACTCGCGTGATCCTAAAAAAATTTGGTGAATTTTTGAGAGTAGAAGAGGCAAGAGTAATCGTCAGGAGTCCTCACCAGAGTGAAAAGAGATGAGGAGCAAAAGAAATCCTACTCTCCGATATATATATATACACACACACACACACACACACACACAC
>LR738712.1:233559123-233580867 GCA_902687465.1 Secale cereale
TGATCCTAAAAAAATTTGGTGAATTTTTGAGAGTAGAAGAGGCAAGAGTAATCGTCAGGAGTCCTCACCAGAGTGAAAAGAGATGAGGAGCAAAAGAAATCCTACTCTCCGATATATATATATACACACACACACACACACACACACACACACACACACACACATATATATATATATATATATATATATATATATATATATATATATATATATATATATATATATATATATATATATATATATATATATATGACTCAAAACATTTTAAGTGTGTGCCTAGACTCAACCGTCAACGATTCGATCAATCAGTAGGGGCTTCTAGGTCGGAGAAGGCTCTGATACCAACTTGTAATGCCCAGGATGGGACTATACCTCCTACGTGTCGAGGCACGACTTAAAGGTATAAGCCCATTCTGGAATGATCTAAAGTTTGGTATCTTTGCACGACTCATGTAAAAGAGGGATTAAATTGCAAAAGGAGATAGTTGGCTTACACTCGCCACTTCACACAATACTTTACATAAGCAAAACATCATTCAGAACATCACAACACGACTACGGGTGAAGATCCAAAAGAAAGATACCAAAAACATAAAGCCACAGGTCCGAATCGCCCCAAGTAGAAACCACTACTGATCGTCGAAAAATGTCACAACCATACGGCCACTCTCTTCATCGAGCTCCCAGAAGTTCCGATCCATCTCCTGCATCAAACTCGGCTGAACCTGCATCTGGTGTTGTAGTATCTGTGAGCCACGAGGACTCAGCAATCCCATAACCATGGGTATCAAGACTAGCAAAGCTTTATGGGTAGGAAGGAGGTAAAGTGGTGAGGTTGCAGCAAGCGGCTAAGCATAATATGGTGGCTAACTTACGAGTACAAGAATAAGATGAGCATCTACGTAAACGGTCGCAAACTAGTAGTGATTGCTAAAGATCCTGAACTACATACGAGTCAAACATAACCCCACCGTGTTCTCTTCTCAAAGTGAAAAGAGACAGTCACGGTTACTCACACAGTTGTGTGTTTTACTTCGGATCCTCTGTCAAGTTTTCTACAACCGGACATTAGCAAATTCCAATCTGCCACATAACCGCGGGCACGGCTTTCGAAAGATCATAACCCTGCAGGGGTGTCCCAACTTAGCCCATCACAAGCTCTCACGATTAGCTGAAGTGATAAATATAATATCATCACCCCTTATCTTAGGGAAATGCGACCAGGCTCGGCATCCCGGTGCACAAGACATTTCGACAATGGTAAAACAAGTCCAGCAAGACCTCCCGGCGTGCCGACACCCTGATAGTAGCCGCGCGTATCTCGTCTCAGGCCACAACCGGATGGGACATCCTACAGGAGCCAGATACCTCGAGTTTCCCCGAGGCGGTCCCGCAGTCTGCCCGTTTGGGACCAACACCAACAGCACTGGCCCCCCCTGCTATGTAGAATTAAGAATCCCCGGGGACGCGACCCCCTATGCAAATTTAATTAATTAATTAAGTTGTTATTATGAGGCATATTAAAACCAATGTTGGGCCTTGCTGGAGGAGTTTTATTCAAAGTTGAACTGTCAAGGGGTCCCCATCCACCCATCGTGTAAGGAACGCAAAATCAAGGAACATAATGCCGGTTTATCGGCGCCTAAGGTGGCATGAGTGGAACAAAACACCGAGCAAAAGGCCAAGCCTTCCACCCATGCCCAGTATATAGGTGTGTTAATAATAATAATAGATATTGTGATATTCCAACAACAAGTTCCCTCCTGGAACGATCTTCATCTTCACTTGCAACTAACAATGCTATAAGAGGGGCTGAGCAAGCGGGTAACATAGCCAAACCGTGGTTTTGCTAGGAAGGTTTCAAGGTTAGAGGTTTCATGGCAACAAGGAGAGGCTGACATAAAAGATGGGTAGCGCGACATGTAACGATAGCATCGAGACAACTAAGCATGGCAATGGTAGTAAAGGTATCCAAGGGTATGATCATCTTGCCTGGGATTCCGCAAGGGAGAAGAACAAGTCCAAGAAGTAGACGGAGCAACATAGTCGAGCGAAACCTCACAACTCCGGACGGAACCAAAGCTAACAAGAGAAGCAACCAGAAAGAAGCAAACAACACGGTAAACACACAATCATAAACATGGCATACGATGCACATCCAAGTATGATGCATGTCCGGTTTAATTATGCATGGCATGGCAATGTGCACAAACAAAACTACAAGTTAAGTGGAGCTCAATATGCAACGAGTTGCATATTGACGAAACACCACATTATTTATTTAGTTGACTCTCATTTATTTACAAGACAAGATTAAATGTTTGTTAACATGGCAAGAGGTGAATCAAAAGTAAACTACCTATCTAGGCAATTTAAATGAGGCCGGAAAAACAACAACAATTCCGGAAAATCCCCATGAGCATGTTTAGCAAATTTTAAGCAAACAACAATTCGCACATTTTTAATGTTGTTAACATGATGCGGATGACATGATCAAGTTTTATGCAATTTTATTAAAATTTGACATGAAGAAGATATGAAGTATTGTCACCGTGGTGGAAGAAAAGGTGCCACGGCAACGATCCGAAAAATGATGCAACGGCAACACCTCGGTTCCGGTAACTCGTTCAGAGACCGGGGCAAAAGAAAGATGGCGTGAGCGAGTCGAACAAGATGAAAAGGTGGGGTGATCCCGTCACTGGGTTCCCACGGGTCGGCGACGAGGCAACCGAGGAGCATGACAAAAGACGAAACGGACACGGTGCACACAAGGGAAACATCTCATACAACACACAAGCAACATTCGCGGGTCATCGTCTCGGGTTATACTTTCGAAGCGTTTGTTCTCGAAGCGGTTCGAGTCGTCGAGGGACGTAGTGGAAGTAGTTGTACACGGGGTCGTCGTGGAACTTGTCGGTCTCGGGACTTGGCGACGGTAGTGGTACACATTTTCTTGATGAGATCACGACGGCGGTAGTTGTACATGTTCCGTAGTTGTACTTGTTCGTAGAGGTACACATTTGTAGATGTTCGGGGTCGTTGTCGTGGTACTTGTCGCATCGCCGATCATAGTGGTACTTGGCGTCTCATCGTGTAGTCGTACTCGGTGTCCTCAGGGCATCGGCTGTAGTCGTCGTACTTGACGTGCATCAACTGTTGATCAACACCGTGTACAGGAGGCAGAGAGGTCTCATGAGGTCTTCCGGTCAACATGAACATGAGGCAGGGCTGGCTGAGGCCAAGGTGCCGAAGCTGTTGGTCTCCTGTAGGCAAAGCAAGGGCAGGCAAAAACAAGGGCATCGTCGGGCAGGAGATGCCTAAGGCTGGAGCAAGGCGGGGCAAGGAAAACGGTGGCCGGGGTCTGCGGCACTGGACCCGGCCAACGGAGGCGAGCGGCGTGCTGCGTCGCTGGGGATGGAGGCTCCTGGCCGGCCGGAGGCTCTGCTGGAGGCGAAGGGGAAGCCGATGGCGCGGCAACGGTGGCGCTGGTCGCGGCCTTGGCGAGGACGGTGGTAGTTCCTGGCCGGAGCAGGAGGGAGGATGGCCGCGGCGAAGGGGCGAGGGCGGGGGCCCGGCGCTCGGCGCTGAGGCAGCTTGAGGACGGGGCGCGTCGGGGCTTTGGCCTTGGCGCTGCGGCGCTGGAGAAGGGAGGCCGCAGGGAGGCGGCACGGGGCGCCTTGGTGGCGGACGTCGCGGCTCCGCGACGCACTGGACGAGGAGGACGGGGCGCGGCCTTGGCGCGTCGGGGGCCGACGCGAGGCGCAACGCGATGCGGCTCTGGCCTGCCGCGCGGTCTAACGAGCGAGAAGGGGGGGGGCGCGGCGAGGTGGTAGGAGGAAGGAGCGCTGGGCGCTCGAGGGAAGAGGGAGATCGAGGGAAAGGGAGAGGTGCGGGGTCGAGCGCTGGGAGATGCTGGCGGTGCGAGGGAGGAAAGAAGGAGCGATGCGGGAGAGGGACGTAGTGGGCTAGGGTTAGGGAGACCTGGGCCAGGAGTGGGCCTTGGGCTAAGGAGGGGAAAAGCCAGGCGGAGGATGGGCTGCGGCTGGGAGGTGGCTGGGCTCCCCTCTGCTTCCCCAATACTGTTTTCCAAATAAAACAGAAAACCACAAGAGGAAAAGAAAAGAAAGGAGGAGTTAGGAATAGGCTTAGGGCATAGGGTAAAATTCCCTGGACTCACAAAAATGTAAGGAATTAATTAAAATTGTTGGAGGGTTTTTGGAAGAACCTCGATAAACGAGAAAAGAAATATAGGGAAGGTTTAGATAGAGAAACTTGAAGTAAAGAGGCATGGGAAAAAAATATGCAAGTGTGTTGTGGTTAATTCCAAACAAATGGAATATTTAATATAGCTCCCTAATAATATTGAGAGGCTTTTTTATGTTATAAAGAGAAGTCATCCTTCCCTCGATTTAAATGGACCGAAGGTCCACACGATTTATTTAAGTTGAGATGCAAAGATTAATGTCATGATGGCATGATGACATGATGCAATGCAAAATAAACAACATAAGCACAAAGGAAACACACGGGAGAACCCGGAACATCTGGAATCTTCTGGAATCTTCTGGGACGTCAGTCTTCGGGCGTCACACCCGTGACCTCGCCGGCGCACGAGTCCACGGTGGACCGGTGCCCGGCTATATAAGCATGCCCCGGGTCTCTCCACTGGCATCCATCTCCTCCCCATACCCCCAAGAGCACACCAGCACCACCCACTCGCCCTCGAAGAGCCTCTGTGCACGGGATCGACCGGAGCTCCGCCGCCTCAGGCGACCGGTGATCTCACGGTACAACCTCCCTCCACCCCAGCTCTTGCTCGATCTGGAACCACCGGGCCTCACTGACCCATTCCCCTCCTTCTCCCCCTCCTGTTGCAGCCTGGAGCAAGCCAACCAGGACCCTCCCGACGCTCCGCCGCCGTTCCACCTCGCCGCCGACGAACCAGGCCCTTCCGGCGGCCAACTCCAGCACCACCAGAACCGCGACTCCTCAAGGAGCACGACCGTGCCCTCGGATCGCCTCGTCGTGCACCATACCACCGCCGATGAGCTCGCCGCTTCTCTGGCCGCGAGGTTGAAGATGACAGACGGGCCCCGCCAGTCATCCTCACCTCTCTCTCTCCCCTCTCTGACACTGACCACCGGGCCCCAGCCATCAGGTTTGAACGTGCGTGCGCGCGCGCACCGGTTCACCTGGGCTGGCGTGGCTCCGGGCCGGCCCAGCTACAGGCTAAAGTGGCATGTGGATTCTTTTCCTTTTATATTTCTAGTGAACATCTAAAACCCTTAAAGAAATCAAATAAACTCCAAATTTGATGATTCAAATTTCTAGGAGTTTCTAAAATCCTGATCTACCTGTTGGTGCAACATGCACATTTTTCCAGAAACTTTTCCTTCACAAATAATTATCAAATATCATTATTCCATTTTCTGTGATGACCTTTAGAAAATCACAGAGAGCTCCAATTTGATCCAAATGCAATGGTTCAAATTCCTAGATGCTTGTAATATCCAAACTTAGTTTTGGAACATTTTTATTAATATTTTATATACCCCACCAAATAATGAGCCATTTCTTCATATTCATTTGAACTCCAAAACCACTGAAACCAACACCTAGATGCTTCTAAAATCATGACTTGTTAAATGGGTGCCTTTGCTCATTTTTCAAAAATACATTTCTGTACACTTCTTTCAAATCCATAAACCCCTTGATTCCATCATATTAAAATGTTCCAAACTATCCATTGATCCAATACCTATGAAACCACCTTGGTCATTTCTCATATGACCAGAGGTATCCTAGAAAAGTCCAACTCCTATTTTTAGAGCACTTTTTTTTTTGCCTTGTTGTGTTGCTTATTATGATTGTTTCCATCGTTAGTTAACGAAATAAACGGAGTACTCGGAGACGGACCAGATGGTTGGAAGACTCGGAAGGACAAGGCAAGCAGCCCTTTGACCATGTTTGAGAAACCTTTTTATGCATGTCATATAGTACCATAATATTGATGTTACGGAATCATGATGAGATGGAACCACTTTGATGGATCGCCACTGCACTTCCTCGTTGATACTTGCATTGAGCATGACCCTAACTTCTTATGAGGGTCATGCCGGTGGGAATAGATAGATGCGTGTTATAGTAGTTGGCTACGCAAATGGGTCAAGTTTATGCATGGAAAGAAACAAGTGTGGTTTGACCTACTTGCAAATAACCCAGTGGGTGCCACTAATGCCCCTGGGAGATGATGACAAACTAGGGCACTGCTTGGTAGAGAAGTAGTGTGCCGAGGCTTGAGGAAAGTGTTGTTTACAGAGATGGATTAGATTTATGTGAGACTACCGTCCCAACCAAACATGCGCAACCACTCTACCCTTATATGGGAAAGGGCACTATTGATTACCTAGGTCGATACTAGCATGGTGCCCGCATTACTAGTCACGGGGGTGACATGAGGTCACTCTCGGGACGGGGTCGTGCTTGGATAGGCGGCCATGACTGTTTTTACAGGGCACCGAACACACCGTTGGTACCCCGTGTCAGTGGTTTGTGATGAATATGGGAGCAAGTCTCCACAATTTTTAAGATGTGAAATGTGGGCACGGGGGTTACTACCAATCGAGTGGACTCTGTGTTAGTGTCTTCTATGGAAAGATAGTGATCGGGTGCTTACCCCGGGTACTTGAGGTACCGCGGGTCGTGGATGACACGAAAGTTCCCCGGATCTTGTGGGTAAAGTGTGCAACCTCTGCAGAGTGTCAAACTATTTGAATAGCCATGTCCACGGTCAAGGACAGTTGGGTGGTGCTACTTAGACTATGTCCATAAGTTTCTGGAGAACAACACGGTTTGGTAAATCTGTTGATGTGATTGTGAGAAGTAATGATGAGCGTGAGCAAGAGTTGTTCATGAATCTTTCTCGATATTGATGTCTGAAACCTCCTGATACTTGTTGCAGACACATGCATGCCTTTGTTATATGTTGATCATACTTGCATATGAAAAACTAGCTTTCCGCAAAACTGCCAATTAGCAGTAGAGCCTTGCATAATTATTATGTCATCACACTTGGGTTGCTTGCGAGTACATTCAAAGTACTCATTGGCTTGCCACTGGTTATTTTATTAGCCAAACAGGAGAGAACAGGATATGATGAAGATTTCTTGATGACGAGCATGCGAGCTAGGACGCTTCCCAGTCAGAATGCCTGTAGGGTTAAGGCAGATGTCATGGGTGCAAGTTGTCGTTGAAGATTTCCGCTGCGATGATGTACTGAAGACTTGACAATAATGGTCCTATTTGTGTAATGCGGTATGTATGGATGTAAGGCTCTTGTTATTCAGCTTCTGTGTGTTCAGTGAGCATTGATCTCTGGGATCACTGTACATGTGCATTCGATGATCACGACTTATGAGTCGGGGTCCCCACATCGTGAGAAATTGAAAACAGCCCAGTCTCGCCAGAAGAGCCAATATGATAGTCATCATAAGGCTGTGACTTTTGAATTCGGCGATAAGGCTTACCTTTGGGTTACTCCTCTTAAGGGAACCCATCGCTTCGGTATCAAAGGCAAATTGGCCCCTCGTTACATCGGTCCTTTTCGCATTCTTGCCAAACGAGGAGAAGTTGCCTACCAATTGGAACTACCTCCGCACCTTTCCATAGTTCATGATGTCTTCTACGTATCTCAACTCAGGCGTTGCTTCTCGGATCCTATCCGCGGAGCGGACCACGAAACTCTTGATCTCCAGGACAATCTCACATATCGAGAATACCCCGTTCGTATGTAAAATGTTCTAGCACCCCTCTTCTAACAACTAGGTTTTAATAAACTCTTTTCCAATGTACCCAAAATGCCCTTCAAAAATCTTCATCATTTCTGCGTTGGTCTTAAACCTCTGCCAAAAATGGTGCACAATTTTCTAGGACACCCAAGGTCTCTGGATTAATTCATATAGTATTTGCATTTGGGCAATTAAATGCTATAAAATATTCTATGTGCCTAGATAATCATAAACTAAAATGTTCCATACTGTTCATATTATATACAGTGGGCATGACTAGTTCTATGAGTTATAAAAATATTCTGGCATTTTTATTAATTCAACAAAGTTGCAAAAGAAATGAAACAGAAAGTAAATAGAAAAAATAGGAAGAAGCAGACTTACCTGAGCCCACTTACCTGCTGGCCCAGACGGCCCATCCCACCAGGGGCATCCCCGTCTTCTTTGCCGTGCCAGCGCACGAAGCAGCTCGGTGGCGAGAGCCACCGACGCGCCGGCCACCTCCTGCCTCCCTGGCTGGCCCCTTCGACGCCCTGGATGGACCTGGATGACGCCACGCAGACCCCCTCGACCGCTCCCCTCTCCCATGTGTCTTTCCCCTCCTCCCTCCCCTCCGCCGAGCTCCACCGAGCGAGCTCGTCACCGTCGATCGCTGCCACCGCACCCTACGCCACTCCCTCGCCTCCCCGACGCACCGTTAGCTCCGCCGCATCGCCCCGAAGCTCCTCACCGACGCACACGATGGCCGAAGCCCTGCAACGCCCTCCCCGCCGTCGTCATCAACCTTCGGCACCGGAGATCGCCGCCGCCCGTACGTCGCCGTCCGACCTTCCCCGAGCTCGCTTCGACACCCTCTGTGACCGCTGTGAGCTCACGCTTCGAACCCCTCTCTCTACGGGCTCGATTACGCCTTGTAGCCGCCGCCCCCTTGCTAACCGTAGCTCACTGCCGCTGGCCAACTCACCGCCGTGGCCACAGGCACTGTGCCTCGCAGCTGAGCACGCCATTAGGATCGGTAGATCACCAGCAAACTAATGCCAGCTCTAACTTCTCCTACCGTGCACCACAACGCCGTCCCGGCCAACTCCGTGCGAGCACCGCCGCGGACGAGCTCGTCGCCGTCGACTCCGGCGACAAATCGACCAACCAGTGGCACCGTTGGATGCGGTGCATCACCAGGAGCACATAGAGCCCATCCGCGCGACAAATGGTCGCCGGAACAAGGATTCCGACGAGTCACCGCCGTGCGAAATGGTCGCCGCCGGCCAAACTCCGGCGGACTGACGTGGCCTGTTAATTAGTAGCTAACATTAATTAGATTAACCACCACAGTCACTGATAGTGGGCCCCATCGCTTAGTCAAACCCAGTCAACTCTAGTTTTGACCGGAATTAGCTCCAGAGGCACTGACATGAGGGACCCACCAGTCAGGTTTGACCTGGATCAGGTCTGTTGACTTACTGACGTCAGCATGATGTCATGCTGACACAGTAAAGGATTTTCTGGGATTATTTGTTTTAAAAACAATTCAGGAAATTCCAAAAAATGCTTTAAACTTCAAAAAAATCATATAAATTCAACAATAGGTGAGATGGAAAAGATTTATATATGAAAATTGATCAGAAAAATCCAATCTTTCCAATGGCACTGGTTTCATGCATGTTTGAGCAAGTTAACCTTGATGTATACTCTAAATCATGATAATGCACTTAAATAAATGATAGTTTGGGATTCAATTTGAATCTTTGATTCAAATGGGCTCAAACCCTTCTGTATAGTTGCATTAGTCCCAAATACATGCATCTTGCCATATCATGAGCATGCATCATATTGTTGCATTTGTTTGCTTATTGATTGTATCGCCGATATTCTCCGTGTTAGGTCCTGCTCCCGAGGATACTTCTGCGTATCCAGCTGAAGAGGAGTACCCGACAACCACTCTATCAGGCAAACAATCATTCATCATTCCGATACAAACCCATCTTCTCGCTCCTGCTCTATTTTACTGCATTAAGGCAACAACGTGTGAACTGCTACTTGCTGCGGTAGTTGAACCCTATTCCCTTGCATGACCTGTCATTGCCACAGTAAATAGTTGAAACCCACTAGCATGTGTTGGAGTTGATTGAGCCATGTGATGTGTGATCCACCATGCTATTTGTTTATGTTGCCTGCTATGCTTAGAGTTGTGTCAGGTTTGATTCATCTGGGTGATGGATCAGAGTGAAATGATCATACCGGTCAAGAGAAGGAAGTGTGGAACATGTTTGGTAAAGGTATCGATGAAAGGCCATGTAGGAGTACGTGGTGGGTTGTTTCATTGGAACCGACCATAGGACCTGAGATCTGTATGTGTGGTTCAAGTTACAGCTACTACCACACATTCGGCCCTGAAATATGACCCCGCTCGACTTATTGACTACCATGTTCTCTCTCCAGGAGTTGCAACTAGTTTCTGGTGTTTGTAGTTTACTGGTGGTCGTGCACAGCGCTGACCCTTGGGGTGGGCTGTGATGCGACAGGTACGTGGCACGGTGTATCGGTTGCCCATTTGGTGAGTCGGGAACCCTGTACACATCGTTTGGGGCCGTGAGCGACACCCCGGCCGGATCTCCCCACGGATGAAACCCAAATAGGCAATAAACCTGGACGAGAGACTTGAGTGGTTGGTTAGGTCGTGGTCTACACCCACGTCGGCTTTCGCTTGAAGTCTGCCGAGCACATGTCGTGTGCAGACGCTAAGTGGTGAAAACATGTGTGAAGAAGTACACCCCTGGAGGGTTATCAATCTATTCGAATAGCCGTTGTTCGCGGTACGGACTACTTGGTTACTCTTACAGTTCATAGACAAGTTGATGGATACTACTAAAAGCCTCAAGACAAGTGTGAGTGCCGTGGATGGCCCTTCCATAGGATGACAGAAGAAGATCCTCGGTGGTGTATTGTTGTGATGAGTAGAGGACTCGTGTACGTAGTAATATCTTGCAATCTGTTGAGAGTTGTAGTATAGGTTAGCCAAGAGTCAAAGCTGGCTTTGTGCTAAGAACTCCACTACCCCTGTTGATAATGTTGCATGTATGATAGGTTCTGTTGTAAGACTTGCTGAGTACCTTTGTACTCATGTTTGCTTAATAACTGTTGCAGAGGAGAACCCTGCCCATTCTGATGGGTTCTACATAGACGTTGATGTCGACGAGTAGCTTGCTACCCAGACGGAGATCTGGAGCTTGTGAAGGGCCTTGTAGATAGTCAGGCTACACCAAGCCTGTTTTATTTTCTAAGTTGTCTGTACTCAGACATGTAGCTTCCGCTTGTGCTTGTATGACTTGAGTGTTGGGTCATGTGACCCCTACCTGTATGAATATGTTATGTATGGCTCTTTGGAGCCTTTTAAATAAAGTACTTTGAGTCATAGAGTTCTGTTGTGATGCAATGTTGTATTTGCACATATTGAGCATATTGTGTGTATGATTGAAATGCTTGGTATGTGTGGGATCCGACACCTAGTTGTTTTCCTTTTGTAGCCTATCTTACAGGGAAATGCCTCCTAGTGTTTCCAATGACCCTTGGTAGCCTGCTACTTCTCGGAACACGTAGGCTGGCCGGCATGTGTCCTTCTTCATTCCTGTGTCTATCCCTTAGGGGAAATGTCACGCGTTGTTCCTTTAAGTCCATGTAGCTTGCTACGACTTGGGTTCATACGTTGATGACCGACACGTTCGTTGCTGGGTCATGAATGCCTGTCTCTGTAATTTAGTGCCACTTTTGGTTTATAACTAGCCATGTCGGCCCGGGTTCTCTGTCATATGGATGCTAGCGACACTGTCATATACGTGTGCCAAAATGCGCAAACGGTCCCGGGCCAGGTAAGGTGGCACCCGTGGGGATACCGTGCGTGAGGCCGCAAAGTGATATGACATATTACAAGCTAGATCGGTGTGACTTAGGATCGGGGTCCTGACATACATCCTAGAAAATCAATACCAAACGGAGTCCAAACACAGCTAAACGTTTTGGAAAAATATTATGGGCCAGAAGACGCCCAATGGGCCAAAGAAGCACTGGGGTGCTTCGAGGGGTGCACAACCGACCAGGGCGCGCCCAACCCCCCAGGCGCGCCATGGTGGGTTGTGCCCACCTCGATGGCCTACCGTACCACCTGTTCGCTCTATAAATACCCCAATATTCTAGAAACCCTAGGTGAGTCGACGAAATTTTGTTGGAGCCGCCGCAAGTTCCAGATCCACGAGATTCAATCTAGAGCCCTTATCTGGCACTCCACTGGAGGGGAACACGATCACGGAGGGGTTCAACATCATCATTCGTGCTTTTCTGATGATGCGTGAGTAGTTCACCTTAGACCTCTGGGTCCGGTGGCAGTAGCTAGATGGCTTGTTCTCTCTTTGTTTCTCAATACAAAGTGCTCTTGGAGATGTATTTGATGTAATTAATTTCTGTAGTGTGTTTGTTGGGATATGACGAATTGTGAGTTTATGATCATATTTGCCTTGATTTAATATCAAGACTTGATTATTATAGCCTCGTCTTTCTTCTCCGATATTTGTGTTTTGTTTCACCAACTTGATCTATTTATCTTGCAATGGGAAGAGGTGCTTTGTGATGGGTTTGATCTAGCGATGTCCTTTCCAAGTGACAGAAGGGGCGGCCAGGCATGCATGTATCGTTGCTATTAAGGATAAAAATATGGGGTCTATTCGTACATGATAGATCATGTCTAGATCATGTCATCATTCTTATTGGAACTCCGCTCTTCCATGAACTTAATACACTAGATGCATGCTGGATAGTTGCCGATGTGTGGAGTAATGGCAGTAGATGCAGACAGATGTAGGTCTACTAATCTTGGATGTGATGCCAATATACATGATCATTGTATTGGATATATTCATAGCTATTCGCTTTTCTTTCAAATGCCCAACAATAATTTGTATACCCACCGTTTGCTA
This sequence comes from Secale cereale, assembly GCA_902687465.1. Taxonomy (NCBI): domain Eukaryota; kingdom Viridiplantae; phylum Streptophyta; class Magnoliopsida; order Poales; family Poaceae; genus Secale; species Secale cereale. The sequence continues at coordinate 233,571,878 of LR738712.1, forward strand.
TTTCTTGAGAGAAGCCACTAGTGAAATCTACAACCCCCGGGTCTATTTTCCTATCATATACTTTCGTATCTATATTTTCATTTGCATTTTATTTTATTTTCAATTTTTATTTTAAGATCTATATTATCAAAAACCCAAATAATACATTGCTGAGTTTTATTCGCCGTTCGTACATTTTCCACTACTCATCTATCCTTTTACCAATCAATTACCCGGGAGGGATTGACAACCCTTCTTACACATCCGGTTGCAAGTATTTTTTATTTGTGTGCAGGTACCATTTACATAGTGTTGCTTTGTCCTCCTACTTGTTCGTTAACCTTGATCTCATCACTGAGGGAAATACCTACCGTAGATATGCTGCATCATCCCTTCCTCTTTGGGGAAATACCAACTTAGTTCATGCGACAACAAAAGGAATTAATGACGCTGTTGCCAAGGAAGCATCATTAACATCTATCAGGTTCCTAATCACAAACCTCATCACCTTGAAATTTACATTATTAGCCATTTGCCTCTCGTTTTCATCTCCCCCACTTCACAAAAAATTCCATTTTATTCGCCCTCTTTTTTATTCGCCATTTTCTCGCCAGATCTATTTTTGCTTGCAATTTTTCTTTTCTTGCTTGATCACTATGGCTAGTTCTTCCTCTAATATGTGTACCCACAAGAAAGATGTCCTTAAATTTAAACAAATGGGAGAGGAGAATCTAATAGATGCTTGGTTTGAATTAGTGTTAGCAAAGCCTTTGGGATGATTTGGTTAATAGTTCCTTTGATTGCATTGAAAATGAGAAACTTTTAGTGCCAGTGTCAGAATTGTTGACGGCTATTGGACCGTGCACTACAACAGGATGGTCCAAACACGACACTCCGATCAGAGACCCTTCGACGAAACTGTGTGCGATGCCATAATCGCAAAGGGTGGTGTAAAAGACCGTCAAAAAAGGTGCAAAACATTTGCGATGAAGGATGCGTCAAACACGGATCAGATTTTAGTTGTGTGTGCGATGAAGGTCATACGGTTCGGTTCAATTAAATGTTTGCGATGAGGAGGAACAAAAGAAATGGGCAGCCAGATGAAGATGTGTGTGGTATACAACAGACGGCTCACTAGGATGAACTGTGTGTGATTAGGCAACACAATGGAAACTGTTCAACTGAACATGATGTGTGTGATACGCGGCAAACTTGTCTGTAATAAGGAATGTGTGCGAAGACCAATAATAACATAGACGATTGCTACCAATAAGCCGCGTGATTTGCTCTGTCTACAGAATAATAACATGTATAAATATATAACTGAAATAAACATCTAATTACAAAAGTGACAATACAGATCGTTCGAGCATGTGCTTTAGTACAATTGCATGCATTCTAAAGTGGGAGAAATGATCATCCAGTCATCTACTTCTTGTGATGCTCCCACCACTGCTCTGTGGCTCGATCCCTCGTCTAGGGTAGGAAGAAGACACTTCCTCATGTCAACACTCCGCATGTACATCTCGTGGCTTGTGTATGCGTCCTTGGCCGCGTACTTAACATGTTCTTCATCCAGTCTCTCATGCCACACACTGTGCCAGGCATTCTTGTCCTTGTTGCTCTCATTCTTCATCTTCATGTAGTAGGGTCGATGATGGCCAACGCAAGGTCAACCAGGGAGTTCATTTTGTTTTTGTCGGTGCCCCAGACCTTGTAGTGGTGCTGGATGTTGACAAGATTCGGGCATTCAATTCTGAAACATTAAGTGCTTTTAGATCGTTTGTTGTGTCCACCGTAGCGAAACTGTAGTTGGGGCTATTGATAAAACTGGAGAAATGCTCGCAAGGCCTTGTGGCAAGGTGGTAGTGGTAGACGAGGACGCCATGTCGCTCGCACAATTGGGAGATGGCAACCTTCTGATTGTGCCTGGCAGGACCGATGGTGTACTCGAGGTTGTAGCCGACCACTTGGTACTTGTCCTCGACGAGGAACTGCTCCATTGTTTGGATGGAGCTCTCCACCGAGACCAGATCGTGCGTGTACACCACCGAGAGGGCATCCCCCCTCACGTGGGTGTCCACTAGGTGATGCATGGTGAACTGCCCACTGTTGTCGTCGTCGGCCACTGGGAGCGCCATTGAAGCCATGGGGATCACCATTGGAACCAATGGATGGCCTCTCTGTATGTGTCGTCGTGGCTGTGCTTATTGTGTCGTGCGATGCGAGAGATGAAGGTAACCGGCCGCATGAATAAATGGGTGTCGGGTGGCCTGGATTCTTTGCGCGTCCGCATGGCAGTTTTTGCAGCGGGTAACTACATTGTCGCGCCGCGCCTGGCGCAACCACATGCACAAGAACATGCGTGCTCGTGCGCCGGTCCCAAACACTAGCTGCGCGCATGGAGGGACGAGGGCAGAGCACCCGGAGGGATGCGAGAGAAGAGCGCGCGCGTCGGGAGACGAGCAGAGAGCGCCGCGGCCGCATGAACCTCAAGCAACCACACACATAGAGCAGTTGAACACGCAGGAAGTGGTCGCCTACAAGCCGGACGATAGTTGCGTCGCTGCGTAGAGAGCGGACATGTGCTACTTCCTCCTTCTAGTCTATAGTCCCCTTTATATTTTATGCCATACTTTCCCTGAAATATGACCAACAAAATGTTAATGCATGTCATAAAAATTATATAATTGGAAACTATGTTCAAATACAAATCTAACTATATAATCTTTGGCGACATGCATTCATATTTTATTAGTTAAATTATACTTATAAACCAGGATGGGGGGTATAGTAGGCAATTAAATCGCAAACATTTTTTTATAAACCGTATGGGTAAGTGGCCTTTCGTCCTCCTCTCGCACGTCTTGTCACCCCGCTGCCGCAGACGGCTTACAGCGCAAGCTTGCGCAGTGCACGGAGGCGTTCTTTTGGCCGAACGGTGGCACCAATGAATCGTCGGTGAGCCTGTTCCCGCGCAACCTCGTAGGTTCCCACGCAAGCTTCCCCCCCGAATCGGTGAAATCACGCAAAATCCGAATTCTTACCGGCCTGCTATATAAACATTCACGGTCGGCGAGTCTTGCATCGCATTTTCCCCTCCCTCCCTGTAGCATATCTCATCTGCTTCTCCCACAATCACCAATGGCACCGGTCCGTCATCGTCACTTAGCCACTCCACCGTCATCAGAGGACAGCTCCAGCTGGGAGGCTACACAGTGGGGGCGGCGCAGTCCCCGGCGTAGTCTAGTACGCGTGGCGTCCTTGTTGGGTGTGCGCAGAACACCCACCACACGCTCCATCGCTGATGCCCGTCGATAGCTGTTGCCGGCCGCCATTGCGGCCACACCACCGTCGAAAGCTAGGCCATCTCCCGCTCCGCCGCCGCGGCCCGAAGGCAGGAGGTGGCCGTCGTGGCCGCCACCGTGGCCATCACCCGCTCCGCCACCGCGGGCCGATGGAGGGAGGTGGTGGTCGTGGCCGCCACCCCATCCTCGGCCGCCGTGGCCACCAGCCCACCGTCGACCACCAGGGTCATCACCCGCTCCGCCACCGCCGCCCAACGGCGGGAGGCGGAGGTGGATTCCGGCACGGGCATCAGCGACCTTGCGCGCTACACCGAGTTCCTGTTGGTATGCTTCAGTATTGAAGTCTTCATGTCTAAACTAGACTATTGCTTTGAACCATATAAAAGTGAGAATATACATACTTTAAAGAAAAAAAATATGTGATGAACATGTTAGGCAGCATTACACATATTAATTTTTCATTTACCTACTCGAGGATGAGCAGGAATTAAGCTTCAAGATGCTGATATGTCTCCAACGTGTCTATAATTTTTTTATTGTTCCATGTTGTTATATTATCATTCTTGGATGTTTTACAATAATTTTATAGCGATTTTATATCCTTTTTGGGACTAACCTATTGACATAGTGCCCAGTGTCATTTACTATTATTTTTCTTGTTTGTTACATCGTAGAAAATCAATACCATACGGATTCCAAACGCAGGAAATTTTATGGAGAATTTTTCTGCGCCAGAAGACACTCAATGGGCCAAAGAAGCAACTTGGGTGCTCGGAGGGGAGCACAACCCACCATGGTGCACCCAGGACACCAGGCGCGTCCTGCTAGGTTGTGCCCACCTCGATGGCCTCCCGCACTTTCTCTTCCCTCTATAAATACCCCAATATTCCAGAAACCCTAGGGGAGTCTACGAAAATTTGTTCCAGCTGCCGCAAGTTCCAGAACCACGAGATCCAGTCTAGAGCCCTTTTCTGGCACTCCGCCGAAGGGGAACACGATCATGGAGGGGTACATCATCCTCATTGGTGCCTCTCCGATGATGCGTGCGTAGTTCACCTCCAACCTTCAGGTCCGTAGGCAGTAGCTAGATGGCTTCTTCTCTCTTAGTTTCTCAATACATAGTTCTCTTGGAGTTCTATTTGATGTAATGACTTTGCCTGGTGTGTTTGTTGGGATCTGATGAATTGTGAGTTTGTGATCATTTTGCCTTGATTTAATATCCATACTTGATTATTATAGCCTCATATTTCTTCTATGATATTTGGGTTTTGTTTGGCAAATTGATCTATTTATCGTGTAATGGGAAGAGCTGCTTTGTGATGGATTTGATCTTGCGGTGTCCTTTGCCAGTGATAGAAAGGGCAGCAAGGCACGCATGTATTGTTTCTATTAAGGATAAAAAGATGGGGTCTATTCCTACATGAATAGATCTTGTCTACTTCATGTCATCGTTCATATTGCATTACTCCGTTTTTTCATGAACTTAATGCACTAGATGCATGCTAGATACTGGTCGATGTGTGGAGTAATAGTAGTAGATGTGTGTAGGAGTCAGTCTATTAATATAGGACATGAAGCCTATATACATGATCGTTGTCTTGGATATTTTTATAACTTTTCGCTTTTCTATCAATTGACCAACAATAATTTGTCTACCCACTGTTTTGCAATTTTTTGGGAGAAGCCACTAGTGAAATATATGTACCCCGGGTCTATTTTCCTACGATATACTTTTAGATCTATATTGACATTTGCTTTTTCTTTTATTTGCAAAATTTTTTCAGATATGTATTATCAAAAACCCAAAAATACCTCGCTGGATTAAATTCGCTGTTCTTCCATTTGCCACTACTCATCTATCCATTTACCAATAAATTACCCGGGATGGATTGACAACCCCTCTTACACGTCGGGTTGTAAGTATTTGTTATTTGCGTGCAGGTACAGTTTACGTAGTGTTGCTTGGTCCTCCTACTAGTTCGATAACCTTCCTCTCATCACTGAGGGAAATACCTACTTAGCTGTGTTGCATCATCCCTTCCTCTTTGGGGAAATACCGACATAGTTCAAGCGAGATCAAGCATGCCTCGATAAATGAGTTAATGAGTGGCAAGGCCACAAGGTTATCTTCCAGAAGGTTGACAGGATTGAGTTGCTGCCGGACGTCCTCGATGATGTTCATGGCAAGGTACGTCTTGTGTCCATCCAAAATTAGATCGAGGCTTGAAATAGTTGGCCCAACTAGTGTTTAAAAGTAGTTTGGATTGGGCCTAATTATCCGAACCTTGCCTATTATCCATCCCTCTTGGGCTAGTACTCTGTTTGAATCCATCTATGGGAACGACTACTACTTTTGTGTGTCCGTGAATCATGTGAGAACCATCATAATTGTTGCCGAAACATATGCACCATCACTAGTTCTTTCGTGTAATATGGCTTGGTAATAGATAAATTGTCACGGATTGTCATACGAGTCATGTGTGTTTGACGAAATAGAGTACTTGTTCGAGAACTGTGCGTTGATGTATACATAGGGTATGTAAGGCTGGTTAAGTACATGTAAACATTGTTGGTGCTACCCCACTTGTAAGTAGTTGTGCAAAACATGGCACATTGGCTCAGCTCGCTTCAACACTAGAAAAGTAGGCTGTCAACTAGCTAACAATCAATACTCTGTTGTCTGACATATAAGCAACTATGTATCTTGTTACAGCCTTTCATGCAGTTAAGTGAGGCCACAATGTAAATTCCAACGTGCACACGCTAGTCCAGTGTTTATGTGGACCGTTCACATTAAATTAGGCTTCACAAAATACTTGAAAAACATAAGTTTAGCAATTTTATACATCTCAATGATTCATAGAACATAACCAACATTTACTACTTCACAAGAAAATACAAAGTTGTTAGAAGGTTTACAAATAAGGAAAAATCAAGCAAGGCTTCTCGGAGAAAAGGGTCTCCCTAGGCACGCTTTAATTTTTGGGAGTTCAATCTGGTTTTTGTTGTTGCCACCATCCATGGATAGGTTCTCTCATTCCAGAATAACCAATTATAATTGTGTTCCTAGTTGGAATGCTGAACTAGACTATTTAGTGTACTGACCATGTGAACTTCTTATGCAGTTCAAATAAATTTAAGCAGTACTATTCGCAAATATAGGAAGACCACAATGCCTCTTATCCACGCACCTGTCCAGAAAACCTCCGCGCAGCCGCGCCGGCTAGTCCTCTTTCCATCCTTGATTTGGGAGAAAGTGCATTCCTGACTAGGATGCAGTTGTTTTTTCTCGTCCCTGAAATGCAACCAGGAAGTAAACGTACGAATTAGCTTCTTTTAGATTTCGTTGGTCATTCTACATAGTTACTACCAATGTAGGAATACATGGAAGACGAGAGGTTAGACAATGGCAGCGAGGAATAGCCATCTCATTTCGTGAAGTTCTACTAAAATTGAGGCGTGTACTTTTGATTGCACAATTAGAAACGATATGGAGACAAACATCCCTGTCTACGCAAATATGAAATACGGTTATTAAAGCAGTGACAATTATTTGAAGTGGCATATGATTAACAACACTACAACATCATCTATTGTGTTGTAATTGGCACTTCATTGACAGTATGAAGAAGTGCCATTATGTAAGAAGTAGTATCACAAGACATCAACACTGCCCCTATATTAACATGCTGAACAATAGCATTATCATGACTGTCATGAGAGTGTAGCACATGGTCAGTAAATATGGAATCAAATTTGTGCAGTTCCACTTGGATGAAGCAATTTTCGCGGTGTGAGATTTAAGTGTAACTACAAAAACACATTTCATGGGAAATAAAGCAAGACGGAAGCACATCATTAAATGGTGGTGTCATTCCTTGAATTTATCAACAACACTAGACTAACAACAACATTACTTAATAGTGACATTAGGTGACAGTGCTTCGTGCTTCATGTGATTTTACATTAACGGTAACGATATGGCTGGAGGAACAGCAGGGGCATAAAGTGGTAGGGCAAATGTGGTTGCTGAGAGCGGCAAACATTCAAGCAACATGTCTGCATTTGTCCCATGTTTATCTCTTCAACGACATTTTCCTATGTGAGCACATGAAATCTAGACCTGCCCATTCTCATTTCCGTAGTCCCCCAACACCCGCTACTGCAGGATACTACTAACACGACACTACAATCAGAGACTCTTCGACGAAACTGTGTGCGATGCAATAATCACAAACGGTGATGTAAAAACCCCGTCAAAAAAGATGCAAAACATTTGCGATGGCGGAAACATCAAACACGGTTTGTATTTTAGTTGCGTGTGTGATGGGGGGCATACAGTTCAGTAAATGAATTGTTTGTGATGAGGCCGAACAACAGAAACGGGCAGCAAGATGAAGGTGCGTGTGATATATGGCATACAGTTCACTCGGATGAACTGTTTGTGATTAGGCAACACAAAAGAAATGGCCAGCTTGATCAAGGTGTGTGCGATAGAGGGCAAATAGTTCACTTGGATGAACTTTTTGCATTGAGCCAAGAGAACACAAATGATTCAACTTAACAAGATGAGTGCAATATGTGGCAAACAGGTCTGTAATCAGAAATCTATGCGAAGACTGATAAGAACACAAACGATTGCTGCTAATAAGATGTGTGTGTTGTGCAATGGGATTGCATCCAGAACAACAACATAGATATACACACTTATAAAGACAGGGTTGCATAACCAAATTAAACATCCAATTACATAGGTGGCTACTATACACATGATAATTGTACACACCAAAGTAAACTATTACATGCATAATTACATAGGTGGCTACTACAAACATGACAATTCGTAATTCCATCATGTCCGATGTAACTATTCATGGTGACGCGCCCGATGCAACCACATGCATATGGGCCCCAACGTGATCGTCCGTATGCCCCAACCACAACCGCTGGCAGAGCGCGCGCGCAGGGGCGCGAGCGAGCACTCCGCGACTACACCGGTACCACAGTCTCCGGGTTAAGACCAAAACGTTCCAGGAGGGAGATCGGGCGCTCCGGCTCATCCAAGACCAGACAGATACGCACAAGCAATCCCCACCTTGGGAAGGACCCTTTGTGGTCAGCAAAAATCTGCACAACGGGTCATACTACCTAGTTGACGTTCGAGAACATAAGGACTCACGTACGGCGGAGGAGGAGACGAAGCGGCCGTGGAACATCGCTCTTCTATGGCCTTATTATACTTGAGCCATTGGCTCCACTTTATGTGCAATGTATATATTATAATTAATACAATAAACCGGCACCCCCAGAGCACCGGGGAGTCAGCCATCTTCTTCGCAAAAGAGTATCACATGGGGGCTTCGAAAGAAGCTCACCATGGCCTCTTAAACCGGCGCCCCTGATAGCATCAGGGAATCAGCCGTGTCTTTTATACACAAGAGTATCACATGGGGGCTTCGAAAGAAGTTTACCCTGGCCTCTTAAACCAGCGCCCTTGATATGCATCAAGGAGTCAGCTGTGTTCTCCAAAGGAGTATCACATGGGAGTTTCTACGGAAGCTCACCATGGCCTCCTAAACCGGCGCCCTTGATGCATCAAGGAACCAGCCATGTTTTTTCAAAGGAGTATCACATGGGAGTCCTCTACGGAAGCTCACCATGGCCTCCTAAACCGGCGCCCTTGATGCATCAAGGAATCAACCA
>LR738712.1:233581026-233647721 GCA_902687465.1 Secale cereale
GGAAGCTCACCATGGCCTCCTAAACCGGCGCACTTGATGCATCAAGGAATCAGCCGTGTTTTTCAAAGGAGTATCACATTGGAGTTTTCTACGGAAGCTCACCATGGCCTCCTAAACCGGCGCCCTTGATGCATCAAGGAAACAGCCGTGTTTTTTCAAAGGAATATCACATGGGAGTTTTATTCTGAAGCTCACCATGGCCTCCTAAACTGGCGCCCTTGACAGAATCAAGGAATCCGCCGTGTTCTTTAAAAGCCTTCATTTTGGAGCCCGACAGCTTGTAAAAAGCCTCGACTACATGGTCTTGTTTGCCCAAAATCCCTATTTCTATTTTTTATGATTTCACAAATCTTGGTCGTCATGATCATTGGTTTTTTAACCAAGTCCATTGACGCGAGACTGGACAACTACAAAGTTGAACATACATCAACAAAGTTAAAAGTCTCGGTCATGAACACCAGCGAGATTTAAACCGGTGTTCATCATAACCCTGATCGGTCATCAGGCTAAGCGAAACAAGAGAACCAAGAGCCTCATCAGCGCCTACGCTTTTATTTATTTGTACCGGGTTAAGGTCTACAAGCACACTTAATCAAAGGTATGATATATGTTTGTGATCAAAGCTATTCCTTTGATATGTATATCAGAGCAGGATAATCTGTCTGGTGGTAAACTGCTAGGACATCTTTTAGCTTTGTTCATGCAGGCATAGATAATATAAGCGGATCATGCATTGCAAGCAAAAGATTAATTTATGAGATGCCAAGTCAAATAGTACCATAAACAGTGGGATAAAGGAAATATTTCAACTATGCTATTACAAAGGCACTTACAGGCCCGAATGGATCAAAAGTTTCTCGCAACTACAAGTTAAACCGAACGGTTTACGACTCCTCTTCACGCTGCGAAGGCTGAGGGTCAACTTGTTCCGGGTCTTCATCAACTTCAGGCAATGGCTGGAAACCAGGGACGCACCAGTCAATCTTGGAGAGGGCACGAAAATATACTTCTTCATTGATAAGATCTGAAGGGTCAATATCTGGAGCGAAAGTGTGATTACGAACTGGTGGGATCAGATTTTCAGTGTCATAAACAGGCCGCTCCATCCGCGAATTTTCTAGATCATAGGCCGGATGATACCTTGTCAAATCTACTTCATCGGCAAGCTTATTGGCGAGAGGGCGCATATCCTTAGTCAAAGCACGGAGATCTTCGGCAGAGAATACTGACCCGTCCTCTTTGTTGCTGGGATAGCCGTTCATGGCATCAGCCGGGTCAAAATCAAGGACCCATGCTTTGGCCCGGGTCAGCGCCATAAGAGAGCCAGCTCGGGCAACAGATTTCTTCACCTCAACCAGATGCACAAGTAGGACAGATAGCTTCTCCAGGGTGTCTTGGATGGTGGTTGGCGCCGGTTTGTTGTGTGACATGGCACTGATAGCCCTTTGAGCGCCGGAATAGAGCTGCTCCACCAGGGTATAAGCTGCCTTGAGCTTCTTCCAGACATCATCTCCAAGATGAGTTATGCGCCTCCCTACATACATTTGGCGAGTTAAACCGGAGCGGAACAAAAGATTGCAAGCATATAAACATACAAAGATAGGTACTCACCGAAGATAGTAGAAGTCATGAGCTCTATTTGTTGTTTCAACCCGGATAGCTCCTGCGTCACCGGATTGAGAGCGGCCTCGGCATCCTTTGCTCTTTTTTCAAGAGCGCCCCTCTGCACCTCCCATGTGATCCGATCCGCTTCAAAATATTTCTTCAATTTTTCCATGTTAGTCAAAGTAAGGACAAGTTCTTCCTTAGCTTTGGCTGAAGCGGTCTCATGGAAGGCCAAGCCATTCCAGAGCTCAGTTGCCTCCGAAGCCGTCCGGGTCAAGTCAGCCTGAAAGGAAATCAAACGGATTAGAAGGACATATCAATCAAGTCTCAAGCACATAACAAGTTATGCACTCGACACTTGGGGTCTAATTTACAATTGAAGTAAAGAAAGCAAAGTTTTCAGACAAGTCCCAAGCACATAAACAAGTTATGCCCTTGGCACTTGGGGGCTAATGTACATTCATTGTCAGGCATAAACAAAGTCCCGGTTCACCTACGATGAAGCTAAACCGGCACTTGGGGGCTACTATGGTATAAAGGTATGATTGCAAAGTACAAAGCAGAAACAGAAGGCAAAAGGGAAAGAAAATCACCTCATATTTGTCCTTCATCATGTTAACTAAGACGGCTTCATAGTCACGGCTAGTGAAGAGCCGGTTCAGAAACCCGGAATGAAGTTCCTGGGCTCTCAGATGAGCATAGCTTGATAGGTCCGTGCTCCATTTGCCTTTATTTTGTGGGAGCCTTTCTTCCTTGGCAGTATGCCTAGACAAGGTAACAGGCTCCCTAGGAGCAGTGAAGCCTAACCCGGTTATCTCAACATCTGCTGTTGAGGCAGCAGTTGGCTGGGGAGGATCAGCAGTGTACACCGGACTGATAGGAGCCGGGCTAGCCCGTGGAGTACTAACCCGGACAGTGCTTGCCGGTTCAGCCGTATTTTCCTTATCGTCACCACCCGGTGCAGCAACATCTTCATGGTCCATAGGAGCGGGATCATCAAGCTGAATATCAACATTGTCCTCTGGCAGGATGGCCGCTTCAGGGTCCTTGACCGGTTCGGCAACAATGGTCTCAGCAGCCGGCTTATTTGCTTTTGCCTTTTTGCTAGGCTTTGGCATTCTGATAAAGGTCAAAGGAACAATGAGAATCACAAAGTTAAAAACAAGAAGATAAACCGGACGTTTGAAAGAAGGAATTACCTACGGACGGTCTTGAGCACTGGGACATGCGTGGCAGTCGACTCGCCAGAAGAAGACAGAGGAGCCTCCTGATAGTGGGGATGAGACGGTTTAAGTGGATTACGTATAAGGCCTGCTTTTGGATGAAGAAGAGTTGGAGTGAGTAAAACCTCGGAGCAGCGTCTACGAGCCGGCGTAAGGGGTATTCCGGACGATCCAACCACATGGCCACTATGGCGCGTGGTCCAGCGAGCTTCATGCTGCTGTTTCTTCAAAAGAAAGTTGGGATCCAATTGAGCATAAGGGTGAGAAAATGGATATTTCCGGGACACCCGGCGGATCTTGCGTGGGAAGGGTTCTGAATCAGAAGAGAGAGAAATTACCTCAACTCCCTCCGCTTTACCTCCCTCTGTCAGGTCCTGCGAAAAGGCATTATTAATATAAATTCTTACACAAGGAGATCGAAAGATATAAGGGTTAATTGATACCTCAGAATCCGGATCATCCTCTTGAGGGTGTGAACCGGAAGCAGCAACGGCTTTTTTCTTCTTAACAGCATAGGTTTTCTTGCGCGATTGCTTGGCCGGTTTATCCTGAGATTTCCTCTTCCAGAAAGGATCGTTGGCCTGTGCAAAGGAATAATAACAAATTGAAGACAACTGATATAAACGGATTAAGATGGAAAGAAAGGCTCGGAAGAGCTTTACCGATGGCGGTTTATTGGTTGCGCAGAACGGAGCTAAACCGGTCCGGCTGCAACCCTCCAGAGGGATGTTCAGCATCCTCTTAGCGGACTCGGTCACTTCATTGTCAGGAAGCACTATTTTTGTGTGGAGCAGAGGGTCTTCTGGCTTGCCGGTATATTCGCACATTAGGCTCAAGCGCCGACTTAGTGGAAGAATACTCCAAGAGAGCCAGCAGCGGACGAAGTCAACGCCGGTTAAACCGTTCGCCACGAAGGCCCTGAGCTTGGAAAGTTGAGAGGCAAATCGGGCCTGGTCTTGGGCGCTTAAACGCTGTGGCAAAGGATGGGTTGTTGCCAGGATATAGGCGCGGTAACCCGGCAGCGGATTCTCTCCTTCAGGTGAAGTGTCCTTACAATAGAACCAGGTCTGGTTCCATTCTTTGGGGTGGCTGTGAAGAGCGGCGTGGGGAAAGCTCACATCTTTTCTTTTCTGGATGCTGACACCACCCAGCTCCTGATGAGGCCCATCAGTAAACTCCGTCCGCCGGTTCAGATGGAAGAAATCCCGGAACAGATCCACTAACGGTTCTTCTTGAAGGTAGGCCTCCGAGAAAACTTGAAAGTTACACATGTTCAACACAGAATTCGGGCCTACATCTTGTGGGTGGAGTTGAAAAGCAGCTAACACATCCTGGAAGAATTTTGAACCGGGAGGACTGAAATCCCGGGCAAGATGATCATAAAAAACAATGATTTCTCCCTCCTTAGGCTCTGGAGGGCACTCCTTTTCAGGGGCCCGCCAGTGCAGAACTTCCTTAGGACCAAGAACACCAATTGAGACCGCTCCAACTAAACCATCTTCCGAGATCCGGGAAGGAACCCAATTGCAAGCAACAAATTGTTTGGCCATCGTTTCTGATGAGGGAGTGCTGAAAATACAGTGTAAGACCCGGTTAATCAACTGCTATATATAAACTGGTGGATTCTATAAAGGTATGGGCTTAATTGTCCGTTTAAACAAGGGACTAATGGTATTTACTAATCCGGAAGCAGGTATGAATGAGACAGCTACCAGTTCACGATGGTAGACGGAGAAAGATAAACCGTCAATTGTGGAATACGGGTTAAATCTAAAACCGTCAAGGCAGGCATATGATGCGCAGAGTATAGTTAAACCGTAAATGTAAGCGAGCTGCGGATCTAAAAGTGTGAAAAACAGTTTTCACATGAGGCTGAGGTAAATATGGATCTAAGGCGCAAGAAAAAGACGGAATAATACAAGTTATTTTCAGTGAAGGCCGCAGAGGTTCTTTGCAGATTCAATCTAAACTAGCAAAGCTAGAGGGACTAAGGGTATAATGATGGAGCAGACGCGCACGAATGAGGATCAAGCCTAAACGAATTGATAACTACAGCTAAGATTGACCTACGGAAATGAACTATAAGGGAACGAGAATTCATGGCGAGCTACAGAAAAAACCCTAAGAATAAGATCCATGGGGAATAAGAGGGCGTACCTGAGGAAACAGAGGACGGCGGTGAAGTACTCTGGAAGCGTTCAGGTCGATGCAGCGGCAGGGCCTCGAGGACGACAGCGAGCTCGAAGAACAGCGGCGGAGCTTCGAGCGCTGGAGACGGAGGAAGAAGAAAGCGGAAGGGGAAAAGAGATGTGCCTCGGCTGTATTTATAGACCGAGGGGTTAAAACGGCAAGCGCGGGAATCGAGGAGGCTGAAAATCGGATAAAGATTGAGCTGTCGCCTCGATTTTCTGTACGGCAGTAAAGAAAGGTAAAAAACATGTGCGGGCATTAAATGCGAAGATGATGTCACAACGGATTGGAACGATTCCAGGAAATAACGTCATGGCTGGTTTATGAACCAAAACAAGTTGCAGAAAAGAAATTTGTACAAGACTTGGAAGACTGACATGAACAAGTTTAAATCACTCTGGGGCCTAATGTCAGTGATATTACTAGCAGGTATAAACCAGCCAGGAGGGTCCGGACTACACTGACAAGGTTGTATTATTACAAGCCCAGTAGAATATGTAACAAAGAGGTCATGGCCCATAAAGGTTTAGGGCCCATGTATAAGGCCCACGGTTTGTAAACCGTCGTACCATGTAACTTGGAGTGTAATATAGAAAGAGTAGAGACCGAGGCGGACATGTTTATGAGCTGGCCTCGGGACTTTGTAAACCGGATCGGGCGTCAGTTCCTATATAAAGGGATGACCCGGCGACGGTCCAGGGACAAAAAAGACAGCTCGAGACACAGGCAAGAGGATTCGCTCCCTGGTCATCGACGCCCAAGCAATACCACACCAAACTAGACGTAGGATTTTACCTTCATCGAAGGGGCCGAACTAATATAAAACCCGAGCGATGGCCTCACACCTAAGTCCGCTAAACCGGACATCTGCAGTGCTAATTCCACGACAGCACCCCCCCCGGCGACGGTATCCCCCGCCGCTCTCCATCACCGGCGGCAAACGCTGCCACCGGCCCCGATGCCAACGAGTAGCAGGATTCATCATTCCCGCTCTCCGCGCGACGCGACGGTCACAGCACAACCACGTCACTGATTCCGGTGGCTGCTTCATCCTCCCACGCCCGTCCCGGCCCAGCGAACTAGCAGGCCGCATTGCTCATGGCACGTGAGCTCCTGCGCTACCGCCCGGCCGATGACCTCTACGAAGAATGGTTGGACCGCATCGGCGAGCTCGTCAGCACCGCTAGAGAAGCTCCAGCATGGTGCCGTTCCCTGCCTCTTCCACAACTTCAGGAAGGCGATGAGGCCCGTGGCGCACCTCCTCCACCGCTCCGGAGAGACATCTTCCCCGAGACAAGGCGCGAGGCCCCCCAGCGTGACCAGCCGCGGAGGGTGGCCGCACAGGATGAAGAAAGCTGTCAAGTTGTGTAGTGGCCACAAGGCATGGCGCACGCAATTCATGCGCCACCTCGTAAGGGTCGCGCACCTCCCCGCGCAGCGGCGCACAAACACCCAGGCCAGGATCCACCTCAACAAGAAGCACCAGTCAACATGGCGGGCTACAACGCGTTCACCCCGGAGCTCAGTCGTGTCGTCTGGCCCGACAAGTTCAAGCCAGATCTACCCCCGTGTTATGATGGAACACCTGACCCAATAGAGTTCCTGCAGCTCTACGAGCTGAGCATCGAAGCGGCCAACGACGATGAGAAGGTCATGGCCAACTGGTTTCCCATGGCTCTCAAAGACGAAGCTTGTCCGTGGCTCCTGTACCTCCCAAAGGAATCGATCTCCTCCTGGGGTCAGCTGTGCGAATGCTTCATTTCCAGCTTCGAAGGGACCCGTGACCATGCCCCAGCGGTAGGCAACCTGCGGCGCATCAAGAAGCAGCCTGGAGAGACCCTGCGCAAGTACATGCAACATTTCACCAATGTCCGCATCAAGATTCCCAAGATATCTGATGAAGCCATCATCTCGGCATTCACTGATGGTGTCCGGGATGTTAGGATGAAGGAGGAACTCGCCATTCAGGAGGACATGTGCTCGGCTCTGGAGATGTTCAACCTCACGATCAAGGCGCAAAGGCAGAAGAGGGTCGCATCTCGCTCGTCGAGCTTCCTGAGGCTGACCCCGAAGACAAGAAGGCCAAGACGAAGGAGGCCAAGTGCAAATGACCGGTAGTACTCGCGACTGAACCTGATATGAATCGTGGGTGCGATTACCCCGATTCTTCTAAGGGCAGTCGCCTGTTCTGCGCCTTCCACAACATGCACAGCCACAACACTAACGACTACGAGGAACTTAGGGCCATCCGTGACGGACGCTTCAAATGCCAGCCCGAGCGCGGCGAACTAGGCTACGGTCGCGGAGGTGGCTGTCGGCGTCGTGTGAACTAGGGTACCCAGACTTGCCTGTCCTCGGGCCGCAACGCGCTCCTACCATGGCCTGGTATGGCCCAGCTGATCGACCAGCTGCTCAAAACCCTCGCGAGGGGGCTAGGCCTCATGAGGAGAACGACGTCAAGACCCCCTCAGGAGCGACCTCGGCTAGGTTGCTCCGGAGGGTCGGATAATCCAAGGCCAAGCCTGCCTCAGGAGGAGGGCAGTGATGCAAGCAGTGACGCACCGCGCCAGCGCGTGCTAGCGGCACAGTTGCCGTTTTGGTGCTAAGGATACAGCGCAGGCGCAGGTTCCCGAGGAGCAGGACAAAGATTTCCCCATTAGCGCAACAAGACCGAAGACCGCGAGGACAACAAGGAGGATGTCACCACCGAGCCCACCACCGCGTCATCGCCGGATCCCTTTGCAGGCGAAGACCGCTTTTGTCAGGGTAGGAACGTCCTTGTGTTCCCGCTCAAAATGGCCGTTGTGGGATCCCTTCCCGCCTAAACATTTCGGGGGAAGAGGACCCTAGCCGCCTATATAAGTAGCTAGGATCTCTACTATGGGGGGGGGTCAGATCCAGAAGCTCTGCCCTCGCTCAAAGGAGCAAGAACCCTTGCCTCCTGACCCTCCCAAGCTCTCCTCCTGAGCTCAGGAACCACTGTACTCATTCATATTCAAGCCCTCCCGAGGCCTATCACCAAGGCAGGAAGTAGGGTTTTACACCTCAAGGTGGCCTGAACCTGGGTATATTTGCGTGTGCTTTACTTGTTGTTCACTTGAATCTTTTCACCGGACGAGGGCGACACGCTAGGTAGACGTGAGTGGGAGAGATCTTCGTTCACGCCCCAGTGTTCGAACTTCTTGGGTTTGCGGAGCCCGTAATCCGACCTTTGGCGCGCCAGGTAGGGGACGTGTCGAAATCTCGCCACTCCGACGACCTTGCCTTCCCTCTCCCGCTCTGTGCCGCCAAATTGACCACGGCCCGCCACATCCGCATGGAGGCTGGTGCTTTCCCCGTCGTCCGAGCGGCATCGGCGGACCGCGTCACCCATGGGTGCTCCGCCTCCATACCCGACGACGTTCTCGCAGACCGGGCCACCGGAGAGCGGCCTGCTCTGCCACTTCCGCTACCTATGGCCTCACCGGCGGCGCTCTTGGTGGCACGACGACTGTTTCGGCACCGGCCACCCATGGGGGAGCTCGGCGCTCAAACGGCCTCTGTCGGCGGGCTGTGGAGCGCTGCTGGCGGGGAGCTGCCCTGCCGCGGGGTCGCCTTCATCCTCGGAGGATCCCAAGCACCGACGTCGGCCCAACACATTAGGTCACACTTTCGACAGGTCAGGGCCGCCGTCCAGCCGCAGGAGGCCTCGCGGGCACAGAGCGCGCAGGGGTATGTCATCACCTTCAGCCCTGGCGACCGCGCCACAGAAGCAGCTGGCACGAGCGTCCTCCCCACGGTATGCACGCCCACCATATGCGGGGTGGCCGTCACGAGGACCCTCGTCGACAGCGCCGTCAGGCTCAACATCCTCTCCCCCGAGGCCTTCGGTCATCTGCCCATGTCCTAGAGGCAGCTCCTCCCCACCAAGCCCTTCTCAGCGGTCGCGGGCTCGGCCATCCCGCTCGGCCAGATCTGCTTCCCGGTCACTTTCAGCACACCCGCTAACTACCGTACTGAGCTCATCGACTTCGACGTTGTGCCCATCCACATGCCCTACAACGCCGTCCTCGGCTTGCCAGCCTTGGAAAAATTCGTGGCGGCGACTCACCCGGGCTACAACACAGTCAAGATGCCCGGGAGCAACGGCGTCATCACCATCAAAGGGGACCCCATGGCTGCCCTTCAGGTCCTCGGACGTGCTTACAGGGCTCCTACCGCAGCTCATTCAGGTTCGAAAGGGGCTCCGAAGACGCCGGAAGCCACGCCTGCCAAGAAGAAGCAGCTCTTCTCTCAGGACCCAGCCGAGACGAAGCAGGTGCCCACTGATGAATAGGGTGCAGGAGGCACCTTCACCATCAGCACTGGCATGGACCCTGAGAAAGAGGCAGCGCTGGTTAGCTTCCTCAGGGCTAACAAGGATGTGTTCGCTTCGAAAGCCGCTGACTTGGTCGGGGTGCCTAGGCACGTCATCGAGCACCACCTCACAGTGTGCCCCAACGCTCGCCCTATCAAGCAAAAAGCACGCAGACAAGCCCCGAAGAAGCAGGCCTTAATTGTTCAGGAGGTTCAGAAGCTAGAGAAAGCAGGCGTAGTACAGGAGGTACGGCACCCGGAGTGGCTGGCCAACCCCGTCATTGTTCCGAAGAAAGGAGGCAAGGAGCGCATGTGCGTCGACTTCACGAACCTCAACAAGTTCTACCCACAGGACCCGTTCCCTCTCCCGCGCATCGACCAGATCGTGGATTTGACGGTTGAGTGCTACCTGCTCTGTTTCCTCGACGCCTTCTCAGGCTACCACCAAATTAAGATGGCAGTGGAGGAAGTGGAGAAAATGACGTTCCTGACTCCATACGGGGTCTACTGCTACACCTGCATGTCTTTCGGGCTGAGAAACGTGGGTGCCACCTTCCAGCGCCCGATGCACATCACCCTTGGCCCTCAGCTTGGGAGGAACGCGAAGGCCTACGTCGACGACATCGTGGTCAAGACCAGAGAGGCCAGGACTCTCGTCTAGAAACCAGAAGAAATGTTTGCCAACCTGCGCAAGGTGAAGTTGTGCCTCAACCTGGAGAAGTGCGTGTTTGGAGTACCCTTTGGCAAGTTGCTAGGGTTCCTGGTTTCACACTAGGGCATTGAAGCTAATCCAGAGAAGACCAAGGCCATCAAAGGAATGAAGCCGCCCACAAACCTGAAGGAGATGCAGAAGCTTGCGGGATGCGTAACGTCCCTGGGACGCTTCATCTCTAAGCTTGGTGAACGCGCTCTCCCGTTCTTTAAGCTCATGAAGAAGAAGGGGCCCTTTGAGTGGACTGCGGAGGCCCATGCCGCCTTCCGGGATCTCAAGGAATACATCACCAGCACGCCAGTTATGGTAGCGCTGCGGCCCCTGGAACCCATGACTCTCTATCTCGCCACGATGCCTCACTCCGCCAGTGCTGCGCTAGTGGTGGAGCGCGAGGAAAGGCACCGAAGCGCGAGGCCATCGGAAAATTCGGCATCCTCAGGACCCCCGTCGCCACCTGACGTGGTTCCAGATGTAGATTCAACCACGGTTACTGGCGGCCCCGCCATCCAGCAAGAGGAACCCAAGATTCCTGAAGCGCCTGAGGATCCTGCAGCGCCGACCCTCATGGAGAACCCAGTGTACTTCGTCAGCACCATAGAGCGCGATGCGCGCTCGCGCTACTCGATGCATCAAAAGCTGCTCCTGGCACTCATTGTCGCCTCCAGGAAGCTGCGCCATTACTTCCAGGGCCACCCTATCAAGGTTGTCTCGTCATACCGTCTCTAGAAAGTACTATGGGGCCCGAATGTCGTCGGGAGGGTCGCCGAGTGGAACATCGAGCTCTAGGCATTCCAGTTGGAGTTTAACACCACGCGAGCGATCAAGGGAGCGGCTCTGGCAGATTTTTGGCAGAATGGACCAACACGCCGGAGCAGGGGGCTGGCGAGGATCGCTCGCTGGCCCCTGGTGATGAAGCCCCGGACGGATGGGTGGTATACTTCGACGACGCCTTCTCACGCCTTGGCGCTGGAGCTGGCGTCGTGTTAGTATCTCTCACTCAGGACAAGTTGTACTACGTGATAGGCCTCGAACCCCTCGTTGGTTACCCCAAGTGGAAGGTGTAAGATGCAGTATTGTAGAAGTGTTTTCCCTTAGCAAAGATGCCAAGGATCGAATCCCCAGAAACTCCTAGGTTCAACAAGTAGGTGCCAATTGCTACGGCGCCAGATTAGTAGCAATCAACGTGGACCTGCACACAGATACAAATAACTTTGCTCCCAACGAGTACAGAGAGGTTGTCAATCCCTCCGGCCTTGTAGTTCACATAGGATTAAAAGCAATGATAGTAGTGATAGATAGTGTTTTGCAATAGTAAATAATAACGAAAAGTAAATAGTGGATGTGATCAATGATGGTAATATGGACCGGAGTCTCATGATGTTCACTAGTGATGTCTCTCTCCCAAAAGACGATAAGACAACTATGTGAGGTAAACAAATTACAGTTGGGCAATTGACAGGACCACGAACGCAAACCAATGCTGACTACATTGCAAGAAAGGTTGAGGTTCAAAGCATGGGCGGTACGCCAAAGTAAGTAGACCGAAATCCATCAATATCTACTACTAATCATCCACCTTGAGATATCTATCCAGAACATATCGCTGGTATTAAGTTGCGAGTCCCACCCATAGTGTAAACTCAATGCAACAGACAACTGCATTAAAAGAACTTTGCGTAAAGTAAACAATCCTTGCACCCGCGGGCACAAGCACCGTTGTTTTCCCCCTTGTGGCAACAGCACATCCCCTAGACTCATGTTTTTGTCACTCAAGCTAGTCATCGAGGGGCATGAACCCACAATCAAGCATAACGTTCCCTCTTGGAGTCACTACCTATTACTCGGCCAAAGCAATAAATAACAACGGAAAACATGCAAGAATTACTTATGAACAAAAATATAAAAGAGGTAGATCAAATATATTACTCAAGATCAATCTGAACATAATCTCATAATCCATCAGATCCCAGCAAACTCAACATAGCAACATCATAAGGATTACATAGGTGCCTCGATCATGTAGGGCAGCTCACGAGGACTAATTAGTGAAGCACAAGAACGGGAGGAGAACATCACATAGCTACTGGTCATGGACTCATGGTCCAAGGGAGACAACTCACGAGTCATCCGGGAGGCGTCCATGGTGGTGGAGAAGCTCCCGGTGGTGATCCTCCCCTCCGGCAGGGTGCCGGGAAGAGTTCTCCTGGTGCTCCCGATCTTGGAAGCGGCGGCGGCGGAACAGAGATGGGATCGCGAAAAGAGTTTCTGTTCTGAGGGTTTCGGGGGACCCTTTAAATATATGCCAAAGTAGGGCATCGGGGGGCCCAGGCGCCCCCCGGCGCGGCCCAGGGGGGGGGGGGGGCGCCGCCAGGGCGCCTGGAGCCCTAGTGGCCCCCCCCCAGGCTGCCCTTCGGACGCAGAGTTGTTTCCGGAACGCTGATTTTTTATATAATTTTTCTGGATTTTTCTGGGTAGTTCTCGAAACGTGAAAACCTGAAATACAAAAACAGCCGAAAACAGAAACTGGCACTGGGGTGCACTGGATTAGTAAGTTAGTCCAAATATGATCAAAAGTGTATGGAAGTGTATGAATATCATAGCAATATCACCCAAAAGTGGCATGGAGCAAGCAGAAATTATAGATATGTTTTGGACGTATCAACATCCCCAAGCTTAATTCCTGCTCGTCCTTGAGTAGGTAAATGATAACAAGAATAATTTCTGTGGTGACATGCTATTAACCATATAGGACTTTTCATAGTCATATGACAAAAGCTTACTGAGACAATGATTCTAAAGTAATTAAGTTGCCTCTTGAGAAAATCACAAATGACTGAAAGTTTTACAATATGAAACTGAAACATCAAAAAGATTTGCAATGAACATGATGTGCAAATATGATAAAGTGATATCTAGCTTGCCCCCTTTAGTGATGCAAAACATAAATGCAGGGGCACCTTCAAGGTTTAAGTGATGACTAGATACATTGATTTCAGAATAAACGATATCACAATCATGCAAAAGACAATGTTACTTTGGGACAATGCACATTACACTTAGAATGACAATCATGCTCTCAGTAGTTGGTGCTTCAACATAAAAGTAAAAGAAAGGTTAAGTGCTAGAGCTTTTTATTTTGAAAACATGGAAGCAATTGTGTCAACGGTAGTAGTACTTCATATATGTCATGCATAAGACATCCTATAAGTTGCAAGTCTCATGCATCGTATACCAATAGTGCTCGCTCCTTGTCCTAATTAGCTCGGATCTCCATGGGTTATCATTGTATTACATATGTTTCAACAAAGTGTCACAAAGGGGTACCTCTATGCCACCTGTACAAAGGTCCAAGGAGATAAATCGCATTTGATTTCTCGTTTTTGATATATCTCAACTTGAGGACATCCATATCGGGACAACATAGAAAATAGATGATGGACTCCTCTTCAATGCATAAGCATATTCTCATATTAGATTGAGGATTAAGGTCCAAGCTAAAACTTCCACCATGATGCATGGCTTTGGTTGGCGGCCCAATGTTCTTTTCTAACAATATGCATATTCATTCAACCCACGGCAAATCACCCTTACTTCAGACATGACGAACATGCATAGCAACTCACATGATATTCAACAAAAGTGTGACAGTTGATGGCGTCCCCAGAAACATGGTTACCACTCAGCAAGCAACTTATAAGAAATAAGATACATAAGCAACATATTCTTTACCACAATAGTTTTTAGGCTACTTTCCCATGAGCTATGTATTGCATGGTTAGTTTGCTTAGTACAGGTGGAGGTTAGCAAAAAGACTGGGAGCGACCAACTAAGAGAGCAATGACGGTCATGATCATGCAGAGCGACAAAGCAATATTGAATCAGGCATGGTAGTTATATCGCTACTTAGAAATAAAAGATCATCAAGGCTTGACAGACTTTCTTTACAGTCTTGAATATGCGTGAGCATACGCCAAGTCAATCAAAATAAATTCTCAAAGGAAGATATTACTAAACCATACCACATCATAGGCAAACAAATCATGTTGGTACTCCAATAACACATTGGGAACCCCCCAGCTATTTGAGATTAACCAAAAGAAAACCTGAACTACTAAGCACCATCATGCAAGTAGCATCTTTATCATAGACACATTAACCAGTGCAACGGAAGCAAACTCTCTTAATAAGGTGAGCATGGTAATTAAAGAGAGTTCAAGCAACCAACTAAACAAAAGCTCTTTGAAAAGATAGGCATGAATACTAAGAGCAGAGCATGGTAGTAGCTATTAAAAGACAAAGAACACACACATCATAGATAGACATAAAAAATTCTATGTTATGTTCTAGGTCGAAGTGGAGCTTGTTTCTCTCCCACATAAAGGAATGTTGAGTTCCGACTCGTTATGAAAAACTAAAAAGAAAACTAAAAGCAAGACGCTCCAAGCATAGCACATAACACATGAAGTGATAAAAATATAGCGAAACGAAAGACGGACTGATAATGTTGATGGAGAAGGGGATGCACGGGGGCATCCCCAAGCTTAGACGCTTGAGTCTCCTTGAATATTTCTTGGGGGTGCACGGGGGCATCCCCAAGCTTGAGCGCTTGACACTCCTGAATCTTTTTATCATCTTCCCTCGCACACTTGATAACTCCCTTCATACGTAACTCATCATAATCTGATTAGCGAGGTTAGTACCCTTAATAAAATAGTTATACCTTGCTGGAAATAAAGATATTCTTGAAGTTCTACTGTTTCTCAAGATTGCCAAAAGGTTTTTGCAAAGAAAAAGCAAGTTCTTGATTTGCAAAGTGAAGGTAAGGCAAAACAGGACAGAATCTGTGAAAAACAGAACAGCAGGCAGTAATTGATCTGTTCGAGATACTGCTGCAACTCAAATAAAAAAAACTCAGAACAGATGCACGAAAGACAATTATATAGAGAACGCTGTCGAAAAAGTTCAGACCAAAAAGATGATCTGGTGATTTTATATGAATTTTTCTATCCAAGGACAGAATCTGTTTCCTAGACAGCACCTCACAACTTTTGAACTTTCTAGCAATCGGAGGCTATACTTGGCACAAATATGAAAAGCAAAGATACAATGATGATGCTACAGCAGTAAACAACATCAAGACACAACAAAAGCAAAAAAATTATTCATGTGGGCTGCCTCCCAAAAGCGCTTTCTTTTATGCCTTTAAGCTAGGCATAATGCATAGATCAAGTTTTATCAAGAGTAAAAGAATAACTAGCCCGTACAACGGACTCAAAAGGTAACTTGATCTTCTTTCGAGGGAAGTGTTCCATCCCTTTCTTGAGAGGAAACTGAAATTTTATATTACCCTCTTTCATGTCAATGACAGCACCAACAGTGCGCAAAAAGGGACGTCCCAAAATAATTGGACATGAAGGATCACATTCAATATCCATAATAGTGAAATCAACGGGCACATAATTATCATTGACAACAATAATAACATCGTCGATCCTCCCCAAAGGTTTCTTTATGAAAGAATCAACGAGACGAACACCAAAAGAACAAGAATCATAAGGTTTCAATTTAAGCATATCATATATTCTTTTGGGCATAACAGAGGTACTAGCACCAACATCACATAATGCATAACAAGAGAAGTCATTCGAATTAATTTTTATCATAGGATCCCAACCATCTTGTAGCTTTCTAGGTATGGAGGCTTCTACTCTAAGTTTCTCCTCCCTAGCTTTGATGAGAGCATTAGTGATATGCTCTGTGAAGGCAAGGTTAAGCGTGCTAGTGCGGGGATCTCTAGACATCTTGTGAAGGAAATCAATAACTTCGGTAAGAGTGCAATTATCAAAATCAAGGTCACGAGCATCAAGTAAAGTGGAGTGGTGTCCTTTAGGTTCACTTGTTTGGTAGTTTCTATAGTCATAGCATCACCATTAATAGGTCCATTGGGACCAGGAGTACATTGGGTGCTAAGAGTGTGAACATCCTCAATAACTTGGATAGTAGCAACAGTGTGGTGGGTAGGAAGGCTCTTAATTCTTTCCTCTTCCTCCCTTTCTCTAGCCCATCTTTCTTTAAGTTTAGCCATCATCCTAATATTTTCATTAATTTGCACTTGAGTAGCATTAATAGGGATGACTTCCCTCTACTTAAGAGGAGAAGTTTCAATGTTTAGCAATTTTAACTCATTGGCTAAGTGGTCTACCTTACAAGAAATATCATCTAGTTTATGTAGTTTCTCTTCTACATTCTTATTAAAGGCTTTTTGGGTAGTGATGAAATCTTTAAGCATAATCTCTAGTTCAGTAGTGGAGTTCTTGGTACTAGGATAAGCATTGTTGTTCCCATAAGAATTAGAGGGGAACGGTCTAGGATTGTTACCAAAGTTACTCCTATAAGCATTGTTGTTAAAACTGTTTCTAGAGATAAAGTTCACATCTACTTGTTCTTGAGCAATCAAAGAATTTAAAGGAACATCACGAGGATCAACAGTAGATTTCTTCGAAAGTAGAGACATGATCAAGTCAACTTTTTCATTTAAGGAGGAAATCTTCTCGACAGAGTTTACCTTCCTACCTGTTGGAGCGCGTTCGGTATGCCATTGGGAATAGTTGGTCATCATCTCATCGAGAAGCTTTGTGGCAGCACCAAGTGTAGTTGACATAAAAGTTCCTCCCGCGGCCGAATCTAACAAGTTCCGCGAGGTAAAGTTCAAGCCTGCATAAAAAGTTTGGATAACCATCCAAGTAGTCAAACCGTGAGTAGGGCAGTTCTTGATAAGAGATTTCATACGTTCCCAAGCTTGGGCAACGTGTTCATTATCCAATTGTTTAAAATTCATTATGTTACTTCTAAGTTGGATAATTTTAGCAGGTGGATAGTATTTTCCGATAAAAGCATCTTTGCACTTGTCCCATGAATCTATGCTATTTCTAGGCAAAGACTGAAACCAAATTTTAGCTCCTCCTCTCAAGGAGAAAGGAAAAAGCTTAAGCTTAACAATATTACCATCTATTTCTTGGTACTTTTGCATATCACAAAGTTCAACAAAGTTGTTGAAGTGTAAAGCATCATCATCTCCAGCACCGGAGAATTGATCTTTCATGACTAAGTTCAGTAAAGCAGGTTTAATTTCATATGAAGGTGCTGAAGTGGCAGGTGTAGTGATAGGTGTGCTGATAAAGTCATCGTTGTTGTGACTAGTGAAGTCACACAACTTGGTGTTCTCGGTGGAACCCATAGTAGCAAGCAAGCAAGATAACTATTTTTGTGATTTTTTATAAAAGGGTACTAAAGCAAAAACTGAAAGGTAAACTAACAAGACTAAAAAGCGAAGGTAAAATATAGAATGCAACTCCCCTATCCTGAAGAGTGGAGTCCCCGGCAACGGCGCCAGAAAATACTCCTTGATGGGCCTCGAACCCCTCGTTGGTTACCCCAAGTGGAAGGTGTAAGATGCAGTATTGTAGAAGTGTTTTCCCTTAGCAAAGATGCCAAGGATCGAATCCCCAGAGACTCCTAGCTTCAACAAGTAGGTGTCAATTGCTACGGCGCCAGATTAGTAGCAATCAACGTGGACCTGCACACAGATACAAATAACTTTGCTCCCAACGAGTATAGAGAGGTTGTCAATCCCTCCAGCCTTGTAGTTCACAAAGGATTAAAAGCAATGATAGTAGTGATAGATAGTGTTGTGCAATAGTAAACAATAACGAAAAGTAAATAGTGGATGTGATCAATGATGGTAATATGGACCGGAGTCTCATGATGTTCACTAGTGATGTCTCTCTCCCAAAAGACCATAAAACAGCTATGTGAGGTAAACAAATTACAGCTGGGCAATTGACAGGACCACGAACGCAAACCAATGCTGACTACATTGCAAGAAAGGTTGAGGTTCAAAGCATGGGCGGTACGCCAAAGTAAGTAGACCGAAATCCATCAATATCTACTATTAATCATCCACCTTGAGATATCTATCCAGAACATCTCGCTGGTATTAAGTTGCGAGTCCCACCCATAGTGTAAACTCAATGCAACAGACAACTGCATTAAAAGAACTTTGCGTAAAGTAAACAATCCTTGCACCCGCGGGCACAAGCACCGTTGTTTTCCCCCTTATGGCAACAGCACATCCCCTAGACTCATGTTTCTGTCACTCAAGCTAGTCATCGAGGGGCATGAACCCACAATCAAGCATAACGTTCCCTCTTGCAGTCACTACCTATTACTAGGCCAAAGCAATAAATAACAACGGAGAACATGCAAGAATTACTTATGAACAAAAATATAAAATAGGTAGATCAAATATATTACTCAAGATCAATCTGAACATAATCTCATAATCCATCGGATCCCAGCAAACTCAACATAGCAACAGCATAAGGATTACATAGGTGCCTGGATCATGTAGGGCAGCTCACGAGGACTAATTAGTGAAGCACAAGAATGGGAGGAGAACATCACATAGCTACTGGTCATGGACTCATGGTCCAAGGGAGACTACTCACGAGTCATCCGGGAGGCGTCCATGGTGGTGGAGAAGCTCCCGGTGGTGATCCTCCCCTCCGGCAGGGTGTCGGGAAGAGTTCTCCTGGTGCTCCCGATCTTGGAAGCGGCGGCGGCGGCGGAACAGAGATGGGATCGCGAAAAGAGTTCCTGTTCTGAGGGTTTCGGAGGACCCTTTAAATATATGCCAAAGTAGGGCATCGGGGGAGCTTCGGGGGGCCCAGGCGCCCCCCCGGCGCGGCCTCGGGGGGGTGCGCCGCCAGGGCGCCTGGAGCCCTGGTTGCCCCCCCCCCAGGCTGCCCTTCAGACGCAGAGTTGTTTCCGGAACGCTGATTTTTTATATAATTTTTCTGGATTTTTCTGGTCACTTCTCGAAATGTGAAAACGTGAAATACAAAAATAGCCGAAAACAGAAACTGGCACTGTGGTGCACTGGATTAGTAAGTTAGTCCAAATATGATCAAAAGTGTATGGAAGTGTATGAATATCATAGCAATATCACCCAAAAGTGGCATGGAGCAAGCAGAAATTATAGATACGTTTTGGACGTATCACTACGCTGTGCAGCTTTGCTTCTAGCAAGGCGAGAAGGTCTCCGACAACATCGCGCAGTATGAGGGCCTTGTTGCTGGGTTCAAGACCGCCGCTGCACTGGAGGTCAAGCGTCTCACCATTAGAGGTGATTCGCAACTCCTCGGCAACTTCTCCAACAAGAAATACATGCCCAAGGACGAGCACATGGAGGCATATCTGGAGGAGGTGCGCAAGATGGAAAAGCAATTCCGCGGGCTAGAGGTGCAACACGTACCAAGAGGCACCAATAAGGAAGAGGATGACATCGCCAAACGAGCCTCCAGGCGGGAGCCTCAGAGGCCGGGGGTCTTCGAGGTGCGGCTCCACAAACCGTCGGCAACACCTCCCGTTCCTGAGCCGGCGCTCCCTCAGCAGGGGCTAGCTGCGGCGCCTGCGGACGGAGCCCCGTCCTGCAGATCGGCCTCCGGAGCCCGCCTGCTACTCGCCGCGCAGCCCGAGAAGGGTTGCTGGACCCAAGAGCTCAAGATGTACCTGTAACAGGACACCTTGCCAGACAAGGAGGAAGACGCAGAGCGCGTTGTCCGACAGGCCTCGGCTTACTCCATCCAAGACGGTGAACTCTACAAGAGACGCCCCAACGACGTCTCACTAAAGTGCATCTCGAGGAAACAAGGGCGCGAGCTGTTGGCAGACATCCACGGAGGGGACTGCGGTCACCACTCGTCATCCCTCACCCTCATGGGCAAGGCTTTCCGCAGCGGCTTCTACTGGCCCATGGTGCTCAACGACGCCACGGAGCTCGTGCAGGCTTGCGAGGTGTGCCAGTTTCATGCCAAGCAGATCCACCAGCCAGCGCAGGTCCTCCAGACGATCCCGCTCTCCTAGCCTTTCGCGGTCTGGGGATTGGATATCCTGGATCCATTTCCCAGGGCAGCAGGGGGCTACCGCTTCCTATACGTCGCCATCGACAAATTCACCAAGTGGGCAGAGGTGGAACCTATTCGTGCAACCCATTCGGGTCGACCGTCAAGTACATCTAGGGCCTTGTGAGGTGATTCGAGGTCCCCAGCCGCATCATCACGAATAACGGTTAGCAGTTCACAAGCAATCTCTTCAGGTCATATTATGCTGATCTTGGAACACAGATCTGCTACGCCTCGGTGGCTCACCTCAGGAGCAACGGTCAGGCCGAGCGCGCAAATGCGGAAGTCCTGCGTGGCCTCAAGACGTGTAACTTTAAGAAGAAGCTTGAGGCTTGCGGCAGGGGATGGATCGACGAGGTCCAGTCCATGATGTGGTCGATCCAATCCACCGCTACCAAACCCACGGGAGAAACTCCTTTCTTTCTCGTCTATGAGGCGGAGGCGGTCCTCCCTCATGAGGTCAAGCATCGCACCCCGCGGGTCTTGGCTTTCAACGAGGAATGCCAGATCGCCGCCTGGCGGATGGACCTCGTGCTCGGCGAGGAGGGCCGCCGCAGAGCTGCCCTTAGGGTGGTGCGATATCAGCAGGCATTGCGGCGGTACCACTGCCGCAGCGTCCGCGCAAGAACACTTGAAGTTGGTGACTTGGTCCTTAGGCGGGTCCTCTCCAGGGAGGGGTTACACAAGCTCTCGCCAATGTGGGAGGGCCCATCAAGAATCACCCATATCAGCACCCACAGCGGCCCGGAGACGATCTTCCTCGAGGAGGGTGGCATCATCATGCTGCAACTGCCCTTGCTCTACCTCATCATAGGCAAGGAGTCGAGGGGACACATATATGAGTTCCGTGTGGAGAGCTACTTCTGCCGCATAGAATAGGGAGAAGAGAGTCTAGAATGTAGCTCCATTTCGTGTCATGCTGAGTGACCAAAGAACAATGGAAGCTCACCGATCCAGTGCTTGCCGCATTTCCGCAATTTGTCGAAACTTCTTGTCCTAAGCCTATGCAACACTTCAGCGTTCATCCTCTCAGCATGCCCATTGCTCCTTGGACGAGCGATGGAGGCAAAAGACACTTGCTTCCAAGGATTTGGATGTATTGCATAAAGGTGCGGCTTATGAATTGGGTGTCATTGTCGGTGATCACACTGTTGGGTACACCAAAATGCCACACTAATCCCTTGAAGAACTTGATAGCTGGTTGCGCAGTCACCTTCCTCACTGGTTCCACCTCAGGACAGTTTGTAAACTTGTTGATAGCAATGTACAAGAATTCAAAGCCCTCGGTAGCGCGGGGCAAGGGGCCCAAGATATCAAGCCCCCAGACTAAGAAAGGCTAGGACAAAGGGATCACTTGGAGGGCTTGTGCCGGTTGGTGAATGTTTTCGGAATGGAACTGGCAAGCTTCACACTTGGTGACTAGCTCAGTGGAATCTTGGAGGGCTGTGGGCCAATAGAAACAAGCAGGAAGGCTTTCTCGGCATGTTCTCTTGATCCAACGTGGGAGCCACACACACCTCCATTTATCTCTACCAACAGCTTCAGTCCGTCTCCCTGGTGGATACACTTAAATTTCACCCCATTTGGTCTTTTTCTGTATAGCGTTTCATTGACAACCTAGTACATACTAGACTGGCAGGCTACTTTTTCAGTTTCTTATTGTTCACCAGGAAGTTCTCTTGTCTTAAGGAAACGTACTATGTGTTGTGCCCAAGTTGGAGCTCGTGGCTCGACAACCAGGACTAAAGGCATTTCTTCCTCGATGGGAGCGCTCACCTCAACCGTCAAAAACTGGGGTTCTGCGGGAGGGTGCTGCTCACCACCCGAAGGAAGGTCTTCCCTGGCAGCCTTTCTACCAGTGGCTTTAGGGAGCTCTGCTGGGAAATGCTTGCCAATGTTCAACCTTCTCCTCTTTCTGGCCAACATTGAAGGAGAAACTTATGGCTTAGTCAGGTGGAGTACACAGGTTCCTGGTTCCACAGGAAGCTTTTGTGCAGCACACTTTGATTAATGATCAGCAATGCTATTTTCAGCACATGATATGTTCTCTATTTGCAATCCATCAAAGTATTCCTCCAACTTTCTCACCTCTTCCATGTATTTTTCCATCAACGGGCTCTAGTAGTCTTTGTTAACTTGATTCACTATGAGTTAGGAATCCCCGCAGATAATCAACTTCTTTATTCCCAACTCCACTTCACTTCTTAGACCAGCAAGGAGTAGTTCATACTCTACAGTGTTGTTGGCGGCCTCCTCAGGTGGGGGCTACAAATAGCACTCCTGCACCAGCGCCTTGCAACAAGAAAGCACAGTCAAAGTATATAACCCATTCTATAGGAGCATCTTTTCCCGGGAGGGCCGTTTCTGGTACTTCTTCATCTGGAGTGGGCGTCCATTCCGCGATGAACTCCGCCAGGGCCCTGCTCGGAATTGTAGAGGTGCTTTAATACTTGAGGGAAAAACTTGATAATTCCAGCGCCGATTCTATTATTATGCTAGTGGGTTCCGGGTTCCACAAGATGCCTTGCAACGGGAAATGGGTAACAACTGTCATTTCATGGCGATGAGCAAGAAGAAGGTCAGCTTTCGCACCCCAGAGTACCTTGATTTTGTCGGCGTTCTGGGAATGGGGGTACCCAGACTTGCCTGCCTACAGCCCAGGGCGTGGCTCAGCAGGCGGCCTGGTGCGTCCCAACATCTTTACCGACCACTCAAGACCCTCGGTAGGGGCCCACCCTCGCGAGGCGGACGACAAAAGGCATCCCCTAGGGCCGTCTCAGAGATATCGAGGTGTGGGGCACCTCACGAGGTCCTCGTGACATGAGCAGTGACGACCAAGGCCAGGCGGGCGCCAGCGGGCGCAGAGGTGCCAGTTTCCTCTTTGGTGCTAAACTATCAGGTACAGGCGAAGAGTCCCGAGGCATCAAGTAAAGGTATCCATGTCGGTGCAACAAGACCAAGACCAGTAGGACATCAGGATGGAGGACATCGCGGAGCCCACGACGGCGTCACCACCAGAGCCTTTGGCAGGCGAAGACCACCTTTTGTCAGGATAGCTTGTACTAGTTGTCCCCCTTCAAATTTGGTCATTGTGGGATCCCTTCCCGCTCAATATTTGGGAAGAGGACACGGGTCACTATAAATAGGACTAGCCACCACCATTGGGATCATATCATCGGATCGGGAGTTGATCTCATCATGAGTTGATCAGATAGAAGGCCACACACCACCAGCTCACCCGAGCACAATAACTCCTCTCCTCGGGAGGCAGTTCATCCATGTACTAGTTCTTCCTCAGCCTATAAGGCAATCCACCAGACCACACTCGATTAGGGTATTACACCACATCGGTGGCCCGAACCAGTATAAATCTTGTGTCCCTTGTTCTTCGGATCTGGCGAGATAGGCCTAGGGTTGTTGAGTAGACGAGCTAGGGCAGAAGGAGAGATCTTCATGCGCACCCCGGATTTTGAACCTTAACGGTTTTGCCGGAACCCTAGATCCGACAGATTTAGTCCCGTGCAAGAGGGAACTAACAAATTACACTGGCTGCTGCACCACCTTCTTCCATGCAGGCATTTTCAGGTCGCCTCCTCCAGTATATTCTGCCCCCTAGCGGTGTCATGTCCTTCCGGGGGCGGTTCAGTTCCATCTCCGGAGGTCTTGGCTCTCGCAGCCCCTTCGCTATCCAATTCTCTCTGTGCCACCAGCGCCGCTCTAACTACTTGGTTCGTCGCCACTAAGTGTAGCATCAACGACTTCGGTGGCTTAGGCGCAACTAAGGTGGGATAAGAGAAAAGGTAAGATTTAAAGTCCTGCAATGCTACTTCTACTTCCGGGGGGTACACTTCATTGGGCCGGCCTTTTCTGAGATTTTGGAAAATGGCAAGGCGCGCTCAGCAGACATGGAAATGAACCAAAATAGTGCAGCAACACACCCAGCCAAATTACTCACATCCATGACAGTCTTGGGTGCCTGTATGTGTTTGATTTCACTGATGTTATCAGGGCTGGCCTCTATCCCCAGCTTTGACACAAAGAACCCAAGGAGGATGCCGGATGGGATACCGAACACACACTTCTCAGGGTTAAGCTTCAAGTTGATCCTGCATAAGTTCGCAAAGGTCTCTTATAAGTCTTGGATAAGTGTTGACTTGTATATAGTATTGAACACTATATCATCCATATATGCTTCCGCATTTCTGTGCAACTGAGGCTCAACACCAATCTGAACGGCCCTCGTGAAGGTGGAACCAACGCTTTTTAACCCAAAAATCGTACGCACAAAACAGTACATGCCACATGGAGCTATAAAAGTGGTTTTTTCTTCATCTTCCTTGGCCATGAATATCTGGTGGTATCCAGAGTACGCCTCTAAGAAGGAAAGAAAGTCACATCTTAAAGTGGAATCCACTATTTGATTGATGCACGGTAAAAGGAAAACATCCTTCCGGCACGCTTTGTTCAAGTCAGTGAAATCAATGCAAATCCTCCATTTCCCATTTTCCCTTTGCATCACTACTAGGTTTGGTATCTAAGTTGGAGTCAACACTCCTCTGACCAAACCAACTGTTTCGAGTTTCTTGATTTCCTTGGCAATGTTCTTTTGCTGCCCCAAGGCTTGCTTTCGGACCCGTTGCTAGACAGTCCGAGCAAGAGGACACATAGCTAGGTGGCGCTCGATTACCTCCTTGGGAACACTAGAGATGTCAAATGGTTGCCAAGAAAACACATCGACATTCGCTAGCAGGAAGGCTATGAGCTTACTTTCCTATTAGACGTCAAGGGTGGAACTGATGGTGAATGTACCATCAGTACCATCCTGCCTCGTCGAGACCTTCATCATCACGGGGAAGCAACCTTGGATCTTTTGCTAATGGAACTCTCTCGAAGGTTAGCATTAGGTGCGGCGCACTCTGAAGAGGCGTGCTTCCCGGAGTCATTGCCGGCATCTCTGCTAGTCTTCTTTCCTTTCTTTGCTTCCTTGGCAGGAGCTGAAGATTCCACAGCTTCGGCTGCTACAGCGTCTTAATATATCTTGTCCACACAAATAACTACATACTTCTTATCTGATAGGATGGAGATGATAACCCATCGGCCCTGGCATCTGCAAGGTGTTCTAAGCATGGTGGGATGCTGCCATGAATTTTGCCAAAGATGGACGACCAAGAATCCCATAGTAAGGCAAGGAAAGCTCAACAACATCAAACACAACATTTTTGGTTCTGTAGTTAAGTTCCCCGCCAAAGGTCACAGTCATCGTAATCTTCTCCTTTGGTCGGATCCTCCCTCGGTTAACTCCTTGGAATGTTCTGATATGTCTCCAATGTATATATAATTTTTTCTTGTTCCATCCTATTATATTATCAATCTTGGATGTTTTACAATCATTTCATAGCAACTTTATATCTTTTTTTGGGACTAACCTATTGACATAGTGCTAAGTGCCAATTGTTGTTTTTTGCTAGTTTTTTAGTTGGCAGAAAATCCCTATCAACCGAGTCCAAATGCAGCGAAATTTTCTCGTGATTTTTTCTGGACCAGAAGACAACTTTTGGGCGAAGGAAACAACTATGGGAGGCCCGTGGGGACCACAAGACAGTAGGGCGCGCCCAGGAGCCGAGGTGCATGGAGGTCTCATCCGCCAGTTCTCAGCTCTATAAATATCCAAATATTCCAGAAACCCTAGAGGACTTGAGAAAAAACTGTTCTAGCCGCCGTACGTTCTAGAACCACACGATCCGTTCAAGAGCCCTTCTCTGGCACTCTGCCATAGGGGAACACGATCACGAAGGGGTTTGTTATCCTCATTGGTGCCCCTTCGATGATGTGTGAGTAGTTCACCACATACCTACGTGTCTGTAGGCAATAACTAGATAACATCTTCTATCTTTTTGATTCTAGATACAATAGTCCCTTGGAAATCTATTTGATGTAATGACTTTTGCGGTGTGTTTATTGGGATCAGATGAATTTTGAGTTTATGATCAAATTTGTTTTTCCTTAATATCCGTTGTTGATTATTTTAGCATCATATTTCTTCTCCGATATTTTTTTTGGCCAACTTGATTTATTTATCTCACAATGGGAAGAGGTGCTTTGTGATGAGTTCAATCCATTGTTGTCGTCTCCTAGTCACCGAAGGTGCAACAAGGCACACTTGTTTCATTGCTAGTAAGGATGAAAAGCCGCGGTCTATTCCTACATGACTAGATCTTGTCTACATCATGTCATCGTTCTGATTGCATTACTCCATTTCTCCATGAGCTTAATACACTAAATGCAGGTAGGAGTCGGTCTACTATTCTTGGAACCGATGCCAATATACATGATCATTGTCTTGGATATCGTCATGATTATTCACTTTTCTATCAATTTCCCAACAGTAATTTGTTTACCCATCGTATGCTATTTTTCGATAGAAGCCACTAGTGAAATCTATGACCCCCGGGTCTATTTTCCTATCATATAGTTCTACATTGCTATTTGTCGTTCCTTTATTCGCATCTTTTATTTTCACACTTATATTATCAAAAACCCAAAAATACCTCGCCGAATTATATTTTCTGTTGTTCCACTTGCTTTTACTTTTCCAACTATTTGCCAATCTTTTACCCAAGAGGGATTGACAACCCCTCTTACGCCTCGGGTTGCAAGCATTTGTTCTTTGTGTGCAGGTACCGTTCAAATAATGTTGCTTGAGTCTCCTACTAGTTCGATAACGTTGGTTTCACATCTGAGGGAAATACCTATCGTCGTTGTTCTGCATCATCCCTTCATCTTCCGGGAAATACGGACGTAGTTCTAGCACCATCAAAAGGAATTTCTGGCACCATTGCCGGGGAGACATCATCAACATCTATCAGGTTCCTAATCACAAATCGCATCTCCTTGAGATTTAGATTATTTTCAATTTGCCTCCCTTTTTCAGCTCCCCCACTTCAAAAAAAATTTGTCATTTTATTTTCCTTTTTTTGTTCGCCTTTTTCTTGCCAGATCTCTTGTTTCCTTGAACTTGACATCATGAGTGTATTTGTTATAGATTACGAGCGTACTTTCCTATTTGTCATCATGGGTGGCACTGATGGTGAACATACCGTCAATGCCATCCTGCCTCGCCGGGACCTTCTTCGTCACGGGGAAGCAACCTTGGATCATTTGCTAGTGGAACACTCTGGCATGTCAGCATCAGGTGCATCGCACTCTGAAGCGGCGTGCTTCCCGAAGTCCTTGTCGGCATCTCTGCTAGCCTTATTTCCTTTCTTTGCTTCCTTGGCGGGAGATGAAGCTTCCACAGCTTCGGCTTCTACCGCAACTCGATATATCTTGTCCACTCATATAACTGCATCCTTCTTATCTGATGGGACGGAGATGATACACATTGGTCCCGGCAAATTCAAGGTGTTGTAAGCATAGTAGGATGATGCAATGAATTTTGCCACAGCTGGATGACCAAGAATCCCACTGTAAGGCAAGGGGAGCTCAATAACATGAAACAAAACCTTCGCGGTCCTGTAGTTACCTTCGCCGCCAAAGGTCACAAGCACCATAATCTTCCCCTTGGGTCGGCTCCTCCCTGAGTTTACTCCATGGAATGTTCTTATATGTCTCCAACATATCTATAATTTTTGCTTGTTCCATGCTATTATATTATCAATCTTGGATGTTTTACAATCATTTTATAGCAAATTTATATCTTTTTTGGGACTAACCTATTCACATAGTGCCAAGTGCCAGTTGTTATTTTTTTTCTTGTTTTTTACTTCGCAGAAAATCCC
The DNA here is from genome assembly GCA_902687465.1 of Secale cereale. NCBI lineage: Eukaryota > Viridiplantae > Streptophyta > Magnoliopsida > Poales > Poaceae > Secale > Secale cereale. The sequence continues at coordinate 233,608,832 of LR738712.1, forward strand.
TATCTGAGTCTAAATGCAGCGAAAAAATTGGTGATTTTTTCTGGACCAGAAGACAACTTATGGGCAAAAAAAGCAACCAGGGGGGCGCCCGTGAGGACAACAAGACACTAGTGTGCACCCTGGTGGGTTTTGGGGCCCACAGAGGTCTCCGGCACAGCCTCTAAGCTCTATAAATATCGAAATATTATAGAAACCATAGAGGACTCAAAAAATATTGTTCCAGTCGCCTCAAGTTCCAAAAACACGAGATCCAATCTAGAGCCCTTCTCTGGCACTCCGCCAGAGGGGAACACGATCACGGAGGGGTTCATCATCCTCATTGGTGGTCCTGTGTGTTGGGGTATAACCACGACCACCGATGGGACAGATGTCCCTTTTGGTTCGGCAAGGGGACGGGCACGTTGCACAAAGAACAAAGTAGCACCGAGCAGCGCGTCGGGGAGCACACATGCAGTTTTTACCCTAGTTTGGGCCACCGCAAGGTGTAAAACTGACTCCAGCTTTGGTGGATTGATGGTGGAAATGTGGAAACTTGACATGCAACTCTTGCCCAGCAAGGTTGCCTCAGAGTGAGTGTGGTCGCGTATATGAGTGTGCGCGGGTTCGAATGGCCGAATCCTTTCTACGGTGTCCATGGGCCTCCTTTTATAGGTTAAGCAGTCACCATAGTGGCAAATCAGTCCTTTTAGGCTGATTAGATAGCAAACAATGCTATCATACCTAACTCCAAAGCTAACAGAGTGCATAAAATGCACCGCTTAGTGTCACATCATAGCTCGTCTGACAAGCCTTGCCGAACTCGTTTGGCCAGCTGCGCTCTTGTTTGATTGAGACGTCTCTAGACGGGTGTCATTTGGTGGTTCTTGTAGTAGGAGATGGCTGCCACATATCCAGTGGTGACCACAAAGCCACCTTAAAGCTTGACACCGCAGTGATTGTTGATGGGTGTTGCTGTGAGGGGGAGTTTCACCTCCGCATCCCCGTTAAGCCTGTTGAGGTGATCCTGGTGATTTGTTGTCGGACGAATCTGGCTCCCCACCAGGCTCGCTTATCCAGCAAGGATGTTTCCCTTCTAGTTGTGCCTCGCAGCTTCGTTATCCTGATCTCCTCGACCAGCCCGCTGATTCATCATGGGGCTGATCTCTTCGTGTCTTGGCCTGGTACTTGGTGCTGCAAACTTGCCCTTGAGACTGTGCACAGTTTGTTGCAACGGGCATAGAGTAGATTGCGTCGACAGAAGCCCCCGAGCCTGGCACGGTCGCGCCGCTAGGCGTCGCCGGGGTAGGCTCTAACCAGTTCACATGCAAGGGTGGGTGCTTCCTTTGCTTCTTCATTAACCTTGAGCTCGGGTTGGTTTCCCCTTCCTCCCTGTATTGTATAGCGCCAATGCTGGTGGGGCCATCCTTGTAATGGCCCTTGAAAGACTTTAACGCACAGGCTGGTAACTGCCAATTCACTCTTCCCACCATGCCCTAATCCTCGGCCATGTATGTTGCATGCATTGAGTGGGGTAGGTAATCGGAGGCACGTGGTGCGGAAGAGCGTCAAGGCGAGGGCACCGCTTCCTTGGATTGGTGGACGAGGACGGTGGTTACCCGCCATGGAATCAGCCCCCACTCCCAGCTCGCCTATAAAGGGGAGGAGTGGAGGGGGGGAGGAAACGCATTCATCCACACCCTCTTCTCCTTCCGTTGCCTGCCTTTCTGGGTATGTCGAAGAAGAGAGCCTGGGGCCAGCCCCAAGGGAGTAGCTTGTGCTTGACATGGTTGAATGGATGTACCAGAGCTCGGGGAGTGGGTCTGGTCCGATATGTAGCACGCCGCAGCAGCAAGTGTGCTCAAGGCACCGGAGGCGGCGAACGTCACCTGTATGGTGAGGTATTCGCCCCCTTTGCCCAGATTGGTCACCTTAGGATGGGTATCGGCCTTGGTCATCGGATGTTGGAGCCTGAGTCTTCATCGCTGAAATCCCTGGGGTTGCGGGTGACATCCCGGGGTGCAGTACTCGGGGATGTGGGCATCCCCAGCACTCCTCCTTCAAGTGGAGCCGATGCTGTTGCAGAAGAAAGGGAGCACCTCCTTGATCGTCTGGAGGGGAGGAGGGCGTATCTTGACCCCCCTTGTCGTCCAAGCCATTGGTTGCTTCAATACGGGGGAACCGGGCTGGAGGTCCGGTGTCGGGTCAGAGTAGGACGGAGAAGGCAGATGGCGCGAGGTCGGGTCAGAGTGTAGTGACCCCGACGCGTTCGTGTCCTTCTGGGGACCTGCCGCCTCATCTTTCAGCTACTCTCTTCCTTCCCCGGCACCATCGTCACTAGCCTCTCTCGGTGGTGGCCGAGGAAGGATGTCCTCTTGGTGCCTTTGGCCCCCCTCCAGCAGTCTTCCAGCTAAGCCATGGCGGTGGATCCTGCCGCTGCTCAAGCTAGGGCTTCCCACCGGTCCCGGAGGTGGTGACCAGGGCTCCGCCGAGCTACTCCTTGCACTCCTCCTTCACAGCCTCGCCACTCCCGATCTTGTCAGGCTGCACCCGGCAGGACGTGAAGGGACCGGGATGGGCTTTTGCTCGAGCGCTTTGTTAGTCCCTTCCTCTTATCTCCATCTGACCTAGTAGAGGGGAAACGAAAAGAGGGAGGATTACAACGCACTTATCTTTTTTCAATCTTAAATTTGTATGTGGTTGCCAAACTTTAGCTCAAATAAATGTAACTTTCCTTATCCATGTAATGTTCTCTAAGATTTGTACTTGTCGATCAGCATATTAACTGAAAAGATAAACCTTGCCGGGGACTTGTGCATGTCATAAGACCACGCAGAGGGGGAATGTCTGTTTACATCTAAGTAAACAAGTTTTCCCCGTAAGGTACCTTGCCGGCACCCTCAGATTAGTTGTCTGGGATTAATCATCCTGGGCATAAACCATAGAGAGGAACCAGCCCCCCACTAACCCTTTCTTGCCAAAGGCCACTACGACCATGTTGACTGAAGCATCCTTCGAGTCAAAGGATGGGAGCACCTATGTCTCTAAAAGGAAGGGAGGTCTCCTTATGCACAAGTATTTACAGAACATGTATGGATAATGGAAACAACTTATCTGTCCGACTTGCCAGAGATTGCAGGGTTGGCTTCTTCTTTCATCTCCTCTTTGGGGAACCAAGTCCACTGCAGGAACCTATGGTTTATGCAGATGAAATGATGCCAAATTCAGTCTAATCTATATGATTATGCAAAAACTCATAATATGATCATGCATGCATGCAATCTTATTGGGGGGGCCCTCTACATCGCTTCGATCTTTTGTTTGTTGCTCAGGGTCTGCGCCCGGTTTTGTACAAGGGGTTACATGCAACTGAGGCAAGGCCTGTACAAAAGGGTGGCTGCCGTGCAGGGCCCGACAACAGTGCCTTACGGGTAGTACTTACACAGATGCTCAATGTTCCATGAGTTTTGCAACTTAATGCCATCTCCGTTCTCCAGACGGACTGCATCAGGTCTGGTGACTCGTACCACCCGGTAAGGGCCTTCCCACTACGTCATTAACTTGTTTGTACCCTTGGCCAACTGAACGCGTGGAAGGACAAGTTCGCCTTCCTCAAAACATCGGGCATGAACCCTGCGGTTGTGATAGCGGCGCATGGCTTGCTGATAGCGTGCAACACGCGTAGCGGCCCGCAGACGGTTCTCCTCGACTAGCAAATCGTCGTCACACCGGTACTGATCTTGCATGATTTCATCGTAGGCAAGCACTCAAGGAGACCCGTAAATGTGTTCCATGGGGATAAATGCTTCTGCCCCATAGACTAGGAGAAGGGAGTCAGCCATGTAGCTCGATTTGGTGTCGTTCTGAGGGACCAAATAACTATCGGGAACTCATCAATACATCACCTGCCGCACTTCTGTAGCTTATCTATGGTTCTTGTCTTGAGACCCTGAAGCACTTTAGCGTTCGCCCTATCAACTTGTCCATTGCTTATGGTATGTGCCACAGAATCAAATGAGATCTTGCTTCCAAGGGCATAAACATATTGCATGAAGGCCCGGCTCATGAATTGGGTGCTGTTGTCAGTGATAATCCGTTCCAGGATCCCAAAGCGACACACGAACTCTTTCTAGAACTTGATAGCTGACTAAGCAGTCACCTTTCCCACAACAGCTAGTTCCGAACACTTTGTAAACTTGTCGGTGGCAACGAACAAGAATTAAAGGCCTCCAGCAGCTCGGGGGAGATGGCCGAGGATATCGAGCCCCGAGACCGAAAACGGACATGTGAAAGGGATTGTCTGAAGAGCTCGGGCAGGAAGATGGATGTTCTTTGAATGGAACCGATAGGCATCACATTTCCTGACGAGCTCAACCGCATCTTGGAGGGCTGTGGGACAATAGAATCCTTGCCGGAATGCTTTCAAAACCAACGCCCTTGATCCAATGTGGGATCCGCACATGCCTTTGTGAATCTCTGCCAGCGGTTCTTTTCCTTCTTCCCGGAAAATGCACTTCAATTTCACACCATTTGGCATCCTTCTGTACATAGTGTCATCGACAAACTGGCCCTCTGGGCTACTCTTTCAGACTCATCTTGCTCATTGGGAAGTTCTCAAGTTTGTAGGAAATGGACAATGTGCCTCACCCTAGTTGGACCCTGGGGCTCGACAACAAGGACTAGCAGCACCTCCGCATTCACGTGGGTACGCTCTTCGACTGCGAGAACCGGGGGTCCGGCAGGAGGATGCGACCCGGCAAGCAAATGGGAGTTGTTTCCTGTACTGTCCCTGCTAGGTGCCTCGGGCAGCTCGATTGGCAGAGGCTTACCGGAGTTGAATTTCCTCCTTTTTCTGGCCATTATTGCTAGGGATACGGAGGGCTGAGCAAGGTGGAGAAAAAAGTTCCAGGTCCCACATGAACCTTTTGCGCATCACGTTTTCACATATGATCAGCAATTCTATTTTCCTCATGGGGTCTGTGCTCTATTTGCAATCCATCAAAATGCGTGTCCAATCTTCTCACTTCCTCAACATATGCCTCCATCAATGGGCTTTGATGATGTTTGTTGACTTGCCTCACCACCAACTGCGAATCTCCTTGGATGATCAGCTTCTTGATTCCCAGTTCGGTGGGTATTCTGAGCCTGTCAAGGAGCCCTTCATACTCGGATGTATTGTTTGTAGCGTATTCTCGTGGAAAGTGCATCTGGACAACGTACTTCAAGTGTTCCCCAGTGGGGGTGACGAGAAGCACGCCGGCTCTATCGCCTTGTAAGGAGAAGGCAACATCGAAATACATGATCCATTGTTGAGGTGATTCCTTGCCGGGATATCTGTCTGTGGCTTTTCCTCATCAGGGGTTGGCGCCTATTCTGCAATAAACTCTGCCAATGCCCTGCTCTGTAAGTGGATGTGCTCTCAAACATCAAACCAAAGCTGGATAACTCCAAAGCCCACTCCACTATCCTGCTAGTAGCCTCTAGGTTCCTGAGTATCCTTGGCAATGGGAAGTGTGCGACAACCGTTATCTCATGAGCTTGGAAGTAGTGGCTCAGTTTCCTTGAGGCCATGACTAGGCCAAAACTCAGATTCAACTCGGCCCCACTGTCAACCAACATCTTTGTCACTTTGAGGTTGCGAATTTTTGGTGAGACCAACAATGGCAAGCACCCTATTGCAGTAGTGCGGCCAAGATGATCCTCCTCGTCAAAGATTACAGGCGTGCGGGACCACTTGAGCGGCTTCTGAAACTCTACTACCTTCTTCGTTGCATTGACTTCACGTGCTCACTGTTTGAGTTGGCGGTGAGAGGAATCCAGAGACGCACCCTCGTCAATGCACAGAGCGTTAGTGGTCTTTTGGAATTCCTTCTCGCTAGTTTCCTCTTCATCCCGTCATATCTTTCCTCATTGTAATCCTCCTCCTCGCGGCCCGTGGCGGGTTTCCCTTTGTTCTAAAACCTTTGCCGGGGAAATTTGCTTCACCTCTCCGGCTCTTTCCACCAGTGCGATTCTGACCTTTCTTCTTATCTCGTTTCTCATATTCAGCTATCTGCCACTTGACAAGCTGCTCAACTTGGTGGCATTCTTGTAGATCATGGCCCTTAGTCCGGTAAATTTTGAAGTAAGGGCCACTACTCTTCCCAGCATTTTCGGCGGCTGCGGCCTCCCGGCAATTATTGCATGACGTAACATCCTTGCCGGGGGCCTCAGTTTTTGCCTTCTTGTTGGTATGGGTTTGCTTGATCCTTCAGCTGTCATTACTGCCTTATCTTTGTGTCTCTTGCTGTGCTTGTTTTTCTGCTTCTTCCGGCTGGTGGTCTCGTTGTCATCCTCTGAATCGATGCCAACACCATCCTCTTCTCTAGGTAGTTTCCTCCTCTCCTCCACCCAAGCACACTTGTCCACCAAAGTTTAGAGCTACTTCACAGTCTTGGGCAGCCGGACGATCATCTTCGAACGTATCCGGCAATTGCACACGTTGGGCTGGAAAGCTGCTATAAATGCTGCCAGGTGGATGTCCAGTATGTTTCTGTGGACTCTACTAAACCTCAGCATGTACTTCCACAGAGTCTCTTCTTCATTCTGCGTCAACAACTGCAAATTCCTGGGCCGCCTTGGTTCTTGGTGGCCGCCGGTGAAGGCGCCAACAAATTCATGGCACATGTCAGCCCAAGACGAGATGAGTTCTCTGGTAGATGCATTAGCCAGGATCTCACATTAGGCATAAGTGTTGATGGAAAATAGCTGGTAAATAGCTTCTCATCTCTTCCTCCGGCAGCTTCAACAGCAATGGTGTAGATGCTCAAGAACTCTGTCGGCTTCAGCTTCCCATCGTCCTTCTCTCGGATCTCGGGCTAGAACGTGCGAGTGGGTGGCCAACGGACTTGCTGTAGCTCGCGGGTGAATGCAGGGCACGCCACCTCCAAAGGCAAGAACCCGTCCCCGCCGAGCATGGGCTCGTCGACGTTGGAGCCGCTGCGCTGGTCGATGGTGACACATGCCTGCTCCCTCTGCCTACCCTCCGGAGCTCATTGTTGGCCTTGATGCGCTCGTGTATCTGACGAAGCCATCGACACGTCATTGGGCTCCTGGGCGCGTAGCCCCCGCGCTGGCGGTCACGGCGGAGAATGCACCATGGGAGTGGCGCCTTCGATGCGGCCATCAGCGTGGGCCGTCGTCGTTGCTTGGGGAGGCCGTGGCGGGATTGCCTGCCGTGATCTCTCCGCGTCGGCGAAACTTATCAGACTTTGGATGGTTGCTCGCCACTCATCCATCTGATCAGTTGCCGGCGGAGATTTCGATAGGAGCTGGCGTCGGGCAATAGCCTCTGACGCAGTGCTTGGGAGTGATGATGATGCAGACCGTAAGGTCGCTTGGCTTCTAGCAATGCCAGCAGCTGCCGCGCCATGCCCTCGTCGCTTGGACCCAGCTGCTTTGACGATGTGGTGATGAGGTGGAGGCGCTCGAGGGCCGACGGTCCCATTGGGCACATCACCCGAGTCTACCCGTCCGGGAGGTGGTGCAAGCTCCAAGGTCGCACCCGCAACAGGGGTGGCTGGGGAGTAGCCGTTCATCCCCGAGCAAGCAGCATTGTCGCTGATGTGCCCGTCGATTGGACGAGGATGCCCATAAGGGAGGGCTTCTCTTCCCGTACCTCACGGGACGTGCCGACTGGGCGTAGCTAATGCTATTCTTCTCCGACATTTCTGGGTTCCACTTTGGCCACGCGAGAGGCGGTGACGACGCCGCCTGCGTAGACCGCGTCTCCCATCGCGTCTGTGTTTCCGCATCGATCCTAACACCCAGCAACGCTAGCGGATGGGTTCGGCGGGGGCCTTGAGGAGGACCGGCGGGCCACAGCGTCGGACTTCTTCTTCGGCACCACTGTTGATGGAGTTGAAGAAGACGAAGCTAGTGAGGACAATTATATGTTGTTGACGCTCTTAGGTTTGCGCAAGTGATCCCCCTACCTGGTGCGCCAAAGATGTTGGGGTATACCCATGGCCACCTATGAGACAAAGGTGCCTTTTGGTTCGGCAAGGGGACGAGCACGTTACACAAAGATCAAAGTAGCACCGAGTAGCGCGTCGGGGAGCACACGAGCAGTTTTTTCCCCGGTTCGGGCCACTGCGAGGCGCAAAACCCTACTCCTGCTTTGGTGGATTTATTGTATAAATGTGGAAAATGGACACGCCACTCTTGCCCGTCAAGGTTTCCTCAGGGTGAGAGTGGTCGCGCGTATGAGTGTGCGCAGGTTCGAATGGACGAATCCTTTCTATGGTTGCCATGGGCCTCCTTTTATAGGTTAAGGGGTCACCACAATGGCAAATCAGTATTTTTAGGTTGATTAGATAGCAAACAATGCTATCATACCTTACTCTGCAACTGATAGAGTGCATTAAATGCACCTCTTAGTGTCACATCATAGCTCGTCCGTCATGCCTTGCCGGACTCGTCTTGCCAGCTAACCTCTTGTTTACTTGACACGTCTCTAGACGGGTGTCTTATTGTAGTTCTTGTGGTAGGAGATGGTTGTCACGTATCCAGAGGCACTTTCATGGAAACTACCTTAGGAGAAGCTACCAAACTCCTAGATAATATTATGGTTAATTATTCTCAATGGCACACCGAAAGATCTACTAGTAAAAAGGTGCATGCTATTGAAGAAATTACTGTTTCGAGTGGAAAGATGGATGAACTTATGAAATTATTTGCTGCTAAGAGTGCTTCTTCTGATCCCAATGATATGCCTTTGTTCACTTTGATTGAAAATAACAATGAATCTTTGGATGTGAATTTTGTTGGTAGGAATAATTTTGGTAACAATGGTTATAGAGGGAACTTCAATCCTAGGCATTTTCCTAGTAATTCCTCTAATAATTATGGTAATTCCTACAATAACTCTTATGGAAGTATGCCTTCTGAATTTGAAACTGGTGTTAAGGAGTTTATGATCTCGCAAAAGAATTTCAATGCTATTCTTGAAGAGAAATTGCTTAAGATTGATGAATTGGCTATAAGTGTGGATAGAAACTTAGATCTATCCCACCTAAGCATGATATCAATGAGTCTCTCAAAGCCATGAGAATTTCCATTGATGAATGCAAATAAAGAACCGCTAGGATGCGTGCTAAAAGATATAATTATATAAAACCGTGTTCTTCTAGTTATCATGAAAATAAAGATGCAAATCTGAAAGTTATTGATGTGTCTCCTATTAGATCCTTGTTTTCTAGCATAAATCTTGATGAAGATAGGATTATAGATGATTCTACTTTAAGGTGTCCCAATGATTCATTGTTTTTAGATCTTGATACTAAAATTGTTAAAAGTGGGAGTGAAGAGATTAAAACGTTCCATAGTGACGAACCCACTACTTTGGATTTCAAGGGATTCAATTATAATAATTCCTCTTTGATTGATTGTATTTTCTTGTTGCAATCCGTACTAAACTCTCCACATGCTTATAGTGAAAATAAAGCATTCACCAAACACATAGTTGATGCTTTGATGCAATCTTATGAAGAAAAACTTGAGTTAGAAGTTTCTATCCCTAGAAAGCTTTATTATGGGTGGGAACCTACTATCAAAATAAAAATTAAAGATCATGAATGCTATGCTTTGTGTGATTTGGGTGCAAGTGTCTCCACTATCCCCAAGACTTTGTGTGATTTGCTAGGCTTCCATGAGCTTGATGATTGTTCTTTAAATTTGCATCTTGCGGATTCCACTATTAAGAAAGCTATGGGAAGGATTAATGATGTTCTTATTGTTGCCAATAGGAATTATGTGCCCGTAGATTTCATTTTTCTTGATATAGACTGCAATCCTTCATGTCCTATTATTGTTGGTAGACCTTTCCTTAGAATGCTTGGTGCAATTTTTGATATGAAGGAAGGAAATATTAGATTCCAATTTACGTTAAGGAAAGGCATGGAACACTTTCCTAGAAATAAAATCAAATTACCATATGAATCTATTATGAGAGCCACTTATGGATTGCCTTCCAAAGATGGCAATACTTAGATCTATCCGTGTATCGTGCCTAGATAGGGGCGTAAAACGATAGCGCTTGTTGGGAGGCAACCCAATTTTATATTTTTTGTTTTTGCTGCTGTTAGGGAATAAATATTGCATCTAGATTATGTTTAGATGTGGTTTTGTGTTTTGATTAGTATTTGTGCCAAGTAGAACCTTTGGAAAGACTTGTGTGAAGTTTATGTGATCTTGCTGTGAAAAACAGAATCATTAGCGCTCGCTAGAATGGTCATCAGATTTTACTGGAGAGTGCTATTTAGTTGATTATTTTTGCAGATGATTAATAGACAAATTCCTCACGTTTACCAATTTAGTTTGAATTTTTAGGAATTACAGAAGTATGCGAAACCTGCAGATTACTCCAGACTGTTCTGTTTTTGACAGATTCTGTTTTTCATGTATTGTTTGCTTATTTCAATGCATCTATGAGTAATATTGGGAAGTATGAACCATAGAGAAGTTGGAATACAGTAGGTTTAACACCAATATAAACAAATAATGTATTCATTGCAGTACCTTTGTGTAGTGGTTTGCTTTCTTATACTAACGGAGCTCACGGGATTTTTGTCTAAGTTTGGTGTTGTGAAGTTTTCAAGTTTTGAGTATTGCTTTGATGGACTATGGAACAAAGAGTAGCAAGGGCCTAATCTTTGGGATGCGCAAGGCACCCCAAGTAAAATTCAAGACAACCAAAAGCCTAAGTTTGGGGATGCCCCGGGAAGGCATCCCCTCTTTCGTCTTCATCGATGGGTAACTATACTCGGAGCTATATTTTTATTCACCACATGATATGTGTTTTTCTTGTATCATCTTGTATAATTTGAGTCTTTGCTTGTTAGTTTGCCACAATTATCCTTGCTGGACACACCTATTTGAGAGAGTTAAATATGGCCTAGGAATTGATAGAACACTCTATGTGCTTCACTTATATCTTTTGAGTTGAATAGCTTTTGCTATAGTGCTTCACTTATACCTTTTAGAGCACGGTGGTGATAATATTTTTGAAGAAATTGTTGATCTCTCATGCTTCACTTATATCCTGTTGAGAGTATATTAAAACAGCATGGTAATGTTCCTTGACTATAAAACTAGTCTTCACATGATAGACATCCAATATCAATGTAATAAAAACGTTCACACTAACTGCATTGAATATGATGAGAAGTTGGATGCTTGATAATTGTTTTAAAGTTAGTGATATTAGAGTCATGCTAGTGGAGTTATTATAAAATTGATAAATGCTTGTGTTAAAGTTAGTGATTCCCGTAGCATGCACATATGGTGAACCCCTATGTGACGAAGTTAGAGAATGAGGTATTTGTAAAGTGTCAACCTTTGTGTGGAGGTCGGGGGCGCGCGATGGTTAACTCCTACCAACCCTCCCCCCCCCCCCTAGGAGCATGCTTCGATTGCTTTTTTTTATGACTCGTAGATTTTTGCAATAAGTATATGAGTTCTTATGACTAATGTTGAGTCCATGGATTATACGCACTCTCACCCTTCCACCATTGCTAGCCTCTCTTGTACCGCACAACTTTCCTCGGTACCATACACCTACTATATATCCTTCCTCAAAACAGCCACCATATTATTCCTCAAAACAGCCACCATACCTACCTATCATGGCATTTCCATAGCCATTCCGAGATATATTGCCATGCAACTTTCCACCATTCCGTTCATATGACACACATCATATTGTCATATTGCCATGCATGATCGTGTAGTTGACATCGTATTTGTGGCAAGGCCACCATGCATAATTTCTCATACATGTCACTATTGATTCATTGCACATCCTGGTACACCGCCGAAGGCATTCATATAGAGTCATACTTGTTCTAGTATCGAGTTGTAATATCGAATTGTAATTCAATGAAAGTGTGATGATCATCATTATTAGAGCATTGTCCCATTTGAGGAAAGGCTAAACCAATAAAGCCCCTCCACAAAAAAGGCCCAAAAAAAGAAAAGAGAAGAAAAAGGGACAATTGCTACTATCTTTTTCCACACTTGTGCTTCGAAGTAGCACTATGTTCTTCATATTAGAGAGTCTCATGTTTAGTCACTTTCATATACTAGTGGGAATTTTCATTATAGAACTTGGCGTGTATATTCCAACGATGGGCTTCCTCAAATGCCCTAGGTCTTCGTGAGCAATCAAGTTGGATGCACACCCACTTAGTTTCTTTTATTGATCTTTCATACATATTTAGCTCTAGTGCATCTGTTGCATGGAAATCCCTACCCACTCACATTGATATCTATTGATGGGCATCTCCATAGCCCGTTGATACGCCTAGTCGATGTGAGACTATCTCCCTCCTTTTTGTCTTCTCCACAACGACCTCTCCATTCCACCCATAGTGTTATGTCCAAGGCTCACGCTCATGTATTGCATGAAAGTTGAAAGGTTTGAAAGAATAGAGTATGAAATCAAGCACTTGGCTGAAATCGGGGTTGTGCATGATATGATTATTTCGTGTGATGAAAAGGGAGCATAGCCAGACTATATGATTTTGTAGGTTTAACTTTCTTTAGCCATAGTATTTTGAGAAGACATGATTGCTTTGTTAGTATGCTTGAAGTATTATTATTTCTTATGTCAATATAGACTTTTGTCTTGAATCTTTCAGATCTGAACATTCATACCACAATTAAGAGAATTACATTGAAAAACTATGTTGGTTAGCATTCCACATCAAAAATTCTATTTTTATCATTTACCTACTCGAGGACGAGCAAGAATTAAGCTTGGGGATGCTTGATACGTCTCCAATGTATCTATAATTTTTTATTGTTCCATGCTATTATTTATGATGTTTTGGATGTTTAATGGGCTTTGTTATACACTTTTATATTATTTTTGGGACTAAACTACTAACCCATAGTGTCGGTGTACTAAGGTAGGGGTACCTCAGTACCCCAACTTGTGCACGGGCAGTTGCAGCTCTCCGCGGCAAGGTTTACTGCGGGCTCGCCGGAGACCTTCCTGCTCCTTATTAAACCATTCAAAAACAAAGTATACAAGACATAAGACCAAGACCCCGGCAAGAGGAGCTTGCCGGGAAGGCCGTACCAGGCTCAAGACTGCCCTGCTAACACAAGGCCCTGGCAAGAGGAGCTTGCCAGGAAGACTAGAAGACAACGCCTCGGCGCTATATGCGCCCCGGCAAGGGGCCCGGGGAGCGGCAAGCTCCCGGGCCCGGCAAGATCGAGGCCCCGGGAAGGTGCTTGCCGGGAAGGCTGCGCTGTGTGCCCGCGCTCCAGCTCATCGGTCCACGCGTCGCCCTGGGGCCTATCCAGGGACGCGTGGCGGATGGCTGTGCAGCTTGGGGGACACGGTGGCACTCCACGGTGATGGATCCATCGCCGTGGCAGACGGAGACGCTAAGGCGGGAGCTTTTGGGGTCGACGGCGACGGGCATTAAAAGCCTTTGTCCCCCACTGTTAAAGTAGGTATAGACCACTGTTCTGTACTGTAGCTCCACTGTTCCCGCACTGTTACAACTACCACCTCTTTTACATTTTTACCCTTTTCCCCTACGTTGACACCTGTCGGTGACCCCTTGCACTATAAAAGGAGGCCCATGCACAACGTGGAGGGGGTTCGGAACCTAGATCACTCTCGCGCTTGGTGTAGCTGCTTCTTCAAGCTCCCGAGCGCTCAAACTCAATACACAACCAAGCAGGAGTAGGGTTTTACGCGTCTACCGCGGCCCGAACCTGGGTAAAACTGCCCGCGTGCTCGCTACGATCTGCTCTTTGTGCTCCCTCCGCCCTCGTACCGCACAGACAAGGGGCTCCGGTCCCATAGGTGTTCGTGGCGGACAGTTTCCCCCGACATCTTTGGCGCGCCAGGTAGGGGGCGTCGAGGTTGTGCGAACCTGATCCGGCTTTCGCGCGGGCGCATTCTTCATCAACCTCTCCAGCTTCATCAGCAACTTCATCAGCGACAACTCCATGGCCCCGAAGAAGAAGGCTTCGGAGGTCGGAGGCCCGTCTGCGTCTCACCCGCCGCCACCGGAGCCAACGGTGGGTGGGGGAGATGCCGTCGGAAGGGTGGCCGCCGGTGAGGACACTCACGGCGCCACCAGATCCAAGAACAGGACGGACGATCGAACTTCGGTCTCCGTGGACGCGCCGCGTCCATCCCAGCACACGACAACCCAGCAGCGCCATACCACGGGAGGTGGTATCCGCCTGCTGGGACAAGGCCAAACCGGAGGCTCGCGGGACGCCCCGGACCCCCGTCCGGGCACAAGCAAAGCGAAGGCGCCGGCGCGGGACCCCGCTCCTTCTAACGTTGTTAGAAGTCCGAGCGTATCCCGCTCCTCGCACCGCTCGCCCGCGTTCCCCTCCACTCCAGCAGAAGCGCTCGCAAGGGCGCAACTGCTCCTCGACTTTCCTCCAGCGGCCGACAAGGCCGAGGAATGGAGGGCCACTATACGGAGCCTGATAGACTTCGCCAACAGCGATTCTCCACAGCAGCCGTCGACCTCACGGCCGCGGCAAGCTGAGAAGACGAAGGCTGACGGCAACAAGACTGCCGGGGGTGCGACAAGCGTGCACTCCCCGCCCCAGAAGCAGAAGACGCCGCCCCGCCGGAACAACCCCGACGACGGCTCCACAGCCTCGTCGGACCCGCGGGCCCGTCGGGACCAGCGCCAGGTCCTCGACGACCGGCGAGAAGAAGACGCTCGGACCACAATCGAGCGCCGCCGAGAAGCTCGGCGACAATCCGACAAGAGAGCTGGGAACACTGTCGACGCAAACGCGCCCGGTGAGCCAGGCGACTTGCCGTACGCGGCAGGCTGCCCTGCGTTCACCCGCGAGCTGCGGCGCGTCCAGTGGCCCAGCATGAAGAATTTCAAGCCCGACGTACCGGAGAAGTACGACGGCAAGACGCACCCCTCGGAGTTTCTCAGCGTCTATACCATTGCAGTGCAAGCTGCCGGGGGGCGCGACGAGAAGATCTTGGCGAATTACTTCCCGCTCTTGCTAAAGCCGAACGTCCGTTCGTGGCTCATGCACTTGCCGGAAGGTTCCATCTCTTCTTGGGCCGACCTCTGCCACCAGTTTGTTGGCGCCTTCACCGGCGGCCACAAGCCCCATGGCCAGGAGAGCGATCTCCATATCTTGGCCCAGAAGGAAGGCGAGACCCTGCGCAAGTATATCCAACGCTTCAGCCGGGTGCAGCACAACATCCCTGACGTTCACCCTGCCGCGGTTATCAGCGCGTTCCATCAGAACGTGCGTAACCGCCGCATGCGTGAGGAGATGGTGATGACGAAGATTCGGGATGTCAGCGAGCTCTATGCTCTTGCTGACAAGTGCGCACGCGCGGAAGAGGGGAGGAGACTCCCCGGGGAGGACACTGGCGCAGGAGGAAGCGACAGCGAAGACGCCGCCCCGGCAAAGAAGAGCCGGCGGTGGAACAACAGAAAGAAGGGCAAGAAGGAGGTGCTTGCCGTCGAGAAGTCCGGCAAGGAGGCCCCCGCCAAGCAAGCGCAGGCTGGCGGCTCCGGCAAGGAGCCTGCCCCTGCAGCGGCGGCCGACAAGCCGGGTAGCTCCGACAAGCAATACTGTAAGATCCACCGCACCAAGGGTCACGACCTCTCCAACTGCAAGCGCGTCGAGTACCTCGTCGAGCAGCAGAAAGCTGAGTACGAGAGGCGCGACAAGGAAAAGGCCCAAGGTGGCGGGGAAGAGCCCAGCAAGAAGCGGCCGTTCAACGGCCGGGGAGGACGCCGCGGCAAGGCTAAGCAGCGGCAAGGAGATCGACCTCCCCGGGGCCGCGACAACGACGAAGAAGACGACGATGAAGACATGGAGGACGAGGAGAACAGCGAGCAGGAGTTCCAGAAGGCCACGGAGGTCCTGTGCGTCGACGGTGGCGCCTCCCTGCACACCTCCCACCGCCAGCTAAAGCAGTGGGTGCGTGAGGTAAACGCAGCGGAGCCGCCCATGGAGTCGCGCAGGCTCCTCAAATGGTCCAGCACGCCCATCGTTTTCGACCTTGAGGATCACCCTGACCGCACCACAGCGGTCGGGTGCTTGCCGATGCTGGTTTCTCCCACCATCCGCAACCTCAAGGTCACCAAAATGTTGGTTGACGGCGGGGCCGGGCTGAACTTGATCTCCTCCGCTGTGATCAAGAAACTCCAGATTCAAGATGGCGAGCTCGAAGAGACCGGTTCATTCCAAGGAATCAACCCGGGAAGGAGCAAGCCCAAGGGAAAGATCACTCTGCCGGTGACCTTTGGCGGGGAGCTCAACTTCAGGACTGAGCGCATCACCTTCGACGTCGCCGATATTCCATTGCCCTACAATGGAATACTTGGCCGTCCTGCCCTCGCCAAGTTCATGGCAGCTTCCCACTATGCCTACAACGTATTGAAGATGCCGGGGCCGATAAGCGTCATCACTGTCCACAGCGACAAGAAGGATGCGCTTATTTGCGCCGACAAGATTTACCGGGATGCGGCAGCTGCGGCCGAGAAGGATACTCTTGCCGCTGAAGCTCCCGGGGGGAAGAAGACGAAGACCAAGTCCGGCAAGTGCTCTGGGACCCACTCCGGCAACCGCACCTCCTCGGAGTGCTGCGCTGCCGTCGAGGACGTTCCATCGAGCTCCACCGGCAAGAGTAAGAAAGGAATGGCGGCTCCTCCGGCAACCAAGAAAGTGTCCGCAAAAGAGGACGGCACTGGTGGTACCTTCACCATCAGTGCCACCCTTGACAGCAAATAGGAAAGCGCGCTCGTTGCCTTCCTGCGGGCGAATGTCGATGTGTTTGCCTGGCAACCATTTGACATCCCCGGTGTTCCCAGGAAGGTGATTGAGCACAAGCTTGCTGTCTGTCCTCACGCGCGGCCCATCAAGCAGAAAGTGAGGAAGCAAGCCGTGGAGCGCCAAGAGTTCATCAACGAAGAAATCAAGAAGCTAGAGGCAGCAGGCCTAGTTAGAGGTGTGATCCATCCGACATGGTTAGCAAATCCAGTCGTCGTGCGCAAGGCCAACGGGAAGTGGAGACTCTGTATAGACTTCACCGATGTCAATAAAGCATGTCCCAAGGATCCATTCCCTTTGCCGCGCATTGACCAGATCGTTGACTCCACTGCCGGATGTGAGCTACTCTGTTTTCTTGATGCATACTCAGGCTATCATCAGATTTTCATGGCCAAAGAGGATGAAGAGAAGACTGCATTTATCACTCCATGTGGCACTTATTGCTTTATCCGCATGCCGTTTGGATTGAAGAATGCAGGCTCAACCTTTGCAAGGGTGGTGTACACTGCTTTTGAGCCACAGATCCACAGAAATGTAGAAGCTTACATGGATGACATCGTGGTGAAGAGCAAGAGCAAAGAAACCCTGATTCAAGACTTGGAAGAAACGTTCCAGAACCTGCGCAGGATACAGCTCAAGCTGAACCCCGAGAAGTGCGTCTTTGGAGTCCCCTCCGGCAAGCTTCTCGGGTTCTTTGTATCACAGAGGGGGATTGAAGCCAACCCCGACAAGATCAAAGCCATTGAATAGATAGAGGCCCCGAAGCGCGTCAAGGATGTCAGAAGGCTTGCAGGATGTGTTGCTGCCCTCAGTAGGTTCATTTCAAAGTCTGCGGAACGCGCCCTACCTTTCTTCAAAATCTTGAAGAAGGCAGGTCCCATGAAGTGGACTCCGGAAGCGGAGGCGGCGTTGCAGGATTTGAAACGGTACCTGTCCTCCACTCCTATACTTGTCGCACCTAGACCACAGGAAAAGTTGTTGCTATACTTAGCGGCAACCAACCAGGTGGTTAGTGCTGCGTTAGTAGCGGAGAGGGAGTCCGACGAGGAGTCAGCACCAACGGCAAGCGAATCCAGCGACAAGCAGGGGGCTGCTCCGGCAAGCTCTGGCCCCGACAAGGATGACTCTGCGCAGGAGCAAGGAGAGGTGCGGAAGAAGATGGTGCAGCGCCCAGTGTATTTTGTAAGTTCCCTTCTCCAGGGGGCTAGATCAAGGTACTCTGGCGTGCAAAAGTTGCTTTTCGGCCTCCTCATGGCCTCGAGAAAGCTGCGCCATTACTTCCAAGCCCATGAGATAACAGTGGTCACTCGCTTTCCGTTGAAGAGGATATTGCACAATCCAGAAGCAACAGGCAGGATCGTTGAGTGGGCACTGGAGCTGTCGAGCTTTGGGCTCAAGTTTGAAAGTACTTCAACCATACAGAGCCGAGCTTTGGCAGAATTCATAGCTGAGTGGACCCCAACGCCAGATGAAGAAGTTCAAGAAACAAGCACACCCGTACAAGAAGCGACAAGTGAATGGGTAATGTATTTTGACGGTGCCTTCTCGCTGCAAGGCGCCGGTGCCGGCGTGGTACTCATCGCGCCCACCGGAGAGCACCTCAAATATGTTATCCAGATGCACTTTCCCAGGGAGCAAGCGACAAACAACACTGCAGAATATGAAGGCTTGCTTGCCGGCCTCAGGATTGCGGCCGAACTTGGGATCAGAAAGCTGATTGTGCGGGGCGATTCTCAGTTGGTGGTCCGGCAAGTTAACAAGAGCTATCAGAGCCCTTTGATGGAAGCATATGTCGATGAAGTGAGAAAGCTTGAAGAGCACTTTGAAGGTTTGCAGATGGAGCACGTCCCGAGAGCTCAAAATGAAATTGCAGACGGCCTTTCCAAGTGCGCTGCGATGAAGTTACCTGTGGAACCAGGAACCTTCTTACTCAAGCTGACTCAACCATCCGTTACACCATCAATT
Source organism: Secale cereale (assembly GCA_902687465.1). Classification (NCBI taxonomy): domain Eukaryota; kingdom Viridiplantae; phylum Streptophyta; class Magnoliopsida; order Poales; family Poaceae; genus Secale; species Secale cereale. The sequence continues at coordinate 233,627,603 of LR738712.1, forward strand.
GGGCAGTCCAAGAAGAGAAAGTTGGTCTCCGGCGACTACTTGCCGGCGGATCTTCCCGAAACCGCCGCCAAGGTCCCCAAGATCAACAACCAGAACGCTGAGGAACAGTTTGCTCCTGCAAGTCCTCGGGCTTGTACAGTTGAAGCAAGCGTTCCCGGCGAGCCTCGCCCCGGCGAGCCTCGCCCCGGCGAGCTTGCCGGGGGACCATCAGCTCCGGCAGGACCAGAGGTCTTTGCCGTAGAAGCTGAGGTTCCCGCAGCGGCCCTCGAGCCTTTAGTCCTTGCCGTCGAGCCTCGGGCTCCGGCATGGGCGCAGCAGATCGTCCGCTTCCTTCAAACTGGAGAACTTCCCGACGACCCTCAAGAGATAGAGAAGATAACCAGGCAGTCAAGTATGTATCAATTCGTGGATAACGAGCTGTACAGAAGAAGACTCAATGGTGTCAGGTTGAAGTGCATCTCCAGAGAAGATAGACAGAAGCTGTTGGCGAAAATACACGGAGGCATATGCGGCCACCACATTGGCGCAAGGGCGCTTGCCGGGAAAGCTTTCCGGCAAGGGTTCTTTTGGCAAGAAGCCCTCCAAGATGCAACTGCACTAGTAACCAAGTGTGAAGCATGCCAGTTCCATGCAAAGCAAATTCATCAGCCAGCTCAAGCTCTCCAAACAATTCCTTTGTCCTGGCCCTTCTCGGTCTGGGGGCTCGATATCCTCGGCCCTTTCCCTCGTGCTGCCGGGGGCTTTGAGTACTTGTACGTTGCAATCGACAAGTTCACAAAGTGGCCAGAAGTGGAGCCGTTGAGGAAGGTGACAGCACAGTCAGCAGTCAGGTTCTTCAGGTCAATTGTTTGCCGTTTCGGGATCCCTAACAGGATCATAACCGACAACGGTACGCAATTCACTAGTCGCACCTTCATGCAATACGTCCAAGACCTTGGCGCCAAGGTCTGTTTCGCTTCCGTTGCTCACCCGAGAAGCAACGGTCAAGTGGAGAGGGCAAATGCTGAAGTGCTGCGTGGACTCAAGACAAGAACCTTTGACAGGCTGCGCAAGTGCGGAAGAAATTGGATAGAGGAGCTCCCGGCGGCTCTTTGGTCAATCAGAACGACACCAAGTCGAGCCACCGGGCAGACACCCTTTGCTCTAGTCTATGGAGCAGAGGCAGTTCTCCCCACGGAACTCGTATACGGATCTCCTCGAGTGCTCGCTTATGATGAGCTCGAGCAAGAGCAACTGCGGCAAGATGACGCATTGCTCCTTGAGGAGGGACGTCTCCAGGCTGCTGTACGAGCTGCTCGATACCAGCAAGCTTTGCGCCGCTACCATAGCCGCAAAGTCAAGGCCAGGAGTCTCGAGGAAGGCGACCTTGTTCTTCGGCGTGTTCAGTCCGCCAAGAATTCCAACAAGTTGACGCCGAAGTGGGAAGGCCCTTATCGGGTGAGACAAGTTACGAGGCCCGGCGCTGTCCGCCTCGAGACCGAAGAAGGCTTACCGGTGAGCAACTCCTGGAACATAGAGCATCTTCGCAAGTTTCACCCCTAAGGCGCGGTTGCCGTGATCCGCTCCGGCAACCACCTTTTGTACAAGCTTTGCCGCTGTTGCATGTAACCCTTTGTACAAAGCCGGGCGCAGACCCCGTGCATCAGTAAAGCTTTTGTGTTTCTCGCATCGATTGCCTTTTGCATGCTTCTCTTTGCTATTTGCATGTTCTGTTTGGCATTTGGTGCAACACTCAAGTATACGGTAAGCATTAGCACGACGGAAGGCCATATGCTTGCTTCCCTCTCCCTTTTTCTTTCCTCTTAAGCAGAAGGAACGTTCCTCGCGCACAAGTTTGCCGGGGGGGAAGGAGGTGGAGGAGGAACCAAGTGCTATTCAAGAAAGAAGTCTTACCGGAAAGCAAGCAACATAAGCAAGCAACATGTGAAAGATAAGTTGTTAGAATTTGACCAGTTCAAATTTTAAATTTTAGTTGTCTTCCTTGAACGATCACATTTTGTATGGAAAACCTGTGCGCGGAGGAACCTACCCGTAGCTTGCCGCACCCTTATCTTGTCTTCGAGTTCACTCAACGATTTAAGTGAGCAGCGACAAGTGTCGCGCCCTTGCTTCGTTTCCGAGTACGCTCAGCAAGCTAAGTGCGTTGCGACTAGCTGCGGCAAGGTTGCTTGCCGACGAGGACCTTGGCCAGCAGGCTGCTCAGAGTCCAGCACTCAGCGCTCGCGGCAAGGGCCCCTTGCCGGCAAGCTCCCTGGGAGCGTAGGGTGAAAAACATACAAAGTCAAAGATTGAGACAAGGAAGATAACATTGCACTGATTGATCAAAATAAAGTAAATATCTTACAAAGGATAACTTGTCGCGATGGACTAATAAGTTCATGACATAATATGCAGCAACAAAAAGATAAAGATAATGGGGCCCTAGTCTACGCGGTCGCCTTCCTTCCTGCCAAGCTTTGCCACCTTGGCGATAATGTGGCCGACCTGCTCCTTCAGGGCCTCCGTGTCTGCATCAGCCGGCAAGCTGCGAAGAACGTTCGTGAGATTGATTCCCGGGTTGCGGTACACGATCTTCGTCAGCACCCGCTCCAGAGTTCCCGCGCAGAGCAGGCGCGACTCCTCGGCCAGCTGCGCGGGGATGCGGTTCCGGAGACCTGCAAGAGCCGGCGCGATTCCTCTGAAGAAGAGGCTGAGCTTGGCGCTGTGCGGGAGATCCGGATCCGGCGAGTAGATGAGGTGTTCGACCTTCAGCGCCAGCAGCTCCTGGTCAATGTTGGACGCAGAAGAAACCAAGTCTTCGGTCCATACCTCGATGGTCTGGCGGAAGAGCTCGGATGCCTTGTTGACGCTGTCCATCAAGGTCCGCTCCTTGCGGAGCTCCTCCTTCAACTTGTTCTCTTGAACCCGGGCAGCGTCGAGCGATTCCTTCAGAGTGGTGACCTTCAGTTCCAAGTCCTCAATGGAGTCCTTGGCGGCCTTCAACTCGTCGCCCCTCTTGGAGAGGCTCACCTGAAGCTCGGAGTTCGTGTGAGCGTCCTTCTCGCGCTCCAAGATGAGCGCGGCAACCTTCTCTGCGCTCACCTTCAGCGCCTTCTCCAACTGTTCAACCTTGGCGGCAAGCTCCTTCTTGGCGTCTTCCGCGGCAACCGCGGCGGCTTTCGCCTCCTTCAGCTCCCCGCCAAGGGCAGCCTCGCGAGCGGAAAGGTCCTCCTCATGGGAGTCTAGCTCGACCTTCCGCTGCGCGAGCTCTCCCTCTCGCCGGGACATCTCCACCCCGGCGAGCCGCTGCTGTTCGTCAGCTTCAGCCTTCTCGAGCACCCACTCCTGGTACTCGCCGGCGAGACGCTCACGCTCCTCCGCCACCTCGCGGAGGGCCGCCTGGTTGGCGGCGCTGAGCTCCGCCGCACGCTTCTCCATTTCCGCGGCGGCCTTGGCGGCAAGGGCCTCCCGGGAGGCGAGCTTCGCCTGCCTGGCCCGGTAAAGGGCCAGGAGCTAGTGGAGCAACCTCTCCTCCTCGGGCCCCTCACTCCCGCCGGGCGCCTCGACGATCTTCAGGCCTGCGGAGGCGAGGACTTCTCCATCGAACGCCTCGCCCTCCGCAGGAGCTCGCGATGAAGACCCCCAAGGCATCTGGATGAAGACGCCGTTGGGGGCCTCGAGATAATACCCCTGCTCCTTGCTGGCGGAGGGGCCGGTGGCCGGTGCAGCATCCGATGCTCCCGCCGCCTCCGGGTCGGCGGTGCGGTCGCCGTCCCCCTCCCCAGCCGCTGCATCCGCAGCCGGGGCAGTCTCCTGCGCGGCCGGCTCGGCGGCCTCGGCTATCTCCTCGACGACAGGAGCGTCGTCGCCGCCGCCCTGCGCGCCCTCCTCCTCGAGGTTGATAACCTCCGTCTCCATGGGCTCAGGGGGAGGAAGATCTAAAAGGAAGAAGAAGAAAAAGAAGTTCAAGACTCAAGCAAATATCCAAAAAGAGGCAAGCAAAGAAAACAAGTCACAAAACATACCTTGGCGGACGTCCTCAGCGGCGGGCTCCCTCGCCGGGGAGCTCGGCCTTGGCGGAGTGGCCGCCCTCGCCGGGCTGCTCGCCCTTGGCGGGGTACTCTGCCTCGGCGGAGTACCCGCCCTTGGCGGAGCACTCTCCCTTGCCGGAGAGTTCTGCCTTGGCGGGGACGGTGGGGCCTGCGGCTCTTCAACGACAGTCTCCGGGCGTTCTTCCCGCTGCAGCTCCACCTCTGCACAGAACAAGACAAGAAATGTCAAGACATGAAGACAAAACCAAATCCTCAGACCTACCCCGACAAGCGAAAAGAGAAAACCCCAGACTTACGCTGGGGGCTGCGCTGCGGGCTGCGCTGGGGGCTGCTCCTCGGAGCAGCGCTCGGGTCCGGCAGGCTCGGCTCCGGCACACCCCCTGTTGCCGCAGCTGCCGAGTCTTCCGCGACCTCGACCTCGGGCGCCTTGGCCTTCTTCGCCGCGCGATGGGCCAGGGTCCTGAAATCAGAACAATAAACAGAGTCAACATCAACAAGAAAATCAAGACAGAAATCAAGAAGATGTAAGGTCCTGGATCCTTACTCCTGGTCCTCCTCGTCGTCCTCGCTCAGGGCGGAGAAATCGTACTCCACTGTGGGCGCGTCGGCGCGAGGAGCGGAAGACGAAGACTCCCTCGCGCGCTTGGTGTTCACCGGGGCTGGGGGCTGCAAAGACCCAGCCCCTGTGGTAGCCGGCGCCCGAGGGGCGGGCGGAGCCGCTGCTCCGCTCCGAGAAGACCCCTGCCGGCTCGCTGCCGGCCTGCGAGGCGCCTCCGTCGTGGTCCGCGCACGGGCCGCCTCCGCTGCGGCTGGTGCGCCGGACGGCCTTGGCGCGGCTTGGCTCCCCCGGGGAGCTGCCCGGCGAGCTGGCTGTTGCCGGGGCGCCTGCGCCCTTTCCCCCGTCGCCGCCTTGCGGAGACGTTTCGCCGGGGACTGCCTCGGGCTTGCCGGGGGCGGGGAGCTCTCCGACGAGGAGAGGTCGTCGGCGTACAACTCCGTGGATCCGCCGGAGTCCTCGGCCTCCTCCTCCTCCTCCTCCTCTTCCCCGGCCGGCTCACTGGGCCCAGCGTCCTGCGCTGCGGCCCCCTTTCCCTTGGCGCCTCCGCCCCTCGCGGCGCCTCTGCTCCCTCCGGCGGTGCCCTCCATTGCCGCGGCCTCAGCCGCGATCCCGTGGATCCCGGAGTGCCTCAGCGAGGGGACTCCGGCGAGCGTGTCCGGAGGAAGCTTCAGCAACCTGCGGATCTCCGCCTCCTCCGCCTGGGTGGACGCGTCCGCAGCCTCCGCCTGTTCCGGCGAGTATCCGAAAACTCCTGCCGCCGCGGCTGCGGCGGCCTCTTCAGCCCGGGAAGCTATGTAGGCGATCTCCTGCTCGGTGGTGTCCCGCGTGTGCAGCTTGAGGTCGTCCTTGTTCTTCGCCACCTCTGCGAGGTTGTCGTAGAAGTTCAGGACGTCGATGGGCTTCGGGGCGATCCACGTGCGGTCCAAGCCGTGTGAGTCACACATGGGCATCATGGCGAGGATCCGATCCCTGACGATGTTGTTGCAGAGCGGCACCACTTCCCGGGGAGTCCTGAACCACTCGGGGTGTGTCGGGTCGTACTTGAAGAGTTCCGGGACCATTCCCCTCAGCTCCAGCGTGGTGAAGTTGAAGTTGAGCCCGGGGCGCAGCCTCATGATGTCTGCCGGGCCGCCGTACTCCCAGGCCGGCCTCTTCCGGTCTTGGAGAGGGGCGATGCGCCGGCGGAGGAAATCTGCGCCCACCTCAGCGACCGACAGCTTGGCCATCCGAAGACGAAGAATCCGGACAAGGGCGATATCGAGCTTGATATCGTCCGAGTCCAGCTCGCTCCAGTCCCTGCCGCGCACGATGGGCGTTGTGCGCGGCGCGGTGAAGGCTTGCGGCTGGTCTTCTACGATCCAGCACCACTCCGCTCGCCATTCCTCCCACTTGCCGCGGAGCTCCCCCGGCAAGTACGCCCCCTTTTTATTCAGACGAAAGACCCAAGAAATTCCTCCGGAGAGGGGGGCATCGGCCTCGGCTCTAGGAGTGAAGAAGTGTCTAAAGAGTGCTACATTGGGGTGGACTCCTATGAAGTTTTCGCACATGTGTGCGAAAACAGCCATAGTGAGAATGGCGTTGGGGGTGAAGTCAAGCAAATGGAGGCCATATGTGTTCATGACGTCGCAGAAGAAGTTTGAGAAAGGAGGACAGAGACCACAATGAAAGAAGGCAGCAAAGAAATAGTACCCGCCGGGATAGCTGTCCTTGGCGGCGGCCGGATATGCTCGCGTGCGGGGATGCGCGTCGGTTTCCTTGGACCAGAACAAGTAATACTTGTTCCAGAGCTCCCGCACGCCGAGCTTCGGCGGGAAGACGACATGCCGCTTCCGGTACGCGATGAGCTTGGCCGCTTGCTCCGATTTCTCCCGCTTGGACTTCTCCGCCTTCGCCTTGTCGGTCTTTGGGGCCATGGCGGACGCGGCGGAAGGAGGGGAACGAAGAGCTCGGCGGCGGCGGAGATGTGGAGGCAGAGCGCAAGAGAGAATCTTTGGAGAAGGAAGACGATGCAATGAAAGCGCAAGGAGGGGAACCGCGCCCGCTTCCTCTGCTTTTATGGGGGAGTGGGGGGCGTTTCGCCCTTTCCATTAAGAGATTGTGGGCACGTCCCATCCCACGGCGCCGCGATCGACGCGTGCCGTTACCGTGGGGTGCGGCGGATATGGAAGTGGATTCGGCGCGCCGCGGGCCGCGGGTGCCCGTGCACTGTTTTGGGCCTGGCCCAACAGCGCTCGGCACCGTGTGTGGCCCAGGCCCGGGGGCTCCTGTCGGTGTACTAAGGTAGGGGTACCTCAGTACCCCAACTTGTGCACGGGCAGTTGCAGCTCTCCGCGGCAAGGTTTACTGCGGGCTCGCCGGAGACCTTCCTGCTCCTTATTAAACCATTCAAAAACAAAGTATACAAGACATAAGACCAAGACCCCGGCAAGAGGAGCTTGCCGGGAAGGCCGTACCAGGCTCAAGACTGCCCCGCTAACACAAGGCCCTGGCAAGAGGAGCTTGCCAGGAAGACTAGAAGACAACGCCTCGGCGCTATATGCGCCCCGGCAAGGGGCCCGGGGAGCGGCAAGCTCCCGGGCCCGGCAAGATCGAGGCCCCGGCAAGGTGCTTGCCGGGAAGGCTGCGCTGTGTGCCCGCGCTCCAGCTCATCGGTCCACGCGTCGCCCTGGGGCCTATCCAGGGACGCGTGGCGGATGGCTGTGCAGCTTGGGGGACACGGTGGCACTCCACGGTGATGGATCCATCGCCGTGGCAGACGGAGACGCTAAGGCGGGAGCTTTTGGGGTCGACGGCGACGGGCATTAAAAGCCTTTGTCCCCCACTGTTAAAGTAGGTATAGACCACTGTTCTGTACTGTAGCTCCACTGTTCCCGCACTGTTACAACTACCACCTCTTTTACATTTTTACCCTTTTCCCCTACGTTGACACCTGTCGGTGACCCCTTGCACTATAAAAGGAGGCCCATGCACAACGTGGAGGGGGTTCGGAACCTAGATCACTCTCGCGCTTGGTGTAGCTGCTTCTTCAAGCTCCCAAGCGCTCAAACTCAATACACAACCAAGCAGGAGTAGGGTTTTACGTGGGACCGCGGCCCGAACCTGGGTAAAACTGCCCGCGTGCTCGCTACGATCTGCTCTTTGTGCTCCCTCCGCCCTCGTACCGCACAGACAAGGGGCTCCGGTCCCATAGGTGTTCGTGGCGGACAGTTTCCCCCGACACATAGGCCCAGTCCAGATTGTTGTTTTTTGCCTATTTCAGGGTTTTGCAGAAAAGGAATATCAAACGGAGTCCATACGGAATGAAACCTTCGGAAGAGAAATTTTTGGAGAAAATCACGTATGGGAGACTTGAGAACCACGGAGTAGAGGCCACGAGGTGCCCATGAAGGTGGGCCCCCCCTAGGGCACGCCCCCCAGCCTCGTGGGTCCCACGTAAGGCCCCCGATGCCCTCCTTCCTCCTATATTATCCTACGTACTCCGAAACCATCGGAGGAGGAGAAAAAACCCTAGTTCCATCGTCGTAACCTTCTGTTCCCATGAGATCCCATATCGGGGCCTGTTCCAGAGCTCCGCCGGAGGGGGGATCTTCCATGGAGTGCTTCTACATCATCATCATCACCTCACCATGAGTTGTGAGTAGTTTATAACAGACCTTCGGGTCCATAGCTAGTATCTAGATGGCTTCTTCTCTCTCTTTGGATATCAATACAAAGTTCTCCTCCGTCTTCGAGGAGATTTATTTGATGTAATCTCTTTTTGCGGTGTGCTTGTCGAGATCCGATGAATTGTGGGATTATGATCAAGATTATCTATGAGAAATATTTGGTTCTTTTCTGAACTCTTTATGTGTGATTATAATATCCTTGCAAGTCTCTTCGAATTATTTGTTTTGTTTGGCCTACTAGATCTATAGTTCTTACAATGGGAGAAGTGTTTGGCTTTGGGTTCAATATTGCGGTGTCCTTTCCAAGTGACAGTAGGGGCAGCAAGGCACGTATTGTATTGTTGCCATCAAGGATAAAAGGATGGGGTTTATATCATATTGCTTGAGTTTATCCCTCTACATCATGTCATCTTGCTTAAGGCGTTACTCTGTTCTTATGAACTCAATACACTAGATGCATGCTGGATAGCGGTCGATGTGTGGAGTAATAGTAGTAGATGAAGAATCGTTTCGGTCTACTTGTCTCGGACGTGATGCCTATATATAATGATCATGCCTAGACAGTCTCATAATTATTCGCTTTTCTATCATTTGCTCGAGAGCAATTTGTTTAACCACCGTAAAATGTCTCTATCATGAGAGAAGCCACTAGAGAACACTATGGTCCCCGGATCTATTCTCAACATACAAATCTACACCTACTTTACTTTTTCTGCTTTTACTTTCTGTTCTTATAACAAAAAATACCAAAAATATAAACTATCATCTCTATCAGATCTCACTTCCGGAAGTGACCATAAAGGGATTGACAACCCCTTATCGCGTTGGTTGCGAAGTTCTTATTTGTTTGTGCAGGTGCGAGGGACTCACGCGTGGTCTCCTACTGGATTGATACCTTGGTTCTCAAAAACTGAGGGAAATACTTACGCTACTGTGCTGCATCACCCTTTCCTCCTCGAGGGAATACAACGCAAGCTCGAGAAGTAGCAAAGCTCCTCCTCCTCCCGGGATCCTCCGCGAGCGTGAAGCACCTGGACGGGCACACCTCATTGTGTTGGACCCACTGGTGTGCCGGACATCGCCGAAGGTGGACGAAGCTGCCAGGGAGAGCACCAGTGCTCGCGCTGCCTCACCTCCCATGTTGCTCCTCTGGCTCAGGCGTGAGGTAGGGGACGATCGCCCTGCCAGCTAGCAGGGGGCCTGCCTGTGAGTGGTTGTGATGACCAAGCCGGACCACTAGTCAGGTTAAGTGGAGACGGATTCGACACGATCCTCTTGCCACATTGGGTGGCGCTCTCCCGTAACCGCGTCATCGACGTCGTCTCCCAGCAGGCGCATGTGAAGAGTTGGGCCTGGCCCAGTGAGCTGCCAAGCTAAGTTACGCTCGGTGCGTAACTTATGCCCATCTAGGTATAACCCCTTCACCTTACCTTTTTCTAGAGACATTGTAAAATCCATAGAAAATTATTACAACTCGAAATTAGATGATTCAAATTTCTAGTAATTCCGAAATTCGTGCTTTATGTCATGGTGCTATTTGCACATTTTTGCAAAAACTTTCCCTTCGCAAATATTTACAAAATCCTATTTTCTCCATTTTTTGATGAACTTTAGAAAATCAAAAGAGTTCAAAATTGATCCAAATGCAATGATTCAAATTCCTGCATACTTATGTGTTCATAACTTAGTTTTTTTGTAAATTCCCAATGCTTTATGTATCATATAAAATATCGGTTCATTTATCCATGAATAGCCTACTTATTAAATCCCTAGGGAATTCAGTTGAACCCCAAATCCAGTGAAACCAACACCCAGATGATTCTAAAAACATTCCGTGTTAAATGTGTGCCTTTGCTTATTTTTCAAAATAATCTTATGTACACTTCTTGCAAATCCACAAATCCCTTGGATCCTTCAGATTGAAATGTTCCAAAGTATACATTGACCCATTTCCAATCAAACCACTTTGGTCATTCCTCATATGACCAGAGGTATCCTAAAAAAGTCCAACTCCTATTTTCATAGCACTTTTATTTTTGCCTTTTTGTGTTGCTTATTGTGTTTGTTTCCGATGTTAGTTGATGAAGTAGATGGAGTACTTGGAGATGGACCAGAAGCTTTGAAATCTCTAAGGAACAAGCCAAGCAGCCCTTTGACCGTGTTTAAGAAACCCTTTTATGCATGTCATATAGCACCTTATTATCGATGCATCAGAATTATGTTGAGGTGGTGACCACTTTGGTTGGTTACCTTTGTTACTTCCCTACTGAAACATGCATCTAGCATTACCCTACCTTCCTATGAGGGTTAGGTGGGTGGGTGTATATAGGATGCTAAAGTAGTGGCTACACAAATGGGATGGGAATATGCAAGGTGAGTTGCCACCTTATTTTCAAAAGACATTTTGAAAACCCCGCCGGGTGCTACTTATGCCCGAGGGAGATGTTGAGTTGGGTAACCACTTGATAACAAAGTGGTGTACCGAAGCAAGCATGTGTTGTTTTTCAAAAGTGGATTGTTTTAAGTTGCGACCGTTACTCCAACCCTACATGTACAACCAATCTACCCTTATAGGGAAAGGGCATTCTCGATTACCTAGTCCGATACTAGCATGGTACCCGCATTACTAGTATCGGGGATGACACAAGGTCACTCTCGGGACGGGGTCGTGCTTCGACAAGCAGCCATGACTGTTTTTATAGGGCACCGGACATACCATTGGTACCCCGTGCTTGTGGTATGTTATGAATATGGGAGCGTGGGTCCACAAAAATTGTGATGTGAAATGTTGGGCACGATGGTTGCTACCAATCGAGTGGACTCTATCTTAGTGTCGTCTAGGGAAAGATAGTGATCGGCTACTTACCCCGGGTACTTGAGGTACCGCGGGTCGTGGATGACATGGAAGTTCTCCGGATCTTGTGGGTAAAGTGTGCAACCTCTACAGAGTGTAAGACTATTCGAATAGCCGTGTCCATGGTCAAGGACAGTTGGGTAAACGCTCTTGGGCTTCGTCCAATGTTTGCAAAACCTGGTGTGTGGGTGTGGAAAGAGCTGTTTGAGACAAGTCAAATGACTCGATGTGGTGACTATGTTGGAGAATATCTAAACTTGTTTTATGTTGATATCTCTAACCTATCCACATGGATAACTGGACACTTATGATGCATGCCTCACAAGTAGTTAGTATATGACAGTGCACTCAAAATTAGCTTTCTACAAACATTGCCTATTTAGTGCTATATCATGCCTTGTCATACTTGTTCCAAAACATGGGTTGCTTGCTAGTACATTCAAACGTACTCACTAGCTTATCCGTGGCTATTTACTTGGCCAGGATTAAAAGAGCAAGTATATGAAGAAGAGTTCTTTGGAGATGATCGTGCGGGCTGGGACACTGCCCAGTCAGAATGCTTGTAGGGTTAAGCAAGATGGTATGGGCCCAAGTTGTCAATGATGATTTCCGCTGTGATGATATACTGAAGACTTGTCCATAATGGTCACAATTTGTGTAATACGGTATGTATGGATGTAATACTTGTTATTCAGCTTCTGTGTGTTTAGTGAGCATTGATCTCTGGGATCACTGTACAGGTGCATTGAGTGATCATGACTTATGAGTCATGGTCCCCTCAGAGCTAGTATCAGAGCCATCCTGACTATAGGAAGCCTAAGTTAGCATGGACGTTAGTTAGGGTAAACTATTTTCAAAACTACTACAAATTTTCAAAAACTAACTATACTTCTCTTCCCCTTCTGAAGTTTTCAAAAACTGGGGTGTATTCTCCTCGACCTCTTCCCCTTCAAAACTTATGCAAACAGTCGCTAGCACCCTCAAGCCCCTGACCACGCAATTCCTTGTAATCCTCGTGGATAGCCTAGAAGGAGTACACCTTGCCAAACACTCACCCACCTCTTCTAAACACAAGATTGGCGATACCACAGCAAGACGATGCCAACATAAGATACCTTGTCAAGGAATGAGGACGTCAAGACCCAGAAGATGGTGACATCCCAACACTACACAGGATGATGCAAACTTGGCCTATGATGAACAGGGCATAAGTTATGCAAGATCATAATATACATCGCTAATAGAGCAACCATGTCCATACCGTTGTTGTATCGGCAACCACCGGTGGTTGAGAACCTTGCCATCTGGTATGCCTCACTATAGTGAGCAGGAAAATGGTTCTCTTCATCCCCCGCTCTTGGTGTCGATGTTGTCATCAATGAAACCGACATGTTGGACCTCTACTATGTCTTTTTATTGTCATTGCATAAAGGATTGCCTACCTGGTACCATCGACGCCTTAGAAGACAAAAAGGGATCGTCATGATTAAGAAGACAATAGAATACCGTGTCAATGCCTACTATGAGGATCCACCTTCACCCCATTAATTCAACAGGAGAGAAGTTGTTGAAGAATCTTCAGGCTCAACCCGGATCGTTTCATCGAACAACTATAAGAGATATAGCGACACCTGAGGGAAATCCAGAAGACTGCACGAGGCATGGAGCAAAGCAAGACTACTAAGTTTGATGACCCCTAGGGTAGGATGAGTTGTGTACCCCCTATTCGTAGTCGAGTACGTATGACGGTTCGAATAGAACCATGATTGTGTGTTACTTGTTTTAATTTTTTGTGTTTTGATATAAGTCGCACTTTTACCCTAGGTAACAAGTACGTGACTATATCACCTTCCTTATCATAATGCTCGTGTTTGGCCCTTTTTGCACCTGTTTGTTTGCACTTACACTATAGAACCCCCTTTTGGCATTCCCCTCCTCTATGCTACTTTTCCCTCTCATCTCTTTCCTCAACTGAAGACCATCAAGACAAGATGCACCAAGGATTCCACCTTAGAAACCAACTGTCACTGAAGACTTTTGCTACAACCTCCACGACCACGTGCAACCTCGTAGAGTAATGTTTAACCCTCCAGACTAGAAACCCATTCCTAGACCCTTCGAGACTTCACGAGATACCTGAGGTCGAATCCTTAACCATGTGCTTAACCCACGGAATTGCAAGAGAATCTTGTTAAGCCTACATAACCTTGCACAACATTGTGTTCATTATGGAACTAGTGCACATAGTGAACGAGAACATTGTCATTCTAATACATCATAAGAACTCACGATGCCATAGGGGAGACTAGTTTGAGGATATATGAATAGAGGACAAATGACTTGATGAGTTTATATCAGTGACGTTCATGATTTTTTTTTACTATAAACAGTAGGGTAACACCCCACTGTAACTTTTATTAAATAATAAGGCAGAAACAAGTAAGGAGTCCGAAGGGCTTGAGCTAAGCCCAATGAAAAAGAAAAGAAAGAAGAAAGAAACTAAAAAAGAGCTATATAAAGAGCTAAAACAGCCTAGGAAAGAACAGCTAAAAAATTACACAAGGTATCCAACCAAGCAGAGAATTGCACTTCATATTTCTTCTTCATCCTGTATTTAAGAAGTTTGAGATCCTCTGTGAATATGAATTTCCAGCCTCGAAAGGAATGTATGACATTCTCAATGATTTTGGTGTTTCTGGAAATCCAGATGGCCCAAGATCCCAGTATGATGATCTCCATGAAGAAAGGGTAGTTGAGCTTGTCTTTGAGGTCTTGATATGCTTCCAGTATAGACAGATTTGGTGTTCTCGTAGGACAGATAAAATCCCAACATCTATTTGCAAAAGTACACCCCCAAAATAGGTGATGCAAAGTTTCTTCTTGTCGGCAATCCCTGACTACACAATTGTAAACTTCCAATTCAAAGTTTTTCCTTCTTAAAAGGTTCATTGTGTTTACTCTATCATCTAGTAACATCCAGAAGAATACTTTGTGCTTGGGTTAGCAAAAGCTTTTCGAAATCGAGGAGAAGTGAGGTGGAGTTTTTTTGTGCCCAATCATGATATTATAGGTTTTCATTATGTAATAAAATTCATTTCCCCATATGTAACTCCAAGTATCCATTGGATCAAAGTACTCAGATTGCCTTAAAGAAATGCAGATGTTTTCCATTTGTAAGAACTCCTGATGTGCATGTGTAGTCAAAGGAAGGTGGAAAAGATCTTGAAGATATTCTATGTTGATCAATTCTTGCACACTTGTGAATGGATCTCTGACAAAGGAGTACAGGTGATCAAATTTGTGTTTGAGAACATAATGTTGCCACATATCCTCCCAGAACAGAGCACTTCTGCCATCTCCCACATTGCATCTGGCTATAGCTTTAAACTGATAAATAAGGGCCAAGTTTGACTTCCACCAGAAGGAGCCCACTTGTTGATCCCCTGGGAATTGTCCATTGCTGTATTAAGTTTCCCAAATTAGGTTAACCCAAGGAATCTCATGTCTATTGAAGAATTTGTGAAGTTTCTTCATGAGCAATGTTTTGTTTTGTGTGAAGATATCTAGGACTCCTAAACCACCCTGATTTTTTGGTCTGCAAACTGTATGCCAAGCCACTAGTGTTGGTCTTCGATCTTCCATGTCAGGACTCCTCCAAAGGAAATGCCTCAAATATTTAATGATATGGTGTTTTATAGTGATAGGGATGTCCAAACAGCACATAAAGTAGACTGCTAAGGATGCCAACACAGATTTAACTAACATCACCTTCCTCTCCTGAGTCATGAAAGGAGAAATACCAGCAATCCTCTTGGCAATTCTATTGAATAGAGGCAAGCATTGCTCCACAGATGGTTTATAAATCCCAAATGGGAGTCCTAGGTAAGTAAAAGGAAAGTGTCCCCTAGCACACTGCAGAGTGTTTGTGAAAATGCAAACTCTGTCTTCTGCAATATTGATGGGCACCATGATTGATTTCCCATAGTTAACCTTTAGTTCAGTAGCAGATGCAAAGGTGTTTAGAAGAGCTTTGAGGCACACTAGCTGTCTAGCATTAGCTTGCATGAGAACTAATGTATCATCTGCATATTGTACTATGGGGAAGTCTGGGCAAGAGTTAAATTGAAGTGGCGGTATGATTAAATCTCTTCTCCTAGCTTTGTTCAGAATTGATTGAAGCAGATCAGCTGCCAGTACAAAGATTAAAGGTGAAAGAGGGTCCCCTTGCCTTACTTCTCTTCTTCAATAGATTTTTTTTCTCTAGCACTCCATTTAACATCATTGCAGATGAAGCAGATGTGAAAAGTATTTGCATCCAAGATATCCATTTCTCTCGAATCCTCTTAGCTCTTAGAATGTCAATAATAGCTTGGTGTGCAATAGTGTCAAAAGCCATTTCAAAGTCTAGCTTACTTACTAACATTTTTTCTTTTGATCTATCACACTGGTGAATATATTCATAAGGCTAACCAAGACAATCTTGAATCACTCTGCTCTTTAGAAATCCATATTGATTAATGTGTACCAGCTTGAGGATCACTTTTTGTAGTCTATTTGCCAGAAGTTTTGTAATGATTTTGAGCACACCATCAAGCAAAGATATTTTCCTAAAATCATTAGGAGAGACTGGGACTTCCTTTTTTGGGATGAGAGTAATAAAAGAAGTGTTTATGCTCTCAAGATTAACATTACAAGTGTGAAAGGCCAAAATAAGAGCAGGAACATCCTCTTTGAGAAACTCATTATTAAATCCACCAGGACCCGGTGACTTGTCTGCGGGTAAGTTCTTAACTACCTCATCAATTTCCTCCCGTGTGAAAGGCTTATCAAGGTCTTTAAAAAGTTGTGGATCCACTCTGTTCTCATATAAATATTGTAAATCAAATTTCATGGTATGACCATTGGAGTGTCCAAGTCTCTTTTTAAAAGCCTCCCAAAGAATTGCAACTTTTCTGTCATGATCAGTAATTTCCACTTGGTCCTCATTCAGGAGCATGGCATTTTTGTTATGTCTATCGTTAACTGAGGCCTTTGTGTGAAAGAATTTTTTGTTTTTATCTCCAAATTTAACACCCTTGATTTTGCCCCTCCACTTCCAATAGATCTTTTGATTGTTGAGAACTGTCAATAAGAATTCTTTGAACATATTTTTACAATTTCTCTCAAACATGGTGAGGTCTCCGTATTCCTCCAAGAAATCCCACATGAAAATGCATTCATTTAATTCCTCATTCTGATTTTTTCAGACAAGACATACATTTAGCCCAAAGATTGGGTGCTCTTCTCAAGTTTTTGAACTTGGCATTAATCTTCTTGGAAGGGTCTGTAAAGCCAACAAGAGTATTCCAGGCTGCTTGAACTATTTCTTTGAAAGAGGTGTTCTTTAACCAATAATTATCAAATATGAAAACCTTTGACTTGGGGATGTTTGTGCCAATTTTAATTAAACATGGTAGATGGTCTGAGATGGGTTCTGCTAGTGGAAGAGCAGTGGTATCAGGGTAAATTGTCATCCATGTTGCAGAAGTGAAAAACCAGTCCAATTTCTCAAGTAGTGGATTGTCTTGCATGTTGCTCCAACTGAACTGCCTACCTTTCAGAGGTAATTCAATTAACCCCAAGTTGCTAACTGCTTTATTTAAAAGTAGCATCTGATTGACATCCCCACGAGGTCTGTTTCTGTCTTCAGGTGACCTAACGAAATTAAAGTCCCCCATGACAATCCAATCTATATCATCAGGCATTTGAATATTAGCAAACCAATCAATGAATTGCAATTTTTCTTCAGGGTTACAAGGCTCATAGATGTTTGTGAGAATCCAAGACCAAAGAGTGGTTTTACAAGTGAACTGCATAGATAACGTGAATTTATTTTTGAAGAGCACTTCTCAAGAAAAAAGAGTCCAATTCCAAGTAGTCAAGATACCTCCAGAAGGCCCAATGGAGGGAAAGTATTCAAATTTGTTGAATCTTTGTGGACAAAAGTAGAGGACTTAAGCCAGGTCAAAAATTTCTCTCTTTGTTTCTTGTAAGCACAAAATGCCAGCAGCACTTTCCTCAACTTTTTGCCTGATAGCAAGCCATTTCTCTGGGGCATTCAGACCCCTAACATTCCATTTCAAAATATTCCAGGATCTATTTCTTTTCATGGTGAATTAGCTGCATATTTGTTTTGATATACCAAGCACCATCTCCTGGTATAATACCCAGATGAGTTATAATTTCAAAACTAGAGCTCTGTGGTTTAAAGGACTCTCTGCTAATATGCAAGCAACAACAAACAAAGACATGCAGACACATCATGAAACTGAGAAGATGTGACATGGCAATACCAAAAGATAACATAGAAGTTGCATCATCCTCATACAAGACACAGATCCAGGAATCAAGTATAGAGAACAAAAGACCATGAAACAAAAGAAGCCACCATGTCTCATAGACAAACATGAAACATGTTCTGAATACAGCAACCACATAATACATCTTACATCCAACCACCAATCTAAGCCTCCTCATTACTACCATGTGACGGCTACTAAGATGAGAGCACATCATGGTACACTCTGGTGTGGTTTGTAGCAACAGTGGCCTTGGAAACCTTGGCCAGATCCTCCTGGCCTCTCTTCTTGGGCCTCTTGGAAAGCTTCTCCTACAGTTCTTCCTTAGATACCTTGCAGAAAGCTTTAATCAGGTTTTTGACCACTTTATTTTGCACAATTGGAGGTATAACATTACAAGGTAAGTAAGATATAGCATCACATGACTTCTTTCTATAACCATTATTGTATTTTTTGATTCTTTCACTCCTGCTTACCTCGGTTTCCACCAGAGGCTCTTTGTCCCTTCTTTTCTTTGAGACAGCTTCACCTAGAGGCAGGTTTATGACCTTATTAGGATACACTTGCTTTAGTGGGCTTCGAGCTCCACTTGAGGAGTGAGCAGCAGGGCTAATGCCCTCATTTTCTTTGCCCAGGCCCAACATTATCTCTTTACAACTTGGGGCCTGTGTAGTAGCACATCAATTAGGGATATGAAACAAAATAGTCTCTTTAAATTCACAATTGGCAGTAAGCATTTTCCACAGATTAGAGTTTAGCAGATGCATTACGCAACCAAATTTATCATGAGTGAGAAGTAGGTGAGTTATGAAGTTAAAACAACTTACAGGGATGTCAATTTTGAGAGTGTTAACTTCTCCCTAAGTGGCTGGAGCAAAGTGTTGAATCCATAGGTCCAGATCTTCTTCAGAAATCAAATTAGCAGCATCAATAATATCCAAAGTGTGAGATTCAACAAGTTTTTGAATGTCTAATAAGTTGGGTGAGTTTGGTAATGAAAAACTCTCCATACTTTTCTTATGCAGACCAGTTGATGTGCCAAGCTGAGCACTACGGACATGAGCTTTGCCTTTCATTGTTATCCTGTGATCTAAACCCTAAATTTCCTCTGGCTCTATGGGGACAACCACAGGTTTAGTCACTGAACGAATATCATTGTTGTGAATAGCAGCATTAACATTGTTAGAGTTTGACTCTCCTTGTGGCATTTCAGGTTTAAGAACTCTCTCATTAGCTGGCTGCTCAACAACATTAACATCAACAACAACTTCTCCTGGAATCGGTAGTTCAGGTTGTTGAACTTCTTGAACATCTAGTGGGACTTCTTCCCCTGCTGCTAAACAACATCCAGGTTATCATTAGCTAGCTGAACATCATCCTCTTCCCATTCTGCCTGATATGCAAGAAGTATATTCTGCAGCCCCATGCCCATAGTATTAATTAGAGCTCCTTGGTTAACCTCCTCACTAGCTGTGTGAGTGTTTTACCAAATTCCATTTGACAGAGACATTGTTGTGGTAATGCTGCTGTTTGGAGCACCATCATCTTGCATAGTTGGCAGTTCTGCTTGCTATTGAGGTGGTTCTGGATTGTTGGCCTATGGAAATGCCCAGTGACCTTGCTCTTCCTGCTCCTCTGAATCATCTGAATCTTCATTCTGAGCTGGCTCATTATTAAGTGGCACTGGCTAAAAACCTGGAAAATCATTAGCATGATGTGGAACTGGGTGTGGGTCCACTCCAGGAGGTGGAATAGGGTCCTCATCAGCAGGGGCCCCTCCCAGCATTTCTTCTAATAAAACCTCAACTGAACTGGTCCGGGATTCCCCTTCAAAACATTCTCCTTCAGATCATCTGATGCTTCTTGGGATATAACTAAGATTAGTCACTCTAGCCTTAAGTAAATTTTTTCCTCTCAGACCATCTTCCCTTTTCGAGCTTATGATTCTACCCCACTTGGCAATAGCAGCAGGAATGTCTTCAGAGTTAGATTAATAAAATGGAACTCCAATGAACAACAGCGAGCAAGTGCTATTGAAATGAATTCAACGGCAGTTCCTACCCTCATTGTGCTTAGTGAACGATATGAAAACATCACCAAACAGGTGCGGGCTCTGCCTGATAAGACGATCTCTATCTCTAACATGCAAGAACTGAACATAAGCTTCCCCAAAAGGGCATGGTTGGATTTCTGTGAACCCTACTTGCTCCACACCTTAGAAAAACTCCTCTAGAACTTTTGTAATGTTATTGAAAAATACCTCATCTGGATGCGGCTGAATGGTAGCAATCGCCCAATCTTCGTGCCTTCTTAGACGATGCGGCAAAATTGCCCTGGAAACCCTAGTTTGCCCTTCGACTTCAAGAATCTAAAAAACCATTGGGAACAAAGGGAGCAGGGTCTATTGGAATGTTGGCCATGGCTGGCACTTCCGATGAGCAGACCACCCATGCCCGCACCAGCGATGGTGAAAAAGGCGGCGAGCTCGTCGAGGTGGAAGCAGAGTTGGTAAGAGCAAAGGAATGCGAGGAGGCACGCAGTGGTCTCGGCTGGAAATTTGGAAATAGGTCCTTGACCAGCCCCTTAAATAATGAGACCTGCCTAATCGGGACTGCCGGGCCAGCACATTTGAATCATTCCTCCACCTCACCCTCGGCCCAGGCCTACTCGGG
>LR738712.1:233647819-233670150 GCA_902687465.1 Secale cereale
GGGGGGGGGGCAGGAAAAGTGCTAAGCGGAATAAAAGGCCAAAGCCTAGGTAAATTAGGTGCCATGCAGTTACGTACGTAGTGCCCTTGCCCCTCGCATGCATAACACACAACGTATGTGCCATGAGTAGCATGTTGGGGCACCTGAGGATGATTATGAGACCTATTAAACTCAGAATTTATTGCGGGTGATTTGAAAGCATCCCCTTGATTGTCTGTGACTTGAATAGGACCCGATAACCACTCGAAGACCGATCTAATGTCTCTGACAACCGAGTTGTAGCTCCGGCGATCACCAGAGTTGATTGACACGACCTTGCCATGCCTACCGACCAAAGTCCACTCCTTGTCAAGCTCTTTGAAATAAGAAGCTTCTTTTCTATGCCAATTCGGACCACCAAAGTTCCACAAGCTTAAAACCACCTCAAAATCTTGCTCAGCAATTCTACCCTTATTGTAAATCTCAAAACCAACAGGCTATGAAGCAACCGAAAATTTGAAAGTTCTATCTCTCAAGTGGCGAACCCTAAAGCCTTGGGCATAACCACCAAACATGGCCAGGAGAGAAACACTAACCATGTGCACATCAAGCTTGAAGGTTGATCGGCAAAGAGATACCACCAAGGTGAACTCTCGTTGACGAAAGCTAGGTGAAAACACCACTGGATTCCCGAAATTGGATCTCATATCTGCTTGAAATTTTTTGCCCGTATCAAATTTAAGAGCAAAGGGAGCCATCTTGGGTGAAGGGTGGTTGCCGTAACCGGAGTGGCCGACGGCAGGAGGGTGGCCGCCGGGGCTGGAGTGGCCACTGGCGCAATATAGCCTTGCAGTCGCCTAGGAGAGCCTAGTCCCCTTCCCCTCTTGCTACAGTATCTAGGGAAGGAGGGATAGACTCTTGGAAGTATAAGGATTTGACCTAGCCCGGGGATATTGAAAGGAGATAGTTGACATTACAATAATGACTTGGGGGAGACTTGTAGGAATTCTCGCAGGACACGACATGTGGATTTAAGTAGGTGATCCCAGCTGAGTAAAAATGTTGAGTATGTGTACATGGTTTCGAGTAAATTGGATTTAGAATGATGATCTCGATTATAATACCATGTTTCTTGGTGGACAATGAACTAGGAGATTGGATTAATTGTCGAATTTGATTTAGGGATCTATATACGCCTGATCATGGAGTTTACTTGACCATGATAATGAAAATTGGTGGACTTACTATAGTTGAGATAGCCCTTTCAAGTATTGGGGATTATAGGATATTAAAAGATCACGTGGAACACCATAGACATTGGATTTGTAGAGCTAATGGATTGTGTAGTGATTGATGGAAATGATAGGGCTTTTGGACTTGATTCATAGGGAGGAAACAAGATCTTGGGGTGGCTTACGGCGTGTTTCCTCATGATAGAGATGCATTATCTTGAACCTTGGAAGAATAGGATGAGCACTTTGATTTTCATGTTTAACTCCAGCTTGGAAGCTTTTATGCTCTACCCATGGATTTTTGTGGATAGCCATACATATGACCGCGCGGGTGGTTCATAGAAATGATTTGTTGGACCTCCTCTCGGGAGTCATTGTGGACATGAATAAGCATGAGTGATGATTGGAGTTGACCTGCCTTTGGTGATATAAGGTTATTTGTTTGGAGGACCAGGTAGAACTATTGGTATCTCAGAAACAGTGCTCAAGGTGTAATATAATGAACGTTCTCCCGCACACTAGGATCCTTGAAACCCTTAAGCCCCATCAAGCCACAACATGGTCGGATCATGACCACGGGCTTTGGCTCTAGGTCAAGAAGACCTTTGCCAATACTCAACCGAGACCACCACCAATACCCCACCCTACTTTACGTAACCCATGAACTAATCCTCCTGGAATACTTAGACAAGTTAGTTGTCACCTTTATTTTTGGTAACGTACTGGTCTACCTGAAAACAAAAGGAGAGCCACTCAGCTGGGTAAGGAACATCTGAAGACTGCCATGTCAAGGAGGAAGAACTACACCAACCACCGTCCTCAATAAGTAAACTTCCGCGTTGAAGAAAATGTGTATCTGCATGCCCCTCCCGTCGAAGGAACCAAGCATTTCCATGACGAAGGGACGCTCACACCAATATTTAACACACCACTCCAAGACCACTTCAACACGAGGAGTAGACGGTTACGAGCTGGAGTTACCACCTGGGTTACCCACTATGCGCAAAGCTTTCCACGCGTCGGAACTCCAGAAGTGTTTCTAACTTCCTAACTAGCCTGATCTCTACAAGGACATCCATAACCGAGCCATCAACCTCTAGCTCATTATGACCTACGCAAGAGAACCCAATTGCAACATGGATCAAGAAGAACGTCATACATGAAGCCACACCATCAAGTACTTCAAGGATCAATGGAGCACCACTCGGAAGCATACACAACATGAAGAAGTGAGGACTACCCCAGATCCAAGTTTTCGTACTCCTTTCCACACCTAGTTTGGGAATCTTGGGGACGAGATTCTTGTAAGGGGGGGGGGAAGGTCTGTCACATCCTGATTTTCATGCCACCACATTTAAGTCAATAAATCATGGTAAAATGTGGTTTGACAAAAACTTTGAGTGTTTTTTAGTTCGCTTGACTTGATTTTTGTGTGTTGTTTGCATCTGCTCTAAAAATCAAATAAATCCTCCAACACTTATACTTCATCTCCTTGGTCCAAAACTTTGGGCAATGATCATGCCATGTGTATAGGACATAATACTATTTTCTTACAAAAAAGTTTTTCCCAGAAAGTATTTTCTAAATTTAGTTTTCGAAAAATCCTGAATTCAGGTTTGCACTACAAGTTCTTAATTAAGGGTGTGAAAAATCTTCAAAACTTATATTTGAATCCTAATAGATAAAGGACTCCCAAAAACCACAAAAATATTATTTTCAAAGTTATTTTTATATTTTATTTAAAGGCTTTTTCTTTAGGCCAGAAATGGTTTTTAATAGGTTAAAATTATTTTAATGTTTCAAAAATAGTTGAGAAAATTTAGGGAAACTCACAGGACATATCTTGTCCATATATAAGAGTTCCAACACATGGTCATGTTCAAAATGTTGGTCAAATACCTCAAAAATCCTTTCTGGATATTTCAAGCTTTTGAAATATTTACATAGGAAACATTCTCAAAAAAATTCAATAAAATTCTAGCATGTCACATATGACATATATTGATGATCTTGACAAGCCTCATGCCTTAAAGATCAAGACAACATCATCAAAATCCCTCAAAACCATTTCTGTCCATTTTAAAGTTTGTGCAACTTTACATTGCCAAACATGTCCAAATGCTCTCTAACTTTTTAAACATGCCCAAATAGTGTAATTATGCATCCAGACCAAATTGCACAAGTTGGAGAGAAGGATAACTGGATCAAAGTGCCCCAAAACACTCTCTCACTAGATCCATGTTTGAACCACTCTACATTACCAACTTTTTACTTGTGACCTCAAATTTTGTGGACATGCTCACAATCCCAAATGATGACACTACACCGAGTGGTGCATCAATGAAGGATGATTTGCATGACTAAACCTTGGAAAAGAAATTTCTTTTGATTTCTAGGGTTTACCGAAGTTACTTTAGAAACTTCTCCCAAATGATCTCAAACTTGGTGGAGCACCCTAATTTTATATGCCACTTGATCCTGTGAAGTATCATGACAAATGGAATTCATCTACTTGCCCAAACCAACATCAAACACCTTTTGCCAATTTTCCAAAAGCATTACTTTGACCTCTTTCACTAATCTCCCTTGTCTTGGTGTATGGACATGATCACTTATGGGGTCATGGGCCCCTTTGTGGTTCGGCAGGGGGAGCATATTGCACAAAGAGCAGAAATGGCAAGGTAGCACGATGATGAGACTCTGGCCTTTCAACCAGGCTCGGGCCGCTAGAAAGCATAATACCCTACTCCTGCTTTGATGGATTAGATGGAGGAACACAAAGACACAGAGCGCTCAAGCCCTCCAAAGTTGCCTCAGGGATAGCATCTACGCATGTACAAGTGTAAGGTGGTCAAAAGTCTAAATCATCGCCCAGGTTGCCTTGTCCCTCCTTTTATAGCTCAAGGGGTAACCACATTGGCAAAATAGACATTATCTTGTGATTAGATCGCTAACAGTGCTATCATACCTAACTCTGGCACTTATGAGAAAATTCCATAAATGCTACCTTAGCTGGCACACTGAGAGGCATCTCCGGCAAGCTCATTCCACCGCTTAGCTAACTACATCTTATTAGAGTGACACGCCTCTAGGATGGTTATCAAATGATGGTAATCCCCCTTCTAGCAAGGCGCCACGTGCATGGTAAGGGACATCTAGCTGCACGAGGGCTCGACAACGCACCAATAATTGACTAACGTCTTGGTGCGTTGGAGCGGTGGCAACTGGCCTATGCCTTCCCGGATAGGGCTTGCCAGGCCTTCTTGGGGACGTGCTTGCTTCGGTCCGTGGCAGCTCTGGTGATGCTAGGTGCGGTTTGGCCTCACCCCTAGTTGTTGTATCAACCTTGCCGGTCTCTCCTAGCCAGCAAAGTATGCCTCTTTCGTATGATGGATTTATTGTCCTTGATGTGCTCCTTGACCGCAAGAAGAGCGGCTTATCTGTCTTGTCTTAGGCTTGGACGTGCTGCTAGGAGTGTGGTTCGTCACATGCCTGTGAGCAAGTCTTGTCAGCGAACGTGAATGTTCATCATACCGACAGTTAGTATATTCAACTACTCTTCCTATGCATCAGCCATTTGAATCGGTGATGGAAAAAATTTGGAGTGGAAACAAGGTATTTAGAGCAGACAATGCTACCTGCTGAAGCAGATATCTTGATGGTTACAGATTGCTCCTCACAGGAGGATTCAGAGACAGATGACCTTTCATATCCCCCCCTGAGGTGTATGCTCAAACTTGACAGAGTTATATTACTCATATCATGCATATGTTTTCTTGCATTGCTTAGTTTTTACATTATATACATAATATTGAATGCCAATTGCTTAGTTTAGACATCATATATGCGATTTCCAGCTACTTACTTGCTTAGTATATAAATCATATATTTGAATTATATCATACCATCATGTTTACATAGACAACATGTATGTGCATTATGGTGTGCCAACCTATTTAATAAAGACATCATATATTTATATCATCTCATCTTGTTTACATAGTCATCATGTTTTCAATTTGGTCATTTTATCCGTGAATTATATCATGCCATCATGTTTTGTAGCGACCAGACCTCAAACAGTCTGATCTCTGTGCATCAGTGTCATCCCTGGATCAGTAATGCTGACACGCAGATTACTTGAAGGATTTATAACAGAGTAGCAATCACACACTTATTACATCGATAGTCCAACGATGACTTTATTACAATAAATATGGCTAAAGGCCATCTAACACGATAACAGCGGAAGGCTTGGAAGATAAGTGAGTCCATCAACTCCAGCGCCATCACTGAGTATAGACCCACGACCTAAAAGGCATCTTACTCGTCAACTGAAAAGTCTGCAACATGAAACGTTGCAGCCCGAAAAACGGGTCAGCACGTGGAATATGCTGGCAAGGTAACACAAGAGAATGCAATGAAAGTAAAGCTATACTATATGCAATATTGCTGGTGGAAAGCTCTATGGTTAAGTTTTTGCGTAAAGCCAATTTTTCCCTACTTCAAAGGAATGCATTTTAATTAACTATCATGGTAGTTGAAACATCATTGAGAAGATAGACATCCTCTCAACCCCAATTAAAAGTAATCATTAAACCCAACAACATTAAATTAGAGTAACAGGTTGAGATGCACATGAAAATCCAAGTACTAGATACTCAAGACGTCCATAATCGGGGACACGGCTAATCATGATCAGTTTGTACACTCTGCAGAGGTTAGTGCACTTTTCCCACAAGACTCGATCGCCTCTGTTTGGTTTCTCGCACTGCATGGTGTTTGAGAAACGGATGACCGAGACATAGTCTTTCAGAAGCGCTAGCACCTTACGATCGGGTGGACCGTACCAACCTACAGCCCCTACATCTGCTAGTGCACCACTGTAAGAGTTTGCACGACTTACTCATACTATGCTAGAGCCCATAATAGCATTGTGGCTGCACACGGAAGTTTCTAGTATGAATAATCTCATGATCCCTTTGAGCCTGGGGGGCGGTCCAAAAGAAAACATGCAATCGCTCGAATACCCAGGTGCCTCAATCCACCCAGATGTGTATTAATGTTGCCACCTTAAGTTGAACCATTAATTAACAAACTCACATCTGTCATGGATTTCACTCACCCAATCCACGTCTACGAGCATAGCATGTCCTAACCGCAAACGTAGAAGTAACTCCCAAAGGTTTGTATGTAATGTAGGTAATAGGTACTATCTCAATCTACTTCCCAGTCCCACAAGTTAATTGATCCTACTCATGCAATGTGTGAGGGTTGAACTAATGCAATGAAAATTGGGTAATTGGAAAGTATGATCAAAGTGTTACTTGCCTTGCCGATGATCCGCAAAACCTAGAGACTCAAAGTAGCAAGCGACGCACTCCGGGTACTCTATCGCAATCAAACAAGCATACAATAAGTACTTAACTAATGCACGGGTAAAACTCAAATAAGAGATCTAACCAGAAAGTACAACTTAAGGACTCCGGTTTGCAAAAAGAATCAACTCGAAAGAAGCAATGAAACTCAAACTGCAAAAGAAACGAGCTCCGGTTTACTAGTTGTCCTAAAGTCAAATTTTACAGTAGCCAAAACTTTGTTCCAATTGGTCTAACATAAAGAGGGCTTCGAGACGAAGATCTGGGATTTTGAATCACCTGATTCCGACTCTCGAGCGAAAAGAAAAACGCGAAACAAGATCAGGGCAGAAATCGCGATCGGAATAACCGCGGATAAATACCCCGAAAAAGAAAAACGACGAACAGGCTAACGACCGAACGTTCGCTGTCTGCGGTTAACTAACGAAAACCATTCGTTAAAACGAACGTACGAACGATTGTCCGATAATTAACTAAACCGGCAAAAAAAACCGAACCGATCTATTCTAAAAAATAAAAAAACAGATCTAGGTTTTCCTAAAACAAAACCGATCGGTTAAACGGGAAAAAACCGAGAACTACCTCGGGCAACAACTCCGGCGGAACTCCGGCGGGATTCCGGCGGGGCTCCGGCGGCGGCGGCGCGGCACGGCGGGCGGCGCGGCGGCGGGCAGCGCGGCGGCGGCGGCGATGGGTGGCGGCGGCGGCTGGCTCTGGCGCTAGGGTTTGGCGCTGGCGGGCTGAGCGTAATGGGCCGGCTCTAGCGCTATATAAAGCCCAGAGTCCCAGTCCTTCACGAGTCTAAGTCGGTTTCCTATTGTTATTTTAAAGAGTCCTGACGCAGAAATACTAACGAAAGGAATACCAAACGGACTCCAAAATTCTCGAAATAAATTTTCGCCGTCCTCTAATAATATTTAGGACAAAGTGAACATTTTTCCCGGAGCTCAATGCAATTTTGAAAAACACGTATTTTTCCTATGCAAATAAATCCGCAAATAAATCCAGAAAATACCAAAAGTGATTTTAACATTTTTCCTCCAATTTTTCTGTTATTTTGGAGAAGTCATATTATCTCCGCTCATAAATTTTATTTAGAAATATTCTTAGGAGAGAAAAATAATTAGAATCACACTGTCCTTGTACCGGTATTCGAGCGAACTCAAATACGAAAACGGTAAAATCCCCAACTCTCTCCGTAGGTCCTTGAGTTGCTTAGAATTTCGAGGAACGCCACGAACAAAAAATTGAAAACATGAAATGCAATTATGATCTATGTATATCATTCCAAATTGAAAATTTGGGATGTTACAAACCTACCCCCCTTAGAATGAATCTCGCCCTCGAGATTCGACTTGGCTAGAGAACAGGTGTGGGTGGTCCTTGCGTAGATCATCTTCTCGTTCCCAGGTGGCTTCTTCCTCGGTGTGGTGACTCCACTGAACTTCGCAAAACTTGATAACCTTACTCCGGGTAACTCTGCTCGAAAATTCGAGAATCTTAACAGGCTTCTCCTCGTAGGTCAGATCACTGTCCAACTGAATTGCTTCCAGGGGTACGGTGTCTCTAAGCGGTATATCAGCCATCTCCGCGTGGCACTTCTTAAGTTGTGAAACGTGAA
Organism: Secale cereale; assembly: GCA_902687465.1. Lineage (NCBI taxonomy): Eukaryota > Viridiplantae > Streptophyta > Magnoliopsida > Poales > Poaceae > Secale > Secale cereale. The sequence continues at coordinate 233,656,030 of LR738712.1, forward strand.
ACACGCCGTGCACTCCTAACTATCCTTCGGGCAACTCCAACTTGTGGGCAACCTCTCCCATGCGTTCCATAACACGGTAAGGTCCCACAAATCTCGGGACTAACTTCCCTTTAACTCCGAAACGTTTAACTCCTCGCAGAGGCGATACTCTCAGGTATGCTCTATCCCCGATCTCATAGGTTATCTCTTTGCACTTCGAGACTGCATAACTCTTCTGCCTGGACTGAGCTACCTTCAGTCTATCACGGATCAACTTTACCTTCTCCTCAGACTCTTTGATTAAGTCTGGTCCAAACAACTATCGGTCTCCAACTTCATCCCACGACAACGGTGTTCGGCATCTCCTTCCATACAATGCCTCGAACGGTGCCATCTTCAAACTGGCTTGGTAACTGTTGTTGTATGAGAACTCTGCATAGGGCAAGTTGTCATCCCAACTAGATCCATAATCTAATGCACAGGCTCTTAGCATATCCTCTAAAATCTGATTGACTCTCTCCGTCTGTCCATCTGTCTGCGGATGAAATGCTGTTCTAAACTCTTGTCTGGTACCCAAAGTTTCATGTAACTGATTCCCGAACTTTGAGGTAACCTGGGTTCCTCTTTCTGATACGATGCTCCTCGGAACTCCATGCAGACATACAATTCTGGTCATGTATATCTTAGCCAACTTTGCACTGGTATATGTGGTTTTCACAGGAATAAAGTGGGCTACCTTCGTTAATCGGTCTACTACTACCCAGATTGAATCATATCCTGCTTTGGTCCTAGGAAATCCGGTGATAAAATCCATGCCAAGCTTCTCCCAGTTCCATTCGGGTATTGGCATAGGTTGTAACAATCCTGCTGGCTTCTGATGTTCTGTCTTTACTCTTTGACACACATCACAAACTGCTACATACTCTGCGATATCCTTCTTCATACTGGCCCACCAGAAAATATCCTTCAAATACAAATACATCTTAGTATTTCCTGGGTGAATCGAGTGTGGTGAATCATGGGCCTCCTGTAAAATCAACTTTATAGAGGTAATCTCCTTGTCAGCTTTCTGAGCTTTTCTGATTTTATCCATCAGGGTAGACTGGATTTCTAGTGTTGCTACATAGCCTCTCAGAACTATCTCCAAACGTAGTTCTCGTAGGTCCTCGGCTAACTCCTTTGGAAACTCCTCAATCATCAGGGTATTGACATGACTCTTACGGCTTAGCGCATTAGCTACTACGTTAGCCTTTCCGGGATGATAATGCAATTTCATGTCATAATCCTTAATGAGTTCCAGCCATCTCCTTTCCCTAAGATTCAACTCCTTCTGAGTGAATATATACTTCAAACTCTTGTGATCCGTATATACTTCACAATGCTTTCCAATAAGAAAATGTCTCCACGTCTTCAATGCATGCACTACGGCTGCTAATTCCAAATCGGGGGTGGCATAGTTCATCTCATGAGGTTTCAGTTGTTGTGAAGCATACGAAACAACTCTCCCTTCCTGCATCAGAACTGCTCCTAGTCGTCGACGTGAAGCGTCGCAATACACCTCATAATCCTTATGTTGATCTGGCAGAATCAACAGAGGGGATGAGACCAAACGTTTCTTTATTTCCTGGAAACTGGCCTCACATTCTTCGGTCCAACTAAACTTGGTGTCCTTATTTAACAACTCCGTCATAGGCTTCGCAATCTTTGAGAAATTCTCAATGAATCTCCGGTAGTATCCTGCAAGTCCAAGAAAACTCCGGATCTCTCCAACTGTTGTCGGTGCTTCCCAATTTGTCATGGTGTCCACCTTAGCGGGGTCTACTGCTATTCCTTCTCCGGATATAACATGTCCAAGGAATCCGACTTCCTTCAACCAAAACTCACATTTGCTAAACTTGGCATATAACTAATGTTCTCTGAGTTTCTCCAATACCAATCGCAAATGCTCTACATGCTCCTCTTCATCCTTCGAGAAGATCAAAATATCGTCTATGAACACTACGACGAACTTATCCAAATACTCCATAAACACTTTGTTCATCAGGTTCATAAAGTATGCCGGTGTGTTTGTCAGACCAAACGACATAACGGTAGACTCATACAACCCATACCTAGTGGTAAAGGCCGTCTTAGGTATATCCTGCTCTCGGATCTTCAATTGATGGTACCCTGATCGCAGATCGATCTTGGAAAAGACCTTAGCTCCTTGCAATCTATCGAACAGATCATTGATCATCGGTAATGGGTACTTGTTCTTGATCGTTACTTCATTCAATCCTCGGTAATCAACAACCATTCTTAACGATCCATCCTTCTTCTCCACTAGAAGTACTGGCGAACACCAAGGCGAAGAACTTGGGCGTATGAATCCTTTATCCAGTAACTCCTTAATCTGCTTCTTAATTTCCTCCAAATCCTTTGCGGGCATCCTATAAGGTCTCTTAGAAATTGGCCCGGTGCCTGGCAAAAGTTCAATCAAAAACTCTATATCTCTATCCGGTGGCATGCCAAGTAGTTCTTCTAGAAACACACCCGGATAATCCTTCACTACTGGCACTTCCTCCTAAACAACTCCTGACAAGGAATTTGACCTACTCCTCTTTGACTCAAGCCGGGATACATACTTGATCCTTCTTCCTTCCGGCGTAGTAAGCAAAATGGTCTTGGTGGCACATTCAATATTCCCTTCATACTTAGATAACCAATCCATGCCTAATATCACATCCAGTCCTCGAGATTCCAATACTATTAGGTCGGAAGGGAAAATGTAATTACCAATCCTTAGGGGCAACTGATCACACCATGACTTAGCCATATACTCCGCTCCTGGTGAGGTTACTAACATGGGCAATCTAAGGGCTTGGGTCGGCAGCTTATACTTATCCACGAATCCCCTTGAAATGTATGAATGCGATGCACCAGTATCGAAAAGAACGAGTGCAGTAAAGGACTTAACTAAGAACTTACCTATAACTGCATCTGGTTGCTCCTCTACTTCCTCCACAGTCACGTGGTTCACTTGCCCTTTGTTGAATGGGTTGGGCTTCTTCCCGACGCTTCCATTAACGTTCCCATTCTTAACTTCTGGGCATTCATTGGCATAATGTCCATTCTTCCCGCACTTGTAACAAGTGACATGGCTAAAATCCCTCTTGGTGGGTGTGGACGGCGTAGGGCGGTTGTGGTTTCCATTGGCTCCATTCCCGTTCCCATTGCCATTCTTGGTGCCATTGTGATTGTGCGAGCTACTTCCTCCATGGGTATGCTCAAACTGTCCTACCGCTTTAGGGGTAAAGCGGGGCTTCTGCTGAGCTCCAGAGTTATGCTTTCCATGCCCATACTTCCTCTTGCGACTCTCAATCTGTTGATGCTTCCTTTCAATCATTAGCGCGCGGTCAACGAACTCCTAGTAATTATTAAAAGTTGCCACCATCAACTGTACACTCATCTCATCATTCAGCCTTTCCATGAATCTCTCCTGCTTCTTGGCATCTGTGGCCACATCATCCGGGGCATAACGAGATAGGGTACTAAACTCATCCACGTACTGTGCCACAGTACGATTCCCTTGGCGCAAATTGCGAAACTCCTACTTCTTCATACTCATGGCTCCAGTTGAGACATGGGCGGTACGAAAAGCTTGCTGAAACTGATCCCAAGTCACATTGGCTATGGGTAAGTGGTTGTGTAATTCTCCCACCATGCTGCGGCTGGTCCACACAACTAGTGTGCGGAAAATCGCACCTTCTCGGCATCCGAGCAATTGGCGGTGGTCAAGTCCCTTCCAATCTTGCGTAGCCAGTCATCAGCCACTATTGGTTCGATGCTGCTAGCAAACACGGGTGGTTGCAACCCTAAGAAACGTGTCAGGTTGTCCACATGTGGTGGTGGTGGTGGAGGGTTGTTGTTGTTGTTCTGGTTGTTCTGAGTGTTCTGGACAAGAAGTTGCATCAGGGTGTTCTGCTGCAGGATCAACTGGGTGAGCTCAGGGGGAAACTAAAATTCACATCTTGGAGGCATCTGATGGGTGTAGAGGGAAGAAATTAGAATAGAAAAGAGGTCTAAGGGAAAATCACTACCCATATGCACAAGAGACAAACACACAATCATATCACACCTATCAATCTCAAACAAGGTCTTACAAATCTAACGATCGTTACAAAAGTGCTCTAAATCTAGTATATGGAGGTAACTACTAGTCACAGGGTGGTCATCTAAAAATATTGATCGGCAGAGGATTCCATAATATCTTCTCCAGCTTCATCTTCATAGTCTTCGTCCTTGCTATCCTTAGCTTCAGAATCTGTGTCATCTATAATGATATAGTCTTCCGATGGAATCTCCTTGGGTTCTTCTTCCTCGTCTTCTTCTCCCATAAGTATTCCTAATTTCCGGGTCAAATCATCATTCTTCTCCACAAGTATTTTCATCTCCTCCTCATATCCGTCGTGTGTAGACTTGAGTTCTTCTTCTAGCTGCAAATTTCTATTTAGGTCTTTCTTCAAATCTACCATCCCAGCACACATGTGGTGCTCCTGGCGACGAATGTGATGGTTCAACTCTTGGATGAATGCTGCAATGGATATACCCTTCCGGGTACTGATCATATCCCAATTCTCATCTCGGGGTCCACAAATCTGGTAGATGGTGTCCTTTAGCTCCTGCTGGTAGACTTCTCCAATCCTTCCCATAGCAATGTGGGCTGCCATGCTCCTTCCTAAGCTCCATGTAGGCGCATTAAAGGAAAATGATATGAGTAAGGTGACGGATGCGAACGTCCTTCCTGGAACTTGAGCTTGAATCAACCAACGCTCCTCCTCAGGTAGAGTGGCATTGTAGGTTCCGGAGAAACTTGGTAATCCAATGTTGAGATATCTTGTGACTTCCTTCAGGTGTCGTCCAAATGGCGTGTCATCATCCGGTTGCATGAACTTGTGCTTTGCTTCCACCATCCTAAAGAGTAGAAAAGATGAGGAGTCAGAAAAGAGAAGAGTGAATTGTGCTCTAGGGCTTGTCTTAGTGGTCGTGTCCTACAGTCAGCGTGTGCTCTGATACCATCTTGTAGCGACCAGACCTCAAACTGTCTGATCTCTGTGCATCAGTGTCATCCCTGGATCCGTAATGCTAACACGCACAGTACTTGAAAGATTTATAACAGAGTAGCAATCACACACTTATTACATCGATAGTCCAACGATGACTTTATTACAATAAATATGGCTAAAGGCAATCTAACACGATAACAGCGGAAGCCTTGGAAGATAAGTGAGTCCATCAACTCCAGCGGCATCACTGAGTATAGAAACATGACCTAAAAGGCATCTTACTCGTCGTCTGAAAAGTCTGCAACATGAAACGTTGCAGCCCGAAAAACGGGTCAGCACATGGAATATGCTGGCAAGGTAACACAAGAGAATGCAATGAAAGTAAAGCTATACTATATGCAATATAGCTAGAGGAAAGCTCTATGGTTAAGTTTTTGCGTAAAGCCAATTTTTCCCTACTTCAAAGGAATGCATTTTAATTAACTATCATGGTAGTTGAAACATCGTTGAGAAGATAGACATCCTCTCAACCCCAATTAAAAGTAATCATTAAACCCAACAATATTAAATTAGAGTAACATGTTGAGATGCAGATGAAAATCCAAGTACTAGATACTCAAGACGTCCATAACCGGGGACACGGCTAATCATGATCAGTTTGTACACTCTGCAGAGGTTTGTGCACTTTTCCCACAAGACTCGATCGCCTCCGTTTGGTTTCTCGCACTGCATGGTGTTTGAGAAACGGATGACCGAGACATAGTCTTTCAGAAGCACTAGCACCTTACGATCGAGCGGACCATACCAACCTACACCCCCTACATCTGCTAGTCCACCACTGTAAGAGTTCGCACGACTTACTCATACTATGCTAGAGCCCATAATAGCATTGTGGCTGCACATGGAAGTTTCCAGTATGAATAATCTCATGATCCCTTTGAGCCTGGGTGGCGGTCCAAAAGAAAAACAGGCAATCGCTGGAATACCCAGGTGCCTCAATGCACCCAGATGTGTATTAATGTTTCCACCTTAAGTTGAACCATTAATTAACAAACTCACATCTGTCATGGATTTCACTCACCCAATCCACGTCTACGAGCATAGCATGTCCTAACATCAAACGTAGAAGTAACTCCCAAAGGTTTGTATGTAATGTAGGTAATAGGTACTACCTCAATCTACTTCCCAGTCCCACAAGTTAATTGATCCTACTCATGCAATGTGTGAGGGTTGAACTAATGCAAGGAAAACTGGGTAATTGGAAAGTATGATCAAAGTGTTACTTGCCTTGCTGATGATCCGCAAAACCTAGAGACTCAAAGTAGCAAGCGGCGCACTCCGGGTACTCTATCGCAATCAAACAAGCATACAATAAGTACTTAACTAATGCACGGGTAAAACTCAAATAAGAGATCTAACCAGAAAGTTCAACTTAAGGACTCCAGTTTGCAAAAAGAATCAACTCGAAAGAAGCAACGAAACTCAAACTGCAAAAGAAACGAGCTCCGGTTTACTAGTTGGCCTAAAGTCAAATTTTACATTAGCCAAAACTTTGTTCCAGTTGATCTAACATAAAGAGGGCTTCGAGACGAAGATCTGGGATTTTGAATCACCTAATTTCGACTCTCGAGCGAAAAGAAAAACGCGAAACAAGATCAGGGCAGAAATCGCGATCGGAATAACTGCGGATAAATACCCCGAAAAAGAAAAACGACGAACAGGCTAACGAACGAACGTTCGCTGTCTGCTGTTAACTAACGAAAACCGTTCGTTAAAATGAACATACGGACGAACGTCCGCTAATTAACTAAACCGGCGAAAAAAACCGAACCGATCTATTCTAAAAAATAAATAAAAACAGATCTAGGTTTTCCTAAAACAAAACCGATCGGTTAAACCGGAAAAAACCGAGAACTACCTCGGGCAACAACTCCGGCGGAACTCCGGCAGGATTCCGGCGGGGCGAGGCGGCGGGGCTCCGGCGGCGGCGGCGACGGGTGGCGGCGGCGGTGGGCGAGCGAGGCGGCAGCGGCTGGCTCGGGCGCTAGGGTTTCGGCGCTGGCGGGCTGAGCGTAACGGACCTGCTTTGGCGCTATATAAAGCCCAGAGTCCCAGTCCTTCACGAGTCTAAGTGAGTTTCATATTTTTTTTATTTTTTAAAAAGAGTCCCGGCGCAGAAAAACTAACGAAAGAAATACCAAACGGACTCCAAAATTCCCGAAATAAATTTTCACCGTCCTCTAATAATATTTAGGACAAAGTGAACATTTTTGCCGGACCTAAATGCAATTTTGAAAAATGCGTATTTTTCCTATGCAAATAAATCCGCAAATAAATCCAGAAAATACCAAAAGTGATTTTAACATTTTTTCTCCAATATTTATGTTATTTTGGAGAAGTCATATTATCTCCGCTCATATATTTTATTTAGGAATATTCTTAGGAGAGAAAAATATTTAGAATCACACTGTCCTCATACCGGTATTCGAGCGAACTCAAATACGAAAACGGTAAAATCCCCAACTCTCTCTATAGGTCCTTGAGTTGCTTAGAATTTCGAGGAACGCCACGAACAAAAATGCAAAAACATGAAATGCAATTATGATCTATGTATAACATTCCAAATTGAAAATTTGGGATGTTACATGTTTCCATAGACAACATGTATGTGAATTATGTCATGCCATCCTATTTCATAAACACATCATATAGTTCTATCATGCCATCATGTTTACAGTGATCATATTTTGAATTATGTCTTTCTATCATGTTTAGTAAACCATCATATATCTGAAATTGTATCATGCTATCTTGTTTAGTTAGCCATCATATATGTGAAACTGTGTCATGCTATCCTGCTTGGTTAGACAACATAAGGGTGAATTATTTCATTCCCTCTTTTATTCCCCACTATCGATTGCACCTGTCTATCATACAGTGTTTGTACATTTAATTACTTCTCTTGTTTATCATCCATTTCAATTGAGGTGGTGATGGAAAAATCTAGGGGATTAACAACATGGTCTTTCGAAAAGACAATGCTACTCGTCGATGCAGATACAAGCACGGTTGTACTTGCCCAAGAACCAGCCCTACCACACATAAACCATACTAGCGCAGATTGTAACCCTACCTAGTTGGACAGAGAACCAACTACACCCCTTGTAATTCCAACCCCGGCAGATAGTAACCCATCTCCAATTGACACTACACCATCTGAACCATAGAGCACCCAAACACGAGCAGTTAGTAAGACCATTGCACTGCCCGAAGGACGAGGACCACCACTACGAACCCCAACTCAACACTTAAAGCCGTTGAACAATTGTTCTCAGGTCATGTTCCGTAGCTATAGTTCATACACCTTTGCTCTTGCATCACTGTATTTACTCATACCAACTAATTTCTAATTTGACGGATGCAATTGAAACTCCAGTGGTACAACATGTATGTTTTAAACCTGTTTCTTTAACTGGTTTGTTGTTGTAACTTGCACTATGTTGATTTCAGTTTCAATTGAATAAACAATTATGTTATCATGTCATGCACATTACAAGTGTTGTTAGTGATGTGTAGTTTCCGACACTTCTTTCTATCTATACTGCTTTGTCTTCAACATATATGCTTTGAATTGTGTCTCTATCTTTTATTTGCCAACATAAACAAGAATGATATAGACAATGTAGTTACCATAGTACATAGACATATGTTTGTTCCATGTTGTTATCCTGTCCACTTTACAAGTGAAATGTTTTTATCAAAATGAGTAGCATATTCAACATGCTAAACCAGTGATGTGTCTGCTTGTTTCTCTTTTAGAATGTGGAGAAAATATTGGAGATGAGCACACCATTACGGAATGGTAACGGAAGTAATGCCGATAAGGTACAAGATACCGAGACATCCCTGTTGGTCTTCAAGAAAGATGATAAAAACTCTCATGAAGACAGTGAGACAACACCAAAGTCATGTCCTGATGTAGTGTTCGAGTTATTGGCCACTAATACTGGAACAAGCTCTTCGAACTCGATGCCTGAATCAGTTCAACTTCTTGAGTCTCAACTACAAGTAGAAAGACATCAATCAGCTATGCTGCGAGAAGAAGCCGAAGGATTGAGGAAGTCCCTGCAGAATTCAGATGCGTACTTTCTGGTGCAACCACAAGAGCTGGTGGATTTAAGCGGAAAACAAGAGAAAGCTAATAAGCTTGTTAGGCTTCATGCCAGCATGGTGGGCGATACATCTCCAACGTATCTATAATTTTTTATTGTTCCATGCTATTATTTATGATGTATTAGATGTTTAATGGGCTTTTTCATACACTTTTATATAATTTTTGGGACTAACCTACTAACCCAAAGGCCTAGTCCAGATTGCTGTTTTTTGCCTGTTTCAGGGTTTTGCAGAAAAGGAATATCAAACGGAGTCTAAACGGAATGAAACCTTCGGGGGAGATATTTTTGGAGAAAATCACGCACGGGAGGCTTGAGAACCACGTCAGGGGAGCCACGAGGTGCCCACGAGGATGGGGGCGCGCCCCTTGCCTCAGGGGGCCCTCGTGAGGCCCCCGGTGTCCTCCTTCCTCCTATATAAGCCTACGTACCCCGAAACCATCAGAAACAGAGAGAAAACCCTAATTCCACCACCATAACCTTCTGTTCCCACGAGATCCCATCTTGGAGCCTGTTCTGGAGCTCCGCCGGAGGGGGGACCCATCACGGAGTGGTTCTACATCATCATCATCGCCCTCACCATGAGTTGTGAGTAGTTTATCACAGACCTTCGGGTCCATAGCTAGTATGTAGATGGCTTCTTCTCTCTCTGGATCTCAATAGAAAGTTCTCCTCGGTCTTCGAGGAGATCTATTCGATGTAATCTCTTTTTTCGGTGTGCTTCTCGAGATCCGATGAATTGTGAGTTTATGATCAAGATTATCTATAAGAAATATTTGGTTCTTCTCTGAACTCTTTATGTGTGCTCATAATATCCTTGCAAGTCTCTTCGAATTATTGGTTTGGTTTGGCCTACTAGATCTATAGTTCTTGCAATGGGAGAAGTGCTTGGCTTTGGGTTCAATCATGCGATGTCCTTTCCTAGTAACAGTAGGGCCAGCAAGGCACGTATTGTATTGTTACCATCAAGGATAAAAACATGAGGTTTATATCATATTGCTTGAGTTTATCCCTCTACATCATGTGATCTTGCTTAAGGCGTTACTCTGTTCTTATGAACTCAATACACTAGATGCATGCTAGATAGCTATCGATGTGTGGAGTAATAGTAGTAGATGCAGGCAGGAGTCGGTCTACTTGTCTTGTACGTGATGCCTATATACAATGATCATGCCTAGAAAGTCTCATAATTATTCGCTTTTCTATCAATTGCTCGACAGTAATTTGTTTACCCACTGTAGAATATCGCTATCATGAGAGAAGCCACTAGAGAACACTATGGCCACCGGGTCTATTCTCAACATATCAATCTACATCTACTTTTCTTTTTCCGCTTTTCCTTTCTGTTCTTATAAACAAAAATATCAAAAATATAAAATATCATCTCTAACAGATCTCACCTTCGTAAGTGACCGTAAAGGGATTGACAACCCCTTATCGCGTTGGCTGGGAATTTCTTATTTGTTTGTGCAGGTGCGAGGGACTCGCGCGTGGTCTCCTACTATATTGATACCTTGGTTCTCAAAAACTGAGGGAAATACTTATGCTACTGTGTTGCATCTCCCTTTCCTCTTCGTGGGAATACAACGCAAGCTCGAGAAGTAGCAGTGGGTACCCAGAATATTGTCTCTTGAGCTCTTCTAAAGTGGTTTAAGATCTGGACTTCTTTTGCTACGGCATTTATTTGCACCGGTTGCCCACTTTGATGCCTAGTGTATGTAAAATGATGCTTTGTTCCTTATATTTGCATTGCTGGCCAACTTTGATGACAGTGGATGTAATCTGTGTAATCGCCGTAATATCCTAGCGTTACTTTCTTGCTTATTTATTTTCTTAGTCTTGTTTATTTGTTTGCTTATGCTACTAAAGTTCTTTTTCCTCAGTTTCCTACTAGCTGCAATAAAAATAGTCCACATATGTGCCATTCTAACCACGGCCTTCCTACGGGCCGTAGGATCCATTGTCATATGGGTCGTGCAATCCATGGGCCTCCTATGGGCCTTACTATAAGTGGGCCTATTATGGGCCTACTGACCCATGGGCTTCTTGTGGAACATAGGATCTGGGCCATACAGATAGTGGATCAAAGTTGGAATACGATTTGTGCCATAAATGGGCCAGAATCAGAACCGAATGTTTGTGGGCTCAGGTCATAATGGGTTGGTAACATCCCGAAAGACGACACATGCCTAATTCAATAGATAGTCATAACGGGTTGTTAATGGGCTGTAATACATGACATGATCAATGAAGCCCAATTTGTTTACATGCCACAGAGGGCTGAGTGTGACCACAGACTGTGTTTGGCCCATTAGAGGAACGTGACAGTAAGAAACCGTATGTAATGACAATCTGGAAATGAGCCCAAGAATAATTGGGTCGTTAGAAGGCCAAAAGATAGTACGATCTAGAAATGGCCCAACTGAGTAATCGGCCATTAATGGGCATAAAGAAAATTACTCGTGATTATGGCACTGCTAGGGAAAAGCCTAGCAGTAGTGCTGGGTTTTGGCCTATCAGTGGCGCGGGTAGCCGCGCTACTGATATTATGCTACAGCTAAATGCCAGCAGTAGCGTTGGTCTACTCGCACTACTGGTATACGTACTTAGTAGTAGCGCATTTTCCATAAAGTGCTACTGGTAAATACTACCAGCATGTTTTGCAGAAAGCACTACTACTATTATTAAGTATTCTATTTGTTTTTCATTTTATGTCGTATTCATACACCATTATAAAAGTTTTCATACAATAGCAATTTAGAGATTGTTTTTACATCATAATGAGTTATTACATCGCTGGGTGAAAGAACGGTGGATTAGTTTCAAGTTGATGGATCCTAAGTGACCAAGTCATGGATTATCGTGATAATCCATGACTTGGTCACTTAGGATCCATCCACTTGAAACTAATTCGTGGTTCTTTCAGCCAATGATATAATAACTCATCATCATCATCATTTCATGGACAACATATCATCGTAATACATCATTGTCCTATACCAACTCCTCATGATCATCATTTTCGTCAATGAGACATCATATAACAAGTTGGTCACTAGTCATAATCACAACACCTCCTCCTCCTCATCATCATCAACTCTAACACATTGTAGCACATAATAACACATTCTACCTAGGACATACTCCTCACTCGTAGGACCTACTACCCTCTCTTAGGTAAAATACCATAAAACAACATAGGCACTGACTCTCCATTATGGAGAATGGACATTATCCTGTCTCCAATTCTTGCGCTTCGCACAATGTCGCTTCCAGGTACCTCCCTACGATTGACCATAGATTTTTCTCAATCTTTGATTGTCATGTCTTCATCGGTTTTAGAAATCCGGTATGAACAGCAGTGATGCGTAGGATGACCTAGCCGTAAGCTCATAACATCAAGGAGACCTTTCGGAAACATCAGATGAGGCACGCAATCCTTCAGGATTTTCTGTTGAAAAACATAGGAATAACTTCGTAGTTAGCAATGTAGTTCAGTTTTAGAAGAATTTATGCAAAAGATGTAGGGATGTCGTAATAGTAAAAAACCTTACCATGTCATCTCCATGGATGTTACCGTAGTTCAACAGGTGCACTAGTGGCACATATTAACCATCATGTCCAGGAGTTTGATAATAGATATTGTAATTCTCAAGATCAATGATAAATGAGATGAGATGATATTTTTCCTAATAAGTTAATTATGTGCCATCTTTGTAGTAGATGTCAGGATCACCAAGATTCAAGGTGCAAGCATACCCTTACGGAAATCATACGTCTTGCAAAGTGCTTCCGAATTCGAGCAACCAAAATGGGATACACTCTATGAATTGTATCGATTTACATGTAAATTATAACCATGATGGGTCCTTAGATGAACTATCTTCGTCTCCATGTTTCCATGATCCTCAAAATCGATCATCTGCAACACATAGCATCTTGCATGGCATGGGATAAGCTAGTCGAATTGTAAAAGACAAAAATTGCACGTTGAAGAAGCGGAAGTCGTGCTTAATTACGAAAAAACACTTGTGGTCATTGCGTACCATTTCAACATCGAAGGTATCCTTGGGATTAATACTGAAGCGCCGACCTTCTACCAGGTAAGGCCTATTGCACACACCCCCGTCATCGCTGCACCAGTCGCATTCCGGGAGCCTATCATCATCGGGCGACATTTCTTTTGTTCATAATTCAAAGATTAAACTTCTAAAATCAAATATATGTACTCCAAAACTAAATTCAATCATTATTATTCATCACGGGTTGACTATCTGGGCCACTCAATATTTCCTACATATTATAGCACAAGTCATGCCAAAATTCGCGGAAAAATCCGGCATGAACTTTGCTAAAAAAATGACATATCGAGCACCTGAAATTTGCCGGAGCGGAAATTAATCAACACTCCGGCAAAACATAGGCCACTCGGAGGTGTTCCCTGCAAACATGGCCACTTGGGTAAACACATATTCTATTTGAGCAAAACTAGAGATACATGTTTATATCTACATCATATGAGCATTCAAACTTGATGCTCATTGCATTTCAATGGTTGAAAATACGAACAAAAACATTTCAAAATATCTTATATATAATCCTAACATAACTAAATTTGTCAATATAGGTCTCTCTCTGTAAACTAGTTCTATTAAACACTTACTAAATAAACTAGTTCTATTAAGTACTTACTAAATAAACTAGTTCTATTAACCACTTACTAAACAAACTAGTTCTATTCAGCACTTACTATAAATAAACTAGTTCTATTAACCACTTACTAAATAAACTATTTGAATTAAACACTTACTAAAAAACAATAAACAACTGCATTATAAAAGAACAAATCAGTGAGGAGAGATGGAGGGAGGCAGGATGGAGTAGGGGGTGGGAGGAGGGAGGAGGAGGAGGGAGGAGAGAGGAGG
>LR738712.1:233670203-233696551 GCA_902687465.1 Secale cereale
AGGAGGACAGTGGGAGGAGGGCTGCCGTCGGAGGGCTTGGCCGGAGGAGGAGGGAGGAGGGTCACAGCCGGAGGAGGGAGGAGGGCACGGTCAGAGGAAGAGGGAGGGGGCACAGTTTTAGGAGGTGGGAGGAGGGCGCATAACGAGGAAGGAGGAGCGAGGATGACGACGGCAATGCGGCTACGGGGGAGGGCCAAACGTCGGCGGCGGCAGACGATGGGGTGCGTGGTAGAGTGAGAGTGGGAGTGGGGGGGAGTGAGGGAGGGCGATGTCGAGAAGATAAACTACATAGTAGTAGCGCATGTTCGTGAAAGCGTTGCTGCTAAACTAACTAGCAACAACGCATTTCAAACGAAAGCACTATTACTATACTTAGCCTGGTGGCAACGTTGGGCTAATTTTAATAGTAGCACCCTTTGTCCCGGCCGTGCTACTACTATGTACATAGCAGTAGAGTCCTCTGTTTTAACGCGCTACTGTTATGTAGCAGCAGCGCCTCATTTTATCCGGCGCTACTGCTAAAGTTATGTGTATAAGGTTTTGCCTAGTAGAGTGGGCAACTATCACCACGGGCCATTAAATGGCCTAAAGATAGAAAATGCATCATATGGGCCAGAAGAAACATGAGACGAAAGTGACAACAAGCTGAAATTATGTTGGACGTCCCACATGACACTACTGGGCCGAATTCAGAAAAACAATAATGGGTCGTGAGTTCACGGGCCGTGAATGGGCCATACGCGAGCAGGCCATTAATAGGCTTTCGCTAGTCCGACCCGTTAACTTTTGACAAAGTCAAATGGGCAGACCTTTTTAAATTAAATGGGCCCTTGGTTGGCCGAGCCACGTGTTGGCATGCCATAGGCGCGTCACGTCCATTCGCTAGATGACATATGTCCTAAGTGAGAGCTGACACGTGGTTTCTTCAGCCAATGAGAATTTTACACATGGAAAATCACCATTGGTCGGTGTTGTTAATGGGTTACCAGATACAAAGGTGAACCTGTTATCTTAACGGAGACCAGTTACAATGGATGCCACTTGTCGGTCACCCTTGACGAAAGCACTTCCATGATGCGACATTTATCATCATAGAAGTGGACACTTCGGTGATGATAATTTCAAAATTGTCATGGAACACTTCTACGACATCACATGTCTGACTATCTTGATTCTTTCATAAAATCATCATGGATGTACAAGCATGACAGAAATCATGACCTACTATGACAAACATGTATCATCATGGAAGTGTCTTTTTTTTAGTGAGTGCTTCTTATCGCACACACCGGAGAGCACCTCAAGTACGTGGTTCAGATGCATTTTCCTAGGCAAGAGGCAAACAACAACACTGCAAAAAATGAAGGGCTGCTTGCCGATCTCAGAATTAAAGTAGAGTTGGGAATAAGGAATTTGATCATCCGCAGAGATTCACAAATTGTAGTGAAGCAAGTTAACATAGATTATCATAGCCCATTGATGGAGGAGTATGTGGATGAAGTGAGGAAATTGGTGCCACATTTTGACGGTTTGCAAACTAATCACATGCCTATTGTGGAAAACAACATCGTTGATTACTTGTGAAGTGTGCCGCACAAAAGATCCCTGTGGAACAAGGAACATTTGTACTCCACTTGAATCAGCCATCAGTCAGCCCGTCAATGTGAGCCAGTAAGAGGAGAACATTAAATACCAGCAAGTTCTTCCTGCAAGATCTCCCAGAAGTCACAACCAGGAAGGTTGTTGCGAACAATGATACGGCAGTCAATGAGAAGCGTCCTCGCGCAGAGCCCATGGCCCTTCCTGCAGAGACCTGTGCTCCAATGCCCGAAGAGATGCCTTTAGTCCTTGTCGTCGAGCCACAAGCTCCAACGTGCGCACAACCCATAGACTATTTCCGTCAGATGGGAGAAATTCCCAATGAGCAAGAAGAAGCAGAAAAAGTAGCCCAGCAATCGAGTATATACCAGTTCGTAGATAACATTCTACACAGAAATAGAACTAATGGGGTGAAATTGAAGTGCATTTCCCGGGAAGATGGACTAAAGTTATTGGAGGAGATATATGGAGATATATGTGGCTCTCACATATGATCAAGAGCCCTTGTCGGCAAGGATTCAATTGGGCCACTACCCTCCAGGATACAACTGAACTAGTAACCAAGTGTGAAGCATGTCAGTTCCACTCCCAGAACATACATCATCCAGCTCAAGCTCTCCAAACAGTTCCACTCTCCTGGCCCTTATCGGTCTAAGGACTCGACATCTTGTGCCCTTCCCTCGTGTGACCAGGGGCTTTGAGTTCTGATATGTCGCCACTCACAAGTTCATAAAGTGGCCTAAGGTGGAGCCGGTGAGAAAGGTAACAACACAGTTAGGCATCAAGTTCTTCGAAGGACTAGTTTGCCGTTTTGGGGTCCCAAACCGAGTTATCACAAAAAATGGCACAAAGTTCACGAGCCGCACCTTCATGCAATATATCCAAGGCTTGGGACTAAGATCTGTTTTCCTTCCGTTGCTCGTCCAAGGAGAAAATGGTCAAGTATAACGAATGAATGCTGAAGTTTTGTGCGGGCTTAAGAGGAGGACTTTTGACAGGCTTCACAAGTGTGGAAGGTGCTGGCTTGATGAGATGCTGGTGGTTCTTTGGTCACTCATAATAACAACAAATAGAGCCACTGGCCAAATGCCCTTCTCCGTAGTTTATGGTGCAGAAGCAGCGTCCCCATGGAACTCACATACGGGTCACCTTGAGTGCTTGCCTATGATGAGGTACAACAAGAGCAGTTGCGGCCAGATGATGCAACGCTCCCTGAGGAAGATCACCTCCAGGATGTTATGCCGACCGCTCGCTACCAGCAAGCCCTGCACCGCTACCATAGCCGCAAAGTGCATGCCCGGAGCTTTGAGGAAGGTCACCTTGTTCTTCGGCATGTTCAATCTACCAAGGGATCAAACAAATTCACACCAAAGTGGGAAGGCCCTTATGTAGAACAAGTCACCACACCAGGCGCAGTCCCTCCAGGGATAGAGGATGGTATCAGAATGCAAAACTCATGGAATATTGAGCACCTTTGCAAGTTTTACCCGTAAGGAGCAGTTGTCGGGCCCGCTCCCGGCAACGCTTTTGTACAAGCTTTGTTGGCAAGACTTATAATCCTTTGAATAGATCTAGGCATTGACCCTGTGCATATGTGAATAAAGTTGAGTACTTTCCAACTCATGTTTATCTACATATTTTTGAATATATGCTTGCATACATGATGTTACGAACTACGCGCTTAAAACGTGGGAAGTAATGAGCCATCGCAGTTTTGTTCCATTATCTTCTCTTCTTTCTTTTCCTTATCAAGGAAAAGGTTTTCCCTCACTCACACATTGCTAGTGGGAGGAGTGATGATAGATGCTAGCGAGAGGTACGTAGGGACGCACCATGGCGAGTTGACAAGTACAAAAAAGAAGAGATAAATTGGATAACTTTAAAAATTTCTTTTCTAAGGATTCCTCCCTCTTGTGTTAACTTTTTTCCAATCGCATATGAGGAAAACTGCATGCAAGAAAACCTTAGCATGTTTTAGCTACGTCTGTGTCATGTCTTGAGCCTGCTCGACGGTGAAAACGGCTACACTTGTACATCTAAGGGGGAGCTTGCTGGTGGAAGCATTGCTAGTAGGCTCTCGGGGACTTATCCCTCAATGTGCCCATGGCAATTATGCGCCCTGGCATGTTCCTAAACAAACTCGGGAAGTAAACTATGCACATATAAGAAAAGGTGCAAGGGAGACATACTTGTTCATTTTTAATAAAGCAGATAAATTTTTTATTACATAAAAACTCGGTTACATTCTATTGGCCTTTCCTCCTAGGGTTTACTTCGAGTGCAAGGAGGGTAAGAGGTTGGCCTAGGCAAGGCTCGACTCATCCCCGCCATTGCTAGAAGGACGTTCCCTGGCAGAACTAGAGGGACGCGGGCCCGGCAGGAAGGATGAAGCCTGCAAATGATGGTGCTGTCGGTGATCACCTGGAGTCCGAGTCGACGTCTTCGGAGTTTACGACCATGAACTCGACGCCGCTGTCTTCACCATCTACTTCCTCCTCATTGTTGTCGCTCGAGGGGGAGCCTTCGCTGTCGCTCTATGTCGTGGTGGATGATCAAGATCACCTATGGGGCTACATGGCCCTTTATCGTTTGGTGGGGGGATTATCACGTTGCACAAAGAGCAGAGATAGCAGCACAACATGGTCTGGATACTCTTTTTTACCCAGGTTTAGGCCGCTAAGCAGCGTAATACCCTACTCCTGCTTTGGTGTATTGATCGGTGGGAGCATGGAGATGCGGAGCGCTGATGACCCAGAATTATAGGGCATTTATCGTAGTCCTTTCGATAAGTAAGAGTGTCAAACCCAATGAGGAGCAGAAGGAAATGACAAGTGGTTTTCAACAAGGTTTTTTCTGCAAGCACTGAAATTATCAGTAACAGATAGTTTCCTAGTAAGATAATTCGTAACGAGTAACAAGTGTAACAAAGGTGCAATAAGGTGGCACAATACTTTTTGTAGCAAAGCACAAGCTTGGACGAACTATTATATAAAGCAAAGCACTCCCGAGGACACATGGGAATTATTTTCAAGTTAGTTTTGATCATGCTTATATGATCCGTGTTCGTTACTTCGATAATTTGATATATCGGTGGACTGGTGCTTGGGTGATGTCCTTACTTGGACAAACCTCCCACTTATGATTAACCCCTCTCACAAGCATCCGCAACTACGAAATTAGAATTAAGGTAAATTTAACAGTAGCATTAAACATGTGCATTCAAATCAGCCCCTTACAAAGCAACACATAAATTAGGGTTTAAGCTTCTGTCACTCTAGCAACCCATCATCTACTTATTACTTCCCAATGCCTTCCCCTAGGCCCAAATAATGGTGAAGTGTCATGTAGTCGACGTTCACATAACACCAGTAGAGGAAAGACAACAAACATCTCATCAAAACATCGGACAAATACCAAATTCACACGATTACTTACAACAATACTTCTCCCATGTCCTCAGGAACAAATGTAACTACTCATGAAGGATATTCATATTCATAATCACAAGGGTATTGAGTAACATCAAGCATCTGAACATATGAGCTTCCACCAAATAAACCAACTAGCATCAACTACAAGGAGTGAACAATACTACTTACAACCCACATGTACCAATCTGTGATTTTTAGGCAAATATTGAATACAAGAGATGAACTAGGGTTTGAGAGGAGATGGTGCTGGTGAAGATGTTGAGGAAGATTGACCCTCCCTCTATGAGAGGATCTATGGAGATGATGATGGCTTTGATTTCACCCTCCCCGAGGATAGTTTTTCCGACAAAACAGCTTCACCGGAGCTCTAGATTGCCTCTACCCATGTTCCGCCTCGAGATGGCGGTGCTTCGTCCTGAAAGCTCCCTTCTCATTTTTTCCAGGTCCAAACCCTCCATCAAGAAGAAGATGGGGATCGGAAGATGGACAAGCGGCCCACAAGCCCTGGGCCGCGCCCCCAAGGCTTGTGGCCACCTGGTGGCTCCCCTTCAGGTTTTTATTAGCCCGGTTTTGTTATATATTCCAACGTAATTCTCCATAAATTTTTAGGACATTTGGAGTTGTGTCGAATAGGTATCTGAGATATGATCCTCTTTGGTCCATAATTCCAATTGCCGGCATTCTCCCTCTTAACGGAAATCTTGTAAAATAAGAGAGAAAAGGCATAAGTATTGTATCATATTGTGAGATAACAATCCATAACGCAATAAATATTAACATAAAAGCATGATGCAAAATGGATGTATTAACTACCCCAAGCTTAGACCTCGCTTGTCCTCAAGTGAAAGCCAAAATCAATAATCATGACCACATGTTTAGATATAGAGGTGTTGATACAATAAAATACATACATGAGTGCATCATGGTCATGTTTATAACAACAATATATATTGTCCTATAATTTCTTATTATAAAGTGATAATTGGTTCATAAAGTAAAGTATGAATCAGAAACCTTATTGAAAACTAACAAACTATGATATCAGTCAGTGAAGCAATTGAAATTTATCATAACATTGTAAAGATTCAATGTAAGAGCATTTATATAGTAAGTTCGCATACTCAACCATCTCTTAATCTTTCATAATTGCTAACGCGCACGCAGTACTTATGAGATCAAAGCTTCAATCGAACACATAGGAAGATAGGGGCTTTTAGTTTCGCGTCCCAATGATTTACCTCAAGGGTAATGTCAACAATAATGATTTACCTCTAGTATTAAGCCAGACATGAAAAGATAGGCCGTTCGCAGAGGGAAACGGAGGTTGTCATGCGATTTTTGGTTGGATGCATGAAATCTTAATGCAAAAGAACGTTACTTTGTATTGCCACTTGTGATGGAGACCTTTACTATGCAGTATGTCGCTTTTATTTCTTCCCAATCACAAGACCATACAAAGTTTATGTTCCTCACACTAAAAGATATCACATATTTAGAGAGCAATTTTTATTGCTTGCATCGATGAAAACTAACACGAAGGATCTTACTCAATCCATAGGTAGATATAGTGGACTCTCATGGAAAAACTAGGTTGAAGTTTTTTTATATATAATCTATTTTTTCCTCTTTCTTTCCTTCCCAAGATCGAAGGACGAAAGTAAAGACCTCAAGTCAAAACTAAACTTTATTATATAACTCTCACACTCGATTATATAGATAGATCCTAAACAAAAACTAAAGTACTAGATCAAACTAAAACTTTTATTCTACTAGATCAAGATACCACCTAAAGGATTGAACTAAGATAAATGATAAAGATAAAAGTGTGATGGTGATATGATACCAGGGCACCTCCCACATGCTTGGCACAAAACAAGGGGAGTGCCCATACGCATGTACTCAGGTATCCTTCTTAGGTGGTGATGATGATGAGGTTGATGATGTCGGAGGCTTGTCCTCCATCTTCCAAGGCATAGGCTCGCCATCGTAAAAGGATGAACTGGTCTACAGAATTCTCAAATCTGCAGCCAAACTCATCTTCTTACATCTATACTCATATACTCACAATTTCGTTTTGCAGGTCATAGATCTGGGACTGGAGATGCTCGTTTTTCTCATGAAGCTTCAAGATGGCCTTTCCAATATCTTTGGTACCTAGATTGCGATCACAGGTAAATTCTGTGATCATAGAGTGGTTGGCGTTGAATCCTCGTTCCACCTCCCTTGGAACTTGAAGACCTCCTGCTCCAACGCTTCAAGCCTGGCCTTTACGCTTCCGGTCCTCTTTGTACCTTGAAAATCCCAGATTTGAAGCACCCCCACATGTAGCTCAATTGTTTGAGGGTGTTTCATCACCTCTAGGTGGTAGGGGTTGATGACCTTCTCATAGAACTTGTCCTTGGAGGCACTTGGGGACGTCATGGCGATCTGTATCTAACAAAAAATGCTCGAATCAAGAACAAAGGATATTGCCATGATGAAGTGGTCAAAAACTTTGGGAGAATATAAAATGATTTTTTTCCGTGCAAAACCAGTATTCTGGGAAAAACAGAGTCCGAATGGCACACGAGGTGGCCTCAAGCCAGGGACGCGCGCCCAGGGGGGTAGGGCGCGCCACCACGGGTTGTTGCATCCACGTGCGCTATTCAAACTACTTCTTATTTTCCTAATTTTTAAAATATTCCAAAAGGGAGTAAAATTGCCTTTGGAAAACTTTTGGAGTCTGTTTACTTACTATATCACATACCTATTCCTTTTCAGTGTTCTCGAGCATGCTAGAAAGTTTCCCTTCTGTCCTGCTCCAGTGTTATGGTATGAATAATATTAGTTTCAACATTTATGAGAGTCCCTGAGGTATAATGTTTGATTCTTTGCTCGTTTACAACCCTTGTGCTATTGCCTTTGGCGTTTTGATCTTGATGGCACCGGAACGGTATACTTCCTCGATAATGTAAAGTCCTTCCCATTTAGAGAGAAGTTTCCCTGCAAAAAACCTGAAATGAGAATTGTATAGCAAGACTTGGTCACCTACATTTAATTCCCGCTTTTGTAATTTTTTGTCATGCCATCTTTTAACCTTTTCTTTAAATAACTTGGTATTTTCATAGGATTGGGTTCTCCATTCATCAAGTGAGCTAATGTCAAATAGCCTCTTTTCACCGGCAAGTTTAAAATCGTAGTTGAGCACTTTAATTGACCAATAAGATTTGTGTTCTAGCTCAAGAGGTATGTGACATGCTTTTCCATAAACCATTTTATATGGAGATATCCCCATAGGATTTTTGTAAGAAGTTCTATAGGCCCGTAATGCATCATCAAGTTTCTGAGACCAATACTTCCTAGATCTATTGACGGTCTTTTGCAAGACCAATTTTATTTATCTATTTCTTAGTACTACTTGACCTCTAGACTGGGGGTGATATGAAGATGCAATTCTATGGTTAACATCATATTTAGCAAGAAATTTGTGCAAAGCACCATGAATGAAGTGTGAACCACCATCAGTCATTAAATATTTAGGGACATCAAACCTTAGGAAAATAACTTCTTTAAGCATTTTAGTAGAAGTATTATGATCAACACTACTAGTTGGAATAGCATCTACCCACTTAGTAACGTAATCAACATCAACTAAAATATGTGTATACCATTAGAGGATGGAAAAGGTCCCACGAAATCAATACCCCAAACATCAAATGGTTCAATAACAAGTGAATAATTCATAGGCATTTCATGACGTCTACTAATAATAAGAATTTTTTGACACTCATCAGAAGACAAGACAAACTTGCGATCATCTTTAAAAAGAGTAGGCCAATAAAAACCAGATTGTAGTACCTTGTGTGCAGATCTGTCTCCCACATGGTGTCCTCCGTAGGCCTCGGAGTGACACATGCATAGCATTTGTTCTTGATCATGCTCAGGTACACAACGTCTAATAACACCATCTATTCCTTGTTTGTAAAGGTTTGGGTCATCCAAGAAGTAATGTCTTAAATCATAGAAAAACTTTTTATTTTGTTGGTATGTGAAACTAGGTGGTATAAATTTAGCAACAATATAATTAGCATAGTGTGCATACCAAGGAGTACTACGAAAAGTGTTTATGACCGTTAATTGTTCATCAGGAAAGCTATCATCAATAGGTAGTGGGTCATCAATAACATTTTCTAATCTAGACAAGTTGTCTGCTACTGTGTTCTCAGCTCCTTTCCTAGCAGTGATATGTAAATCAAATTCCTCTAGCAAGAGAACTCACCTAATAAGTCTAGGTTTAGCATCTTTCTTTCCATTAGATATTTAATAGAAGCATTATCAGTGTGGATAGTTACTTTAGAATCAACAATATAGGATATGTATTTATCACAAGCAAACACGACTGGTAAGAATTCTTTTTCCTTAGTAGCATAATTTCTCTGAGCACTGTCTATAGTTTTAGTAGCATAATGGATAACATTTAATTTCTTATAAACTCTTTGTCTTAGAACAGCACCAACAACATCATTACTAGCATCACACATGATTTCAAAGGGTAGGTTCCAATCAGGTGGTTGAATAATAGGTGCAGAGATTAAGGCTTTCATAAGTATTTCAAAGGCTTCTATGCAATCATCATCAAAGACTAATGGAACATCTTTTTGCAAGATATTAGTAAAAGGCCTAGAAATTTTAGAGAAGTCTTCAATAAATCTCCTATAGAAACCAACATGACCAAGGAAACTTCATATACCTTTGATATCTTTAGGTCACGACATTTTTTCCACAGTATCAACTTTAGCTTTATCAACTTCAATACCTCTTTTGGAGATTTTATGCCAATATCTTCATTAAACATAAAGTGGCACTTCTTCCAATTCAAGATAACATTAGTTTTTGCACATCTCTGCAAAACTCGATCAAGGTTTCTCAAGCAATCATAAAAAGAAATTCTGTAAACGAAAAATTCATCCATGAATACCTTGACAATCTTTTCACAAAAATCAGAGAATATAGCTGTCATACATCTATGAAAGGTAGCATGTGCATTGCATAAACCAAAAGGCATATGTCTATAGGCAATGGAACAAAAAGGGCATATAAACGTAGTCTTTTCTAGATCCTCTTATGACATAGGTATTTAGGAAAAACAGAATATCCATCTAGAAAGCAGATGTGTGTATGTTTTGATAGCATTTCTAGCATTTGATCAATGAATGTTAGACGATAATGATCTTTCCTACTAGCTTTTTTAATATTCTAAAATCAACTACCATCCTATGACCTAAAATCAATGTTTGGGATATCGCTTATCGTTATCGTCTCGGTCAGCTGGGGATTAGAGATTAATCGGAAATCGGCTGATTAATCGATTTTATCGGTCGACTATTAATCGGCAAGTTTTGTTCAAATAGGATAGCACTGCACAGATTTATTCATTTAGTGATTTACATAACAAGCAACAATAGGCAGAACAACATTACATAACTTCATATATGAGTGCAAAAATAAACTGAGATAGTAGATAGGCTGCAGTACATATATAAATATATTAGTCTCAGTTCAGAAATAAACTAAGATAGTATCATAGTGGATACTGGATAGGAAACACAATAGTAATAGTTCAGAATAGGTTGTAGTACATAAATAGGTCCAGAACACACAAATAAGCTTAGTTCTACACTTCTACTTCAACTTCTTAGTCTTACTAGTTACTACTTTGCTAGCAAACAGCCAAACACCAACCAACCAAAATAAGGTAGTTCTTACTTCTTAGCTAACTCTCTGATTCTCTCACAAGTCACAAGTCAAAACCAAAATAAGGTCGTAGGCTGCTAGCAGGCAAACACACAGTACTAGGAATGAGATTGTTAAAATGCCTAGGGTTCAAGGCTGCATCAGGTCTTCCTCATCATTTTCTTCTGTCACCCTAACCATGTCATCATCAGACTCAAACTCAATCTCATCTTCATTGATAGGCATAGTGTCATCTTCATCATCGGAAACAAAGTCTTCCACTTCATGCAGTTCTCTCACCCTTTGACTTCTACGAGGCTCTGTTGTATTGTCAACTCCCGTAGCTTCCATCTCTTAATCATCGTAACCATCTTCACATATACAATCTTGGGCTGTGGAAGCATCTTCACCAAGCAGAACATCACAAGATGAGGAGTATTTCTTACTCTTGTCTAGAAATCTTCCTTTGAACTGAATATAAACTAGATCGTCCCTATGATGCACATCTAATATATTCCTCCTCTTTGCATCAACCTACAGATTGCATAGTGAAGGTTAGTGATTCACATCGTCTCATAAATGAAAAAGGATCAGATTTGAATATTTGCAAGCTGAGACTTACTTGTGGTTAAGGTGAGTATCCTCAAATCCATGTGCATCAATGTAGGAGTTTGTAGTCCATAAGTTGCCCACCACTCCCCTTCATTCATAGGAAATTGAAAGTACTATGCATCAGCCCTAAAATATTAGAAATACAATATAGCAAAGTTATCTTTGAGAACAAGCTTACCGTCATTGTAATTGCCATTGGTAATTGCTTTTGTGGCAACCACCTTCCCAAACATTCCTTCATTATTTTTGAACGTGCTCAAGTCTATGTTAAGGGCATTATTTTGTGCGTCATCATCATCAAGATAAAATTATTCAATAACATCCAACAACACGGACATGACTTCTAAATCAGTGAAGATGATTGTGGTAGTGTAACTATAATAGGGATTCAAGGCATATGCTGCCATGTGCAACTTGGTATCTAGCCTCCCATCCATCTTGCTCTCCATGGCTGTTGTGATCACCTTGTATCCCTTCTCTAAACCTTCAACCGCAAGCATTGTTGCCTTGTTTGTCTCTATTATTTGTCCATACATATAGGTCATGGACTGCCCATCAATATCAGCCAACCGAAGTAAGTTCACCAATGGCTCAAAAACCTTGCATCAAACATACACAACCACTACATTAGTTACTATTTAACATATGTGCAACGATGCATGCTAGCATAAGTGTAAAACTCAATTAAACAAGAGCACAAGACACAATTTGTAGTTCATCTAACAATACCTTGATGCAAAGTGACACATTTTTCCAGAATGCCCTACTCATTATTGTGGCATGAGCCACCTTTCCTTTCTTTGTTCTGGTGTGCTTGAATTCTTCCCAAGTGTCACTACAACACATCTCAGTTAATTGCTTCCTCTTAGCAGCGAGACTTTGCAATGTAAGAAATGTCGAAGCAAATCTGGTCACTACCGACCTAACAATGTCCATCTTCTTTGTATAAGATCTCATCAATGCCAATGTGGCATGCTGCGCATAAAGGAAAACTGTCATATCCTTGCCTTTGGTGATTGCAGGACCAAAATATTTCAACTTTCCAATTGCTTCAACCATCAAGTTAATTGTATGAGTTGCACATGAGGTCCAAAATATCTTGGGCCTTTTAATTTTCAGCATCCCCTTAGCTGCCATGTTGTTTGATGCATTATCCATGACTACTTGAACAACATTATCAACCCCTACAAAACACCATTGCAAAACACAATAATGAAATCACGACATTCATCATACGACCACATGATGAAAAGTAATGAATGTCAGCAAATAAAAAAGTTGATTTTAGTACCAATTTTCTCAATGCACACATCTACATAATCGAAGATGTATTGACTTGTGCATCAGTCGATGCCTCCTTTAATCCAAGAAAGATTGTTCCTAACTTGCAATGCACACACAAGTTCATGATGCTCCTCCTTCTCTTGTCTGTCCAAGCATCGGTCATGATAGAACACCCCATATCTGCCCTCTCAACATCATATGGCTTCAACAAATCATTAGTCATTTCAACCTCCTGCAACAACATATTCTCTCGAATCATATATTGCTAAGGTTGCCTCCAATTTGGACCATAACAACCAAGAGCCTCACGAAATTGTTTGAAGTCATCGTCATTGATAGCATTGAAGGGTACATTTTTCTTATACAGCCATCTGGCGAAATATTGTCGTACTCTATAGTTTCTCTCCTTATCAACACAATCATTTGTATGCCGCTGAAACTTTTTCATGTTCAATGGGATCGACAGGTCGATTAGAGCAAGATATTCATCCATAGGCCCCTTTTCGGGTCACCATTGCCAACTTCATTAAGCTCTGGTTGATCTTCCTCATTGGCCCCTATGGTCACCAAGGCTCTTCCTTCATTTTCCTCATGTAGCTTTTGCTTCTTCTTCTTCTTTGGCGCCTCATATGCATCCTTACACCAAGCTTGTGGTTCTAGTGTGGCTTGCATACAATTTGTCACTGACCCTTTGATCTGAGCAATGTGTTGCTTCACCCTAGTCACCCCTCCCAACATCACTTTTCCACAAAACTTGCACTTGACACTTTGCAGATCATCTGGATCGAACAACATAGCAAACTCCCATGCAATGTCATCTAAGTTTCTCTTAAGTCTGGAACTTGTAACCTCAGAAGCACCGGAAGTAGACATCTAAAAAAGGGCAATAACATGTATGAGAATCATACTAATAAAAGGACAACTAATTCTGTACATGATTGATGATTCTTATTCTATACCACTTATGTATATAAAAGAAAAGGGCAACAACATCCTTTAAAATAAGGGCAACTTATTTTGTACATGATTCTGTTAAACTCAAAACTGACTGAATTTCATCACTACTAACTGAATGACTGAAGGGTAACAACAACTTATAGTCAGTAGCTGCAGAACTGTGGTTAAACTCCAAAAATGACTGAAAATGCAAAATTCACATGTACTTGTTATTTGAATTAGTACATGGCTGAATGCCCAATAGTGTGATGGTCAGACTGATTTAACATCTAAATCTAGTTTCTTTAATACATGGCAGTGATACAAGGCAATGAAAATTTGCTTTGCTTGCTCCTTCAATGCTTCCTCCTTCAGTAGAAGTTTACTATTGTATTAGGCTATTAGGCTAGGAAATAAAAGAGGACATCAGCGCGGCAAAGAAATAATACCAGGATGTTGTCTTGCTGCTGGAGAACGAATATCGTCTAGCTGCTGCCGTCCGTCAGAGTAGGAGGCAAAGGATGCAGCCGCTCTACTGCTGTTGAGGTGAGGGTGGTGGCGGTGAGCAACACCAGCCGTCCCGGATGGAGAAAAGATGTGTGGCTCCGTTGTTTCACTAGTTAGACTACCGCAGCTCTGGTGCTGGTAGGGGAAGAGGGGCGCGGCGTTGGTGCTATTGTGGCAAGGTATGGCGATGGGGAGTAGGTCCGATGGTCGGAGATTCAAGCTGCAGAGGAGTCTCGATGGCGATGCAGAGCACTTGCAGTGGTGATGGGAGCTGCTGGTTGAGGTCCCGTGGAAAAGGAGAGGGAGATCCACTGGGTGCCTAGTTCAGGTGGTGCTAGATATGACCGCCAGAGGCGAGCAGTGCGGCATCGCATTGTGGATCTTGCATTGCCGTGCGCTGGGAGGCTGAAACCCTAACTGAGCGGGGGAAAATCCCAAATGTGTTGTGCGGTGCATGTGCGGGAAGGCCATCGAAGGGACCTTAGGGGAGCCAAATTTTAGGCTTTTGGGTTTTCTGATTTATGGGCCCAACACGATTAATCAGGAATCTAACAATTTATCGCATGTGAGAGCGATAAATCGGTCTGAATGATAAATGTTAAAGATAAGGCCTTATCTTAGCGGTCACCACACGATAAGCGATAAATCGTCCGATTTCTTAAACAGTGCCTAAAATAATTCTTTCTGGAATCAATTCATTTTTACCATTAGGAACAACAGTAATACCTCCCTTCTTAGGGACACAAAGAACATGACTTACCCATTTGCTATCAGCTATGGGATAGATTATACATGCTTCCAGAAGTTCTAATATTACATTTCTTACCACTTCCTTCAACTTAGGATTTAATCATTGCTGATGGTCAACAACTAGTTTAGCGCCGAGTTCCACCTTAATTTTGTGCTGGCATAGAGTGGGACTAATACCCTTAAGATCATCAAGAGCATATCTAATAGCAACACCGTGTTTCTTAAGAGTTTAAAAAAATATCTTATCTTCATGCTTTGAAAAGTTAACGCTAATAATAACATGATATATATTCTTTTCATCAAGATGAACATATTTCAGAGTATCGGGTAATTGTTTAAGATCAAACACAGGATCACTCTTTGGTGGTAGAGGATCTCCAAGAGTTTCAACAGGTAAATTGTGTTTCAAAACAGGTATTTGTTTAAACAATATCTCATCTATTTCGTTTTTTCATTCATAAGCATATCATTTTCATGGTCTAGCAAATATTGTTCTAAAAGATCGGTAGAAGGTAAGACCAATAATTTCATACAGACTAGATGGTTCTTTATCACGAGGTTGTCTATGGAATTTAGAAAAATTAAACTCATGATACACATGAACACTGACCATTTATTTAGTGCAATCAATTTTAGCATTCACCGTGTTCAAGAAAGGTTTATCAATTTTTTCATCCATTTTAGCATTTTTAGCATTCTCAATATCAGGAGTAGGAACAACCGAATTATCAACATCAGTAGTAAATGATTCACATAAATAAGCTACTATCTCAGAGACAAGTCCATATTTAGTGCTAAATTCACGAAAAGCATCGGTATACATAATATATTTAACACAAAAAAACTCAAGGTTTATACCTGACTCCTTACCTTCGTCGAGTTCCTACTATTCAGAGTTGCGTCTTATTCTTTCCGAAAGGTCCCACCAAAATTCAATAGTATTCTTCATAAATGAACTGGTACAAGAAGTATTGAGCATGGATTGATCATTACGAGAAAGTCGAGCATAAAAATCCTGAATAATTATTCCTCATGGTCTCATGATTGGGGCATGAATATAACATTGACTTAAGCCTCCCCCAAGCTTGAGTGATACTTTCTCCTTCATGACGCCAAAAATTATATATATAATTCCAACACGATGAACTATATTCATAGGATAAAACTTCTGATGAAATTCCAATTTCAATCGGTTGTCATTCCAAGCTGCAGTGTCATCACATAGCCTATACCATGTCAATGCCTTTCCCTCAAAATATAAAGGCAAGACCTTCTTTTTAATCTCGTCCTCGGGAAAACCTCCCAGCTTAAATAATCCACAAACTTCATCCACATAGATTAGATGCATATCAGGATGTAGTGTTCCAACTCCTGCATAAGGATTAGCTATGTGTATCTCTATCATACACAAATGAATTCCATAACAAATATTTTTAGTAGGTTCAATAGATTTAGGAGCAACCCTTCATTCTTCCGGTCGAGGTGAAGATACCTCGAATAAACCCCTCAAAGGATGGTTTTCCATTGTGACAAGTGACAATAAATTTCAGCACATAATATAAAATTTTCCTTACCAAACTCCACTCACCAAAGGCGCTTCAGTCCCCGGCAATGGTGCCAGAAAAGAATCTTGATGACTCACAAGTATATCGGATCTATCATAGTCCTTTCAATAAGTAAGAGTGTTAAACACAACGACGAGCAGAAGGAAATGACAAGCATTTTTCAGCAAGGTATTTTCTGCAAGCACTGAAATTATCTTTAATGGATAGTTTGTGATAAGATAATTCATGACAGGTAACAAGTAATAATTGTAACAAAGGTGCAGCAAGGTCGCCCAATCCTTTTGTAGCAAAGGATAACCCTAGACGAACTATTATATAAAGAAAAGCGCTCCCGAGGACACATGGGAATTATTGTCAAGTTAGTTTTCATCATGCTCATATGATTCGCGTTCGTTACTTTGATAATTTTATATGTGGGTGGACTGGTACTTGGGTTTTATCCTTACTGGGACAAACCTTCCACTTATGATTAACCCCTCTCGCAAGCATCCGCAACTACGAAAGAAGAATTAAAATAAATCTAACGATAGCATTAAACATGTGGATCCAAATCAGCCCCTTGCGAGGCAACTAGACTAGGGTTTAAGCTTCTGCCACTCTAGCAACCCATCATCTACTTATTACTTCCCAATGCCTTCACCTAGGTCCAAATAATGGTGAAGTGTCATATAGTAGACGTTCACATAACACCACTAGAGGCAAGAAAACATACATATCATCAAAATACCGAATGAAAAACAAATTCACATGATTACTTATAACAAGACTTCTCACATGTCCTCAGGAACAAATGTAACTACTCACAAAGCATATTCATGTTCATAATCATATGGGTATTGAGTAACATCAAGGATCTAAACATATGATCTTCCACCAAATAAACCAACTAGCATCAGCTACTAGGAGTAATCTTCACTACTAGCAACTCACATCTACCAATCTAGGGTTTTGAGGCAAAGATTGAATACAAGTGATGAACTAGTGTTTGAGAGGAGATGGTGATGGTGAATATGTTGATGAAGATAGACCTGCACTCAATGAGAGGATCAATGGTGATGAAGATGGCTTCAATTCCCCTCCTCCCGGAGGGAAGTTTCCCCGACAGAAAAGCTCCGTCGGAGCCCTAGATTGCTTCTGCCCATGTTCCACCTTGAGATAATGCTGCTTCGTCCCGAAAACTGTCTTTTCATTTTTTTCCAGCTTAAAACCCTCCATATAGCTAAAGATGGGTGTCAGAAGATGGGCGTTAGATGATGGCCAGGCGCGCCCCCAGGCTTGTGGCCACTTGGTGGGTCCCCTTTTGGTTTTTCTTCACCCGGTATTTTTATATATTCCAAAATAATTCTCTGTACAATTTCAGGAGATTTAAAGTTGTGCATAACAGGTCTCTCAGATTTTCTCCTTTCTGGTCCAAAATTCCAACTGCCGACATTCTCCCTCTTCATGTAAATCTTGTAAAATAAGAGATAAAAGGCATAAGTATTGTACCATATTGTGGAATAATAATCCACAATGCAATAAATATCAATATAAAAGCACGATGCAAAATGGACGTATCAAGCGCTCAAGCCCGGCAAGGGTGCTCGGGGAGTGCAACTACGCACGTACAAGTGCTAGAGGATCAAAAGTTTGAGTCCTTTGTTAGGTTGCTTCGGGCCTCCTTTATAGCATAAGGGGTGACCACAGTGGCAAAACAATGATGATTTCACAATGAATAGTGCCATCATAACAAACTCTGACAGTTTAGGACAAAACACCATAAATGCTAGATTAGGTGTCATGCAGGGAGGCGGATCCGTCAAGGTTATTCCACACCTTACTCAACCACCTCTTATTTTCTTGACACGCCTCCGTGACGGGTGTCATTAAAGGTAACCTTCTCTCCAGCAAGCTGCCACGTGCTCGTCGGGATTCACCTAGCTGCTCGAGGGATCGACACCGCATCGATTAGCAACTGGTGTTTCGATGAGGTGGAGCAGTCGCAACTGGTGGTGGATTGCGGGCAAGAGGCATTGAGGAACGTTGCCTTGATGTCTTGCTTTGGCCTTGGTGGCCCTGGAGACCTTGCCGACGCGGCTCGGCCCTGATCCTAGGCACAGCTTCGACCCTGCCTACCACTCCTATCCGGTAAGGGAGGCTTTCCTGAGGATCCTTGGACTGGTTTTTTGCTTGGTCTTCTTAATGCGCTCTTGTACCTCGCGAAGTGCGGCTTCTCTAGCTTGAATGTTTGATAAAACTTGATACTTGTCGACGGGGCTGCCACATTCCTGTCCATAGGTCAGGACAGTGAACAATCATGTTTACTGCACCACAGGAGCCCCCAGGCCTAGGTCGCATGTGTCGTCGGCAATCATTGGGCTAGGCCCAATAATGCATAGACTTACGTACTGACCTTTCCGTGAATGGAGTGGTATTTTGGTATCTTCTTTGCTTCTTCACTAAAGTGGATTTGGTCAGCCCCTAGCTTCACCCTGATTTTCTTGACACTTTTGACAGGGCAGTCCATTCGCGTCGAAAACCAAGGGCACGTGAATATACAAGACGCCGTTAGGGCTCCCGCGTTTAGATTGGGGTAATAGCCATTCTTAACTTTAGTTCACACACCACCCCCTGCCATTTCCACCACATGTGGCACATGCATTGTGCGGGTTGGTGGTGGACAAGCGGGGCTCGGGAATATGTTTCTTGGCAGGAGATGCAGCTCCGTGGATTGGCGTAGTGGGACGGTCTTTGGAGCGGTATGCTCGCCCATAAGCCTCGTCGTCGGATTGGTGGAATTGGGTTGTTGCTCCTGGGTAGTGGAGGGCCAGCCTCCACGCTCCCGCTATAAATGGAAGGGCGCATTGGCAGCGATGCTCGTCCACCTTCCTTCTCCTGCCTTTCCTGGCGTCCATCAACACTATGGTGAGGAGACGAGGCCGGGCCCGTGATTCTGCTGTGGCGACAAGATCTTCTCCTCGTGATCATGCTCCCGCTCCGGCTGCTACAACGGAAGCCTGTCCCAGCACGCGAGGCGGGGGTGCAGGGTGAGGTCGGGGTCAGCGCGGTGCCCGTGGTCGAGGTAGGCGAAGGGGCTGCATCCATGCTGCTTTCCTGAGGTAACGTTGGTGTTTCCATTGAAGAGGAAAGGGTGATGCAACAAAGTGAAGTAAGTATTTCCCTCAGTTTGTTGAGAACCAATGTATCAATCTAGTAGGACATTACACACATGTTGCCAAATACATGCACAAACAATCAACAACTTGCACCCAATGCTATAAAGGGGTTCTCAATCCCTTCTAGGTTATTTGCAAAAGTGAGATCCGATAGAGATAGGTAAACAAATAAAGTAAATATTTTTGGGTTTTTAGTTTATAGATTAAAAAATAAGAGATTGCATAATATATAGTAGATTTGAAACTTATAAGATGTAAAAGAGACCCGGGGGCCATAGGTTTCACTAGTGGCTTCTCTCATGATAGCAAGTTTACGGTGGGTGAACGAATTATTGTCAAGCAATTGATAGAAAATCAAATAATTATAACGACATCTATGGCAATGATCATGAATATATGCATCACGTCCAAGACAAGTAAAACGACTCCTGCCTGCATCTACTACTATTACTCCACACATCGACTGACTCCTGCCTGCATCTAGAGTATTAAGTTGATAAGAACAGAGTAATGCCCTAAGCAAGATGACATGATGTAGAGGAATTAACTCAAGCAATATGATGAAAACCCCATTTGTTTCTTCTCGATGGCAATAATACAATACATGTCATGCCCCCTGCTATCACTAGGATTGAGCACCTCAAGATTGAACCCAAAGCAAAGCACTTCTCCCATTGCAAGAATTATCAATCTAGTTGGCCAAACAAAACTGATAGTTCTAAGAGAATTATTAAGATATAAGATCGTGAATAAAATAATTCAAAAGAAACTCAAATATTATTCATAGATAATCTGATCATAAACCCACAATTCATTGGATCCTGACAAACACAGCTCAAAACAAGATTACATCAGATAAATCTCCAAGAACTACGAGGAGAACATGGTATTGGAGAACAATGAGAGAAAAGAACCCATCTAGCTACTAGCTATGGACCCGTAGGTCTGTCGTAAACTACTCACACTTCATCCGAAGGACAATAGGGTTGATGTAGATGCCCTCCGTGGTTGATTCCCCCTCCGGTAGAGTACCAGAACAGGCCTCCAGGTGGGATCTCACGAGAACAGAAGGTTACGACAGAGGAAGATCTTCTGATGTTTTTGGAATATATTGGTATTTATAGGCGGAAGAAGTCGGTTGGGGGAGGCACAAGGGGCCCACAAGGTAGGGGGGCGCGCCCCCACCCTTGTGGCCGCCTCGTGGATCCCCGCATGTGTACTCCAAGTCCATCCGATGTCTTCTGGTCCAAGAAAAATCTCCAAAAAGTTTCTTTCCGTTTGGACTCTGTTTGATATTCCTTTTCTGTGAAACTCAAAAAGATGGAAAAAACATAAGCTGGCACTGGGCTCTGGGTTTATAAGTTAGTCCCAAAAAAATTATATAAAATAGCATATAAATGCATATAAAACATCCAAGATAGATAATATAATAGCATGGAACAATGAAATATTATAGATACGTTGGAGACGTATCAGGGGCACTCTCATCATTCCTACTCTCACTATTCAATCCCCAACAACATGCCATATGGTGGGCACAGTGTTCGGTTTATCATCGAGCTGCGCGGTCCTCCCCTTAGTTGCATGCGGCGTCCTCGCCACTTTTCCAGGGTGATGGCGGTTGACCAACCGCCCATGTGGCTGTGCATGAGCGATTGTTGTAAACAGTGCAGTGTGGGTAGACATCGCGTTCCCCGTGCCCCGCATCATTCTCCATAAGCATGGGTGGAAAACCTTCACCCGCGCCTATTATTTTGCGGATGGACACGTGCTTCTCTTCATGTTGTGGGATTCCTACACACTCTCGCTACTAGGGAAAATCTTATACGCGGAATCTTAGCAGCAGCACGGCAGAAAAAGAAGGTGCTACTGCTAATTAGCAGTAGCAAGTATAACGAAACCACGCTACTGATGTAAATTTAGCTGTAGCGCGTGTTGTCTAAACCGTGATGCTACAAAAATCCACCGATAGTACCCACCAACCTAAGTTTACTAGCAGCGCGGTGCCACGATGCGCGCTACTGCTAATGTAGTAGTAGTAGCGTGCTTTTCAGTCACGTCGCTACTGCTAATTTTGGAATTGTCCACACGATTGGCCCATTTAGCAGTAGCGCGTTTGGCGAAAGGGCACTACTACTATGCTCTTAACAGTAGCGCGTTTCTCCTCCCTCGCTACTGCTAAGACGTGGCACGCTATCACCTTTACACCTTTCCCTCCCCCATCTCCTCTCCTCCCTTTCCCCTACCTCCCACATCCTCCCTCTCTTACTCTTCTTCTTCCTCAATACTTCTCCCCCCATTACTCTCCCTCTTCTACCTACCTTTCTCTCTCTTCATTACTCCTAGCTAACTACACCACCTCCATTAATGCATCTCCTTTCTTTTTTTCCTTCTCCCTCCACTAGTTGAAGTTGTCTCCTCCCAAATTAGCTAGCTAGGTAGATGTAACATTTAGTTAAGTGACCTATTTGCCCCCTAACTAGATCTATCTTTGTCAAGAAGAGATTTGAGCACTTTTGATCTCCCTACATCATCATCTCCACCGTGTGCTTAAAATTTCATGCTTTCGCAAAATGGAAATATGTGTAAGTGTGTGATATGATAATTGGGCAATATGATGGAAATTGTGTGTGTGGCATGAGTTGACACCAAATTGTGCTTTCGAGTTACCTATGTTTTGCCGAAATGTCGATTTATTGCCATTTTGGTGAATTCCGGGCAAACTCTATATCTAGATGTCCTATTTTTAGGGAAGGTCATGCCAAATTTTTGTATGACTTTGATGCATGCTCGCATTTTTATAATCAATTTTTTCATTATTATCGTGCAGACGTTCATGATGGTCAGTGGAACGATGGTGGACAGGTGGTTGCGGTCGGCGGTGTAGGACATGAAAGAAAATAACCGGACAGAGGTTTTATGTCCGTGTCGAAAATGCAAAAGAATAGTTTGCCTTGACCCCTATGACGATGGTCATGTCGAAGCAAACCTACTCATGACTGTTTTCATGGATGGCTATACTCGGTGGATATTTGAAGATGAGGATGACA
This sequence comes from Secale cereale, assembly GCA_902687465.1. Taxonomy (NCBI): domain Eukaryota; kingdom Viridiplantae; phylum Streptophyta; class Magnoliopsida; order Poales; family Poaceae; genus Secale; species Secale cereale. The sequence continues at coordinate 233,692,805 of LR738712.1, forward strand.
ATGTTCAAGAAGCCGACGGGGCAGGCAATGACGACACGGGGCAAGACAAAGAGATGATCGAGAATGGCGGCGGGGAAGAGGCCGGACATGGCGGCGCAGAAGGGGCCCGACATGGCGGAGGAGAAGTGGCCGGACATAGCGGTGGAGAGAATGTGGAGTCCACACATCAGAGTTCGTCGGTACTAATTTCAATCATGCGGGACCCTCATGTCCAATCACTGCTTCGCAAGGAGACGAGTACTGAGAGAGCTTCTTCTAGATAGGAGGATAAGGTGGAGCAACTGGTGGTAGACTCGAACACTCCATTGTATGATGATTGCAATCCTGAGGTGACCCGCTTGAGTTTCACGCTCCAACTCCTGAAGACGAAGGCTAAAAACAAATGGACCGACACTAGCCTCGATGAGCATCTCAAGTACCTAAAGGATGTTCTTCCCGCGGGGAATCTATGACCTACTAGTGTTGATGAGGCCAAGAAGATCGTGTGCCCTCTTGATCTGTGGCACGTTAGATACCATGCATGCATCAACGATTGCATAATTTATTGGAAGGAGCACGCGGAAAAAACAAGCTGTCCAGTGTGCAATGCTTCTCGATACAAGAAGGCCAGGAAGAAATGTCCCCAGAAAGTTGTTTGGTACTTACCGATCACTCCCCATCTCCAGCGGTATTTCGTAGATCCCAAGGAAGCAAAGCTAATGCGATGGCACGTGGAGAGGAAGAAGCCCGACGATGGAGATGATCCGAAGCTGAGACATGTCAAGGATGGAAGCCAGTGGAGAGCGTTGAACATCGTGCAAGGAACATCGTTCTCGGCGCGTGTACCGATGGCATGAATCTGTTTGGCAACCAGAACACCAACCATAGCACATGGCCCGTGTTTGTATGGATGTACAACCTCCCTCCTGGTTGTGCATGAAACTGAAGTACATTCACACGAGCATGCTTATTCAAGGGCCGAAACAACCAGGAAATAATATTAATTTGTATCTGGGGCTACTTCAAGAGGACTTAGACACATTATGGAAAACACCGGCCAAGACATGGGACGCCAGCGAAGGTGAGTATTTCTACATGAGAGGCGCGCTGATCACGACGGTTCACGACTATCTCGGTTACGGATATGTCGTAGGCCAGGTGTACCATGGATATTGCGGATGCATGCGGTGCATGGATGATACAACGTCTCAGCAGCTAACGTCAAGGAAAGATGGCGGGTTTGGGAAAATCGTGTACATGGGGCATCGAAGATGGCTCGAACAGGACGACCCGTGGAGAAACCCTGGAGATCTATTCAATGGTCACGCTGAGCATCGAGGACCTCCAGGTAAGCGGAGCGGTGCCGAAACTGATGAGCTGTTGAAAAACTAGGAGGAGTGCCCCGCGTCGGGAAAGACGGTGAAAAAGGTGCCGGAATCGTTCCTGAAGGTATGGAAGACGAGGTCTGTGTTCTAGGACTTGGAGTACTAGCACAAACTCGATACACCTCATTGCCTTGTTCAAATGCATATTTGTAAGAATGTCCTTGAAAGCTTGCTCGTGACACTGATGAACATGCCGGATAAGACCAAGGATCGGCCGAAGGCAAGAAAAGACTTGCAAGATTTGAAAATCAGGGAAGATCTGCATTTGCCGCCCCGTAAAATGTCAGATGAGACAGAGAGGGAGACAGACGCGTGGGAGAAGAAGGGCAAGAATATAAAGAAAGAGGATTATTGCCCCCCTTTTTGCTTCACCTTAAATCAGGCTGAGATCGGTCAATTCTTTAAGGGCCTTACCAGAGTCAAAGTTAGTTCCGGTTACTATGGCAATATAAGCAGATATCTAGGCACGGACAAGAAAAGGTTCATGGAGATGAAGTCCCATGACTATCATGTGATGATGACGCGTATACTACCTGTTGCCCCTAGAGGGATAATGGACAAGCACGTCTGTGTCACGCTTATTGGTCTTTGCAACTTTTTCGACGTCATCTCTCGAAAGTCGATCAGTCTGAAGCACCTCCGAAGGCTACCTCCCGCCCGCATTCATTGACGTGATGGTGCATCTGTGTGTCCATATTGTGGACGAAATAATAGACCTCGGGCCATCATTTCTGCACAACATGATGCCGTTTGAGAGGATGACTGGGATCATCAAATGATTCATTCGTAACTTGTCCCGTCTGGATGGAAGCATCGTCCTCGGCTATCTGACACAAGAGTGCATCTCTTTCTGTAAGAATTTTCTACATGGCACATACCAGCTGCCTGGTGTTAGTGTTGGTTTGCCTGTTAACAAGCACGATGGGAGGCTCGAAGGAGAAGGTCACTCCAACGGTCGCAGGGAACTACACGTGGTATACTCAGATCGATGCAGCTACTTTGACAGAGCAAACTTGGGAGTGCTACAACACCTAGACGAGGTAGATCCTTTTGTGGCACTGCACAAAGAAATTATCGCAAAGAAGTATCATGACCGGGGGGTATGCAGGATGGACGCCGAAGTTACTAGAGAGCACAAGTACACTTTCCTGCATTGGTTCCAAGAGCATATTATTGCTAATCCCCTGGAGGAGGGCTCTAAGGACGGATTGCTCACATACTCCTTAGCACATGGCCCCTCGCCCAACCTCGTAACCTATCAGGCATACGATATCAATGGATACACGTTCTACACGAAGCCAAAGATATGGATAGTGATGATCAGAACTCAGGGGTGACGATGGAATGCATGACCGGCAGCGACAACGGCGCAATTGAAAGGTTTTACCGAACGGCCGAGGAGATCTAGAAGCTTGACTACTCTGGACTACACAACACGATGATGTTCCGTGTCAGATGGGCTAAGAATGTCGAAAGGGAAACCGGAATTTCACTACCATGACTATACCTGACGCAAGAGCGCTACTGTGAACGCTATCACAAAAAACGAGCAATGGGTACACGCTAAGCACGGGACACAATGCTTCTTCATAACCGACCCGTGCAATCCCAGCATGTGACACAAGTTCCTATTTTGTGTACAAACTTAGGCATTAGTATGCATGGGTCCAATGATGTAATATATATATATATATATATATATATATATATATATATATATATATATATATATATATATATATATATGTTCCTACTTTGTATACATATTTAGCCCTCAAATGATGCAATATATATCGCCTTCCCTTCGTTCACTGCTCTCGGAAAAAAAGTTAGAGAAAATAAAGGAAAACAAAATAGAAGGAAACAAACAGGAAAACTATTGTACTGGTTATAGCAGCAGCGCTTTTGTGAGAAACGAGCTACTGCTAGTCAAGATGGCAGTAGCGGTTTCTACACGAAACCACTATAGCTACCTAGAGTAGCTATAGCGCGTTTTCCCTAAACGCGCTACTGCTATGCCCACTGAACCCCAAAAATCCCCACTCCTCCCCGTCACGCCGCCGGAGCCCGGCCCTCGCCGCGCCTATGTGCTCGCCCCCGACCCCGACCCCGAGCGACCCCGGCGCCGGCTCCGGCCAGGACCCCGGCCGACCCCGACCCCGGGCCCGGCGCTCGCCGGCCCTGACCCCAGCTCCGGCCCCTACGCTCGTCCACGGCCCCGACCCCGACCCCGGCTTCGGCCCCGGCTCCGGCCCCGATGCTCGACCCCGACCCCGACCCCTCCCTCTGTAAGCCCCCACCGCTCCTCCTCTCTTTAGGTTTTCTGGTTAATTCACTTAGATTTTAGTTAGGGCAGATGGTTAATTAGGTTATATATTTAGTT
>LR738712.1:233698338-233778704 GCA_902687465.1 Secale cereale
GACCCCGGCTTCGGCCCCGGCTCCGGCCCCGATGCTCGACCCCGACCCCGACCCCTCCCTCTGTAAGCCCCCACCGCTCCTCCTCTCTTTAGGTTTTCTGGTTAATTCACTTAGATTTTAGTTAGGGCAGATGGTTAATTAGGTTATATATTTAGTTATGAATTTAGCTAGGTTTTTTCTTCAAGTACTATATTTTTCTTCCTTTTATATGCAAATTTGAAGTGGACATGTGATATGTGAAGATGTGATGTTTTGGACATGTCATATCTGGAATTTGGACATGTCATTTTGACATGATGATTATATGTAGGGTAAATGATCTGAGTGGCCTATGTTACGCCGGAATGTTGATTCATTTCCGTTTCGGTGAATTTCAGGCGCTCGATATGTCCATTTTTTAGCAAAGCACATGCCGAAATTTTCCGTGCATTTTGGCATGATTTGTGCTAGACAGTAGGCATATCAAATGCTGCGAGTTGCTAGGAAACAACATTTAGGCAAACATAGATTTCTCATTCCGGCAAACGCCTGAAGATGCCGCCTAAACACAGGCTCAACGATGGATTCTGAAGAGCGTGTACCCGTGAAAGGTACGGCCATGTTAGATCTCAAGGGCAAGTCGATGCTACCGCCGAAACTGCTGGAGGCACTTTCAGGGGATCTCAGGAGACTGCACAACCATGTGATGTCGACTGAGAAAAGCCTAGCTACTAGCCTCGAAGGATCCAGGATATCCGACATACGTGGCTCATGTGCCTGAGGGGAAGTGCTACGTCGACACACAACCCGCAGAGGTGTTCTTCCTGCGGTTTGACCATATCTTTGAGATGTTTCTGACAAGGCGGCTCGATTTTACAACCATCCGCCTTTTTGTGCTACATATGAGCTCCGTCGTGAAACAGAGAAGAAGTCTCGCAAATCTGTGTGGCGGATCCGTACTACATGCACGAGTCTTTCTTGAGTCTCGGCGACTTTGAGCGTGAAAATGCTAGGGACTACCTCCAAAAATTCATGGTACAAAATAAGGACCAGGAAATTGTCCTCCTGCCTTATCATCCAAAGTAAGTCAGTTCCGGACAACCCTTTCGTACATTTCAATCATTCCTTCTCGCTCATATGGAGAATAATTTGAGGTGTCTTTTCCCCGCAGCAACGGGCGCGCCGCCCTTATCATTCTTTACCCGCGAGTCTCCCACGCTATGTATTTCGACCCTTCCAGAGACTACGAGAAAAAGGACTACACCCACATAATGAATATTCTAGATGATGCTCTCCAAGGCTTCAGCATTAGAGGTGGCCACGTGCAGATCAGGAAACAAAGGAATAAGAAGATGGGTTTCGCGCATAAAACTAACTTCTGCTGCATCCATGTCCCAAAACCAAGCAAGAAGGATGGATTCTACATCGTCTATCTCATGATTGAGTTCAGCACAGACCACCAAAAGCTTCGCATGAAAAGCAGAAATGATGATCATATCCACAAGTGGCTAGAATCTCATGGAGAAGCGGATTATAAACTTAGAGATGACATCTTTCGCATCCAAAGGGACATTGTGATGATCATCATGAAAGAAGTCGTCGATGAGAAGGGGATGTTCCACCACGGCCCTATATGACAAGCTGACGTCCGAACTCGCATAGGCATGCAACGTCTAGACCTCACGCTGTTCAAGAAGCTAGGGTCCATCCTCAATGGTCGGTCCATCCTCGATGGTATAGAAGGATGGAACTTCTAGTGATTTACGATGCCGTAGATGATGAAATGTGTCGGTAGAACTTGTATACTTTTTGTAGCGATGAAACATTCTGATGTCCACTGTCCCTGCCGAACTTGCATAACGCTACTTTGTTAGTTTGCGTACGATGACCTACGTACTTCTAGTTATTTAGTTTGCGTACTGTATGTTGCATCTAGCCGCTACCCCTTTCTTTTTCGTGTTGGTCTAGTATATTTTGTTGCATATGATTGTACATCCTCTTGATGAAGATGCATCTCTAATAGGTACCTAGTTTCTTGATGGCGAGATGGCAGTGCTATGTCATGTACAAAGGGAAGGTTCTGGGGGTGTACAACAAGTGGCCTGAGTGTCAGGCGTAAGTGAATGGGGTCTCGGGCGCCAACTATAAAGGCTTCAAAAGCAGACAAGAAGGATAAGCTAGTTACTTGAGGTTCATGCTAGCGCGAGAGAGGACTCGTAACCGCCGCCTCATGCTAGCGCGATAGCTCTTCTTGCATATACCATTGTTTAGATGGATGACGTTGTAGTTGTAAGTATTCGAGACTTGCATGCATCGCTATTTTGGAGATGATGACGAGATACCACTATTGGGGATCGTAGCAGAAAATCAAAAAATTTCCTACGCATCACCAAGATCTATCTATGGAGTAATCTAGCAACGAGGGAGAGGGGAGTGCATCTACATACCCTTGTAGATCGCAATGCGAAAGCGTTATAAGAATGCGGATGAAGGAGTCGTACTCGCTGGGATTCAGATCGCGGTTGATTTTGATCTAAGCGCCGAACAACGGCGCCTCCGCGTTCAACACACGTGCAGCCCGATGACGTCTCCCACGCCTTGATCCAGCAAGGAGAGAGGGAGAGGTTGGGGAAGACTCCATCCAACAACAGCACGATGGCGTGGTGGTGGTGGAGGAGCGCGGGACTCCAGCAGGGCTTCGCCAAGCACTGCAAGAGATGAGGAGGGAGAGAGGTAGGGCTGCGCCAAGCGAGAGAGGTCAAACCGTGTTGTGGGCAGCCCCAAACCTCACATATATATAGGGGGAAGGGAGGGGCTGCACCCCCTTTAGGGTTTCCCACCCCTAGGGGTGCGGCCACCCCAGATCCCATCTAAGGGTGGCGGCCAGAGGGGGAGAGGGAGAGGGGGGCGCACCAGATTGGGCCCTAGGGACCATCTGCCCTAGGGTTTGCCCCCCTCCCCTCTTGGAGGCGCCTTGGGCCCTAGTTGGGGGGCGCACCAGCCCACCTGGGGCTGGTCCCCTCCCAAACTTGGCCCACGCAGCCCTCTGGGGCCAGTGGCCCCACCCGGTAGACCCCCGGGACCCTTCCGGTGGTCCCGGTACGCTACCGATAGCGCCCGAAACTTTTCCGATGACCAAAACGGGACTTCCCATATATGAATCTTTACTTCCGGACCATTCCGGAACTCCTCGTGACGTCCGGGATCTCATCCAAGACTCCGAACAACATTCTGTAACAGCATACATACTTTCCCTATAACCCCAGCGTCATCGAACCTTAAGTGTGTAGACCCTACGGGCTCGGGAACCATGCAGACATGACCGAGACAACTCTCCGGCCAATAACCAATAGCGGGATCTGGATACCCATGTTGGCTCCCACATGTTCCACGATGATCTCATCGTATGAACCACGATGTCAAGGATTCAATCAATCCCGTATACGAATCCCTTTGTCTATCGGGATAGCACTTGCCCGAGATTCGATCGTCGGTATACCGATACCTTGCTCAATCTCGTTACCGGCAAGTCTCTTTACTCGTTCCGTAACACATCATCCCATGATCAACTCCTTGATCACATATTGTGCACATTATGATGTTGTCCTACCGAGTGTGCCCAGAGATACCTCTTCGTCATACGTAGTGACAAATCCCAATCTCGATTTGTGCCAACCCAACAGACGCTTTCGGAGATACCTGTAGTGCACCTTTATAGCCACCCAGTTACGTTGTGACGTTCGGTACACCCAAAGCATTCCTACGGTATCTGGAAGTTGCACAATCTCATGGTCTAAGGAAAAGATACTTGACATTTAGAAAAGCTTTAGCATACGAAGTACACGATCTTTGCTAGGCTTAGGATTGGGTCTTGTCCATCACATCATTCTCCTAATGATGTGATCCCGTTATCAATGACATCCAATGTCCATGGTCAGGAAACCGTGACCATCTGTTGATCTACGAGCTAGTCAACTAGAGGCTTACTAGGGACATGGTGTTTGTCTATGTATCCACACATGTATCTGAGTTTCCTATCAATACAATTCTAGCATGGATAATAAACAATTATCATGAACAAGGAAATATAATAATAACAAATTTATTATTCCCTCTAGGTCATATTTCCAACAGTCTCCCACTTGCACTAGAGTCAATAATCTAGTTCACATCGCCATGTGATTAACACTGACAGGTCACATCGCCATGTGACCAACATCCAAAGAGTTTACTAGAGTCAATAATCTAGTTCACATCAATATGTGATTAACACTCAATGAGTTCTGGGTTTGATCATGTTATGCTTGTGAGAGAGGTTGTAGTCAATGGGTCTGCAACATTCAGATCCCTATGTACTTCGCAAAACTTTATGTCATATTGTAGATGCTGCTACCACGTTCCACTTGGAGCTATTCCAAACTATTGCTCCATTATACGTATCCGGTATCTCTACACAGAGTTATCCGGATAGGTGTTAAGCTTGCATCGACGTAACTCTTTACGTCGAACTCTTTATCACCTCCATTACCGAGAATCATTTCCTTATTCCTCTAAGGATAATTTTGACCAATATCTAGTGATCCACTCCTGGATCACCTTTGTACCCTCTTGCCAGACATGTGGCAAGGCACACATCAGGTGCGGTACTCAGCATGGCATACCGTATAGAGCCTATGACAAAAGCATAGAGGACGACCTTCGTCCTTCCTCTTTCATCTGCCGTGGTCAAGCTTTGAGTCTTACTCAACTTCACACCTTACAACTCAGGTAAGAACTCCTTCTTTGACTGATCTATTTTGAACTCCTTCAAAATCATGTCAAAGGTGTGTGTTCTTTTTGAAAGTATCATTAGGCGTCTTGATCTATCTCTATAGATCTTGATGCCCAATTATGTAAGCAACTTTATCCAGGTCTTCCTTTGAAAAACTCCTTTCAAACAACCCTTTACGCTTTCCGGAAATTCTTCATCATTTCGAATCAACAATATGTCATTCACATATACTTATCAGAAATGTTGTAGTGCTCCCACTCACTTAGCATACCTTTTAGCATCCTTAGGATCGACAAAACCTTTCTGATTGTATCACATACAACCTTTCCTTACGAAAACTGGTAAGGAAACTTGTTTTGTCATCCATCTGCCAGATTTCATAAATGCAGCTAATGCTAACATGATTCCGATGGACTTAAGCATCGCTACGGGTGAGAAAATCTCATCGTAGTCAACTCCTTGAACTTGTGAAAAACTCTTTGCCACAAGTCGACCTTCATAGACGGTGACATTACCGTCCACGTCCGTCTTCTTCTTAAAGATCCATTTATCTCAATGGCTTGCCAATCATCGGGCAAGTCCACCAAAGTCCATACTTTGTTTTGATACATGGATCCTATCTCGGATTTCTCGGCTTCTAACCATTTGTCGGAATACGGGCCCACCATCGCTTCTCCATAGTTCGTAGGTTCATTGTTGTCCAACAACATGACTTCTAAGACAGGATCACCGTACCACTCAGGAGTAGTACATATCCTTGTCTACCTACGAGGTTCGATAGCAACTTGATCCGAAGCTTCATGATCACTATCATTAGTTTCCTCTTCAACAGTCGTAGGTTCCACAGAAACATCTTTCTGTGTTGCACTACTTTCCGGTTGAAGTGAGGGTTTTACAACCTCATCAAGTTCTATCTTCCTCCCACTCAATTCTTTCGAGAGAAACTCCTTCTCGAGAAAGGACCCGTTCTTAGCGACAAACATTTTCACCCTTGGATCTGAGATAGAAGGTATACCCAACTGTTACCTTTGGGTATCCTATGAATATGTATTTGTCCTCTTTGGGTTCGAGCTTTTTTCCGGCTGAAGCCATAAGCATCGGAGCCCCAAACATTTAAGACACGACAACTTTGGTTTCTTGCCAAACCACAGTTCATACGGCGTCGTCTCAACGGACTTAGATGGTGCTCTATCTAAAGTGAATGCAGGTGTCTCTAATGCATAACCTCAAAATAATAGCGGTAGATCGGTAAGAGACATCATAGATCGCACCATATCTCATAAGGTTCGATTACAACGTCCGGACACACCATTACGCTGTGGTGTTCCAGGTGGCTTCAACTACGAAACAACTACACAATGTCTTAAGTGATTGCCAAACTCATAACTCAAAAAATCTCCCCTTGATCAGATCGTAGGAACATGATCTTCTTGTTATGATGATTCTTAACTTCACTCTGAAATTGCTTGAACTTTTGAAACGTTTCAGACTTTTGTTTCATTAAGTAAATATACCCATATCTACTCAAATTGTCAGTGAAGATGAGAAAATAACGATATCCACCACACGCCTTAATTCTCATTGGATCACACACATCAGCATGCATGATTTCCAACAAGTCACTTGCCCGTTTCATTGTACCTGAAAACGGGATCTTAGTCATCCTGCCCATGAGGCATGGCTCGCATGTGTCAAGCGATTCAAAATCAAGTGACTCCAAACATCCATCAGTATGGAGTTTCTTCATGCATTTTTATGCCAAAATTACCTAAGCGGCAGTGCCACAAGAAAGTGGTACTATCATTATTAACTCTACATCTTTTGGCGCTAATATTATTATCATGTGTATTACCATGATCGAGATTCAATAAACCATTGGGTGCATGACCATAAAGGTATTATTAATGTAAACAGAATAACCATTATTCTCTAACTTAAATGAATAACCCTATTGCAATGAACATGATCTAATCATATTCATGCTCAACGTAGACACCTGATCACATTTATCTAGGTTCAACACCAATCCCGAAGGTAGATGGAGCGTGCGATGGTGATCTTATCAACCTTGGAAACACTTCCAAAACACATCATCACCTCGCGCTTAGCTAGTCTCCATTCATACCGTAGCTTTTGCTTCAAGTCACTAATAATAGCAACTGAACCGGTATCCAATACCCAGGTGCTACAAGGAGTACTAGTAAGGTACACATCAATAACACCTATATCAAATATACTTTGTTGAGGTTGCCAGCTTTCTTATCTACCATGTATTTGGGGTAGTTCCGCTACCATGTGACCGTTCCCCTTACAATAGAAGCACTTAGTCTCGAGGTTTGGGTTCAACCTTGGGTTCCTTCGTTAGAGCGACAACTGGTTTGCCATTCATGAAGTTTCCCTTCTAGCCCTTGCCCCTTTTGAAACCTGTGGTCTTGTTAAACCATCAACACTTGATGCTCCTTCTTGAGTTCTACTTTTGCGGTCTTAAGTACCGCTAATAGCTCCGAGATCATCTCCATCCTTTGCATGTCATAGTTCATCACGAAGTTCTAGTAGCTTGGTGATAGTGTCTAGAGAATTCCATCAACCACTATCTCATCTGGAAGATTAACTACCACTTGGTTCAAGTGATTTTAGCACCCAGACATTCTGAGCACATGCTCACTACCTGAGCTATTCTCCTCCATCCTTTTGGCAAAAGAACTTCTCAGAGGTCTCATACCTCTCAACACGGGCATGAGCCTGAAATCCCAATTTCAACTCTTAGAACATCTCATATGTTCTATGGCGTTCAAAACGTCATTGGAATCCCGATTCTAAGCCGTAAAGTATGGTGCACTAAACTACCAAGTAGTCATCAGGACGTGTCTATCAGGTGTTCACAACATCCACAGACAACGTTGTAGGGGTTTGCACATCGAGCGGTGCATCAAAGACGTAAGCTTTCTGTGTAGCAGTGAGGACACTCCTCGGACCATGGACCCAGTCCGCATCATCGCTTACAATATCTTTCAACATAGTCTTTCTCTAGGATAGTATTTAAAACAGGGAGCTACAACGCAAGCTTTTGGTCTACAACATAATTTGCGAAGACAACATAGACTATTGTTCATGACAACTAAGTTCATCTAATGAACTCCCACTCAGATAGACATCTCTCTAGTCATCTAAGTGATACATGATCCGAATCGACTAGGCCGTGTCCGATCATCACGTGAGACAGACTAGTCAGCAACGGTGAACATCTTCATGTTGATCGTATCTTCTATATGACTCATGTTCGACGTTTCGGTCTTCCGTGTTCCGAGGCAAAGTCTGTACATGCTAGGCTCGTCAAGTGAACCCTAAGTGTATCGCGTGTGTAAATCTGGCTTACACCCGTTGTATGCGAACGTTAGAACCTATCACACCCGATCATCACGTGGTGCTTCGGAACAACGAACCTTAGCAACGGTGCACAGTTAGGGGAAACACAATTCTTGAAATTTTAGTGAGAGATCATCTTATTTACTACCGTCGTTCTAAGCAAATAAGATGCATAAACATGATAAACATCACATGCAATCAAATAAAGTGACATGATATGGCCAATATCATTTTTGCTCCTTTGATCTTCATCTCCGGGGCACCATGATCATCTTTGTCACCGGCATGACACCATGATCTCCATCATCATGATCTCCATCATCGTGTCTTCATGAAGTTGTCTCACCATACATTACTTCTACTACCATGGCTAACAGTTAGCAATAAAGTAAAGAAATTATATGGCGTTTTCAGTGACACACAGGTCATACAATAAAATAAGACAACTCCTATGGCTCCTGCCGGTTGTCATACTCATCGACATGCAAGTCGTGATTACTATTACAAGAACATGATCAATCTCATACATCACATATATATCATTCATCACATCCTTTTGGCCATATCACATCACACGACACATGCTGCAAGAACAAGTTAGACGTCCTCTAATTGTTGTTGCAAGTTTTACATGGCTGCTATAGGTTTCTAGCAAGAACGTTTCTTACGTACGCCAAAACCACAACGTGATATGCCAATTTCTATTTACCCTTCATAACGACCCTTTTCATCGAATCTGATCCGACTAAAGTGGGAGAGACAGACACCCGCTAGCCACCTTATGCAACTAGTGCATGTCAGTCGGTGGATCCAGTCTGACGTAAGAGTACGTGTAAGGTCGGTCCAGGCCGCTTCATCCCACGATGCCGCCGAATCAAGATAAGACTAGTAACGGCAAGTAAATTGACAAATCCACGCCCACAACTACTTTGTGTTCTACTCGTGCAAGTAACTACGCATAGACCTAGCTCATGATGCCACTGTTGGGGATCGTAGCAGAAAATCAATATTTTTCCTACGCATCACCAAGATCTATCTATGGAGTAATCTAGCAACGAGGGAGAGGGGAGTTCATCTACATACCCTTGTAGATCGCGATGCGGAAGCATTACAAGAACGCAGACGAAGGAGTCGTACTCGCTGCGATTCATATCGCGGTTGATTCCGATCTAAGCGCCGAAAAACGGCGCCTCCGCGTTCAACACACGTGCAGCCCGGTGACGTCTCCCACGCCTTGATCCAGCAAGGAGAGAGGAAGAGGTTGGGGAAGACTCCATCCAACAACAGCACGATGGCGTGGTGGTGGTGGAGGTGCGCGGGACTCCAGCAGGGCTTCACCAAGCACTGCGAGAGACGAGGAGGGAGAGAGGTAGGGCTGCGCCAAGCGAGAGAGGTCAAACCGTGTTGTGGGCAGCCCCAAACCTCACATATATATAGGGGGAAGGGAGGTGTTGCGCCCCCTTTAGGGTTTCCCACCCCTAGGTGTGCGGCCACCCCAGATCCCATCTAAGGGTGGCGGCCAGAGGGGGAGAGGGAGAGGGGGGCGTACCAAATTGGGCCCTAGGGCCCATCTGCCCTAGGGTTTGCCCCCTCCCCTCTTGGAGGCGCCTTGGGCCCTGGTTGGGGGGGCGCACCAGCCCACCTGGGGCTGGTCCCCTCCCAAACTTGGCCCACGCAGGCCTCTGGGGCCGGTGGCCCCACCTGGTGGACCCCCGGGACCCTCCCGGTGGTCCCGGCACACTACCAATAGCGCCCTAAACTTTCCCGGTGACCAAAACGGGACTTCCCATATATGAATCTTTACCTCCGGACCATTCCGGAACTCTTTGTGACGTTCGGGATCTCATCCGGGACTCCGAACAACATTAGGTAACAGCGTACATACTTTCCCTATAACCCTAGCGTCATCGAACCTTAAGTGTGTAGACCCTACGGGCTCGGGAACCATGCAGACATGACCGAGACAACTCTCCGGCCAATAACCAACAGCGGGATCTGGATACCCATGTTGGCTCCCACATGTTCCACGATGATCTCATCGGATGAACAATGATGTCAAGGATTCAATCAATCCCGTATATAGTTCCCTTTGTCTATCGGTATAGCACTTGCCCGAGATTCGATCCTCGGTATACCGATACCTAGCTCAATATCGTTACCGGCAAGTCTCTTTACTCGTTCCATAACACATCATCCTGTGATCAACTCCTTGATCACATATTGTGCACATTATGATGATGTCCTACTGGTGGGCCCAGAGATACATCTCCGTCATAAGCAGTGACAAATCCCAGTCTCGATTCGTGCCAACCCAACAGACGCTTTCGGAGATACCTGTAGTGCACTTTTATAGCCACCCAGTTACGTTGTGATGTTTGGTACACCCAAAGCATTCCTGCGGTATCCGGGAGTTGCACAATCTCATGGTCTAAGGAAAAGATACTTGACATTTAGAAAAGCTTTAGCATACAAACTACACGATCTTTGCTAGGCTTAGGATTGGGTCTTGTCCATCACATCATTCTCCTAATGAAGTGATCCCGTTATCAATGACATCCAATGTACATGGTCAAGAAACCGTGACCATCTGTTGATCAACGAGCTAGTCAACTAGAGGCTTACTAGGGACATGGTGTTTGTCTATGTATCCACACATGTATCTGAGTTTCCTATCAATACAATTCTAGCATGGATAATAAACAATTATCATGAACAAGGAAATATAATAATAACAAATTTATTATTGCCTCTAGGGCATATTTCCAACAACCACCTTGTGTTGGATGATGATTATGATGAGACTATTTGTATGTATATGCTATGATTACATTTGTGGCCTCGCAGCCATTTGTATGTGTATCATGATGACATTTGTATCTGCTAAAGATTCTTGTATAAAGCCTGTTCAAAAACTAAACAAATATACAGAAAAAGCGAGTGGAGAAAAGTTAGCAGCAGCGTGATAGTAGCAGTAGCGCATCCAGCCAAAGCGCACTAGAGCTATTAGCAGTAGCGAGCTTGCACGAAGCACGCTGCTGCTACACTTGTATAGCTGTAGCACGGGCGCGCACGCGTTGCTGCTAAGGGTTAGCTGTAGCGGCTTATTAGTAGTGCCGGTCCCCGCGCTACTAATATACCTAGAACCTGTTAGACTGTATATACGTAGTTTGTATACACCTTGTATTGTACCTCTTGGTGTGTCTATATAATGAGATAGCCACACCCCGTTTAGGGTGTCGAGGCAGTTTCCCAAACCCTATGTTTTATGTGGTATCAGTTTAGGTTAAGATGTCTTCCGCTGCCGCGTCGCCGCGCCGACCTTGGCTGCCGCGACCGCCGCCGCGCCGGCCCTCGATCCGATGTCGCTTCCTCGCCTCTCGGCCCCTCGCGGCGACCTATGGTGCCCCGCCGCTGCCTGGATCCTCAAGTGCGTCGGGCGTCCCGGACGATTCGATTCCCTCGGCCGAGATCACGGCGCAGCCGGCCTATGGCGCTCCTTCTCCGCCGATCCCCTGTGCCGGCTTCCCTTCGTACGGCGCTCCTGCGCTCTCCCATGGTGCGCCACCGCCACCGTCATCCTCATGGCCGGTGCCGGCTTACGCTGTGCTGCCGCCGTCGCAACCCTACACGACGCCACCGCATGAACAATACCCGGCGCCGCAGCATCACCACTACCCGGCGCCCGTCCTATGGAGACGCGGCCGCCTCACCATATGGTGCCCCTATAGCGTCCAACCATGGCGCCGCTGCTCCTCCTAGCTTCGACTCCTAGCTCTAGCCTGCCTCGTATGGTGCCCCTATCACACCGAGCCACGGCGCCGCTGTTTCTCCTGGCTCCTACTCGGCGATTGTTCCTCATGCAAAAACGGCTCCATCGATGGATCTCTATGCACCATTGCAGGCGTACGCTGCTCAAGCTGCGGCACCTTCGCTGTTTTATTTCTCACATCTGCTACTTGTCAAGCTTGCACCAGACAACTACATGTCATGGCATGCTCTAGTCTTTCCTCTACTGTGCAGCCGCTACTTGGAGGGCTATGTCGACGGATCCATCCCGTGCCCGCCACCTCAACATCCGGCGTACCATACGTTGGTGGTGCAGGATTAGGCCATCCTCTCTGCCATTTAGTCTTCCCTCACGCCGAGCTTTTCGTCGATGGTCATCTTGGCCACTACATCTAGGGAGGCATGGGCGACAGTCCACACTAGCTTCGCCCCGCAGTCTCAGGCGCGTGCACATGCTATACGCACCGAGCTAGGCGAAACCAAGCTTGGTGATCTCAACATCACTGAGTACTTCAACAAGATGACGAGCCTTGCCAACAAGTTGGCCTCTGTTGGTCAGCTGCTTCTGGACGAGGACTTCACCACTTTTGTGCTTAACGGACTCGATGATGACTATGACAATATCATTGAGAACGTCCATGGTCGTGAGGATCCGCTCCCGCGTCGCGAGCTCTATGCGCGCCTCCTTGGCCGCGAGCAGCGCATCAAGACGCGTCGTGTCTCACCCAGCTTCGTCTCTGCAAACGCTCCTACTCGCGGCAAACCTCAGAAGCCATCACCATCAGGTGGCAAACCGGCGCCTTCCTCGCAGCAGGCCTCACGGGGCAGCACGCAGACCATCACTGGCGGGAGTCGCCCAGTGGCTTGCTATTCTAGCTGCGGCGCTCCTCAGGCCTGTCAGCTATGTGGCATAGATCATCATATCTCCTCTCGTTGCCATAGACGCTACAAGCAAGACTTCCTTGGCCTGGGCAACAATGGCAAAGGGAATGAAAAGCATACTGCAGCCGCTGTGACGGGACATGAGCACGGGCGCACTCCGTCCTACTCCCTTGATCCTACGTGGTATATGGATACAGAAGCAACGAATCATCTCACCAGCGAGATGGCAAGCTCTCCACTCAGGAACCATATCGTGGCCATGATCAGGTGCACACCGCCAATGGAGCAGGTATGCTTATCTCCCATGTTGGCCAGGCTTCACTTCTTGCACACAATTTTCACAAGCTTCATCTTTCTAGTGTCCTTCGAGTTCCCTCTGCCACACGTAGCTTGTTGTCTATTCCGCAACTTACTCGTGATAATAATGTCCTTGATGAGTTTCACCATTTTCATTTCTTTATCAAGGATCGGGACACGAGGGCCGTTCTGCGTAGCGATCGTCTTCACCATGGCCTGTATGCACTTGACACACCGCTTGCTTCTCCTACACAGTCTTCTCCCTAGGTGTTCAGTGGTGTTCGTGTGTCGCCTACGCACTGGCATGCGCCCCTTGGTCACCGTGCTGCTCCTATAGTTCGTCATGTACTGCATCGCCATGAACTACCAGTTGTGTCCAATAAAAGTGATGAAACTATGTGTGATGCCTATCAACAGGGCAAGAGTCACCAACTACCCTTTTCAGAGTCAAGTCGTGTTGTGAAACATCCTCTTGAGCTTGTGTTTTCTGATGTATGGGGTCATGCTCAAATGTCTGTTAGTGGCCACAATTATTATGTCAGTTTCATTGATACTTACAGTCGATTTACTTGGCTATATCTTATTAAGCGTAAATCTGATGTGTTTGACATTTTCATTCAGTTTCAAGCACACGTTGAGCGTCTCCTTAAGCACAAAATTCTTCATGTTCAATCCGACTAGGGGGGGGGGGGTTGAATATCAAAAACTCAATTCGTTTTTTAACAAGCTTGTGATCTCGCATCGAGTGTTTTGTCCTCATACACATCACCAGAATGGCACCGCTGAACGTAAGCATCGTTAGCTTGTAGAGACTAGACTTATCTTACTAGCTCATGCCTCCGTTCCGTTTTGCTTCTGGAGTGATGCTTTTTCCACCACCTGTTTCCTAATAAATAGGCTTCCCTCACGACTTCTGAAAATGAAAAACCCTCTTGAGCTCTAGCTCAATCATATCCCAGACTACACGTTTCTCAAAGTGTTTGGGTGCGCGTGTTGGCCGCACTTGCGTCCGTACAACAAGTGTAAGTTAGAGTTTCGATCTAAGAAGTGTGCTTTCCTTGGGTACAATTCTCTCCACAAAGGGTACAAGTGCCTACATGTTCCCACCAATCGTGTCTACATTTCTCGTGACGTCGTGTTTGGTGAGAATGTGTTCCCGTTTCATGCACTTCCGAACCACTCTACCACTGATATACCACCTGTGCACTCAGTTACACCTTCGCATGATCAATTTGTGGATGTTGCAAGTGCTCCTATGTTGCTTCCTAACCATGCTGTAGGTATTGTACGTGGTGCTCGTCCTGAACTCCTTGATGATGAAGCTATGTACACCACTCACGATGGGCACGTCGATTCCGTGGATGGCTCATGCAAGGCGGGTTGTGCCCGCCAGCCCGACGCACCCGCATCGGCTCCACGTGTGCCGACTGCACACGCAGCTGCCCCACGAGCGTTGGCCTTGCCCGGCTTGCCTGGCCAAGTGGCCGCTTCGCCTGGGCCTGCTGACGGGATCACCCCGTGGGCATCTCCTTTGCTCGGCCCAGCGGCAGGTGGCCCAGCGGCTTCTTCAGCTACACCGAGCAGCCCCGCCTCAGCTCCATCGGCTCCTCTTGAGCCGGCCTCGTCGACGGATGGACCAGGCAGCCCCGCCTTAGCCACGTCGCCTGTCTTTGAGCCAGACGACCCTGGATTGTCCAGCTCATGGTCAGGGTTGGCCTCGTCTTCGTCTCCTGTGGCAAGCCCAGAGTTGCCGGCGATCCCCGCTGCGGTTGTTCTTCGTCCACACACACACAATCAGTCTGGTATCTTTCGTCCGAAGGAACGTAAAGACGGGAATGTTGCGTGGCTTGCCGCTTGCATGGGTCATGCTGCTGCGGATCCGATGGTCGAGCCGTGTCACTTTCGGGCCGCGTTGGGTATTCCTCACTAGCGTGCTGTGATGGAGCAGGAATTTCAGGCTTTGCTGAAAAATGGCACTTGGCAACTTGTTCCTCCGGTCTTTGGCATCAACATCATTGATTCCAAATGGGTGTTTAAAGTAAAACGACATGCGGATGGCTCTATTGAACGCTACAAGGCACGGCTGGTTGCAAAGGGCTTCAAGCAGAGGTATGTTCTTGATTATAAAGACACTTTCAGTCCAGTTATCAAGCCTACCACTGTCGGCGTTCTGGGAACCAGGGTACCCAAACTTGCCTATCTGCGGGCTGCGATGCGCTCCTACCACGGCCTGGTACAGCCCAGCAGATCGACCAGCTGCCCAAGACCATCGCGAGGGGGCTAGAACTCGCGAGGAGAACGACGTCAAGACCCCCTCAGGAGCGGCCTCGGCAAGGTTGCTCCAGAGGGGCGGAGAATCCAAGGCCAAGATTGCCTCAGGAGGAGGCAGTGAGACACCGCGCCAGCGGTTGCCAGCGCCGCCAGCGGCGCAGTTGCCGTTTCGGTGCAAAGGAGACAGCGCAGGCGCAGGTTCCCGAGGAGCGGGACAAAGGTTTCCCCTTTGGTGCAACAAGACCGTAGACCAAAAGGATGACAGGGAGGATGTCACCACCGAGCCCACCACCGCGTCACCGCCTAATCCTTTTGCAGGCGAAGACCGCTTTTGTCAGGATAGGAACGTCCTTGTGTTCCCGCTTGAAAATGAGGAAGCAAGCACGAAAATCATCAAGTTATTACAATAATACCAAGTTTTTCAAATTCAAACGGGTTCTTACACCTCCCCGAGGCACTCACACTTCTCTCATCTACATAGGAACAAATCAGGCATCACCAAGCGCGTCATCACCAGTCTCCGCCTCTTCGGCTGCGGTAGCAGTAGCCTGGAGGAATGCCTCCACCAGTTCTGTGACCTTCGCCTCCAGGGCCTGAGCATCCGCGCCCTCTATGCTCGTGGTCACGGGTTCGGACAGCGAGGCCAGGTCAAGAGCAGGATCACGGAGACTTAGGTGGCCGCACACTAGCATCAAGACCAAGGTAATTAGCGTGTGGCTTTCGACGTCTTCTAACTGGCCAATTGCGGCCGCAACCTCGCACAAGGACTTCACAAGCACGGCGAGGCGCCGTACAGGCGGCCAGTGCCTTCTTGAACCCTTCCCCGTAAGAGGCCCGCAGCACCGTACGGGCCTCTAGCTCAAAGGCTGCGAGGGCCTCGCAACTCACTGATGTCGAGGATGCAAGGGCGTCTTCTTTGTCACGCCCAGCTTGGGTCGCCTTGGCCTGCTCAGCCTCGGCCTTCAGCTTCTCCAGGCTCGCGCGATCAGCAAGCTGCTCCTGCTGTAGCCGGGATGTCTCAGCCTTCTGCGCCTTGAGCTCCTTCTTCAACCTCTTGAGCTCCAGGGCGTGCCTAGTGCCTTCCTCATGAAGGGCCTCCAGCTCACTCTCCGCCTTGAGGCAGCGCTTCTCGAAGGACGCAGCGTCGGCTGGCGCGGCGTCAAGTACCCGCGCGGCTGCCACAGCTTCCTCTTGACCCTTGGCAGCTATCGCTGAGGCCTGGTTCTAGGAGGCCCGTGCAGACTCGTCTGCCAGGAGCCACCCAGAGATCAGCCCCAGGCGTCCCTCCATCGCGTGGCCATCACCACCATGAAGTTCGGTACGTCAGGGACACATCAACTAAGGATAACAGGAGATTGCACACTTACTCGTCGGAGGCGAGGCGTGCCCTCCTCTTCATTAGCAGATCGGCTGCAGCCGCTAGCACTACGGGTGTGCCGGCAGTCTGGATCTTGGCAAGGTGCGAGGCCACGGACCTGGGCGCAGCCGTGGTCACCAGTTTCGCTGGCACGACACTCCTCGGTGGGGTTGCCGCGGTGCTTCCCCCGGATGCAGCGCATCCAGATCGTCGCGGAGTGGTTGCCCGGGGCTGTCCGGCAGCACCTACGCCTGATGCCGCTTCTTCAGCAGACGCCTCGGAGGAGTCCCCCTCGTTAACCCGGTCCTCGTCGCCCAGGGTCTCCTCTGAACCCTCCTCGTCGCTCCCATCGTCAGCACCGGAGGACACGTCAAGTGTGGGCACCCCGAAACCTGACACAGCCTTCAGCAGTTCGGCCTTGTCAGGACGGCTGTACAGCGGTAGGTGGGCCCCTGAGAGGTCCTTAGGAACCATCCCCAGGAGAGTGACTGAGGCGAAGTCTAGGTCGGCCTCGGCCAGCGCCCCCAGCGCAGCCGGAGCCTATCGTCATCTCCCATCAGCTCCCACATGGGACGCGAGTGTGCCTACAACGGCGCCAGACGCTGCCTCAGGAACTCCTTCATGATTTGGTCCCCTTCAAGCCTCGAGCCCAGGTCGGCTTCAATCCTTGCCAGAATAGGCTCGGCATGGGGGTTGGTGAGCTTCGCGTAGCTCCAGCCGGCGCGTTTCGCCGGACGGGCGGTAGGCAGTGCCAGTAGTGGATGAACGCGCTGGGCATCCAGATAGACCCACCTCTTCCGTTGGCAGTCTATCTTCTTCCCGGCTGTCATCAGCAGACAGCCCTGGCGCTGGAAGACGAAGGAGACACAACCCGAGCACGGACCCTCGTCATACCGCCGCATGGAGAAGAAGTGGCGGAAGAGGGCGATAGTCGGTCTCACCCCCACGAGCGCCTCGCAGTAAAAGGCGAAGAGCGACACGACGAAGATGGAGCGAGGCTGGATGTGGAGAGCATGCACCTGGTAATGGTCCAGGATGGCGTAGAAGAACTCTGAGAAGGGCGGCACGAGCCCAAAGGAGATGTTGTGAAGGAAGAAGGGGTAGCAGGACTTCGGCAAGATCCGCGCCGCGATGGATCCGACCCAAATCCCCGTCGGGCCATGCTCGTTGTGGACGCTCGACAAGAAAGGCTGGACCTCCGAGTAGTCCTCCTCCTTGGTGATGGTGGACTCCACGAGCGCCGCATCAAGGTAAGGAGAAGATCCAGACGTCTAGGCGGTACCCTTGCATTTCTTCGCCATTGCTGAAGGTGTCGAAGGATGCAGGCGATTTAGGAAGGCCGGAGGCGAAGCAGAAGGGGATCTAAGCAGGAAGGAAGGGAGACGATAACTCCTATGCAGCGGAGATGTCCCCCTTTTGTCAAGCTACATGGTTGCCGAGACTGCGTGGGGAGCGAAGTCGCCCACGTCCCATCCAACCGTCACGCGCCAGCCTGGCCCGCAGCCTTTTTGGGGCCCGCAACGCTTCGTCCTCAGCTAACGCTTCGCCCTGAAGCCAACTCCGCGCGCGCCTTGGGCCCGGGGGCTACTATCAGCGTTCTGGGAACCAAGGTACCCAGACTTGCCTGTCTGCGGGCCGCGACGCGCTCCTACCATGGCGTGGTATGGCCCAGTTGATCGACGAGCTGCCCAAAACCCTCGCAAGGGGGCTAGACCTCCCGAGAAGAACGACGTCAAGACCCTCTCAGGAGCGGCCTCGGCAAGGTTGCGCCGGAGAGGGAGTGACGTAAGTAGTGACGCACCACGCCAGCGGGTGCCAGCGCCAGCCAGTGGCGCAGTTTCCGTTTCGGTGCAAAGGAGACACCGCAGGCGCAGGTTCCCTAGGAGCGGGACAAAGGTTTCCCCTTTTGTGCAACAAGACAGAAGACCGCAAGGACGATAGGGAGGATGTCACCACCGAGCCCACCACCGCGTCACCGCCTGATACTTTTGCAGGCGAAGACCGCTTTTGTCAGGATAGGAACGTCCTTGTGTTCCCGCTAAAAAATGGCCGTTGTGGGATTCCTTCCCGCCTAAACATTTCGGGGGAAGAGGACCCTGACCGCCTATATAAATAGCTAGGATCCCCAATATGAAGGGACAATTCGGAGCAGATCCATAAAGTCTGCCTTCACGGAGAGGAGCAAGAACTCTTGTCTCCTGACCCTCCTGAGCTCTTCTCCTAAGCTAAGGAACCACTGTACTAGTCCATATTCAAGCCCTCCTGAGGCCAATCCACCAAAGCAGGAAGTAGGGTTTTACACCACAAGGTGGCCTGAACCTGGATAAACTCTTGTGTGCTTTACTTGTTGTTCGCTTGAATCTCTTCACTGGATGAGGGCAAGACGCTAGGTAGACGTGAGTGGGAGAGATCTTCGTTCACGCCCCTCTGTTCGAACTCCTTGGGTTTGCGGAGCCCGTAATCCTAGAACCACCATTCATATGCCGATGTCTCTTGCTGTTACTCGCGGATGGTCTCTTCGTCAGCTCGATGTGTAGAATGCCTTCCTACATGGAGTTCTGGAGGAAGAGGTTTATAGGCGCCAACCACCGGGGTTTGTTGATCCTACACATCCTCGTCATCTCTATCATCTAGTCAAGGTGTTGCATGGACTTAAACAGGCTCCTCGTGCGTGGCATGCACGCCTCGGCTCTATTCTCCAAGCTCTTGGGTTTGTTCCCTCCACTGCTGACACGTCACTGTTCCTCCTTCAGCGTTCTGAGGTTATGATGTATCTACAGGTTTATGTTGATGATATCATCCTAGTCAGTTCCTCTAATGCTGCTGCTGATCGCCTTGTGACTGCGTTAAGTGAAGATTTTGCTGTCAAGGATTTAGGTGCTCTGCCTTACTTCCTTGGTCTGGAGGTGTCACGGTCTTTTGCTGGGTTGACTCTGACTCAAAAGAAGTATTATTTGGACTTGTTGCGTCATGCTGGTATGCTCAAATGCAAACATGCTATCACTCCGATGTCTGCGACTGATCGGTTGTCTGCCCTTGATGGAGATCCTCTTTCCTTAGATGATGCTACCGAGTATCGCAGTCTTGTTGGTGGTCTGCAATACCTCACTATCACCAGGCCTGATGTCTCTTATGGAGTTAACCGTGTATGTCAGTATCTTCATTAACCTCATACATCCCATTTCTCGGCAGTGAAGCTTATTATGTGGGATATCTCTTCCACTGCCTCGTATGGTTTGCTCCTTCAGCCTGCACCGTCTTGTGAACTTTCGTCTTTTTCTGATGTGGATTGGGCTAGAAGTCCTGATGATCAGCGATCCACGGGGGTTATGCAGTGTTCTTTGGCCCAACTTGTTCGCCTGGAATGCTCGCAAGCAAGCTACCGTGTCTCGCAGCAGTACTGAAGCTGAGTATAAGTTAGTTGCTGATGCTACCACAGAGTTCATATGGGTACAATCCTTATTGAGGGAGTTGAGAATCTCTCCAGGTCATCCTCCAGTTCTTTGGTGTGATAACATCGGTGCCACATATCTTTAGTCTAACCCGGTGTTTCATGCTCGGACAAAACACATCGAGGTTGATTATCACTTTGTTCGGGAACGTGTTGTGCAGAAACTACTATGTATCATGTTCATCTCCTCAGAGTATCAACTTGCTGACATCTTCACGAAGCCTCTTCCACAACCACAGTTTGAGGCGCAGTCTTAACTTTCTTTGTACTTCAGGCCATAGTTAAGATTGAGGGAGGGTGTTAGATTGTATATACGTAGTTTGTATACACCTTGTATTGTAACTCTTGGTACGTCTATATAATGAGATAGCCACACCCCGTTTAGGGTGTCGAGCCAGTTTCCCAAACCCTATGTTTTACAGAACCCGTGCTACTGCTAGGATTTTCCCTAGTAGTGTCTCCATGAAAATGTTCTGGCCTTCGGGCGCTTGTCTTGGGTGCCCCATAGAAAGCTCGAGCAACAATGAAAGTTCCTCCTCGAGCGATAGCGACTAGGAGGACGTTGTTATTGAAGACGGTGAGAGCGAGCCCCCAGTCGTCAAGTCCGAAGACGACGACTTGGACTCAAGCTGAACGCCGGCGGCCCCATCATCAGCAACTGAGCGCCGATAGCACTATCATCTCCAACCAGCACCTGGAAGAGTGATTTGCCATGGGTGTTCAGTCTCGACGCAGTCGCCACCTGTAGTTGGACCCATGCAGGCCTGCTCGTGGACTCCGACTTTGTCTTCTCTACCGGGGCAGCGCCCCTCTGGTCCTCTGTGGTTGCGTCTCCCTAGCCCTGGCTTCACCCTCCCTACCGGGAGGGGCGCTCTCCCTCTGGTCCTAGCGGGGGTGACCAGGGCATTGCCTCGGTGTGCCTTACGCCCTTATTGTACTCGCGATAAACCCTAAGATGAGAGGGACAAGAAAGGCATTATGGAGCACTTTTCTTTTTTTGTAGATTATGTAACCAATTACCATGTTTGAGTAAAATATAAGTATTCCCCATCCATATTTGCACATGTATGATTTGTACTTGTTGTTTCACGCAATCTTGAGGGTCAGAATTTGCCAGAAAGACGTACTCACCTTTGACTGCTTGTAGGGATAACCCCTAACGACCTTTACTGTGTAACATATCTTGCAAAGCCTCTTGGTGGCCCCAAACGCAACTACTACTATACTTTGTCGAGTAGGATCGAGACAAATATTTGAAGCGCGGATGGAGGTTGCTCCATTGTCGATTTTCAAATGCAACTGCAACTTATCCCGTCAAGCAAACTCGAGGCAGAGACAACAAAGCGGGTGAAGGATGCTACAAAGTCTCCTCACGTGCAAGCTTCTCAATTGCAACTGTAATATGGACTAATGGGAAATTTTCAATGAAACAAATACTTGACTTATCTTTCTTTGTTTTACTTGCCGTCACCTGGATGAAAGAGAGGCCACTACAGGTCCGAGTATAGTGTACACAACGCTCTTCCCCCGGGCAAGTTTCCTGCGAGGAGTCCCTCTGTCCTTATAGGAAAAGGAAGAAGAGAGGAGATAACATGGGGCTTTGGCGGCACATTAATCAACTTATTCAAACAAGTGTATGTAAATCATGCTATATCACGTAAATAAACATGCATGCAATTTTGTAAAAACACTTGGTTTTACACAGATATGCACAGGGTCTTTGCCTGGCTTTTTACGAAGGGCTACAAGCCACTGAGGCTAGGCTTGTACAAAATGCGCCTTATGGGTAGAACTCGCGAAGATGCTCAATACTCCATGAGTTCTCCATCGGGATGCCATATTCGGTCTCCAAACGGAATACGCTAGGTATGGTGACTCGTACTACCAGTAAGGACCTTCCCACTTCGGCGTCAACTTGTTTGTTCCTTTGGTGGACTGAACTCATCTAAGGGCATGGTTGCCTTCCTCAAGGCTCTGGCGTGAATCATGTGGCTATGATAGAAGCACAGAGTTTGCTACTAGCATGCGACACGCAGAGTTGTCCGTAGATAATCTAACTCGAGGAGGAAGGCATCGTTATGCTGCAGCTGCTGTTGCTCTACCTCATCGTAGGTAAGTACTCGAGGTGACCCGTATGTGAGTTCTGTGTGGAGCACTATTTCTGCACCATATACTAAGTAGAAGGGTCTTACTAGAAGCTCGATTTGGTGTCGTTCTGATTGACCAAAGAACCACCGGCAACTTATCAATCCAGCATTTGCCGCACTTCCGCAATTTGTCAAAGGTCCTTGTCTTCAGCCCACGCAAAACTTCCACATTCATACTTTCAGCATGTATGTTGCTCCTTGGTTGAGCGATAGAGGCGAAATAGACCTTGCTTCCAAGGCTCTGGATATATTACATGAAGGTGCGGCTCGTGAACTAGGTACCGTTGTTGGTGATCACTCTGTTGGGTATTCCAAAAGGACACACAAATCCTTTAAATAACTTGACAGATGATTGCATGGTTATCTTTCTCACAGGCTCTACTTCAGGCCACTTTGTAAATTTGTCGATTGCAACGTACAAGAATTCAAAACCGCCGGCAGCACGTGGAAAGGGGCCCAATGTGATGCCCAGGATGGGACTATACCTCCTACGTGTCGAGGCACGACTTAAAGGTATAAGCCCATCCTAGAATGATCTCAAGTTTGGTATCTTTGCACGACTCATGTAAAAGAGGGATTAAATTGCAAAAGGGGATAGTTGGCTTACACTCGCCACTTCACACAATACAATACATAAGCAATACATCATTCAAAACATCACAACCCGACTACGGGTGAAGATCCAAAAGAAAGATACCAAAACAACATAAAGCCACAGGTCAGGATCGAATCCTAGTAGAAGAAACACTACTGATCGTCGAAACATCACAAGCAAACAGCCACGATCTTCATCGGTCTCCCGGGTGAAGAACTGATCCAACTCCTGCATCAAACTCGGCTGAACCTGCATCTGGTGTTGTGAAGTAACTGTGAGCCACAGAGGACTCAGCAATCCCGTTCCCGGGTAACATGACTATTTAAGCCTAGGGTGAGGAGAAGGCTGAAGAAAGAACAAGAGGTGAAGGAACAACAAGAGTCTGCAGCAGCAACTAGCACTAACTTACGTAAAAGAGAGCGAGAAGAGAAGGTGCATCGGTCGAGAGATGATCACGAAGTGATCCTAACTAAAGCCGGTCAAACATAACCCCACCGTGTTCAACTCCCAAATCCCTATTCGGAAATTGACAGTCACGGTACACACGCTGGTAGTGTATTAAAACAATGTGTCAAGTTATCTACAACCGGATATTAACAAGCTCCCATCTGCCATATAACCGCGGGCACGGCTTTCGAAAGTTCAAAACCCTGCAGGGGTGTTCCAACTTGACCCATTAGAAGCCCACGATCCGCGGAGTCGCAACTCCATAGGTGGGAAGACCCGAGTATTCTCGGAATCCCGTGCTCGAGTTAAACCGAACTAAGGTAAGGCTAATCCAGCAAATCCTCCCGGCGTGTCGACACCCTGATAGTAGCCGCGCGTATCTAAGTCTCAGGACACGACCGGATGGGCGATTCTACAGGTTTTTACCAAACCTCGAGTTTCCTCGTGGTGGCCCCGCAGACTCCCCGTTTCGGACCAACACTCATGTGGAGCACTGGCCCGGGGTTGTTGAATTAAAATAAAAGGGATAGCTAGTCCACATGCAAGTTTTTATTAGTTATTAGGCAAATAGTACCAATGTTGGGACTTGCTGGAAAAGACTTAGCACTTAGCGGTTTATCAAGGGGGTCCCATACACCCCAACCGTGTTAGGAACGCATAATCAAGGAACATAACACCGGTTTATACGGTTCCTAACGGCATGAGTGGAACAAATCACCAAGCAAAAGGCTTAGCCTTCCACCCTTGCCAATATATAGATGATTTCATTTTAAGCATTTATATAGTGTGATATAACCCAACAAACTTCAACATGAAGCAAGCATCTTCGATCTTCACCTGCAACTAGCAATGCTATAAGAAGGGCTGAGCGAAGCGTACTTAGCCAAGCAACGGTTTGCATAGGTAGGGTAGTTAGACAGGGTCATGGTTACAATAGGAGGCTGACAGGAAAACATGGGCATCGAGGCAAAACTATAGAGCGATACTCTAGCAATAAGCAAAGATAGTAATGTTATCGGGGTTCGGTCATCTTTCCTGGGATTCCACAAGGAAGAAGAACGGATCCTCGAAGAAGACGGAGCAACACAGTCGAGAGAATCCTCACAACTCCGGAACGAAACCGAAGCTAACAAGAGAAGCAACCGGAAAGAAGCAAACAACACGGTAAACACACATATAATGTTGTTAACATGATGCGGATGACATGATCAAGTTTTATTCAAGTTATTAAAAGGTTGACATAAGAGATATGAAGCATTGTCACCGTGGTGAAAGGAAAAGGTGCCACGGCAACGATCCGAGAATGATGAAACGCAACATCTCGGTTCCGGTAACTCGGTGAGAGACCGGTGCAAAAGATGATGGAGAGCGTGTCAAACAAGAAG
This sequence comes from Secale cereale, assembly GCA_902687465.1. Classification (NCBI taxonomy): domain Eukaryota; kingdom Viridiplantae; phylum Streptophyta; class Magnoliopsida; order Poales; family Poaceae; genus Secale; species Secale cereale. The sequence goes on from LR738712.1 coordinate 233,723,073, forward strand.
AAAGTGGGGAGATCCCGTCACCGGGTTCCCACGTGTCGGCGACGAGGCAACCGAGGAACACGACAAAAGGTGAAACGACACGGTGCACACAAGGAAACATTTCATACAACACAAGCATCACATGGGTCATCGACTCGAGGTTATACCTTCGAAGCGTTCGTTCTCGGAGGTGTCGGGGTACACTTTCGTAGAGGGAAGTAGTCGTTCTCGCAACTCGTAGAGGAAGTAGTGGTTCACGTCATCGTGTCGTGGTACTTGGCGAATTCCTCGTTTCCGGGCGACGGTAGTGGTACATGCCGTAGAGGGAAGTAGGTACACGGGCGACGGTAGACGTTCACGTTACGTGTCGTGGTACTTGGTGGGTCGCCGTGTAGTCGAACTTGAGGGTCGTCGACGTCGTGGTACATGGGGTTCTCGTTTGCGACAGTAGTGGAAGTAGTGGTACTTGTCGCATCGCCATGTAGTTGTTCACGTTCATCGGAGAGGTACTCGCCATCGTAGCCGTTCGGTCGTCGTGGTACTTGTGCGTGGGGTACTTGTCGCGTCGGTCTCGTACACGGTTCTTAGACGTTCTCGTCGTCGTGGCACTTGCTGCTTCATGTTCAATTGCTGGACAAAACAAAACGCAAAGCCGAAAAAAAGAAGCACAGCAGCAGCAGCAAAACAACCACGGCACGGAGGATGCTCGGCGACTCTTGGCGAGGAGGTGCTGCTCGGTGCTGTTTCTGGAGGACGCCGACGAGGGGCGCGGCGGCGGCTCCCTGGCCGGCCAGCTCGGCCAGACGAAGAAGGGGCCGAGGCAGAGGAACGGAGCAGGGGAACGAGGTAACCGAGCGGATGAGCTGCGGGCTCGGCGAGGCGGTCGGCGCCCTGGAGGGACGAGGTCGGGCGCGGCGGTCCTGGCGTAGAGGAGAGGGGGCGGCGACGAGGCGCTGGTGGCCGGGCGGGGAGGACGAGGCCGGTCGTGCTCGGGGCCCTGGCTGGCCTCGTGCGCGGCGGACGCCGGTGGAAGGAGGCGCGCTGGACGGGGCAGAGAAGATGGAGGCTCGGCGGCGTGGGCCCTGGGGCTCGGGGAGAGGAGAGATCGAGGCGACGGGGAGAGATCGAGAGGGTTCGTGCGCTCGAAGGGAAACGAGGCCGAGGGGAATCGGGATAGAGAGGTGAGCGAGGGAGAGGGAGATGGGGTTCGAGGGGTGGCGGCGGTCGTTCGGGAAGAGAGGGAGAGAGTGCGAGCGCTAGGGTTAGAGGCAGGCTGGGCCTGCGGCTGGAGTGGGCCAGTGGGCCGGCTGGGATGGTGGGAGGCCACTGGGCCTGGGAAGGGAAGGCAGGGAGGAAAAAGGCCTAGGAGGAGAGGGAGACTGTTGGGCTCCTTCTCCTTATTATTTCTTTAGCAGAAACAAAAGAGAAGAAAAGAAAAAGAGGAGGGGGGTTAGGGCAAGAATTAGGACAAAGGTTAATTTTTCTCGGGCTCGTAAAAATGAGCACGACCGGAGAAAAATACAAAAGGCGTGAACAAAAATAATTCAAACATATTTGAATTTAATTCAAATAGTTTTGAACTAAGACTTGATTATTGAAGTGTCCAAAAATGTTTGAATTTTCGGAGGAACCTCGATAAATAGGAAAAGAAGTATAGGGAGGGTTTTGACGGTGAAACTTGAATCAAAAGATGTCTGGAGAATATTTGCAAGTGTGTTACGGTGATCCCAACAAATTGGAATATTTTAAATATAGCTCCCTAAATATTGAGAGGCTTTTATATGTTATAAATAGAAGTCATCCTTCCCTCGATTTAAATGGACCGAAGGTCCACACGATTTATTTAAGTTGATATGCAAAGAAATATGACATGATGGCATGATGACATGATGCAATGCAAAAATAAATAACACAAGCACAAATGAAACACACGGGCAACCCGGAACATCTGGAATCTTCTGGAATCTTCTGGTATCTTCTGGGACGTCGGTCTTCGGGCGTCACACCCAAGATATCGAGCCCCCAGATCGAGAAGGGACGGGTTAAAGGGATTGTCTGCAGGGCTTGAGTTGGCTGATGGATGTTTTATGTATGGACTGGCAAGCTTCACATTTGGTGGAAAGCTAAGTTGCACCTTGGAAGGAAGTGGGCCAATAGAAACATTGCCGGAAAGCTTTCTCAACAAGTGTTATTGATCCTATGTGTGAGCCGCACATGCCCCTGTGTATCTCTACTGACAGCCCTAGTCCATCTTCCCAGCTGACAGACTTCAATTTCATACCGTTCGGCCTCTTTCTGCATAGAGTGTTTTCCACTAACTTATAAATACTCGATTGGCGGGCTACTCTTTCAGCTTTTGCTTGGTCATCGGGAAGTTTCTCATGTTTGCAGAAAGTGGACAATGAGTTGTTCTCATGTTGGAGCCTGTGGCTCAATGACGAGGAACAAAGGCATTTCCTTTGTATGGGAGCGCTAACCTCGGCGACGAGGATTTGGGGTCCTACAGGAGGAAGCTGCTCACCAACTAAGGTAGGGCTTCCCCCGACAACTTGCTCATTAGCGGCTTCGGGGAGCTCTGCCAGGTAATGCTTGTCAGTGTTCAGCTTTCTGCCTCTCGACAAGCTGCTCAACTTGGCGGCATTCTTGGAGATCGTGGCCCTTAGTGCGGTGGATTTTGCAGTATGGCTCGTCAGACTTGCTAGTTTTCTCTACTGTCGCGGCAACCCCACAATCAGCACACATGGTTGCTTCCTTGTCATGCGTCTTGGTCCTTGCCTTCTTGCGAGCGCTAGGATCACCGGAGCTCTCAACGGCCATCACTATTTTGCTCTTGCACTTCCTATTGTGCCTTCATTTTTCTTTCTTGGAATGGCAGTGTCGTCGTCATCCTTCGAGTCAACTTTGACGCCAGCCTCCTCTCTGGGGAGTCACCTCCCCTCTTCAGCACGAGCATACTTGTCCACCAACGTGTAAAGTATTTTTTTTGACTAAACATTGTGAGGCAAAATCCCCAGATTCAATTATTAAAGCATAAACAAGGCCGCAAGTCTTATAGAAAAGGAAAGAACATAAAGTAAAGTCTAGCTAGGTGTTAGAAGACCTATGTACCAATTAAAAACAAGATATTTAAAAATATACAAGAAACAACCATGGCTCATGGATCATGGCAAGGCATTGATCCATTGGAGCGGTAGAGGTTTGATTGGGTCCTTCATCCTGTGGGAGTGCAAGGTGATGTCATGAATAAACTTGGCCTTCCATCCACCAAAGGTTTGTGTCATCTGCCTGGAAATTTAATCATTCCTCATAGTCTAGATACTCCATGCAGCGAGGTAGGCTACTTCAAAGAAAAAAGGTTTCTAAAAAGCCCTCTTAGCAGCCAAAATACATTCTTTGTGAGATAACCCCGCATACCATTATATCTGCAGATAGTTCCAGACATATTACTGAACGTGCACTTGAAGAAAACATGATCTCTATCTTCATGTAACTGAGCCACACACATGGGGCATAAATTGTCATCTTCCTCAGAACTCCAACGCCTTCTAAGAAGCATGTCTCTCATGTCCAGCCTATCATTCAGCAGCAACCATGCAAAGACCTTATATTTCATACTACACTTCCTCTTCTAGATCCATTTACAAGGGTCCTCATCAGGTAAATTTGCATACACTAGTGTATAATAGCTTTTGGCGGTGTAAATACCTTTATGAGGGGTCTATGACTAGGAGTGAGGTTTATGGGGATCCCTCGGCAATCCTCGTAAGGAAGTATTAAGAAATACCAACTCATCCATTGCTTCATGAGATAGGGGCAGTTGAAAATAGATGGCAATGTCCAGATCTTCAATAAAATTCTTGATTGAAATTTTATCATCAAGTGCAAATGAGAAAAGTCTTGGGAACCTCTCCCTGATAGGTATATGACATCCATCTAGGTTCCATCTATGATGCTAGAAAAGAGAACTATTTCCATCATTGATTGTGATGACAGAATGTGATCTATAGGTCTTATTTAACTTCATGATTTCCCTCAACAATGAAGAGCCACACTGAACAGTTGGATGGGGAACCACTCCATTATAATAAGTGTCCCGGATCTGAGAGACCCAAGGTATATCAGCCTTATTCCAAAAACTTGTTTAGGTGTTTAGTTAGCAAGGTTTTGTTCTGAACTACAAGGTTGATAATACCCATTTCTCCTTTATCTTTTGGCTTACAGACCAGTGGCCAAGGTGCCAAAGATTTCTCTGGAGTATCAGAAATTCCTCTCCATAAGCATTCCCTCATTATTCTTTCCAATTGTTTTATTATAGCAGTAGGCAGATTGAGACTATAAAGGAAGTAAATAGGCATGGAGGAAACAACTTACTGTAATAACTGCAGTCTAGCACCTTGGGATAGCAATGAAGAACAGGCAGAGAGTCTCATTTCCACTCTATCAACAATAGGGACCAGATCTTGGACTCTGGGTTTGGTAGTGCCCACAAGCAGGCCCATGTAAGTGAAAGGCAGAATCCCAACTTGCCAACCAAAAACTGTAGCCAACTTGTTTGCTTCATCAACAATAACATTGATGGGCAAAATACGAGATTTATGAAAGTTCACCTTTAATCCATTTTATTTTGAGAAAGAAAACAACATATTCTTGAGAGCCATCAATTGGGACTCATCAGCTTGAACTATCAGCAAAGTATCATCAGCATATTGAACAATTGGGAGATCTTGGTCATTAGACGGTATTAACAGTGAAATGAGGCCTTGTTGGAGCATTTTATTGACCACAGACTGTAGAAAATCAGAAGCAATAACAAAGAGTAGTTGTGATAATTGATCCCCTTGCCTTACACCTCTTTTACAAACGAACTGCTTGCCTGGAACACCATTGAGGAGGATGGAGGAAGATCCAGAAGAAAGGAGCTCCTTAATCCAACCAATCTATTTTGCATCAAAACCCTTCTATTTTAGCATGAGCAAGATCGGATCATGTTCAATAGTGTCAAAGGCTTTAGCAAAATGAAGGTTGAGGATGAGTATTGGTCTCTTAGATTGATGGCACTGATGAATATATTCGAAACAAAATGCAACACAGTCTTCAATTGATCTAGACTTAAGAAAACCCTATTGATTCTTGTGGATGCATGTAAGAATAACTTTCTGTAGCCTATTTGCCGGGAGCTTAGTGAGGAATTTGAGGCATGCGTTTGTGATGGACATTGGCCTATAATCATTTGGTCCTCTTGAGATAGAATCTTTGAAAGAAGTGTGACCAGGGACCCATTTATATTCTGGAGGGATATTCTTCCTTCATAGAAGTCAGTAATTAACTTTAGGAAATCATCCTTAATTATGTGCCAACACCTCTTATCAAGCAATCTAGTAAAATCATCTGGTCCTTGTGCTCTGTCATGTGGCAAGTTCTTTAATACCTCATTAATTTCTTCTTTAGAAAAAGGCCCTGGCAGACTCTCAAGCCTAGGAACAGACTGACTCAAATCCTCCAGATGAAATATCATATCAATCCCACAAGATATTCCCATTCTTCTTTATATGAAGACCAAAGAAGTCCAGCCATGGCATTGTGGGAGTGATAACCAACAAGTATAGGGGATCACAACAGTTTTCGAGGGTAGAGTATTCAACCCAAATTTATTGATTCGACACAAGGGGAGCCAGAGAATATTATAAAGTATTACCAATGGAGTTGTCAATCCAACCACACCTGGAAGACTTAATATCTGCAGCAAAGTATTTAGTGGCAAAGTAGTAGGGAAGTAACGGTAACGTTGGCAAAAGTAACAGTAGTAGTTTTGTAGTAATTGTAACAGTGACAGCGGAAAAGTAACTAAGCAAGGATCAATATGTGAAAAGCTCGTAGGCATTGGATCAGTGATGGATAATTATGTCGGATGCGATCCCTCATGCAATAGTTATAACATACGGTGACACAGAACTAGCTCCAGTTCATCAATGTAATGTAGGCACGTATTCCGAATATAGTCATACGTGCTTATGGGAAAGAACTTGCATGACATCTTTTGTCCTACCCTCCCGTGGCAGCGGGGTCCTATTGGAAACTAAGGGATATTAAGGCCTCCTTTTAATAGATTACCGGACCAAAGCATTAACACATAGTGAATACATGAATTCCTCAAACTACGGTCATCATCGGGAGTGGTCCCGATTATTGTCACTTCAGGGTTGCCGGATCATAAAACATAGTAGGTGAATATTGACTTGCAAGATAGGATCAAGAACTCGCATATATTCATGAAAACATAATAGGTACATATCTGAAATCATGGCACTCGGGCCCTAGTGACAAACATTAAGCATGACAAAGACATAGCAACATCAATCTTAGAACATAATGGATACTAGGGATCAAACCCTAACAAAACTAACTCAATTACATGGTAAATCTCATCCAACCCATCACCGTCCAGCAAGACTGTGATGGAATTACTCACGCATGGTGGTGAGCATCATGAAATTGGTAATGGAGGAAGGTTGATGATGACGATGGCGATGATCTCCACTCTCTGATGCCCCAAACGGACTCCAGATCAGCCCTCCCGAGAGATATTAGGGCTTGGTGGCGGCTCCGTGTTGTAAAACGCGATGAATCCTTTTCTATGTTTTTTTTCTCGCTGAAAGTGAATATATGGAGTTGGAGTTGAGGTCGGTGGAGCCTCAGGGGGGCCACGAGATAGGGGGGCACGCCTATGGGGGGCAGGCGCGCCCCCACCCTCGTGGACAGGGCGTGGGCCCCCTGGTCTTGATTCTTTTGCCAGTATTTTTTATATATTCCAAAAATATTCTCTGTGGATTTTCAGGTCATTGCGAGAACTTTTATTTCTGCAGAAAAATAACACCATGGGAATTCTGCTGAAAGCAACGCCAGTCCGGGTTAGTTCCATTCAAATCATGCAAGTTAGAGTCCAAAACAAGGGCAAAAGTGTTTGGAGAAGTAGATACGTTGGAGACGTATCAACTACCCCAAGCTTAAACTTTTGCTTGTCCTCAAGCAATTGAGTTGACAAACTGAAAGTGATCAAGAAAAACTTTTACAAACTCTATTTTCTCTTGTTGTTGTAAATATGTTAAGCAAGCATGCAAGTTTTCAACAAAGATTATGACCTAACCACATTCACAATAACATTTAGGTCTCATGTTTACTCATATTAATGGCATAATCAACTAGCGAGCAATAATAACAGATCTCGGATGACAACACTTTCTCAAAGCAATCATTATGTAATATAACAAGATGGTATGTCGCTAGCCCTTTCTGAGACCACAAAACATAAATGCAGAGCACCTTTGAAGATCATGGACTGACTAGGCATTGAAATTCATGGTAAAAGAGATCCAGTCACAGTCATAATCAATGTAAATCAATAGCAATGCATGCAAATGACATCGGTGCTCTCCAACTGGTGCTTTTTAGTAAGAGGATGATGACTCAACATAAAAGTAAATAGATATACCCTTCGCAGAGGGAGGCAGTGATTTGCAGAGGTGCCAGAGCTCGAGCTTTGAAATAGAGATAAATAATATTTTGAGTGGCATACTTTCATTATCAACATAAAAATCAAGAGTTCTTGATATCTTCCATGCTACACACATTGTAGGCGGTTCCCAAACTGAATGGTAAAGTTTATACACCCCCACTACCAACAAGCACACTCCACGGCTGGCCCGAAACAATGGGTACCGTCCATACCAACAACAATCCTGGGGAGTTTTGTTTAATTATTTTGATTTGATTTGAGCATGGGAGTAGGCATCCCGTTTACCGACCATTTTCTCGTGAATGATGAGCGGAGTCCACTCATCGTGAGAATCACCCACCTAGCATGGAAGATATAGAAAACTCTTGTTGATACATGAGATATTCGAGCATACAAAATAGAATTTCATTTGAAGGTTTAGAGTATGGCACATACAATTTTACATGGAACGGCAGGAAAATACCGCATATAGGAAGGTATGGTGGACTCATATGGAATAACTTTGGGGTTAATGGAAGTGGATGCACAAGCAGTATTCTTGCTTAGTACAAGTGAAAGCTAGAAAGAGACTAGGAAGCGACCAGCTAGAGAACGACCACAGTCATGAACATGCATTAAAATTAATCAACAATGAGTGCAAGCTTGAGTGGGATATAAATCACCATGAACATAAATATCGTGGAGGCTATGTCGATTTTGTTTCAACTACATGCGTGAACATGTGCCAAGTCAAGCCACTCGAATCGTTCAAAGGAGGATACCACCCCATCATACCACCTCACAACCATTTTGCTAGCATGTTAGCACACAATGTAAACCATTATAAACTTCTAGCAGATTAAGTACGGCATGAGCAACCATAATCTCTAATTGTTATTGCAAGCATGTTTCATTCGTAATAGGCTGAATCAGGAACGATGAAATAATCATATTTACAAAAACAAGGTAGGTCAAGTTCATACCAGCTTCTCTCATCTCAATTAGTTTATCAAATATCGCCATTATTGCCTTTCACTCGCATGACCGAATGGTGTGGATAATAATAATAGTGCAAAGGCATTGGACTAAGTTGGAGTCTGCAGGCATTTAATACAAGGGAGAAGACAAGGTAATATGGCTCTTGGTTAAATCAACAATAATGGATATTAGAGCCACTAAACATTTTCATCATGGTCTTCTCCTCTTGACACCCAAAGAAAATAAAAGAAATAAAACTATTTACACGGGAAAGCTCCTAACAAGCAAAAGAAGAACGAGAAATATTTTTGGGCTTTCTTTTAATTACTACTACTACATGCATGGAAAGTAAACTAGCTAAAAGCTACAACTAATTTTTGTTGGTTTTTCTAACACACAAGAAAAAGACTTAGAAAAGAATATAAACTAGCATGGATAGTACAATGAAAGAGTATGTGCACCAACTACTGGAATGAGTGTGTGAACACGAATGTAATGTCGGTGAGAAATACATAGTCCCCCAGGCTTAGGCTTTTGGCCTAAGTTGGTCTATTTCCACGGCTGGCCTGACGGATATCTAAAGTTGTAGTTGGGGTTGTACTGTGATGCAGCGGCTATTGCATGATGTGCTGCAGCTTGGAGACAAGCCACCTCCGTCGTCTCCTCATACTCATTCGCCTCCTCCCTAGTTATAACATATCTCCTTTTTGTCTAAAAGTCAAAGAAAGTAGGAGCAGGGAGAGCAATATGGATAGTGCGACGTCTGTCAAAGATTAGTCGGTACTTGAGGAATTGTTCATTCCACTCACCAAACTGATGGTGAACCATAGCATTATAATCTAGATAAGCAGGAGGCCACTTCATATCATTTTCTTGTATGGGTACACGAAGATAATTAGCCACACGAGTTGCATAAATTCCACCAAACAAAATCTCTACTTAAATCGTTGAGATGTAATCTTCGTACAACAGTAGCCCCTAAGTTATATTGTTTATCACCTAATACCGCACTCTTAAGGACACAAAGATCTGGAATGCACATGTGGCAAGCCTCATTTTTACAGTTAATGCATCTACCAATGAAGAGAGCAAAATAATGTATGGAAGGGAAATGAATACTGCCTATGGTGGCTTCTATGATTTCTCTAGATTACCCCAAAGTGATACTAGCTAGAAAGTCCTTATATTTAGATTTGCGAGGTTCACTAACATTACCCCACTGCGGGAGTTTACAAGCATTATTAAAATCTTCTAAGTACATGGTATATGATTTGTCATAAAGATCAAATAAAACACTGTGAGAATTGCTTGACAATGTAAATTTAAATCTTGTCACAAAGGAATCAGTTAGGTAGTGGTACTGTGGGAATTATCTTGACACGAAGACCTCAAGATCAGCATTATGCACATACGTGTCAAATTCTTCCTTGATGTGTGCCGGGACCATAAACTCCTCCGATGGCCATTCACAAGGCTGCACTTGAGCTTTCGTTGGTGGTTCATCGTCCGGCTCACATAACACGAGCCTTGGTACTTGCTTCCTTGAGGAACCCCCTTGGTAGATTTTCTTATGCATTTTTCTCTAAAATATTTCTGAAATTTTAGCGACTCAAAACAAAAGTGAACCAAACTCAACAAAATTGATAGCAACTACTCCAACAAGTGCCTAGAGACTATATCATCCATTAGAACTACTTTTGTCCACATAAATTTGACATGCAAGCTCAAGAACATGGTCACATTAGCAGCAATAATTTACAATAAATAAAGCACTAGAACAAAAAATAATTGGACCATTGGAGGAGTCACAAACCAAAGAACAATCTCCCCAAACAGTTTTGTGAATGGAGCTTTGAGGAAGGAGATAAAAAATGGTAGCAAGATGAGCTAGAACACGGGTTTGAGCTATGTGAGGATTTTTTTCTGGAGGAAGATGAAGTGTGTGGGTGCTGGAGTAAGTGGAGGGGGCCACATGGGACCCACGAGGCAGGGGAGAGCACCCAGGGGGGTGGGCGCGCCCAGGACCCTCATGGCCAAGTGGTGTGGCCCCCTCGTGTGTTCTCAGTGCCAAATATTCTTAAATATTCTACAAAAAATCATTTTTCATTTTCGGGACATTTGGAGAACTTTTATTTTCGAGTTATTTTTTTTATTGCAATTATAATTTATAAAACAGACAGAAAGTTCTATTTTTGCTTTATTTAATCTAAATAACAGAAAGTAAAAGAAGGGTATAGAGAGTTGTGTTTTCTAACTTCATCCATCTCATGCTCATCGAAAGGAATCCACTAACAAGGTTGATCAAGTCTTGTTTACAAAATCTTTCCGAATAACATGAAACCGGAGAATTTTCGAATAACACTAGGTTTCTAGTTGGAAGCAAACATTCAGTGTACGTAGAGTCGTATAAGTGGTAGATAGGACTTGAGAGAATATTGATCTTACCTTTAGCTCCTTGTGGGTTCGACACTCCATACTTATCACTTCCACCATTGGGAATTGCTACGATGATTCCCTGCACTTGGGGACCATCATCTACCAAGGATAATCAACATACTATCGTCCTCGGGAATATCAAGAATAACAAAGCCTGTTAAAATAGTAATGTTTGCAACCACAACAGGCACATCCTCACAAATACCGACAGGTATAGGAGTTGATTTATCAGCCATTTGCAAAGATATTTCAGTAGGTGTCAACTTATTCAAATCGAGTCTACGGTATAAAGAGAGAGGCATAACACGAACACCGGCTCCAAGATCACATAAAGAAGTTTTAATAGAGTTTCTTTTAATGGAGAATGGTATAGTTGGTACTACTCGATCCCCTAGTTTCTTTGGTATTCAACCTTTAAAAGTATAATGGGCAAACATGGTGGAAATTTCAACTTCCGGCATCTTTGTTTTGTTTGTCACAATATCTTTCATATACTTAGCATAGGGATTTGTTTTAAGCATATCATTCAAATGCATACGCAAAAAGATAGGTCCAATCATTTCATTAAAGCGCTTAAAATCCTCATCATCCTTTTTCTTGGATGGTTTAGGAGGAAGAGGCATGGTTTTTGACCCCATGGTTCTCTTTCTTTACCGTGCTTCCTAGGAACGAAGCCTCTTTACAGCGGGTTCAATCTCTACATCATCGTTATTGTTAGGTTGAGCATCAACATGAACATCATCATTAACATTATCACTAGGTTCATGTTTGTTACCAGATTGTGCTTCAGCATCAGAAATAGAAATATCATTGGGCAGGTGTGTCAACAACAGGTTCACTAGAAGCATGCAAAGTTCTATCATTTTTCTTTTTCTTCTTCTTAGAAGGACTAGGTGCATCAAGATTAGTTATTTGAGAATCTTGCTCAATTCTCTAAGGCTAGCCCTCGGGATACAAAGGTTCCTGAGTCATTCTACCCCCTCTAGTCACAACTCTAACAACATTATCATTTTTCTTACCATTTTATTCATTGAGAAAATCATATTGTGCTTTAATTACTTGTTCTACCTGAGTGGTAACCATAGAAGCATGTTTACTAATGAGTTTAAGTTCACCTTTAAATCTAGACATATAATCACTCAAGTGTTCAATCATATAAGCATTACGTTTCAATTGTCTACCAACATAAGCATTGAATTTTTCTTGTTTAACAATAAAATTGTCAAACTCATCTAAGCATTGGCTAGCAGACTTATTACGAGGAATATCACATTCATCAAATCTATTGAGAGAATTTACCTTTACTAACTATGTCGGGTTATCAAGACCATGTATTTCTTCAATAGGTGGTAAATTCTTAACATCTTCAGCTTTAATACCTTTTTCTTTCATAGATTTCTTTGCCTCTTGCATATCTTCAGGACTGAGAAATAGAATACCCCTTTTCTTCGCAGTTGCTTCAGGAAGTGTCCAATTATTTTCATTACTCAGCATATTATTCAATAGCAATTCAGCTTGATCAATGGTTCTTTCCCTGTAAACACAACCAGCGCAACTATCCAAGTGTTCTTTGGAAGCATCGGTTAGTCCATTATAAAAGATATCAAGTATTTCATTTTTCTTAAGAGGATGATCAGGCAAAGCATTAAGTAATTGGAGAAGCCTCCCCCAAGCTTGTGGGAGACTCTCTTCTTCAATTTGCACAGAATTATAATGTTCCCTTAAGGCGGCTTGTTTCTTATGACCTGGAAAATATTTAGCAGAGAAGTAATAAATCATATCCTGGGGACTACGCACACAACCATGGTCAAGAGAATTAAACCATGTTTTAGCATCACCCTTTAACGAGAACGGAAATAGCTTAAGGATATGATAATAACGATTTTTTTCCTCATTGTTGAATAGGGTGGCTATATCATTCAATTTAGTAAGATGTGCCACAACAGTTTCAGATTCAGAGTCACGGAAGGGATCACATTCAACCAAAGTAATTAAGTCAGGATCGACAGAGAAATCATAATCCTTATCAGAAATACAGATTCGTGAAGTAGCAAAAGCACGGTCATATTTCATTCTAGCGTTCAGAGACTTTTCTTTCACCTTAGCTAACAATTTCTTAAGATCATATCAATCTTTGCAAGCTAAAAGATCTCTAGCAGTTTCTTCATCCATAACATAACCCTCGGGCACAACAGACAATTCACATCCAGGGTGGGAATCTTCATCATCACTTTCATCAATATTATTAGTTTCAATAATTACATTCTCTCCAGCCCTTGCAAGTTGTTCATCAAGAAATTCACCTAGTGGCATAGTATTATCAAGCATAGAAGTAGTTTCATCATAAGATTCATGCATAGTAGAAGATGCATCATAAAGAACATGCAACATATCAGTTTCAATAGCAGGTGTAGGTGTCGCAAATTTACTCATAACAGAAGGTGAATCAAGTGCAGAGCTAGATGGCAGTCCCTTACCTTCCCTCGTAGTTGAGGAATAAACCTTGGAACGCAGATATGCTACACCTTAGTTGCACACCCCAGGAGCAACGGGCAAGCTGAGCGCGCCATCTTGGGGGTCCCGAGGGGCCTCAAATTGAGGACCTTCAAGAAGAAGCTCAAGGCTAGCGGCAGGGGCTCGTATGATCGATGAGCTCTACTCCGTGCTATGGTCCATTCGCTCCACCACCACCAAGCCAACAGGCGAGACCCTATTCTTCCTCGTCTACGGAGACAAAGTGGTTCTCCCTCATGAGGTCAAATATCGCTCCGCGCGGGTCCTGGCGTTTGATGAGGCACACTAGGACGCTACGCAGAGGATGGATCTTGTGCTAGCAGAAGAGCGCCGCCGACAAGCCTTGCTCCGAGCGGCAAGGTACCAGCAGGCGTTGCGGCGGTACCACTTCCACAACATTCATTCCAGGACACTCGAGGTAGGTGATCTGGTCTTGAGGCAGGTGCTCTCCAGGGAAGGGCTGCACAATCTCTCGCCCATGTGGGAGGGCCCGTTCAGGATTACCCACGTCTCTAGGCCTGGCACCGTGCACCTGGAGACGGGGGATGGTGCTCCCATCCAGAATGCCTAGAACATCCAGCACCTCCGGAAGTTCTACCCATAAAGCATGGCCCAGGGCCTGTCAAGCCAAGGCACATTGCCTGGGAAGCAAGGCTCGCTCCTGTGAAGGTCTCCGCCATTGAAACTCTCAGGAAATAATGAGTGGGTTGTACACGCCCTGGAGTCTCCGGAGTGCTGCCCTCGGGCCTCACGGGCTCCTTCCCACGTCGTAGTGGCAGCACTTAGCTCCGCGCAAGTGATAAGACTAGAATAGGTCCCGGATACGGCTGTTCATTTGCTTTCTTTATCTGGTTTCGGTATTTTAATTAATTTGGAGTTCTCTAGCCTTCAGTTACTTAGTTGAGTTTTCCTATTCTCTTCCTTTGTTCGCTCTTTTTCTCGCCTCGGGGAGGACAGCAGTTGTTCGATGTTCTCCCTCGAGCACCCCCTTGGGGCTAGGCAGGGGTGTCCGTCTCCGCACGGTAACCAGCTCCCGTCATGTGCACGCATCGCCAGAACCCTCTCGCCGCACGACTTCGGCCTCCTTAATCTTCGCGAGGCGCTCTTCTTTGAGCTCGTGAGTGGTGCACCCCCCTGATCCATGATCCCCGTGTACCGTGACCCGGTGCGTCAAGCCAAGATCGGCCCACGCTTGAGTGCTTGCGCAAGAAGGAACGACGCATATGTTGGATTCCTAACAAAATTTTAAAACGCCCTTCAGAGGCCCGCAGCACCTGTGCCGGCAGCAAGGAAGCCCCCTGGATGCTGGAAGACGCGCCCTCGAGCGTACCCAGCTAAGTTACCCCTCTACCCCCATAAGGCACTTGAATATCATAATATAACACGGCAGCATAGGCGTCGTAGTTCATTACACGCCCTAGCCGAGCCACATGCCCTTTTTTGAAACGCAAGAAAGAGGAAAAGCTAAACAAAAGTGGGTCACACGACTGCAGCAGCTCAAGAGACCTGGCCCCACGGTCTGGCTCAGCTCAGCCTGAGCCCTCCTCGCACTTCACCACCACATGGCGTTGGAACAACCCGTCAGCGACCTCGGAGCAAGCCCGACGGCGCTGTGGCTGGTTGTAGCCACTGCTCCTGGAGCTCTCGCTAGCGGAAGAGTCACCACCGCTAGAGGCGTCGTGGTCGTCACCAAGGGCGAGCCTGCCTGCGGCCTCTTCGCGGCCGTCTCCAGGGCCGAACCTGTCATCGATGCTGCCGTCTTCAGGACAGTACCCAGCGTGGTGGCCGTCCGCCCCAAACACCCTCACGAAGAGGGTCGCAGTGCCATGATACTTGAAGTGGAGGGTGCACCGCCTGCCCAAGCCGCGTGCGCGAGAAAACGTCTGCCAACCGTGGGCCAGGGCCACGTTACCCATAGTAGAGATCTCGACTGCAACCCAAGATGTCTTGCTGCAGCATCCGTCAGCCTGTAGCCAGAGGCCATCAAGACCTTCCGCCGGTAACTGATGGGCGAAGAAGCGCGGCAGCTGGAGCCAGGAACCAGCCGGATTGTTCGGCCACACGACGAACTCCAAGAGTGCCTCCGATGAATGGTAGCCTGACCGAGGAGGCCGGACGACCATGGTGCGCCTTCCCGTGGCAAAGCGGCTGCCGCGATAAGGGCGGCCCCTGCCACTGAGAGAGGGGCCGTCATGACCGCCCTGGGCGGCATCCATCCCCCAACGGAGTATGGCTGTGACCGTGGAGCGCTGCTGTAGGGGTAGCGACGTGCTTACAGGGGCGACCCCGCCCCCTCTTGAGTGGTGGCAAATCAGACTCTTCCTGGCAGGCTTTTCCCTTCTCCGCGGCAGAGGACCTCTTGGGTGGCGCCATTGGAGTTGCAATAAGAGGGAGGAAGAAGGAGCAAGAAGAAGGAGCGGGTGACAAGGAGAAAGAGATGGGTTGTGGGGGCTTCACCCCTCCCCCATTTATAGCCTAGAGGAGGCCAACTGTCGGCCCCCACAATCTCACGTAATGATGTCTCTTATGTGCATGTAGAAGGGTCTTGTCATGTCGGGCAGTTTCCGAGGCAGCGTGGGGAAGCGGAGACGCCCACGTCCAATCAAGTCGCCACGCGTCGACCGAGGTCGCTGGCGTTTGGGCCCGTGGCACTTCACCCTTACCCCTTTGGTTTCACCTCGAAGCCAAGTCCTTGCGCGCCTTGGGCTCGGGGGCTACTATCGGCGTCCTAGGAACGGGGGTACCCAAACTTGCCTACCTACGGCCCGTCATGCGGCTCCATCAGCGGCCTGGTGCGGCCCAACTTCAGCGACTGCAGCTCAAGACCCTCGCGAGGGACCAAGCCTCGCGAGGCGAGCGACAGCATGACCTCCCTGTGGGCAGCCTCTCTAGGCTGGCTCCCGAGGTGCGGAGATATCTATGCAAGGAGCACCTCGCGAGGTTCACGTGACGTGAGCCATGACGACCAAGGCCAGGCGGGCGCCAGCGGGTGCAGTGTGCCAGTATCCTCTTTGGTGCTAAGAGGGCAAGCGCAGGCGCGGAGTCCCGAGCGATCAGGCAAAGTTATCCATATCGGTGCAACAAGTTCAAAGACCGTCAAGCTTGCAGAACGGAGGTCATCGTGGAGCTCGGCACGGCGTCACCACCACAGCCTTTGGCAGGCGAAGACTACTTTTGTTTGGATAACTTGTACTAGTTGTTCCCCTTCAAATTTGGCCGTTGTTGGATCCCTTCTCGCCGATATTTGGGAAGAGTATCAAGGCCATTATAAATAGGGCCTAGCCACCACCATAGAGGAAATCTCATCTTGAGCTGACCCAACCTTAGAGGAGATCAGATCCAATCCACCCTACTAACACCAAAATCTCATCTGAGCCCAAGAACACCTCTCCTCTGGAGGCTGTTCATCCCTTGTACTAGTTCATCCTCAGCCATATAAAGGCAATCCACCACACACACTGGAGTAGGGTATTACACCACAAGGTGGCCCAAACAAGTATAATTCTCTGTGTCCCCTATTTTTTGAGCACGACGAGCTAGGCCGCGTAATTGCAGGGTGGGTGTGCTAGGGAGGGAGTGTTCTTCGTGCGCATCCCAGAGTCCGAACCTCTCAAGGATTTGCGGAGCTCGAATTCCGACAGTACGGGTTCATGTGTATGAAGGTGATCCACTGGAGCCATCAACCACAAACTGGTTGCCCTGTTGAGAGGAATAATTGGAGCCCATTGATGGTTTCAAAACCATGGAGGCTTGATCCTACTGCACCCGTGGTTCGTTATCTACTGGCTCCTCAACTGGTGCATGCCGAAGCTGGCCCCATCTATCTTGATGGTGGTGCTGCTGCTATTGAACCTGGTGCAAGAGTTGCGGTATATCGTTCCATCCAAGCGCAGGGTAAGGTGGAACTGCCCACAAGATCTCATTTGGCTGTAGGTCACCAGGCATCAGATGAGGATTATGATCTATGGGCATCAATTACTCATTCCGAGGTAACTGCTCAGCGTCAAGATGTGACAAGATGCGGTACATGAGACAACAGCACCCCCAACATTGGCAAATTAGTGAAAAACAACATCTCTTGGCACAAGTATATTGTTAGGAAAGGAAGCATAGACCAAAGAATGGAGCAAACAATCATCCTCATTATCCCAATAATGAAATTGTTCGAAAGTACCCACAACCTCTGCAAGGATCTCATCATTACGGTGATCTAGGGGGACGCCAATAAACATGAGCCAACCAGTTCTATGTCCTTGTAATGCTCTAAACCTTCACCATCATCATGGTTAATGAAGCGAACAAAAATCTCCTACCCATGCTGATCTAAACCGAGCGACCAGGGCGCATGATTTACCAGAGACTATGGATAACTGGGTCTTGCATCTGATATAGCCCAACAAGTTGAAACCAAGTTTGAGAAGATAAAACTAGCAGCTGGAGGTCATCAAAGATGAAATCTCTGACCTATTGACGGAGGAAAGGCACATCCTCTTGCCGCGGTATGAGCTTGACAATCCCCACCATATAGGACTCGTGGCGACGGGGAGGTGAGCGATCGAACAGGGCTTACTAAGGAGCCATAGCCCAATAATGTACTAGGAGGGGTAGAACACAGCCCATCATCTTTAGAATCATCATCCGAGAGTATTAGAGGGTTTTGCATGGAGCCCTCAGAAGGAAACATAACAGAGAAAATATAGGGCGAAAAGATAATCCCATGATTATCATCATGAACCGTATCACGAGAATAACGGGCAGGTGGCAAAACAGATCCAAACTGCAAACTCAATGCCGCCTACGGCAAGGAGGCCACTGACGGCAAGCTATCAACTTGTAACACATGTTTTGGGGATGATAAAATGCCATATGAAACTACCAATTCTTGACGATTCAGTGTATAACTTGAATCATGCTGAACTATAGAGATTTCCTCAGAAGTAGCATTGTAACGATATCCTTTGCAAGCATCATAAGTAAGAAACCTAGCAAAGCGCAAACTCTTGCTAGGATGATTACCATCCTTGGAACGCAAACAAGATTTTGCAGGAACATGTAACATGGCAGCTAGACCTAGACGTGCCCTACGCTTAGACGGTCTAACTAGGATCCATTCATCATTGCATTCACTTTGCTAAGATCTAAACTCCTTAGAACAACCAGGCCCTCCATGCCCCAGAGATGAAAATGACATTTGAATTGAGGGCACACATGATTGTGTTGATGCAGGATGAAAAAACAAACCTCTTTGCATGACACATGAAAAGAGCAAACACGAACTTGTAAACATGATACCTTCAAAGCAGAACATTATTCACCAATCACCGCCTCAAGAGCTAGAGAAACATTCTCTTCAGTCAAGCAGAAATTATGCCTTGCAAAGGAAACCACCATGATGAAATGACCAGACTCCTTAGTGGGGTGCACCGTACGCCTCATGGATCTCCAAATCTCTTGCGAGAGACCCGTCCCATGAGAGAAATCAAAACAAGGAGTAGTGAAAGCCTGAAATGCCATGGAGATGAGACCGCAAGGGGGTATAACAGAATGCTAGAGAGAATTAGAGGGTGGGATGGTGATTTCATGGCTAGGTGTGGAGATCACTGGAGGTGTTGCGGCTAGGGTTATGGTGGGGTGGACGGGGTGGAGCTCTCCATCCTTACTGGAGGCTACGCGTCGATTACCAATGTGTAAAGTTCGTTGACCGTCTTTGGCAGCCGGACATTCATCTTAGCATACATCCTTCGATTGTTCACATTAGTATGAAATGTGGCAATCTCTGCTGCAACGTGTATCTATGGAATGTTGCGGTGTAATCGATTGAATCTTTGTAGGTACTTGCACATGCTTTCCCCTCATTCTCTAGGCAAAATTGCAAGTTGCTGAACCGCCAAGGCTCTTGGTGGCATCCCGTAAAGGTGCCAAAAAACGCAATGCACAAGTCGGCCCACAAGGAAATGGAATCTTTATGTAGGTGCATCAACCAAGACCTCACGTAAGGCTTGAGCGCCAGAGGAAAATAGTTGGCGAGCACCTTCTCATCTCTTCCCCCGGTGGCTTGAATGGCGATTGTGTAGATTCCCAAGAATTCTGTCGGGTTAAGTTTTCCGTCGCATTTCTCCGGTAACTCAGGCTTCAAGGCACATGACAATGGCCAGCGTACTTGCTACAACTCACGAGAAAAGGCAGGGCACCCTACCTCATAGGGCATGTACCCACGCACACTGGGTGCGGGTCTGACAACATTTTGGCGATTGCGCTTGTCACAATGAAAGCATGTCTCCTGTTGTTGATCGATGGTGACACGAGCATCCTCCTTCTTCCTATCCTTCAACACACAATATCGATCTTGTTGGGTCTGTAGGTCGGACGAGGCCATCGGCATTTCATCGAGCTCGTCGGTGCGCTGGGCTTGCTGTGCCTGTCTCTGTAGTGGGTGCCGTGGAGGAGACAACACCGTGATTGTAGTCTTCTCGACATGGCCACCAGCAAGGGCTGTAGGCATTGCCTTCGGATACCGCGAGGGTTACACTTGCCACACTTTGCTAGCTTCAGGAAATCAAATAAGGCTCTAGGCGGTGGTTCTCCACACGTCAATCTTGACAGCTGCGGGAGGAAAGTAAAGCAGCAACTAAGCTCGCGCCATCACTTCTGCCGCCGTCCATAGCAATGCGTGCGAAGCAGAACGCAATGTCCCTCAACTCCTAGCAGGGCCAGAAGGAGTGTCGTTGTGTTCCTACTGCCTTGGACCAATCACAAGGGCGGTATAGCGTAGCGGAGCCTTTTCTTGCGGGCCTTGCTCTTGATTGGCTAGAGTCTTGTCTTGCGAGCATCGCCATGTGGGTCGACGGCACCTCTCGGGATCTTGACACGCTCACCCTGTGCGGGGCAAAGCTCGTGCCTCGATGTTGCAACCCTGATGGTCCTGGCCAGAGGATCTTTACTCGAGCGGGAGTGGGCGCTGCTGCTCTGGTTGTGCTCGCTAGTGTGGTGAGGAGGCGGAAGCTGGGCACTCCCGCCACCCACGCCGGCATGTCCATGCTCGCCAGAAGGTTAGGGGAGCTGGGCTGCTCCAGCAGTTCCGTCTTCTGCTTGACGGCAGCGCTGCGTGCACTGTTTATGCCATCCACGATGCCCGCAGCCGCCTGCGGCGACTGTGGTGCCCGTGGCCGCGTCCAAAGGAGCTTTCAAAGTGGAGGAATGGGCTGCTGCACCGCTCTTCTTTAGAGTCATGGACGACATAAAAGATGTTGAAGATCGGCGTGTGTCATGGGAAAACACGATGACCTATGGAGCCATTGGCCATTGTGGTTCGGCAAGGGGGAGGGCACGTTGCAAAAAGAGCGGAGATGGTAGAGGCAGCATGATCATGGTTACGCATTGGTTTTTACCTAGATTCGGGCCGCTGCAAAGCGTAAAACCCTACTCCTGCTTTGGTGGATTGGATGAGGGAGCATGATGAGAACATAGTGCTCAAGCCCGGCATGGTGGCCTCGGGGAGAGCAGCTATGCGCGTATGAGTGTACAAGAGTGTGAATCCTTTCCCAGCTCGCCTCGGCCGTTTTTATAGTCCTAGGGGTATCCACAATGGTGACATGATCACTATTCGTTGATTAGACTGCAAACATGGCTATCATACCTAACTATACAGCTAGGACAAGGCACATTAAATGCACCACTTAGTGTTATATCATGCAAGTAGCCTAGCAAGCCTTGTCGGGCCACTTAGCTGTCTCTTGCCTTGTCTGTGTGACACGCCACTAGAAGGGTGTCATGCAGGGAGAATCTTCTCCCTAGATGGCTGCCAGATGCTAGAGGACAACCACTTAATCACTTGGGGCCTCGACACCGCATTAATAAGTGACCTGAGTCACTGTGCGGCGGAGCGGCGGTGTCTTCGTTGGGTGATTCACCCTCAGCGTCCCCGGCAAGCCTGTCGAGGGTGTCTAAAGACATGCCTTCTATGTGGCCTTGACCTGGCCGGGCTCGCCTGACCAGCAAGGGAGGTTTTTCGTTGGTGATATCTTGTCCTTTCAGCTTGTCTTGGTCTTCTTAATCCACCCTTTGATTCCTCAAAGAGCTATATCTTGAGCTTTGGTCTTGTTTGGTCGTTGCAACCTTGCCTTCGTGTCTGTGTACATTATCGGCAACATACGCCAAGGTTTGTTCTACCGACAGGAATCCCCAGGCCTGGCACAGACGCACTGCCGAGCGTTGTTGGGGTAGGCCCTATCAAGTACACAGGCGGAGGGCTTATGGTAGCTCATTTCTTGCTTCTTCACTAACTAGTGCTTGAATGAGGGCAGTTTTTGCTTTCCCCGCCCGTCGTGCGAGACGTTGTGGGGTGGCCTTTATGCCACGACCTGCTGGTTGCCCATGTCCCACATCCACGGGATAGCAACTGACTTTTTATCAATATGTCGTTCCTGTTGTTTCCACCACGTATGTTGCATACATTGTGCAAGGTTGGTGGCGAAAACACTGGGTGAGAGGAGGAGTGCCATGGCGGAAAGCCAGACGATGTGGATTAGCGTAGGTGGTCGGTCAAGATTCTGTGTGCCGTCGGTGGCGTAGATGAGTTGGATTGGTGGAGCAGGGCAGTAGCCTTCGGGGTGAGGAGCGAGCCCCCAGCCCAATGCGCTTATAAAAAGGGAAACGGAAGAGTGACTAACTCACACATCTTCTTTTTTTTCTGCTTGTCTCCTTATTCTCCCTAAAATGGCGAGGGGAAGGGGCGCACTAGCGTTGCGGCGGCGGTGACGAGAGATTCCTCTCGACAGTGCCTTCCTCCCCCAACTGGTGACATGGGGTCGGAATGCAGCGCCCGTGGTTGAGGCGTAGGACGAGGGCGCAGTCGTCGCGGCGCTCGGGGCCGAGGAGGACTTGGCGATATCACAATAATTCCTCCTCTAGTCGCTGATACGTCTCAAACGTATCTACTTTTCCAAACACTTCTGATATTGTTTTGACCTCATTCTTGCATGATTTGGAGTAAACTAACCCGGACTGACGTTGTTTTCAGCAGAGCTGCCTGTATGGTTTATTTGTGTGCAGGAAAACGGATTTTTAAGCATCTCAGAAAAATCCACGAAAAATCACGAAAAATCCACGCACCCGAAGAAACAAAATGCCAGAAGTGGGGCCAGAGGGGGGCCAGGGGGTGCCCAGGCGCCCTGTGGCGCCCCCCCCCTGGGCCGCGCCGGGAGGGCGCCTGGGTGGGCCCCACACCCCCTGGTGCCCTACTTTAGCCCGTATTTTTCCTTCCGACGCAGAAATCCCAGATCAGAAGTCCTTTCGCTGTTTTTCGTCGTGGAGCCGCCGCCACCCTCTGTTCTTCTTCGGGAGGGCTAATCTGGAGGCTGATTTGGCCTCCGGAGAGGGGAGATCGTCGCCATCGTCATCATCATCACCACTCCATCATCCTTCCATGACTTCCCCCTTCATGTGTGAGTAATTCCCTTGCTGTAGGCGAAGGGGATGGTAGGGATTGGATGAGTTAGATCATGTAATAGTTCGTCAGATTGTTGGGGGCATGTTGCCTATGATCTAGTATGGTGTTTATCATCTTTGCTACAACTTGTTATTCTTAATGCTTGACACTTAGGGCCCGAGTGCCATGAATTCAGATCTGAACCATATGTGTTTGCATGAATATATTTGTGTTCTTGATCCTATCTATGAGTTGTATGCACCTGTTACGGTTCGGAACCGGCGATCCCAAAAGTGACAGCTTGGGACACCAAAGGGGATGGTCCGTAGTTTGAGGATTACATGTATCCATTGAGTTCATTGCTTTGTTCCGGTGCTCTTTGACAGGAGCACCTTAATATCCATTAGTTCCTTTTGGCCCCGTTCGTAGCGGGATGGTAGGACAAAAGATGTTGTGCAAGTTCTTATTGCAAGCACGTACAACTACATACGGGATACATGCCTAATGTTTGATATTTTCCTAGATGATCATTACTTTTCCGTGTGCCGTGCCCCGAGTTAGAAACTATCTCATCCATGCAGCGCCCAACCATCCATCTCCCTAGCCTACAGTATTTTAAACCTTGCTTGTCACTAGTTGCTACTTTTGCCATTTACTACTGCTATTTACTTTTGCTGTTTACTTTTACTATTACTATCATCACTATCATATCACTGTTACCACTTATCTTTTGTTGCAAGTTAGTATATTTCAGGTGCGGTTGAATTGACAACTCAACTATTAAAGCTTATAAATACTCTTTGGCTCCCCGTGTGTCGAATCAATAAATTGGGTTATTCTTACCCGCGAAGACTATCTCGATCCCTTACGGTTGAGGGTTATCAAGTACCGTTTTCTGGCGCCGTTGCCGGGGAGCATAGCAATATTTACAAGTCTACTTGAGGTATCCTACCTGCTGCACTTTATTCACTATGGGTAAGAAAGGAGACCCCATGATTCCGATCTTACGATCCACTACAAGAAGAGGTACTGCTCTGAGCACTAGTGCTACGCTTGATTCACCTTCTGTTATGAGTAAGTTTGCCTCACCACCACCACATGATGCTCCTACTGAATCTATTACTATGTCTGATACTCTTGATGATGCTTCTACTACTTTTGATGATGATATTAGTTCGCTTGGTTATGCTCTTGAGAAACAAATTACTGCTGCTGCTGAAAAATATGGAATTGAACTTCCTGTTACTCGCTACCCTATTGGTGAAACTTATGATTTTCCTGAATTGAGTAAACTTCAGGAGAGGCTCCTTGATGATGATTATTATATACTTGACGAAGATTTATGCAGGGAACTGACAGAGTTTGCCGGCTCTGACCCTGAAACTATTAAGAAAATATTTGAAAAACACTCTTTGAAAAACAAAACCGTTCCTAATCCTGAGTTTGCTACATCTCCAATATGCATTGATGATCCTGATTTTGATTTCTCTGTTGATATTTCACTTATACCTATGGTTGAAGCTGACCCCTTTTATGGCAGAGAAAATGATGATGCTATTGCACACCTAACTAAACTTGGTGAGCTAGGTAGCCTGTTTACCACAGATGAGAAGATACGCTACTTTTATGTGACCAAGCTTCTTCCTTTCTCGTTGAAGGAAGGTGCTAAAGCACGGTATGATTCACTCCCATGCGGTTCTATTAAGAGTCCTCAGGACTTAGCTCACTCTTTTGTTGATAAGTACTTTCCTGCTCATATGCAACATGCTGCTTTACAAAGAATTTATAATTTTAAACAGTTGCAGGATGAGTCCCTCCCTAAAGCTTGGGGGAGGTACTGCAGTTTGATTCAGGCTAGACCAGGACATGGAGTTCCTAAGAATGAATTAATTGATATATTTTATGCTGGTCTAACTGATGAATCTAGGTCCTATCTGGACAGTTGTGCTGGTTGTGTTTTCAGGAAAAGAACACCGGACGACGCGGAAGATTTAATGGGCAGGATTGCCAAAAACCATGAAGATTGGTCCGTCCCTGAACCACCTCCATCAACAAAGAAGAGGGGCATGTTTGTTCTAAGCCCCGAGGATATGCGAGAAGCAAAGAAGTCTATTAAAGAGAAAGGTATTAAAGCTGAAGACGTGAAGAATCTACCCCCTATTGAGAAGCTGTGTGAGCCTACCACTCACCCTCCTATGGTAGAGGTACACTCTCTTTTAGATTTCAACGCAAGTGACATCCCTCATGGTAAGACTCCTGATCAATGTTTAGATGAGTTTGATAATTTTATTATGAAACAGAATCATTTTAATGAGAGGTTAGAAAGTCAGTTGCATAATAATTCCTTTGCTATCAAAAAGTTGCTTGGTGTTTTAGATAGAACAGTTAATGATGTCCAATGTCTTGTGAAGCATTTTCATATGGTTCAAACTCAGCTTGATCAAATTTCTAATGTGCAAAGAGATTTGCTTGCTAACAATGCCAAACAAGATAAATTGCAGGCTTTTGGGATTAAGACCCGAGGAGGAACTAGTACTCAAGATCCTCTTTATCCAGAGGGACATCCGAAGAGAATCGAGCAAGATTCTCAAATGCAGGAAGAAGAAATTGTTGTCTCCCCAAATAAGAAAAAGAAGCATAAAGAGACTGACAATTCTAATGATCCTATTGCAGATGAAGAGCCAGCTATTGATCCCAACAGTGTATCTATTTCCGATGCTGAGACTGAAGACGGTGCTGAACCTGAAGGTAATGATAATGAGAAGAATGATCCGCCTGAAGTTCGAGAAGAAGAAGCACCTGACAAACGTAAGAGGTACACTAAAGAAGACTTCATCACAAGAAAACATGGGAAGGAGAGAGAACCATGGGTACAGAAACCCATGCCATTTCCAGGTAAGTCCATCAAATCTAAAGAAGAAGAGCATTACAATAAGTTTTGTGAATGGATTAAACCTCTTTTTCTTCAAATTCCTTTGACTGATGCTATTAAGTTACTTCCTTATTCAAAATATATGAAAGATATTGTCACTAACAAAAGAAAAATTCCTAATGATGCAATATCTACTATGCTTGCTAACTATTCTTTCAGTGGAAAGATTCCTAAGAAGCTCGGTGATCCAGGTATACCCACCATTCCTTGCTCCATAAAAAATAATTATGTCAAAACTGCTTTATGTGATCTTCGAGCGGGAGTGAGTGTTATGTCTCTCTCTCTCTTTACGAGAGGCTCTGTTTATAGAAACTAATTCCTACAGATATCTCCCTTCAGATGGCTGACAAGTCAACCGCTGTTCCTATAGGTATTTGTGAGGATGTTCAAGTTGAAGTTGCTAATTGTTTAATTCTTACTGATTTTGTTGTGCTTGACATGCCCGAGGATGGGAGCATGTCCATTATTCTTGGTAGACCTTTTCTTAACACCGCAGGTGCTGTTATTGATTGCAACAAAGGGAAGGTTACCTTTCATGTGAACGATAAAGAACACACGGTATATTTTCCAAAGAAGACCGATAGGAGGCATGCCCTCAACTCTATAGAGAACATCGAGACCGTGAAAATTGGAGAATGGGACTGTCCACTACATGTGCCTCACAAATACAAAACTATCATGGTAGGGACAATGTCCATCAAGGTAAAAGTTCAGTGATTACTTCGTAGGAGGTGAGACTTTTTGTTCTATATACCGCTTGTTTGTTGGTAAGACTTGATCAACCTTACTAGTGAACGTGTTATATATGGATAAAAAGTCGAGCTTTCTATGTTTTTATTTATTTTTAGTGTTGTCATACTTGCTGTACCAAGTATCTATGTTTTTGAAGCTTCACAATACTACTAACTACTTCAAGTTTTCAGAGAGTTTTGCAACTTTTTGAACTTCGAAAAAATTTCAACAGTGAAGTTTTCAGAAAAATTCCAGAAAAATTATATTAAAAATTTCCACAACGGGAGAGACCCGGAAAGTCCTGGGGCCAGCCAGGGGGGGCCACCAGTGGCCCAGGAGGCCAGCTGGCGCGGCCCAGCCCCTGGCCGCGCCCACAGGGCGCCTGGGGCCCACGGGACCCCCCCTCCAGGTACTTCTTCTTCCCCTCTCTCTCTCTCTCTTTTTCCAGAAACCCGAGTTCTGGTCTTGTTCTTGCTGTTCTTGCTGTTCTTGGGGGCGATTCTTCGATCTCTCTCTACAGCCCATCATCTGAGCTGAAATTTTGAGCAAATACTCCCTGGTATGTGACTCCACCACCCCTCCAATTAGATTTTTGATTGGTGGCCTCATTTGTGAGTATTTAGTAGTTCTTGGTGCTGTAGAGATGAGCTTGCATGCATGTGTAGAAAGTTGTTTTCCAAGTTTTGATGCAAGTTTATGCCTTGGGCAAGTGAGTTGAATAGTTTGCCTTAGCTCACTTTGTTTTAATCCTCGTTTTTGTAAATTATAAAAAAATTCAGAAATGAGTTTATTAGGAAGGGCAAAAGGATGGCTTGAGAAGAGGAGGCCCGCACACTCCGATCGAGTCACTAGAGCCGCAGCTTCACCATCGATTGTTAGGGTGAGCTATAATGAAGATCATGTGCCCCTGGAGTTGTTGGAAGACACAAGTCCAGCACGTGCGATGGCATTTCCATGTGATGAATTCATGGAAGCTGCGGGAATCAAGGATGAGTTTTATAATCTTTGTGCTAATGCAGGTTTGACACGACTCGTCACGAGCCGTGTTACTCAGTATCAGAAACTCACCTCCGGTTTCATTAACAGTTTTAGATATAATCCTGATTCAGGTGCTATTGAGTTTAAAATTTATAATGATCTTATCACCATGACTCTGGGAAATTTTTGTGAAGTAATAGGTGTGCCGAACGTTGGGAGGACGGCAAGGATGGCCACGCAGCCCTCCGAGCTGAAAACCGTCATCAACTCTCTCTGCAGCATGGGTACGAGGGATATTCATCGGTCGAAGATCTCCAGCATCTTGTTTCCTCACCTCAGGTATTTTGCATATTATATTGCTAGAGGAGTATTAGCTCGCGACAACACGAGCAACATTTCTGCTCTGGATATTGCTATCCTGGCAGCAGCCCTCTCAGGGAGGTCTGATTATAATATTGGTACCTTAATTGCTCGACGCCTTGCTATGAACGGTAACAAGGGGGACTTATATGGTGGCATTTATGCCATGCTTATCTTAGAGCATCTTGGAGGCACCCCACACCCTGATGATACTCCTTTTACTTATTTAAGCTTTGATCTTGCTGCTATGAATAGGCATAAGTTTGTTACCATGGGCTCTGAACTTGATAACCTTGTTTATATCTTGTGTTTCGGAACTACCGCGGAACGCGAGATCCGTCTACCTGCACCTCTTTTGTTTGATTTTTTTCGCAGGAACGGATGGTCCTTTGATGTTGTCTAGTTCGATGAGTTCATGGTCTAGCATCAATTACATAACCCCATGGAGGGGGTTGTGCCCGACGAGGAGAGGCACGGTGAGATACCTCATTTTTAGGATGAGACCGCCACCGAGTTTGGTGAAGGGTCTTCCTCTGTTTGGCGCTCGGAACCTTCCTCGTGGGAGACTCCGAGGAGTTCAGTGTATGCGCCATCATCCTTCTACGACCCCTAGTCTCACCACCATACCCCTGGAGCAGGAGGCTCCTGGGGGCAGTAGCTGCTACCAACTTAGGCCAAAAGCCTAAGCTTGGGGGAGTACGTGCCCTTCTCACTTTTTCATTGTATTATCCGTTTGATTCACTTTGATCTTTTCGAAGTTTTTGCCTGTTCTTCTTTATTTCTCTCTTTGCAAAAACAACAAAAAGATTTTCTTTTTCTTTTGCTTTTTATTCAACTTTTGAAAAACCCAAAAAGATTTCCTTTCTCTCTTTAGTTTGCTTTGTTTTCAGAGATCAGCTCGAGTCCGTGATGGCATTTGATTATATTTCCTACATTCGATCGTGCAAGTGACAAGCAGTAATGACGAAGATCGACTGCAAGGAAGCAACAAGGAAGACCGGTATGAACTCTTATTGTTTCTACTTTTGTACATATGCCTGTACTTATGATCTAGAGACCAGCTTGTAGCGACATAGTGCTATGTTTACAATGCTCTTCCAGTGGTTCATGCTTTCCTTGTGGCTAGTCTCCAATAACTAGAGTATATAATGTGTTATTGAAATGATCTACATGCATCGCACTGTTCATAGTCTAGCATACTGAGGTGGTATTTCCCTTTAGAGAATTTTTGGATTGACTTGGCACATGCTTACACATGTTTAAGACTAAAAAGTCTACTTTGCCTTGATGATCTTTGAGTTTTAGAATAGGTATATCACTTTCACGCCCGATTCAATGTTGCTTTGTCGCTCTGCATGATTATGACCGTTATTGCTCTCTAGTTGGTCGCTTCCCAGTCTTTTGCTAAACCTCCACCCCTACTAAGCGGAATGACTGCTTGTGCATCCAAAACCTTTAAACCTGTTGTGCCATATGAGTCCACTATACCTTCCTATACATGGTATTTACCTGCCATTCCTAACGAAGACTTTCATGTACCATCTCGAAATTAATCAAAAGCATTTCCCTTTTTGTGCCTATGTTTTAGCTCATGAGGAAGTAGTAGTTAATTCATGATCTCTTTAAGTTGGACAAGTTTCACCCCTGGATTGCATGTGTAATGTGCAAACCCCTAATATGAAAAGGAACTCGCATTGAGTGCGCCCAGCTCAAAAAGATAATATAACAAACGAACCCTCCTTCACGCTTTGTTCATGAGAAATCAGAAAACTTTGGCAGTGATAAACAAAGGAGATTAAGAGGATGTGATCGTCCTCATGCGGGAGCCGTTCCTCGAGACTTGTCTAGCTTAAAAAGTGATTGAGTTATCTGCTAGCATTCGTTGACAAAATATGCACCTCTCAAAAACATATTTACTTCTGTTTTTAAAACCAAGAGCTCTCGTACATGTTTAGTTTTTGTTTCCGATCACGGGTTTTCAACCTTGCCAATAAAAGCCACGGTTCGAGAGTCTCATCTTCTTTCTTCAAAGCACTGACTAAGAGAGCATAATTGTCATTCTGAGTGTAATGTGCATTGTCCCAAAGTATTACATTGTCTTCTGCATACTTGTGATATGATTTATTCTGAAATTCTTAGTTCTATTCTCCTTTAAAACTCTGGAGGAGTCTCTGCATTTATGTTTTGCTTCACTCATGGAGGCTAGCGAGATACCACCTTAATATGCTCAAGCTATGTGCAATGTGATCTTCTCTTGATTTTCGGCAATATATTGTTTACTCTTAATTATTTGTGACTGGTCACTTGAAAGAAGGATTGCTCCTTGCATTGTTCTCATAAGTACTGTTTTAATACTTGCTGAACTCTTTTCGTAGTACATGCTTATATACATCTAATGAAGCAAAAGAGTTTGTCAAAGTTTTCTTTGTCGCGTCCAGTTCGTTGAACTGAATTGCTTGAGGACAAGCAATATGCTAAGCTTGGGGGTGTTGATACGTCTCAAACGTATCTACTTTTCCAAACACTTTTGATATTGTTTTGACCTCATTCTTGCATGATTTGGACTAAACTAACCCGGACTGACGCTGTTTTTAGCAGAGCTGCCTATATGGTTTATTCGTGTGCAGGAAAACGGATTTTAAAGCATCTCAGAAAAATCCACGAAAAATCACGAAAAATCCACGCACCCGAAGAAACAAAATGCCAGAAGTGGGGCCAGAGGGGGGCCAGGGGGTGCCCAGGCGCCCTGTGGGCGCCCCCCCCCCTGGGCCGCGCCGGGGGGGCGCCTGGGTGGGCCCCACACCCCCTGGTGCCCTACTTTAGCCCGTATTTTTCCTCCTGACGCAGAAATCCCAGATCAGAAGTCCTTTCGCTGTTTTTCGTCGCGGAGCCGCCGCCACCCTCTGTTCTTCTTCGGGAGGGCTAATCTGGAGGCTGATTTGGCCTCCGGAGAGGGGAGATCGTCGCCATCATCATCATCATCACCACTCCATCATCCTTCCATGACTTCCCCCTTCATGTGTGAGTAATTCCCTTGCTGTAGGCGAAGGGGATGGCAGGGATTGGATGAGTTAGATCATGTAATAGTTCGTCAGATTGTTGGGGGCATGTTGCCTATCATCTAGTATGGTGTTTATCATCTTTGGTACAACTTGTTATTCTTAATGCTTGACACTTAGGGCCCGAGTGCCATGATTTTAGATCTGAACCATATGTGTTTGCATGAATATATTTGTGTTCTTGATCCTATCTATGAGTTGTATGCACCTGTTACGGTTCGGAACCGGCGATCCCAAAAGTGACAGCTTGGGACACCAAAGGGGATGGTCCGTAGTTTGAGGATTACATGTATCCATTGAGTTCATTGCTTTGTTCCGGTGCTCTTTGACAGGAGCACCTTAATATCCATTAGTTCCTTTTGGCCCCGTTCGTAGCGGGATGGTAGGACAAAAGATGTTGTGCAAGTTCTTATTGCAAGCACGTACAACTACATACGGGATACATGCCTAATGTTTGATATTTGTGTAGGATCGAAAGTATGTCTAGAGGGGGGGTGATTAGACTACTTGTATATATAAAAATTCTGCCTTTTGATCAAGAACAGTTTTTGGCAGATTCACAATTATCATCAAGTCAAGCATCACCCTACACATGCAATTCTAGAGTATAAGCAGCGGAAAGTAAATTGCACATGTAGTAAAGAGAGGTGGAGAAGATCAAACGCAATTTGGAGACGCAATGATTTTTCCCGTGGTTCCGATAGGTAGTGCTATCGTACATCCACGTTGATGGAGACTTCAACCCATGGAGGGTAACGGCTGCGCGAGTCCACGGAGGGCTCCACCCACGAAGGGTCCACGAAGAAGCAACCTTGTCAATTCCATCATGGCCTACGCCCACGGAGGGCTAGCCTTACTCGGGGAAGATCTTCACGAAGTAGGCGATCTCCTTGCCCTTACAAACTTCTTGGTTCAACTCCACATCTCGATGACGGAGGCTCCCAAGCGACACCTAACCAATCTAGGAGGCACCACCCTCCAAAAGGTAATAGATGTTGTAGATGATGATGAACTCCTTGCTCTTGTGCTTCAAATGATAATCTCCCCAACACTCAACTCTCCTCACTGATTTGGCTTTGGTGGAAGAAAGGATTGAGTGGAAAGCAACTTGGGAAGGCTAGAAATCAAGTTTCATATGGTAGGAATGGAGCAACTTGATCTCAACACAAGGGTAGGTAGTTCTCTTCTCAGAAAGTGTAAATTAGGAGTGGTAGTTCTTTCTGATGGCTCTCTTCACGAATGAAGAGGGGGTGGAGGGGTATATATAGCCTCCACACAGAATCCAACCGTTACACACATAATTGAGCAATCTCGGTGAGACCGAAGTGGAAACTCGGTCAGACGGAAAGTTCAAATATAGTGAACGTTGGGGTTTTCGGTGGGACCGAAAATACCATCTCGGTTTGTCCGATTTGAGTCATGACAGGAACTTGCCAGTTTTGGTGGGACCAAAATCATCAACTCGGTTATTCCGATTTGATGACAAACGGTTACAGAAGCTTGGCAGCCATATTTCGGTGAGACCGATCTCAAACTCGGAATGACCGATTTTTCTAGGGTTTGGCTTATGGCTGAGGTGGTTCATCTCGGTGGGACTGAGTTTGGAAAATCGGTTGGTCCGAGATTACTTATGAGTGTGTATTGTAGTGAAAGTTGCTGATAGTTGAAGGAGATATATCACTAAGCACTTGAGCAACCAGATCATCAACACAACCTCATCCCCTTTTAATAGTATTGGCTTTTCCTATGGACTCAATGTGATCTTGGATCACTAAACCAAAAATGGAGTCTTGAGCTTTTGCCAATGCTTGCCTTAGCATTTTGAGGGGTCCACTTCTTCAGTCATTTCCATACCCATATCACTGAACTTCTCTGAAATGATTCTCAAGTAGCTATTAGTTCAATGATATATATGTTGTTATTAATTGCCAAAACCACCCGGGGATTAGTTGCACTTTCAATCTCCCCCTTTTTGGTAATTGATGACAACATATAGATCAAAGCTTCGACAAAGGATATAATCAATGAATAATATCGTCGCTTTGAGAAGTATGTGATAAGCAAGAGCTCCCCCTAAATTTGTGCATTATTTAAAATTTGCGTTTGAATGCAAATGCACAATCAATTAGGATCATGGGTCACTCTTCCATGTCACATACATCTTGGTGGAGCGCACAAAATGATAAGAATGAATAACATGCACCCAAACACCAAGACATGAGTAAATAGCCATACAAGATAGGAAAAGCATATGATAAGCATTAAGCACACATTAAAGCATAGTATGACCAAGCACTCATTAAGGTAGCATCAAACGTAGTACCAAGCACACTGAAAGTTTCAAGAACCAAAAGTACCAAAAGTATCTCAAAGAAACCGCAAAAGAACGAAAGAGCACTCTCTCTCTCGAAGCCCTATGATCTATACAATTTCTCCCCCTTTGGCAACAAGTTACCAAAAAGTTTGAAAAAGCATAGAGCTAAACGTCACTGTGGGCTCTGCTGGCAGCTCCTGTCTGGGTAGATGTCGGAGTAGATATGACGGCATCGGCGAAGACTTCAGCTGATGTCTGCGCTGGAGGAGTGGATACTGGAGCTGTGGCTGGAGTGACTGCTGGAGCTGTAGGAGGTGCTGAAGTGGTAGTCCTGGAGTCAGTCACTGGAATAGCAGCTGATCGGGATCCTCTGGGAACCGGAACAGTCTGGCGATGAGAGTCCTGGACTAGGTCATCCTGCATGAGCTCTGCCCTGTCCTGCCTTGCTTCCTCCATGTCTGCCTCAAGCTTGTTGACGGTCACCTGAAGTTCAGTCAGCTTCACGTCCAGAGCGTGGACCTTCTCGTCAACAATCCTCTCTAGGCTCTCCTGAGATTGTTCAATGCTGGCCAGGCGTTGTTCAATCCTCTGGGTAGCTTCAAGAATCTGCTCTCCGAAGCTCTTTGATTTAGCTGATGCTGCTGCTGCCTCTTTATCAGCTTTGGCTTTCCTAGCAGCTTCAATCTTGGCTTGACCTTCAACCGAAGTTGGATCCTCCTCGTCCAAACACAACAACGTTGTCTTCATGCTCTGGCTGCAGTGGTAAGTGTTTCCTATCCAACAGGAATTTGCCCGTGCCAAACTTGGCATTGATAAGCATCTGAATCTGTGGGGCAAATCCACATGACCTCTTCTGGTCAGCTGCAGTCCTCTTAATGGTCTCTACCATTAAGTCCATCACCTTGAAAGGTGCCTTCTCATCAAGTATGTGCAGCATGTTGATAGAATATCCTCTGATCATGCGATGGTCTCCAGACTTGGGCATCAAGTATGCCTCAGAATAGTGTTAGTGGTAGGTAGACCTGCCTGGAGATAGTACACTGAGCCAAGCTTCCACACTTCCAAATCTGCTGCGGGGATCTCCTTGTACATGTTCTTCATGGAATCATGGTTCTTCTTAGGAATCCCATAGACATCAATGTCGTCCTCTCTTTGCACTGGAGCATTCAGAAGTTCTGCCCATTCTTCAACAGACGAAGAAAACCTTTGACCTTCAGTCATCCAGGTGATCTTCCCATCGGGATAGAAGTGGGCTGTGGCATAGAACTGCATAATCATCTCATCGTTCCAATCTGTCAGTTTCTGACCCACGAACTCATCAACTCCACATGCAGTGAAGCTTTCATGCACATGGGGAAAGAAGTCTATGTGCTCTTCACTATCAATGTACTTCCAGTCAACGTATCTGGTATCTGCAACTATAGGCTTCTTGTCCATCAGCGTAGTCTCATAGAAGTCCTGCTGCTCTCTGGTGTGAAATCTGGAGTCCACAGCAGTCCTTCTCCTCACGGCATATGGATCAGCTTGCCTCCATAGCCTGAGACCTGTATCTTTCCTTGCCTTCATATCCTCGGCTTGAGGATGAGCATCGTTGTGAAGTGGCAGTTTTGGACGGAGTTTCAGCAACACATGTTCTTCTTCATCAGACTCAGACGGTGGCACATCACCCTTGTTCTTCTCAGAGGCTGGAATGTTCCTGGTTGTCCTCTTGGGCTTGGCAGAAGGCTTTGCTGGAGCTGCCTTAGCTTGAGCAGGCTTCTTGGGCTTTGAAGTGGCTCCAGCCCTAATTGCATCACCCATGAGTTTCTGCTTCTGAGGAGCAGGCTGGGGTGCTTCTTCTTCTTCTTCCTCGGCTGCTGCATCTGCATGAGAATCAGTATACACTACCCTCTTCCTCTTGGAAGTTTTCTTCACTTTACTTGGGGCTGGCTCTCCCAAGTTTAGCTTCTTGGCAACAACTGATTGCTTGACCTTGCTGGTGCCTTTCTTTGACTTCTTCCCTTGTTGCTCTTTGGCAACAACCTTTCTCTTAGGCTTGGAGGACACTTCTTCCTCAGCTACAAAATCAGAATCCTCATCATCAGAATTCCTCTCCTTTCTGGCTCTGGTGGCTGCAGGAGGCAAACCACTAGGTGTACTCCTCTCACCATCATCAACTGGACTACTAGCCTCAGGACTAGTGTCTGCTTCCGGAATGTCCGCAAACGGTGATTCTGACCTGTTCTGGCTGTCACTGGCATCTGACATGGCTGACAACCTGTGAATAGATAAGGTATAGGCAGAGTAGAAGAGTTATCACAAACTGCAGAGGTTTTTGCAAAAAAATGAGTTCAAGTTTTAGTTTTATGTTTTCACAGAATGCATTTCGGTCAAACCGATTTTCAGTTTCGGTGAATCCGAAGTGTATAACAGAAACTTTACACACCACTTTCGGTTGGACCGAAATGGGTTTCAGTCCTGCCGATAAACTAGGGTTTCACTAAAACTGTACTTCGGTCACACCGATTTGCACAACTCGGTTGGACCGAAAGTGCAGTGCAATGGCCAGAGGCCGAATCGGTCACACCGAAAATTTAAAACCGGTTTCACCGAGATGTGTTCCGTGGAAACCTAACCCTAAGAATTTTACTCGAAACTAGAACCGATCTGATGGAAAGGAAGTTTTTCAATCGTGGCTAGATGTAGGGCAAACCAAACGTGCAATGAATCGGATGGGAGCACGAGAGGGATCGAGACTCACCCTAACTTGGTAGAGTCCCTCTACGGCGGCAACGGCGCGGAGGAGAAGACCGTTGACGGCGGCGGAGACCTGCGGCGAGGGTGCACAGGCGACGACGGAGACGATCCGGAGATCAGGGCGACGGCAGCAGGGGACGTGGGAGCGAAAACGTTTGAAGGAATAATCAACGCGCGCTGCCCTCGGTATTTATATCCCCTTGCTGTTGGTGGGACCGAGTTGAAAAACTCGGTGACACCGAGATGGATAACTGCTATGCAGTTACGCATATCAGTCACGCTGAGATTTAGAACTCGGTTTCACCGAGATGAAACCTAGATCAGTCTAAGTGCTTTCGGTTTGACCGAGTGGGAGAAAGTTGGTCTGACCGAAATTTACTTAGAAGGTTTTGGAAGTCAGCCTTAGACGGATCGGTGGCTCCGAGTGCTCCTCACTCGGAGGGTCCGAAAATGACTTGTTCAAAGTTTGTGATATAAGCATGAATAGAATTTGAGACAAGAAAGCATAGATAGGTAGGGGAGGTACTTAGGCATTCTTGTCCATCCATTTGGCCAGAAAAATCAAAACAACCAAAACAACAAATGGATGTCCTCGAATGGATAAAATCATGCATTCAACATGCTCACACAATAAGATAGCAAATGAAATATGTGTCAAACATGCACAACCAAAACTCTAGCTACTAGCACACAATTTGTCGATGACTAGGTCATCTTTATATGAGTATTTTGACTTAGGAGCCAAATGAGAACATTTGATCATAGGTCATACTCATCGTTTAAGCACAAGTGGGGTTACCACTTTTACATAAAGCATTGATGTGTTCACATCATTTGGAGATGCTTTAGCTCAATTTTTAGAGCAAAGCTCCCCCTAGATGTGAGAACCCCTTTTAAAGGGTCAAACTAACCTTGGGTTGTCGTAGAAGACTTCATGTAGATGTTGAAGATGTGAATGCTCAATGTTGATGTAGATCATCAAGAGTTGGGAGCTATCCTTTGGATTAGGGCACTTTCAATACCTACATGGGTTAGTCCCACAAGGAACAAACAAGGATATCCATAGACATAGATTGAAGTTCACAATAGATGATGTCCATGGAAGCAATGATTACCTTGTCCCTTGACTTACCAACAAGAGGGTTTGTGACTCCATGAACTAGTGCATGATGTGGAAGTTGATTGCACAAGTTGCCAAAATGAATGTGAGTGAAGTATGTTGGCGGAGTCACGCTCAAGAGCCTTCTAGTTCTTCTTCTTTGGGATCCACATCATCTTGATGGGAATCCTTGGGGTTGTAGTTGAGCTTGACGAAGTAGAACTTGACGTGTCCTTGGGAACCCACTTGACCATGGCTTGAGGTGCTTCAATGAATGCATCAATCTCCTCTTGAAGCTTGTCCTTGGCTTTTAGCTTGTGGTCTTGTGGTGGAAGGTCATCTTGAGCTTGTTCCACATTGGAAGAAGTAGGATCATACTTCTCCTTTTGAGAAACAAACTGTGGAGTAGGATATTGACCTTCTTCCCACTCAACACCTTCGGCGTTGAACTTTCGCTCAAAACCAATTCCATGATTCTTCCGGTGCCTTCCTTGTTTGCGAACAATTTCCTCAAAGTTCTTGCTTCCGGCAAGACTCTTGTAGACACCTTTCTCTATGATTTCCTTCAATAAGCTATTCTCTTGCTCAAGTGTAACTTGGCTTGAAACATTGTTAGTGGAATCAAGAGAACTACTAGAAGTAACAACATTAGATTTAACATGGTTATTGTTACTACTAGAGGAAGAATTTTTCTTATGCTTGTCATGCTTAGTCTTAATAGGTGGCAAGAAATTAGACAAGAGAAGTCGTTTGGCAAGATATGAAGAACTCTTCTTTCGAAGATCGTCATTGATCGCTTTTAGAAACTCATGTTCTTGCTCTAGAGTGAGCTTCTCGAAGCGTAGCTTCTCATGAGATCTTAGGAGCTCTCTATGATCTTCTTGAGTTGTTTCATGAGCTAACTTAAGAGTGTTTAGTTCTTTAGTTAGAAGCTCAATCTCCTTCATAGCATTGTCATTCGACTCTTCTCGACTATAAAGACTACTAGCATTTTCATCGTTACTAAGCTCACTAGATTTATCATGCAAGAGCTCATCTTCACCAAGCAAGTCATCCTCATCACTATCAAAGTCAATGAATTCAGGGTGTGTTACCTTGGGGCCTTTAGCCATGAAGCATCTTCCAATTCCCTCATTTGGTGAATCAAATAAGTCGTAGGAGTTGGAGTTGGAGGATACGAGAGCAAGACCGGCAACACCTTCATCTTGACTGTAGTCGGAGTCGGAGTGATAGCTTCCATCGGATTGATTGTCGGAGTCGGAGCCGGAGACCCATTCACCTACATGAGCTTGATGTCTTCTTCTTGTGTAGCTCCTTGATGACTTGTCTTTCCTCTCCGAATCCTTGCTTCTCCGAGAGGGTCTTCGTTCATAACGATCATCTCTACTCCTTCTCTCTCTCCGAGGTGACTCATCTCTTGATCTTCTTCTTGGAGATTTTTCTCTTCTCTTGTGGGGAGCCGTACACTCATTTGAGTAGTGTCCGGGTCTTCCACAATTGTAGCAGTTTCGATCACGACTGGAAGATCTCTTTTCATCATATGATCTAGACTTTGAGCTTCTCTCTTTGCCTCTATTCTTGTAGAATTTGTTGAAGTTCTTAACCATTAGGCTTATCTCTTCATTGGAAATTAACTTGTCACTTGAGGTTTCGGGAGCATCACTTGTAGCTTTGTAAGCACCACTTGACTTGTTGTGAAGCTCTTCCTTATCCTTAAGTGTCATCTCATGAGCAACAATTCTTCCAATGACTTCAGTTGGCTTGAGAGTCTTGTAGTTTGACATCATTTGGATCAAAGTGCACATGGTGTCGTACTTTCCATCCAAAGCTCTGAGAATCTTCTTAATGATGAATCGGTTGGTCATTTCTTCGCTTCCTAAGCCGGCAATCTCATTTGTGATGAGAGCAAGCCAAGAGTACATTTCAGCGACTCCTTCACCATCCTTCATCTTGAACTTGTCAAGTTGACCTTGAAGAATATCTAGCTTTGATTCCTTCACAGACTCGGTACCTTCGTGCATTTCAACCAAAGTATCCCAAATCTCTTTAGCATTCTCAAGACGGCTGATTTTGTTGAACTCCTCGATACACAAGGCATTGAAGAGAATGTCACAAGCTTGAGCATTGTTTTGCAACATCCGCAACTCTTCCGGTGTAGCTTCGCGATCCGGAACTTTTCCTTCCTCGAAGAATTCACCTTGCATACCAACACAAATAATGCCCCATGCGGCTGGGTTATGACCAAGAATATGCATTTTCATTTTATGCTTCCAACTAGCAAAATTTGTACCATCAAAGTAAGGACCTCTACGATAATTACCCTCACTAGACGCCATACTCTCCTAGGTTGTGAAACCAAGCTTATGGAGTCCAATGCAATGGAAACCAAAACAATGGAGACCAAAGCTCTGATACCACTTGTAGGATCGAAAGTATGTCTAGAGGGGGGTGATTAGACTACTTGTATATATAAAAATTCTTCCTTTTGATCAAGAACAGTTTTTGGCAGATTCACAATTATCATCAAGTCAAGCATCACCCTACACATGCAATTCTAGAGTATAAGCAGCGGAAAGTAAATTGCACATGTAGTAAAGAGAGGTGGAGAAGATCAAACGCAATTTGGAGACGCAATGATTTTTCCCGTGGTTCCGATAGGTAGTGCTATCGTACATCCACGTTGATGGAGACTTCAACCC
Organism: Secale cereale; assembly: GCA_902687465.1. Lineage (NCBI taxonomy): Eukaryota > Viridiplantae > Streptophyta > Magnoliopsida > Poales > Poaceae > Secale > Secale cereale. The sequence continues at coordinate 233,762,808 of LR738712.1, forward strand.
ACGGAGGGTAACGGCTGCGCGAGTCCACGGAGGGCTCCACCCACGAAGGGTCCACGAAGAAGCAACCTTGTCTATTCCATCATGGCCTACGCCCACGGAGGGCTAGCCTTACTCGGGGTAGATCTTCACGAAGTAGGCGATCTCCTTGCCCTTACAAACTTCTTGGTTCAACTCCACATCTCGATGACGGAGGCTCCCAAGCGACACCTAACCAATCTAGGAGGCACCACCCTCCAAAAGGTAATAGATGTTGTAGATGATGATGAACTCCTTGCTCTTGTGCTTCAAATGATAATCTCCCCAACACTCAACTCTCCTCACTGATTTGGCTTTGGTGGAAGAAAGGATTGAGTGGAAAGCAACTTGGGAAGGCTAGAAATCAAGTTTCATATGGTAGGAATGGAGCAACTTGATCTCAACACAAGGGTAGGTAGTTCTCTTCTCAGAAAGTGTAAGGTAGGAGTGGTAGTTCTTTCTGATGGCTCTCTTCACGAATGAAGAGGGGGTGGAGGGGTATATATAGCCTCCACACAAAATCCAACCGTTACACACATAATTGAGCAATCTCGGTGAGACCGAAGTGGAAACTCGGTCAGACCGAAAGTTCAAATATAGTGAACGTTGGGGTTTTCGGTGGGACCGAAAATACCATCTCGGTTTGTCCGATTTGAGTCAAGACAGGAACTTGCCAGTTTCGGTGGGACCGAAATCATCAACTCGGTTATTCCGATTTGATGAAAAACGGTTACAGAAGCTTGGCAGCCCGTATTTCGGTGAGACCGATCTCAAACTCGGAATGACCGATTTTTCTAGGGTTTGGCTTATGGCTGAGGTGGTTCATCTCGGTGGGACTGAGTTTGGAAAATCGGTTGGTTCGAGATTACTTATGAGTGTGTATTGTAGTGAAAGTTGCTGATAGTTGAAGGAGATATATCACTAAGCACTTGAGCAACCAGATCATCAACACAACCTCATCCCCTTTTAATAGTATTGGCTTTTCCTATGGACTCAATGTGATCTTGGATCACTAAACCAAAAATGGAGTCTTGAGCTTTTGCCAATGCTTGCCTTAGCATTTTGAGGGGTCCACTTCTTCAGTCATTTCCATACCCATATCACTGAACTTCTCTGAAATGATTCTCAAGTAGCTATTAGTTCAATGATATATATGTTGTTATTAATTGCCAAAACCACCCGGGGATTAGTTGCACTTTCAATTTGCCTAGATGATCATTACTTTTCCGTGTGTCGTGCCCCGAGTTAGAAACTATCTCATCCATGCAGCGCCCAACCATCCATCTCCCTAGCCTACAGTATTTTAAACCTTGCTTGTCACTAGTTGCTACTTTTGCCATTTACTACTGCTATTTACTTTTGCTGTTTACTTATACTATTACTATCATCACTATCATATCACTGTTACCACTTATCTTTTGTTGCAAGTTAGTATATTTCAGGTGCGGTTGAATTGACAACTCAACTGTTAAAGTTTATAAATACTCTTTGGCTCCTCGTGTGTCGAATCAATAAATTGGGTTATTCTTACCCGCGAAGACTATCTCGATCCCTTACGGTTGAGGGTTATCAGTCGCCCTGGGGCCTCCTGAAGGCCACATCGGGGACCAACCGTTGGAATTCATCGTCAAGCTCCGTGGTCCCCCGAGTGGTCATCTTCGGCTTCATACTCCTTTCACAAGGGTGATGGAGGTAAACCAGCTGCCGGCGCTGAGGCTGCACATGAGAGGTTGTTGCAATGGAAGCATGTAGGTGAACACATAGTTCTCGACCCCTCATGTTATGCTCCTCCGGTGTGGTTGGAAAACCTTTGCTCGTGCCCGTAGCTTGGTGGCAGGTCACGTCCTCCATTTTAAGTTAATGGATGCGTCCCTGCTCGCCGTCAAGGTCTTCGGGCATTCAGGTGCTCGCTTAGGGTGCTGCATGGAGAGTTCGACCGACGATGAGAGCTCCTCCAAAAGCGACAACACGAGGAGGACACCGGTGGGGAGGATGACGGCAGCGAGTCTCCGGGCGTGAAGCTTGAAGGCTACAACACGGACTCAAGCTGAACGCCGGACGCACCACCAAAGTCAGTCGGGCGCCGGCAGCACCATCATCTGCACCTGGGCCTTCTCCCCCACCCCCTCGGCAAGGCGATTTGCCGAGGGTCGGGTTAGGATGCCTCCGCCTCCTCCAGCAGTCTTCCAGTAGGGCCCCCAGCTGGCCTTTTCCCTGGAATCTTGCCCTGTCTTCCCTGCCGGTGCCCGTGCTGCTCTGCTGCTGGTAGTAGAGACCATGGCATCGCCTAGACTCTCCCTCCATCCACCACATTCGTCTGCGCCCTCCCGATCTTGTCAGGCTGCTCCCAGCAGCCCCTGACGAGGTCAGGCTGGGCTTCTTCCCAGACGCTCCTTTTGCCAACTTCACCTACCAATTCAGTGCCTAGGAGGAGAGGGACAAGAAAGGGATTACGGGGCACTTATATTTTTCAGTCTAAAATATGCACGCATTCACCAAATTTTAGTTGCAAATATGTAATCATTTCTATCCATGTTTGTGTTCTGTATGATTAGTACTTGCTTGTCAGCATGTTAATGAAAAGAAAGACAGTCCTTTCAGTCAGTTGTGTGTGTACTTTATCTATGCAGAGGGAAAACGCCTCTGTACTTTCAAGTAAACAAGCTTTTTCATAGCAAGTTGTCTTACCGGTGCCTTCAGTAGTTGCCGCAGGGCCTGGCCTGCTGGGCACAACGCTGCGGAAGGGCACCAGCCCCTTGTCAAACCTCTTCTAGCCAATGCAATTACAACTGTCTTGGACGGAGCATTGGTTGAACCATAGAACAAGAGCACAAATGCTATGGAGGTGACGAGGTCTTTCAAATGCACAAGTTCTTTTTACAGAAACACAAATGGATAGGAAGAAATGGAACTTATCTGTTTTGCTTGCCGGGGATCTATATGTTGGCTTGTTTCCATTTCTTCTATTTGGGACCGAGTCCGTGGCACGAGACCTGCAATTAGTGCAGTAGGAAACATAGTAGCATATGCCCTTATCTATATGCTCATGAGATGCTTGTGCAAAGCTATGCGTGCATGCAGTATTTGGGGTCCCCCAGCGCTTTGTTTATTCATCTGCTACTCAGGGTCTGCGCCTGGCTTTATACAAAGGGTTACACGTAGCATCGCCAATGCTTGTACAAAAGGGTGGCTGCCGGGCAGGGCCCGACAGCCGCGCCTTACAGGTAGAACTTACAAAGATGCTCAAAGTTCAATGAGTTTTGCAATGGAATGCCATCTCTAGTCTACTACCCGCTAAGGGCCTTCCCACTTTGGTGTCAACTTGTTTTCACCCTTGGTGTAATGAACGTGTCTAAGGACAAGGTCGCCTTCCGCAAAACTCCGGGCCTGGACCCTGCGACTGTGATAGTAACATAGGGCTTTATTGTATCGTACAGCATGTACAAGAGCCCACAGACGGTTCTCCACAAGTAGCTCAATGTTGACACATTGGTGTTGTTCTTGCGCTACTTCATCCTAGTCAAGTACTCGAGGTGACCCGTATATGAGTTCCGTGGGGAGCACTACATCTTCCCCATAAACTAGGGAGAAGGGAGTCTGGTCGGTAGCTTGATTTGGTGTCGTACGCAGGGACCAAAGAACCACTGGTAGCTCATCGATTCATCGCCGCCACACTTCTACAACTTATCAAATGTTCTTGTCTTGAGTCCTCGGAGCACTTCAACATTCGCCCCCTCGGCTTGTCCATTGCTTCTGGGATGGGCAAGAGAGGCGAACGAGACCTTGCTTCCAAGGGCATGAATTTATTGCATGAAGGCGCGGGTTGAGAAATGAGTGCCATTGTCAGTGATAACCCTGGTGGGTAGTGTGAAACGGCACACCAATCTTTTCAAGAACTTTATAGCTGACTATAATGTCACCTTCCTCACGGGCTACAAATCTGGCCACTTTGTAAACTTATCGATGGCATCGTACAAGTACTCAAAGCCCCCGGTAGCACGGGGGAAGGTTCCCAAGATGTCAAGCCCCATATATAAAATGGCCAGGACAAAGGTGTCATCTGGAGAGTTTGAGCAGGCTGATGCATATTCTTGGAGTGGAACTGGTAGGCTTCACATCTGGTGACCAGCTCAGTTGCATCTTGGAGGGACATTGACCGGTAGAAACCTTGCCCTAAAGCTTTTCCAACCAAGGCTCTTGAACAAATATGAGAGCTGCACACACCTTGCTGTATCTCTGCATGCAGTTTCTTTCCTTCTTCCCGGCAAGTGAACTTCAATTTCACACTGTTGGACCTTCTTCTAAATAGTGTGTTGTCGAAAAACTGATGCATACTGGCCCTTCGAGCTACTCTTTCAACTTCTTCTTGCTTTTCGGGAAGTTCTCCAGTTTGGCGGTAGTGGATGATGTGTTGTGCCCAAGTTGGAGCTTCTGGCTCGACAATTAGAGCCAATGGCACCTCCTCACTCGCGGGAGAGCATGCCTCGACCACGAAGACCTTGGGTACCGCGGAAGAGTGCCGCTCACTAGGCGAGGTGGAATCATTCCTCGAAGCCTCCTTACCAGGGACCTCTGAAGGTACTGCTCGTGAAGGCTTGCCGGAGTCCAACTTCCTCCTCTTCTTGGCCATTGTCAACGGGGATACAAATGGCTGAGTTAGCTGGAGGACAAAAGTTCTTGGTTCCATAGGGAGCTTCCGCACGACACACGTTGACAAATAATATGCAGTGTTGTTTTCCGCACGTGGTACGTGCTTTGTTTCTAATCAGTCAAAGTGTTCCTCCAACTTCCTCACTTCTTTAACGTATGCCTCCATCAATGGGCTCTGGTAAACTTTGTTGACTTTTCTCACTACTAGTTGTGAATCTCCTCGCATGATCAGCTTCTTGATCCCCAATTCTATTGTAATCCTGAGCCCAGCAAGGAGCCCTTCATACTCGGATGTGTTGTTGGTAGCCCTTTTATCAAGGAAAGTGCATTTGAACCACAGACTTACGGTGCTCTCCGGTGGATGCGACGAAGAGCACGCTAGCCACCGCACCTTGTAGTGAGAAAGCGCCATCTAAGTACATGATCCAGTCTTAGGGCGCTTCTTTGCCAGGGATAACTGTTTCTGGCATCTCTTCATCTGCATTTGGTGTCCACTCTGCAATAAACTCTGCCAGTGCTCTGCTATGAATGGTTGAGGTGCTTTTATACTTCAGCCCAAAGCTTGATTATTTGATCGCCCATTCAAATTTCCTGCTGGTGGCTTCATGGTTCCTTAATATGCGTTGTAGAGGAACACGGGTGACAATTGTGATCTCGTGGGCTTGGAAGTAGTGGCACAACTTCCTCGAGGCCATGATGAGGCTGAAGAGGAAAACAAGTGACAACTGTCATCTCATGGGCTTGGAAGTAGTGGCGTAGCTTCCTCGAGGCCATGATGAGGCCCAAGAGGAAAACCTGTGACAATTGTGATCTCGTGGGTTAGGTAGTGGCGCAGCTTCCTCGAGGCCATGATGTGACTGAAGATTAATTTATGTGCCCCAAAATACCTTGATCTTGCTCCCTGCAACAGGGAGCTGACAAAGTAAACTGGTTGCTGCACTACTTTCTTCCTTTCCACGGTCTTGGAATAGCCTTCACTACCCTTCCCTTCCTTCTCTTGATATGTGCTCGACACTGCCCCCACTTGTTCACTTCCTTATCCGTAAGGGGCCGTAGTTGCAGCTGCTCCTTCTTCCATTTCCCGCTGTGCCACCAGGGGTGCACTAACCACTTGATTGGTTGTTGCTAGGTAGCGCAGCAACGACTCTTGTGGTCTAGGAGCAACCAAGGTGGGAATGGAGGAAAGGTGGGTTTTTAAGTCTTGCAGCGCCGCTTCGGCTTCCAGGGTCCACTTCATGGACCCTGCCTTCTTCAAATTTTGAAGAGCGGTAGGGCGTGCCCGGAGGACATGGAGATGAACCTGCTCAGCACGGCAAAACATCCTGTTATGCGCCTCAGATCCTTGATCGTCGTGTGTGCTTTAATCTCCTCAATTGCTCTGATCTTGTCGAGGTTGGCCTCTATCCCCCGGTAAGACACAAAGACACCATGTAGCTTGCCGGAGGGAATGCCAAATGCACACTTCTGTAGATTAAGCTCCAAGTTGATCTTGCGTTGATTTGCAAAGGTCTCTTCCAAATCTTGAACAAGAGTCGATATGTGCTTGGTCTTGACCACGATGTCATCCATGTAAACCTCAATATTCATGTGCAGTTGAGGCTCAAAACCAATCTGTACAGCTCTTGCGAAGGTGGGCCTGACGATCTTGAACCCGAAGGGCGTTCGTACAAAGCAGGAGGGGGAATCCACGATCTGATCGATCCGCGGCAAGGGGAACGGGTCCTTCGGGCAAGCTTTATTTAGATATGTTAAATCTTTGCAAAGCCTCCATTTCCCATTCGCCTTGCGCAACACCATTTGATCTGCCAACCATGTTGGATGCAACACTCCTCTGACCAAACCAGCAGCTTCAAGTTTCTTGATCTCTTTGGGAATGAATTACTGCCTCTTGAAGGCTTGCTTCCAGACCTTCTGCTTGATGGGCCGGGCATGGGGGCAGACAGCAAGGTGGTTCTCGGTTACCACCCTGCGATAGCCGGGGATGTCAGATGGTTGCCAAGCAAACACATCGACATTCGCCCGTAGGAAGGTGACGAGTTCGTTTTCCTATTTGTCGTCAAGGGTGGAGCTGATGGTGAACGTACCATCAGCGCCAACCAGCCCTACCGGGACCTTCTTCAAAGGAGACGCGGCAACCTTTGATCTTTTGCTATTGGAACTTTTTGGGAAGTCATCGACAGGTGCAACGCACCCCGAAGAGGCGCGTTTTCAGGATTCCTTGCCAGTATCCTTGCTAGCTTCTCTTCTTTGCTTTTTCCTTGGTAGGAACTGCGGCTCTTGTGGCCTCAGCAATGACCACCTCCCGATACATCTTATCCATGCATATGATTGCGTCCTTCTTGTCCGATGGGATGGGAATGACGCTCATTGGCCCTGGCATCTTCAAAGTGTTGTATGCATAGTGGGATGTCGCCATGAATTTCGCCAGGGCATGTCGTCCAAGTATCCCATTGTATGGCAACGGAAGCTCAAACACGTCGAGCACAATCTTCTCAGTCTAGGAGTTTAGCTACCTTCCAAATGTTACAGGCGGTGTGATTCTCCCCTTTGGACGTCTCCTACCGGGGTTGATTCCTTGAAAGGTGCCAGTAATCTTGAGATCTTCTTCCGTTATTTGCAGCTTGCTGACGGCCTTGGGAGAAATTATATATAGCCCGGCCCCGCCGTCAACCAACATATTTGTGACCTTGAGGTTGTGAATTATTGGTGGAACCAACAATGGCAAGCACCCTACTACGATGATGCGGTCAGGGTGATCCTCTTCGTAAAATATTATGGGCGTGCGGGACCACTTGAGTGGTTTCCGGGACTCTGCCGCTGGCTCCCCAGCATTGACCTCACACGCCCACTGTTTAAGCTGGCGGTGAGAAGAGTGCAAAGATGCACCTCCGTCAATGCACAGGGCGTCAGTGTCCTTTTGAAACTCGTACTCGCTGGTATCTTCTTCATCTCCTTCATCGCTCTCATCATCGCACTCCTTCTTGTCATGGCCTCTAGCAGGTTTCCCTTGAAGCTGAGGGACCTTGCCAGGTCGGCCTCCTCTGCCACATCAGCACTTCCCTCCAGCGCCATCTTGGACTCTCTCTTTGTCACGCTTCTCGTACTCAGCTTTCTGCTTCTGGATGAGTTGCTCAACTTGATGACACTCTCGGAGATCATGGCCATTGGTACGATGGATCTTGCAGTACGGCTCGTCAGCCTTCCTAGCCTTCTCGGTCGCTGCAGCATCCCTGTAGTCAGTGCACGCGGCAACTTCCTACCCGGGAGCGTCGGTCTTGGCCTTCTTGCCGGTACTAGGGGTGACACAGCCTTCGACGACTAGGACAAATTTCTCCTTACGCTTCTTGCTGTGTTTCTTATTCTATTTTTTCTGGTCGACAATATCATCATCATCATCCTCTGAGTCAACTTCGAGGTCGTCTTCCTCTCTGAGGACTTTCCTCCCCTCTTATGTACGGGCACACTTATCCGCCAAGGTGTAAAGCTCGTTCACAGTCTTGGGCAACCTCACATTCATCTTGGCATGTATCTTGCGGTTGTGCATGTTGGACAGGAACGTGGCAATCACAGTTGCCGGGTGGATATCTGGAACATTCCTGTGTACCCAGCTAAACATTTGCATGTACTTCCGCAAGCTCTCTCCTACCTTCTGTGGGAGTAGCTGATACGTCTCCAACGTATCTGTAATTTTTTTATTGTTCCATGCTATTATTTATGATGTTTTGGATGTTTAATGAGCTTTGTTATACACTTTCATATTATTTTTGGGACTAACCTACTGACCCAAAGGCCCAGTCCAGATTGCAGTTTTTTGCCTGTTTTAGGGTTTTACAGAAAAGGAATATCAAACAGATTCCAAATGGAATGAAACCTCCGGGAGAGATATTTTTGGAGCGAAATACACACGGGAGACTTGAGAACCACGGAATAGGGCAAATGTGGCATCCACGAGGGTGGGGGACACGCCCCCCTATAGGGCGCGCCCACTACCTCGTGGGCACCACGTCTGGCCCCCGGTGCCCTCCTTCCTCCTATGTATACCTACGTACCCCGAAACTATCAGAAGAGGAGAAAAAACCCTAGTTCCACCGCCGCAACCTTCTATCCCGTGAGATCCCATCTTGGGGCCTGTTCCAGAGCTCCGCCGGAGGGGGGATCTACCACGGAGTGCTTCTACATCATCATCATCGCCTCACCATGAGTTCTGAGTAGTTTACCACAGACCTTCGGGTCCATAGCTAGTATCTAGATGGCTTCTTCTCTCTCTTTGTATCTCAATACCAAGTTCTCCTCAGTCTTCGAGGAGATCTATTCGATGTAATCTCTTTTTGCAGTGTGTTTTTCAAGATCTGATGAATTGTGGGTTTATGATCAGATTATCTATGAGAAATATTTGGTTCTTTTCTGAACACTTTATTTGTGATTATAATATCCTTGCAAGTCTCTTCGAATTATTGGTTTGGTTTGGCCTACTAGATCTATAGTTCTTGCAACGGGAGAAGTGCTTGGCTTTGGATTCAATCTAGATATGTCCTTTCCCAGTGACAGTAGGGGTAGCAAGACATGTATTGTATTGTTGCCATCCAGGATAAAAAGATGGGGTTTATATCACTAGGTTTGAGTTTATCCCTCTACATCATGTCATCTTGCTTAAGGCATTACTCCGTTCTTATGAGCTTAATAAACTAGATGCATGCTGGATAGCGGTCCATGTGTGGAGTAGTAGTAGATGCAGAATTGTTTCGGTCTACTTGTCTCGGACGTGATGCCTATATATAATGATCATGCTTAGATAGTCTCATAATTATTCGCTTTTCTATTAATTGCTCGACAGTAATTTGTTTACCCGCCGTAGAATATCGCTATCATGAGAGAAGCCACTAGAGAACACTATGCCCCCCGGGTCTATTTTCAACATATCAATCTACAATCTACTTTACTTTTTTGCTTTTACTTTCTGTTCTTATATCCAAAAATACCAAAAATATCAAACTATCATATCTATCAGATCTCACTCTCGTAATTGACCGTAAAGGGATTGACAACCCCTTATCGCGTTGGCTGCGAAGTTCTTATTTGTTTGTGCAGGTGCGAGGGACTCGTGCGTGGTCTCCTACTGGATTGATACCTTGGTTCTCAAAAACTGAGGGAAATACTTACTATACTGTGCTGCATCACCCTTTCCTCTTCGAGGGAATACAACGCAAGCTCGAGAAGTACCAGTAGCCGCAAGTCGCTGGCCCGCCCTGGCTCTTGATGGCCGCCGGTGAAGGCGCGAACAAATTCATTACACACACTACAAAAAACACTTTCGCAATAATACATGTTTGTCACAGTTAGTCACGTTTTCTGTCACACATGTACATCCATGACGATTTTATGACAAAATCAAAATAGTCACACCTGTGTTGTCGTAGAAGTGTTCCATGAAAATACCAAAATTATCATCACGGAAGTGTGCACTTCCATGACGATAAATGATGCGTCATGGAAGTGCTTTCGTCAAGGGTAACCGACATGTGGCATGCACCATAATGGGTTGTCTCCTTGGCCGCGGATGCAGATGCCTCATCCTTGGTGCGTAGGGCTTCATGCTGGAGCCGGCCGAAGTTGATGGCCATCTCAAGCCATCGTTGCTCCCGCACCAGATACTGGCATTCGGCTTCATGGCGGGCGTCGGTGTCACAAAAATCATTTTCAAGGCGGTATAGCGCATCCCTCGCCTCTTGGAAGAGGCTACGATGATCAGCACTGGTGCCCAGCACGACACTCAGCGGTCGGTCTGGTGCTTGCTCCGCACCCCCGGTTGTTGTGGTGGCGCACGAGGGTCCCGTGTCGTTGAGGCGGTGACCAGTGCCATCCAGACCAGCTCCCGCACCCGGGGCTGGGGGATCAACCCTCGATAGGTCCAAGGTCGGGAAGTTGGATGGCTTGGGGAAGCCCAAAGCGTCGCCGAGATGGCCAGGAGCAAGTAAAGGCACAGCCTAGGCGATCGTAACAACACTGTCCTCGAGAGGCGCCATGGTCCCTGGATTGGGGGCCTTAGGAGACCACCTTTGGAGGGAGTCGGCCCCTCCAGCGGGCACGAGATCAACGGCGAAGCCTACTAAGGTCGCGGGGAGCGATGATGAAGCCTTCTTTGCCTCCTCGCCTGGATAGAGCCTGAGAAAAACAGGCTTAGAAGGAATCGAGGGACAAGAGTCAAATAGGTGAGGAAACTTAATCATCCAAGGCAGTCGACCTCCTCCTCTTCAGCACCAGCGAGTCCATGCCGTTGCAGTCACCACGCTTCATTCTCTTTGGAGGCTGCTGGTTCCCGATGCATGCTCACCCGCCGGTTATGTGGCAACTACACCCCCGGGAAGGATGACTGGAGCAACAGGACTGGGTCATTGGGGGCTAGTCGCCTCGTCATGCCGCCCCACGGCTGCTCCTGAAGATCCGGCCGCGTGCCCTCCGGCGCTTGGTACCACCAGAAGGGGATTGTCGTGAGGCCTCGCATCGACCCTAAGGAGCAGCCCCCGTTCGCCGAAGCGCGGCATGGCCTCAGCGATCTTATCCATCTTCGAATAGTCATACAAGGGGTTTACCCCTTCGGGAAGATCGGGAACATCCTTCCCGGTCAGGAGGTGATGTACCCTGCATAGTGCTCGAGGAGAAAGGCAGGGCCTCTGAAGCATCATGGGGTCCTCGCGGCCCGTGAAGGTCCACATCGGGCGGGAATGGTGCTGAAGGGGATCAATGCGGCGGGAGATGAAATTCCTCACCACCATCGCCATCATCAACCCCGCCTCTTTCAAGGTGGCCATTCTAGTCCAGACTCGCGCAAATCGCGGGCCTGCCAGCTTCAAATGCCCCCCAACCCAAGCTCGAGTCAGCGAGGGCCTTGGGAGTCTGGAGCAGGAGGCTGCGCACAGTGGCATCCACATACACCCATTGTTAGCGGAACCCCTTTGCTTCAGGGATGGGTTCGAAGACGATGCCCACGCCCTCTGGCACGTCCGCTGCTCAGACTGACATGTAACCGGAGCACTGGTCTGGAGAGACCAGCTGAAGGGAGAAGAAGTGGTGAAGTAGAGTCAAGGATGGGGTGACCCCCAAGAAGGCGTCGCACAAGAACGCGAAGGAGAAGAGGAGAAAGATGGACCTAGGATTGAAGTGAAGAATGTGGACCAGGTAGTGCGTCAGCACGACGTTGAAGAAGTCCAAAAAGGGTGGCAACAGGCCAGACAAGAGAGTATGGAGGTGAAGAGGAATATCGATGGCCGACCGATCCATCGGGACCCGAGAGGCAGGCCAAATCTTCGTATCCTTCCATTCTTGCGAGTCGGTGGTGGTAACGTGTCGGACCTTCTCCAACCCCTCAAGATTGACCACGGTGGACCGGCCTAGTGTAGGCTCAGGCCCCGCTGGTCGCATCGCCGACGTCGTAGCCATCCCCTTCTTCTTCTTGGGGGCCATGACGGCAAGATGGGCGAAAGAAGGAGGAAGGCACGGTGTGAAGGATGCGAGCTCGCTAGGGAAGGAAGAAGAAAAGGGTGGGCGCGCGATGGAAGGTGATGGCCCTTGTGGTATGCGCCCGGCCCTTTTGTTAGCACAGCCGGTTGCTAACGCTATGTGGTGAAGTGGAGTCGCCAGTAACCCGTTATGCGCCACACGTTGATTCAGGGCCATAGGTGATCGGGGGACCGTGACGCTTCGCCCTTGCCCCATGCCTTCACCTCAAAGCCAAGTTCGAGCGTGCCTTGGGTCCAGGGGCTACTATCGGCGTTCTAGGAACCAGGATACGCACACTTGCCTGCCTGTGGCCCACGGCGTGGCTTCATTGACGACATGGTACGGCCGATCTATAAGATCACCAAGAAAAGACCCTCGCGAGGGGCCAAGCCTCGTGAAGCAGATGATGCCAAGGCATCCCCTGGGAGCAGCCTCCATAGGCTGCCCCGGAGGAGCAGAGTTTCCTATGAAAGATGGTGCGGTGAGGTGAGCCATGACGACCGGTGCCAGGCGGGCGCCAGCGGGCGCATAGGAGGTTGTTTCCTCTTTTAATGCTATGGAGGAAAGGACAGACGCAGGTTCCCGAGGAATCTGGCAAAGGTTTCCATTCTAGTGCAACGAGACCAAGACCACCGGCATTGCAAGACGGACGTTATCACCGAGCCCACAGGAGCGTCACGACAGGAAGCTTTGTAGGCGAAGACCACATTTCATCAGGATAATATGTACTGCTTGCCCCCTTCAAAACTAGCTGTTGTGGGATCACTTCCCACCCAAATAATGCGGGAAGAGGACCAAGGCTGCTATAAATAGAGGCTAGCATCCACCATCAAAAGGGATCGATCCATTGAGTCCTCCTTCCTCTTGAGAGCTCTCCTGGGGCCATTTGCCTAGTGTAGCAAGTTTATATTCTGCCCCTCATTAGGTCAATCCACCACAAAGCAGGAGTGGGGTTTTACACCACAAGGTGACCCAAACCTAGGTAAACTATTGTTTTCACCTTCCTACTTTCTCACCTGAATCAAGTTCAATTAGGTCGCGGGGCAGCGAGTTGTGGGTGAGGATCTTCGCACACACCCTAGTGTTCGAACCTTCTTGGGTCTGCAGAGCCCTAAATCCGACAATGGTGTTCTAGCGTAGACGTTGTATGAATGGGAAAATGGAGGGAGAGGTACAGGGAACCACGTTTTTGGGACGCGCCTGTCTAAAATATGTGAACGTTACGAACTTAGCCCCCATTTAAAATCTGGACATCTCAGTGGTTGTTGATAGGATGGTAATCTTGCATGCCCCCAATATTTGCCCAGAGCAATTTCGGATGAGGAGAGGATGTTTTGGCACGCACGGCTAGCGCCCACGGTGTATGACCGGGGCTGACAGGTAGGGTGGTTGTGTCACGTCTGAGTGAAGCCACAATCTTTCCCCTCTTGAGAATATTTCCTACATCAATTTCGGCCGAGTCGCTTTTGTTTTCCGCCCACCATGTATGAATGGGGAAATGGAGGGAGAGATACAGGTCTTTTGGATGAGCTTCCATCTGATGTGATTTGCCGCCCATGTTTGGCGACCACCATGCCTGAGTGGGCTCAAAGGCGGTTGCGTCATGTCTAATTGAAGTTACTAACCTACCCTGAAAGCAGTGGAAATCGGGCCGATGGATTGTCCATGTAAGGGGTAGACAGTAATTTCCATCTTGCAAACAGTGGCTTCGGGCAGCCGACATGGGAGTGGATATTTTGCCGCTTCTTTCGAATTTTGGGACAACAAACATCCACGTTTACCCTGGCAACTAAATTCGAATCCATTTTGTATTCTTATATGAATCTTTATAAATCATTCTATGAGTTTTTATATATCTTAAAAAGCACAACAAACATCCATTTTGTATTCCACCATCATATATGAATATGATTTACAAATGCAGATACTCGAATTCAGAAGCTATAATAAATTTTAAGGTGGATTGAAATATTTGAAACCACTTTATGTCCAACTCATGTGTTACATGCAGCATAATGTGTACTCTCATTTAGATATGTACACAAGCGATGTCTCAAGATTCAATACCAAGTCAATCAACCAATAATGTACAAAACTAACAGACATATAAACACTTATAGAGTATATGGATCAATAATATCAACTAACATGCATAAGCCAGGCCGCTGTACTATTTTTTGATAGAAGAGCATCATTTTTTTAGCAAAGCTAGTACATCATCTTGTCCCTTTCAGATGCGTGCCACTTAAGGACCATCTATACTGGTATTATTGACGAATGCACATTTAGCCCGATTGGCATATTTGTAGGACTGGCACATTAATCAAACTGAAATTTCTTAGAGTCTTATCAATTAATACATACTCATACTCAAAACTAAATTACAAACCAAAAAAATAACAATTATTATGTGATCTCCAAAACAAATGGTTTGATGGATTACATGAACAAACAACACAAAGGTTATTCGACGATGGAAAAAACATTTCACCTATGATTTACCGAGTGGGAATTTAATTTCCTTTTTTTCCTCTAGGACCTTAACAGTGCGGTCAATCTCAGCATGATTGGTTTTCAAATCCACCAAATATTCAATGGTTGTCTTGAGTACTACTTCTGATTGTGTTGTTTGCTTCCGCAACAGGTCAACTTCATCTCTAAGTGCATAAGAAGAATCTCTTTGTACCAATAGTTTAGCCTCTAGAGCATCAGAAGTTGGCAATTCATGATGCATGATTGAGCTGGTGCCACTACTGTGAGATGATACAACGTCCATGGGGACCTTGCTCTTTGATCTTGGGCTAACCTATTTTGTGATTAAAGTTCTGATTGGATTCTGAAAAGTTGAAGTTAGTAAAACATCTAAACTGGGAGTTAGAACAACAAATCAGTTAAACAAACAAGGAATTAAAGAGTTTCGATTGGATGGTGAAAAGTAGTTATTAACATCATTGTAACCAGTTGCAGCAGCAAAGCAGTTAAACAAACAAGATTTGCAAAAGGTACCTGTTGTGGCATTGGAGTTTCTCTTGGATCCTGAAAACATGAGTAGCCAATAACGTGATTAAAGCAACCGGTTGCAGCAGCAAAGCAGTTAAAAAAACATGTTTTGCAAAAGGAACTTGTTGTGGCATTGCAGTTTCTCTTGGATCCTGAAAAGTTATGTAGTCAGTAACTTGATTAGAGAAACAAGTTACAACCGCAAACCTGTTACACCATTTTTTTTAAACTGTACATGTTGTGCAATTGGACTTCCAATTGGATCCTGAAAACTTGAATTTGGTAAGATGATTACAGCAAGAAGTTACAGCAGCAAACCGGCTACACAAATAAAATTTTGAAAATGAACCTGTTGTGCAATTGGACTTCTAATTGGATCCTGAAAAGTTGAAGTTGGTAAGATGATTACAACAACAAGTGGTAACAGCAAACTAGGTAAACAAGGAAGTTTTTGAGAACATACCTCTTGTGCCAACAGAGTTTCAGTTGTATCATGGAAACCTGAATGTTAGCAATCACAAATAATGTGTTGCAAGAGCCATAAGAAACTAACATCAAACTAGTAAAACTTACCAGTTTTGGCAACATATTTAATCACACATGAACTAGTAAAACTAACAAGTTCTTGGCAACGTATTACAGTAACAAGTCGGTACCATTTACGAGCAACAAAGACATTTGTAAAACTCTTTGATGTAAGCAAAATAATTCTAACATATATATATCTGTGTGTGT